>JAYKKO010000004.1:7500000-8750000 GCA_037074685.1 Glyphodes pyloalis
TTGTATTAGGGTAATGTATTTCTAAAAAAACCTTACTGATTTTAGGTTTAATAATTGGTCTACGTACGAGTGAAAGTAATTCTTAAGTTTGTATCATCTGATTACTAGACGGGCAATACGTAGCAGCTTTTTTAAAAAAAATCCATATTTCATTCTCATGTTAAGCAAAAAAAAATTAAAGCAAGCAGGCTTTTTATTATTATTTTTTTACGTTTTGTATATTTCAATGGGCAACTCTCTTGTATTTTATTCGACTATTTAATATACTTTACAAAAGTTAGCTTTATCTCATTGCCTTAAGGGTGAAAGTGGATCACTCTTTGAATCCTGTTCAAACATTTACCCATGCTGCATTCTACTGTTATAAATAATTAAAAAGCTACATACTGTTTGGTTATTAAATTAAGCCACTCGCATTTCAATGCATCACGACATAGTATAAAACAAAGTCGCTTTTTCTGTCCCTATATCACATGTGCGTTAAAATCTTTAAAACTACGGATTTTGATGCGGTTTTTTTAATAAATAGAGTGATTCAAGAGAAAGGTTTTTATTTGCAATATAGAATAGAAAAGTCAGTATTTATAAGTACTTACATTACATCCGTGCGAAGCCGGGGCGCGTCGCTAGTTAAATATAAAATAATATTTCGGCACTTTTCTGTTAACATGATTTTTTTCTTTCTCTATTGAAATTCATGCCGCAGTCGTGGTCAGTCCAAATGCCCTGGCCAGCAAGAATGAAAACTTATTTTGGTCGTTTAGGTATTGTAATAAAAAGTGTTTCGAAGTAAAATATTCTATATAGAGAGATTGCTTATTTCATCACTAAAAGCAATAAGACTGACTGAATTAAACAATTTACATTCTGGTTAATAAGTTATTTTTCATAAATGTAAAAATTCGTAACAATATCGTATAAACCTGGATTATCGTTGTAATTTTCTAGTAAAACTTCACGCTATTTTTAGATTAAAAGCCCTAGAAAATAGTACCCCTATAAAGTTAAAATGTTAGTATACTTCATAAAATTTAGCAGTAGGTCCTGAACTTTTCCAATGAAAAAAAAAGTAAACTGCCGAGCAACGCCAATCCTGATTTAATTAAGAAAACGTTCACATTAAAATTTCACTTCAAAGCTGTATTTTGTGAATACACGCATCCTTCCACGTTCTACTTTATTCGCAATAAAGCGGGTTGTAAAAATTTAATCAAAATTTAGGGACTGCTTGCCAGTTCAGCTTGACATGCACAGATTTGATAAAGCTCTCCTGAGTGACATTGTTACTCAATTATTATTTTCAACAACACCGAGCTTAAGCGAACCTTCCATGTGCGAATCTAACCTACATTTAGGTATGGGTCAATTTGTTTACCTTCATTTTTTGTTTATAAAAATATGGTGATAATTATACCTACACATGATTTGGTTCATTTCTAACGAATGCAAGACGAATCATAAACAAGTCTTATTATAGAATTGTATGTGTAATCTAAAATCTTTTCTAGTGCTATTAAATTTGTAATTATTTAAGACTTAAACAGTTTCTTTATAAATTCAAGTGTTCTTTAAATGCATTATAGAAAATATGCGGTATTATTCGCATTAATAATTATAATCTATTCTGATTTAATAAATCTGAAAATTTTTTTTGTTTGTTTAAACACTATAATCTTAGGAAATACTGGTTTGATTTGAAAAAATTAGTCCATTTATTGAGGAAGGATTTTTATTTATTTTATAGATACGACCAATGGTAGCGATGAACAAGGAAGATGTAGAAAAAACGATAATGGCTAATAAAGTGTAACGCAACAAAAGTTTGACAATTGGCTACTTGACAGTTTTTGAAAAAGTATTGCAAAATGTGCGCCCGTTCATTTTATATCCCAAGCAATTCGATTTATCTGGAAAAAATGTAAATAACCAGAGAAAAATAAGATTTTGTGTAACACATTTAAAAAGCGCTTAAAAACGCCAAGTCATGTCACTGTTGAAATTATGACGTCAACGTTGTAGACAACGAACCGATACGCATAGGAACGACTTCATTTAGATAAATGGAAAATGTTTCAATAAATTCTTAATACGATTAAAGACACAATAATTAAATTTAATCGGTAAAATAATCATTGTTTCGCCACATTAAAATAAATTATTTTCGCCGACAGCTGTCATTTCCGAATTGCAATGGTGGTTTCCGTTTCGGTTCTTTTGTTCCACAGATAAAAAAAGTAAAATTTATTTTGCAAAATTAAAATACTAACTATGCTTTCAATTATAAAATAAAAATGTAAAATTATTACTTTACTAATAAGCTAACATATCTAACACTTTTCATATTTTATTGTTAACACTGTCAAGTAGCCAATTAACAACATGAAACTTATATGAAACCTAACTATTTAAAAACTTCTTACATACCCAGGAAAACATTTAACTGTCATATTTGACATAACATTGATTTCGAGTTCGTCAGTGTCAAGATAGATTTGCGATTTGACAATAACTGCTTTGACTTCTATTTCAATAATGTTTGGAGTATTGAGTTTTACAGCAAAGCAAATTTTGGCGACCATCATCAAAAGGAAATTCAGTGCAGGACATTTTTTGTACAAAAAATGTAATGTGCAAGTGAACAAAGACCCTTTACGCTTAAAGCCAATTGAGAATGAAGCTCACACTTTGCGGAAGCACGACAACATAAAGCGGCAAAAATTGTACGAATTTGGACTCTACGTAGCCGCGTGTATGCCCAAATTTGTTCAGCAGGTACAGATGCAACACAGCGACGAACTTGAGATCCTAGTTGCTCCTGAAGGGTTATTCCCAGTGCTCAGTTTTATGTGCCACCACCAAAATGCTTGCTTCAACTTCTGCTCGGGAGTAACTGGTATGGACGTACCAAGCAGGCCTTTCCGATTCGAAGTGGTATACTTCCTCCTTAGTATGAGGTTCGGCGAACGTGCCAGAGTCAAAACTTACACTGACGAACTAACGCCTCTCCACTCAGCATGTTCTCTTTGGCAAGTCTGTAACATATTTGAAAGGGAAACGTACGATATGTACGGAGTAATTTTCACTCATCATCCAGATTTGCGGAGGATTCTGACAGATTACGGTTTCGCTGGCCATCCATTGCGGAAAGATTTTCCTCTAGTCGGCTATACGGAACTCCGGTATGATGACGAATTGAAAAAGATTGTTTATGAACCAGTTGAATTTGCGCAAGAGTACCGTCGGTTCCAACTGGACGGTCCGTGGAATTATCTGAAGAACTTCCATGAAGGCTATAATAACCCAGCTCCCCCTAAAGTAAAAAAATAGTTCGGTACTATTTTTAGTTACTATTTTGTGTCAAATGTTAAATTATGTAATTATAACGTGACAGTGATTTTTCATTAAAAATATGTTCTTTAAAATCTGATTTTTAAAAATATTACCTAGGTGATGAAATTACTAACAGGTTTGAACGCTCTAACTCATAATGTTGAAAACTTTACTCATAGAAAAGAAAAAACAAATCGTTAGGTCTACGTTCTCAGCGATCGTAAAAACAGCAGTTTTCAATAGCGTGTCTGCGAAAGCGGAATCGACCATAACTTGAATTAAATCTTGTTCCCTAATGAGCTTTTGTGTTGACACAATGGCGCGTCATTTAGTAAGAGCATATTACACATATACATATAAGGTGGCCGCCGTTCCCCCAGCCAGCAGATGACGGTCCTTTCTAACGCTTCAATTAATAACTTTGGAAATTAGCGCGAAGTGGCTAATTATTCTATCTCCATTTCATTAAGTTAGTTGCTTCGCGAGTACCCTGGGTCAACGAAATTGGGACCCGAAGCTCATTATACAGAAGTGTTAGGGACTTATATTCTGATATCTGACGTTAAAATGACTTAACCCGTTTAATAAAAGTTTGATAATTTTTTTATGTAACTATAAATGATTTCTAATTTAATTGGGATTTGACCGATTTTTAATTACTATGAACAAGATTTTCTCTTGCTGTAGATTCAGAATTTAATTTATCTATTACTTAATTTAAAAACAATTTATAAAGGTATTGAACGGTCAAACATTTAAAGAAATGTATCTTTGACGTATTTTCTTTAAGACTATCGACACTGTATAAATAATGATTTATTTTAGCATATTAGTATAATATAAGACCTTTGGTTGGCTGGTAAGTTGTGAGTTGAAGTGAGTTTCTCGAAATGTCTTGCATCAACAATTGCTACATATTTCCATCATTCATCTAATTTCGTAGTACCTTCAAACATGCTTTGAATAAAGGATGTATCATTTATTTAAAACTAACCCAAGAAAGAGTGCCGCACACTTTACTAACGCCAGGTTTCAATATTTTACGATTCGTAATGTGTCAATAATGACTATCCATTTTTTCTTACGAGTCGTTAATTTTAATTTCAAATTTACTTTCCATACCAGCTATCAGCAGTCGTCTGTCAGTGGCTTTTAGCTTCCGCCTCATATAATTTTTCACTATCCGTAACCAAAACGGGTCGTTTTTCAAATATTGGAACTGGGTATTATACCTACAACTTGACAGTGGCACGTTAACTCGCCACCCCAATTCCGTACTTCATATCTGCCTCCATCATACGGACATCTGCGTAAGAATAACTGCGAAGCGGAGGACTGAATGAACAATCGGCAGGCTCAGTGTGTGCCCCTCGGTCCCACAAGCCACCCGCGCGACGCCGCTCCCGCGGGAACACCAAACTTCACTCGCCGACAAACTTGGCCGACCTTCGCTTACGCTAGAAATAATGCCACGAGAAAAATAAAAGAATAAATAAACCTCAAAAATAACACACAAACTTTGATTAGCGATCGCCGATAGTGGGGTAAGTCACTTTTCATAATTTTTTCTCTTTTCGGGAACGCAAAAAAATTCTGAGCGCTTTCGCGTGTAAAATAAGTGTGCTCATTTCTTTTGGGCGCCGTTAAGTTTTCGTTTTTTGCGTCTCACTCCTTATTTCTGTTTTAGTTGTTTATTTATGTTTAGCACAAACAAAAAGCGGTTTATTCGCCTTAATTTTACATAAGTCACCCATATGTAATACAAAAAGCAGTATTGCATATGGGTGACTCATGTAAAATTAAGGCGGTTGTGTTTTATCTTCTTTCTACAATATTTTTAACCCCAAAGTTGAGTTTGAAGGTTTAATTTTTTTTTGTACTTTATTCGTTGTTAAGACCCTTACTCATATTGTATTTTAGTCGAACATCATAACTGAAAGCTTAAATTATACTAAAAGCTTTTGATACTATTAAAAATTAATGAAACCTAAATAAATTTAAAAATACTTGTGTATTATTAAATATTCGGGCATTGGAAGAAGAGTTATCCCAAATCGGTTATTTAATTTTGTTTTTTTTTATTAATTTACAAGAATAGCAAGAAAATTTACTATAAAGTACTTTATTAAAATCATTTTCAGTTAGAAATTTACATTTTTTCTAAGATTTTTTTAAATTCGGCTTTACTAAACACGAGTGCATGTTTGCTGGTAGCCAAATACTTAGCATCTCTTGATAAACTCAGAAAATATTTGTAAGGTAAATTTTCTCTTGTGCACATTAAAATATTTTTTTCAAACACGGAAAGTAAGCATTACCTTACTTCAAGTTTTGAAAAAACTTTATTGAGAACTATTTTTTAGCTAAAATAATGCGACTTCAACTTTTATAAGTTACAGTATAAAATTGTTTTCTAAAACAGCATAAAATAGAAGAGTAGTGTAAATTAAATTAATCATTTTGGCCTCTACATACTCACTAACTAATCTTGTCCAATGTGCAACGACTTAATTTAGAAGCACTTGAAGCTAAAGTTATTTAAACCAAATCACAATATTCATATGGTATGAGTATTTTAGCACTTACTACAAAACAAAAATATACTAAAAATTAAATTATGAAAAAAACTGAAGATTTTTAACATTTTCCAGATTTATAGTAGTAACACCACCACCCAGGTATATTTGATTTTTTCGACCGTTCTATTAGTTATTCCTGATTGACTCGCAAATATTCTACATAAAAAGTTATTATTTTTTTTCTATAGATTGGTTATAAAGGTTTATAGAGGAACCGACCAGATCCAGAACCGCCCCGTTTTCTACAAAAAGTACAAAAAAAATGTTATAGACAATGATAGGGTAAAAATCGTTTAATCGTTATCCTTATAAAGTATAATTATGTCAAGTAGTTGTGTATCTGTGAATCTGGTTAAGTTTATGTGTATTTCCTAATAGCAGAACTACCAACCCAGTTGTAAAACGTAACAAGTTTTGAAAGAAATAATTTAATTAACCCTTTTATTGGTATACTGTTCCATTCCTACTTCCGTACCTGTTGAATCAAATATTTGATCAGAACTATCAGTGCTTCCGCTGGATGTTAAAATTAGCCGCCATTTAACACGTTATTTACTAATTAACAGTCTCTGCCGCGCACGGTTTGAAGGCGTGATGGATAATAATAGATTTTAACATCCAGTTAACATATACTTAAGAGCCTTTTTTGAAGAATTATGTCAAGTTTAAATGCCTATAGAGGTTTGATATCAAATTTTGAAACTTAGTGCCTAAACTTAAAATATTTCCCATATCAATAAGCAGCTTGTTCAATTGGTATTGACATTCAGTAGGTAAGTTATTTTCAATCGGTATTGTATCAAAGATGCAGTTTGAGATAGTGTATCAAGTTTGTAAAAGCTTTTTGCAGTTTTTTTTTGTTTCAGAAAGGTTTTTTGGTTCTAATTTCATTTAAAAATGTTATTTATTTAATTAATTTGCACAATATTTATGACGATTTCACCAATTCATATTTGTAGGTATATTTATAACACTACTGACCAACTTTAAAATATTAAAAACAATATTTTTCAAAGATGTTATGCACCCAATTATTTAGACAATATTTGTAAAATTGACGCATTTTGTTCTTAAAATAATACATAAAATGCGGACGTAAAAACCAACAATGACTTCTCTGATACTCATGGATTTGCAATAATACAAGGTAAAGATACGAATGCATTCCTCATTTGCACATTGTAACTTCAGTCTTAAGCACTTAACGTAGCCAAACGTCACAATAATATTAGTAACAGAACTCCTACCCAGAAACTAGATTGTAAGTTTTGTTTTGTACCAATGTTTAGGTACGAACGAGAGTTTACCGGCCGGTATGAAATTTCCGACAGCGCTTGTAAACTTAGTTCCTTGGGCAAGTTAGAGCGATTCGGCCGAGCGCTCAGGGCGATGCACCGCATTATACGAATATCCTGGTATAAGGCATCTTTGTTAAAACTGTAGTAAAAATTATACTGTAGGGGCAGACTAACTTTTTGATTACCGGAAAATATAGGACACGTATTTTTGCAATTTCTACCTAGTTAAAAAATTAAGGCAAAACACTGAGTTGCATTGGCGTATTACATCATTACTGGGTGCATTTAGTACGCAGTAGTTACGTATCTTTTATCTAAGTATTATTAAATTAAATTTGCAAATTAAAAAAATACGTGTCTAATCATTTTTGATTAACTATTTAACGAAATTAATAAACCTGGTATTTTGAACCCAGTCTGTTTCCCTATTTTAATAGCAGTACATTTGTATGGCAAGAGATTAACATTCACTAACTGTTTTTAAGCCCTAATATGGCTTTCAACTAGTCTTACACATTAGGTCAACTACGATGTTCGTTCGAAACTGTTGTCCTTACTGCGCAAAGATCCTCCAATGTTGCATAGAAATAAATAGTATGACGTCAAAAGCACCTAATTATAATTTTGCAATGTCATAAAAATAAATGTTGAAATAATTTTAATTTATAAAACGTGACTATGCTCACGTTGATGAGGGTGTTTAAAAAAATATTGTACTATCTGTTAATATATATATATACTAGCTGTCCCGGCGAACTTCGTAACGCCTATTTTTTAGTTTCTAACCTTCTAAACCTTCCCTGGACCTCCACAATTATTTCAGAACCAAGATTAGCCAAATCGGTCTAGCTGTTCTCGAATTTTAGCGAGACTAACGAACAGCGATTCGTTTTTATATATAAGATATATATAACAAAATGAAGGTCATTATGCAATAATAGACTTCGTGAATGATTTTTGTTTTTAATTGTTTACGGTTGCCCGATAACGCGATAGTAAAGGGTAATAACCTCGAAATAAATATTTTATATTGTAAGTAGGTATATGTTGTTTGCTTACTTATCATACAAGTTAAAAAGCAGAACATTTAAGCAGCATTTGTCAATGCTTCATATCGTGGTCTGCGAACGTTCCAAAGTCCAATAACGTCGGCGTATCAAAACGGCCGCGCGGCGGTGTGCCTCGAATTTTTCTCAAGCATTATCACACTTCTGCGGAAAAGTAGTTACCGGTACGCGATCGCATCCGCGCTCGTTTCGCTCACGAGGCTCGTACAAAGCGCCGATACAGACGCAACCCGACGCAGAGACGTTATTGACTGATGGAATCACGAAAATGACGGAAGGGACCCGAATAGCTTTCCTATGTGACGCGTTTGCGACACACGAACCCTAATTACGATGTGAGAGTCAAAAATCACTTTTTGCGCACTATGTTTTTTTTTCGTTGATGACATACAAAAAAACGTCAAAAATTTTTATCTTCAAAATCGAACGTTAACATTAAGACGCCGCAGAGCGCTGCAGTGGTGAGTTGTTAAATCACTGAATTTGTATTAAAAAACAGACAATTTTATTTAAAGCTTAGATATACTTTTTAAACGTGATGTTTTCATCACTATAAAGTAAAAAAAAACCTTTGAAAAACTAGCAAAAATGTTCGAGATTTTGGTACCATTTCCGAAAACCTAGAACAAAATCACACTGCAGGAGGTTTTGTATTGTTCTTGTTCATTTGGATCGACGTTACTTCATGAACCTATTTACTAACTTCGATAATGTGACCAGAATAGTCACCATTTTCCTCTAAAGCACAACAAAATTTTTCAAAGTAGCCTTTACGAAATAAAATGAAGATTTTTGAAAAAAAAAAAAAGAAATGCCATATGGTACTCGGTAATAACAAACAACGCAATGATTTTGAATAAAAGACAGGAGTAATGAAATGTAAACCATGAGCTACGCTAATAACGTTGTTCTGTTGCAGTGTTATGGACGCTCCAAGCTTCGGAGCTGAGTAGAGGATCAGCGGGAAATATGCAGCCTTGGTGGTCGTTATATTTGCTAGCCGTTTTTATGCTGGGACTTGACTCGAAACTTGTTGGTATGTTTGCTTATTTATAAATTTGTTCTGCCACCACAATATATCTTATTTTTTAAGATATTACACTTATAACGAGCCGATAGGGACAATAACTGGGAAGTCAATTTAATAACTTCTAATGAGGCAGCAATTAAAACATGATTTTTTCATTTATATATTTTATAAAAATACAAAAAGATGTCGTCACAATTTCTGTACGAGTATGTCAATACATTGCATATTAAAAAGTTGCAGAGGGATTTCATATCGGTTACAAATATTTTTTCCAAAAAAAAAAACAATTAAGTCAACGTTTCATGACATACCTACTCTTTCTCGGCATTGATAACTTGTTTTTTGAAAGATGTCATCATATGAATTAGCTTTTGCACACTGCGTTATCCGTATAAACACCCTTAACGCGGATTACTATATTTTTTCTGAGTAAAAACTTTGAAATATAACATATATCGATCAAATGTTTGTGTAAGTCACGAAAACAGAAATCATACAGGTTGTAGCTATAAACAAAAACATAAGGTCACATTCAGATAAATATTCAAAACTAAATTTTATTTCAACTGATCTGAGAAAATACATTTTTTAATTATTGTATGAGATACAGAAACTGTTGTAGGTATAGTTTGTGAAAGTTTGTTTAGCTCGTTTTCGTGGTTAGCTAAACATTTGCTGTTTTGTGTTAATAGTTTATAGATTAACATAATTAACGTGTAAATTTAATAGGCTTTATAATGTTTAAGTAAAAACCATCGATTTAAGTTTTTTTTTAATATCGGTTACTATTTGATGGGCTACTTACTTTATTTAAATACTCAAATACTATATATATTTCAAATACTCTCTTAATCATAAAAAGGCGTAAATATTGGTTTTTAGTAAACAACTCGATGAGTTTCAATCTTCTTTCGGACCAAAGACTATTCATCCACACTAGTATTTTGAAGAGAAAAGTTTTGTATTTTTGTATGTTTGTATTGAAATAACTCCCGTGCTGATTCCAATAATTATTTTACCATTGGAAAGCTATACCCTGAGTAACATAGGATATATTTATGGCTAGAAAAGACTAAGTCCACACGTACGAAGTCGCGTGCGGCCGCTAGTGTATTTATAAAAATACAATACCTGACATAATTACATGTAGATTAAATCGTATTTTTAAAGTAACAAGCTACATTACGAATTTTTGATTCATTTAACAAGCCAAACAAAATTAAGCCTACCTCAGTTTCTGTTGATTAGAAAGTCATGAAGGAAAGTCAGAGAAGCGCTTAAAAATCCAGTTTCATGCATAAAGTCCCAAGCTAAGACTTAAAGCAACACAAAAATAAATATAGAAAATACCTACGCTGCACATTATTTCAGAGTACTAACAATAAAATCGTCCACAGGTGAGGCGTTTCAACCAGAGTTCGCAGAACCCATTACAAACTTGACAGTGGCAGTCGGACGCGACGCTACTTTTAAATGCTTAGTTCAAAACTTAGGAGGGTACAGGGTAAGTAAAATTGGGAATTAAAAGGTTAATTACTATGAATGGGTTTAAATAATTTAGGAAAGAGAAACATGCATTTTAAAGGTAATCTTTTGACATAAAACCTAGTTTAACCTATCGTATAATCTCTGTCTATGGATATTTAAATTCAATAGTTATGATAACAATGGCTATACCTATATTCAATATGGTATAGCCATGTTTTGTTCAAATCGTCTTATACTGTCTGTTAGTTAGGATTGTACTAACTCCTTTACATTTTCAGGTTGGATGGGTAAAAGCCGACACTAAAGCCATACAGGCCATTCACGTCCACGTCATCACAAATAACCACAGAGTGGGTGTTTCACACAACGGGCAAGCTGTGTGGAACTTGCATATAAGAAACGTACAAGAAGAGGACCGGGGGCAGTACATGTGCCAAATAAATACGGATCCTATGAAAAGTCAGGTAAGATGATATTTGCTTGTACTTTTTGTGTCGTCGTTCCAAAATCTGGAGCGTGTAATAGGTATAACATAAATAGAAATCAGTTGTCCTCATAGTAGTTTAAGCATTTGTTGTATGGAAACAAGAACCAAATACTTAGTCAAATACATTTAAAACACAGAGACAATGCAAACACATGTTATGAATGTTTGGCACAGACATAAGGCAGGCAGTTGAGACAATTAATAAATGCCTTTATCCATTTAAGTTTAGCTTGCTTTCATTTTGCTGTTTACAATTGAACTCGAAAACCTTTGTTCAACTGCAACGAGAACTAACCATTCTTCCATCAAGACATGCCTAATTCCAGAAAATAAAGTTTGCGCGTATTGATCAGATTAGCATCGGAACATAAAATTAAACTCTTCTTTATTCAGGTAGGTTACATTTTATAACACTTTTGAATCGTGATTAAGTACAAAGCAAA
This sequence comes from Glyphodes pyloalis, assembly GCA_037074685.1. Taxonomy (NCBI): domain Eukaryota; kingdom Metazoa; phylum Arthropoda; class Insecta; order Lepidoptera; family Crambidae; genus Glyphodes; species Glyphodes pyloalis. Next base: position 7,511,723 of record JAYKKO010000004.1, read on the forward strand.
GTGATCCTACTACTGGCTCGGAACTTATATCTAACGAGAATACACCGGTAAGAAATTCAGTAGATTAGTCTTCATTGCAATAAAGAACTCAAGTAAGTAGGTACCTATTTCTTTCGAAATGTTAGCTGGAGCAGATCAGTCCCCAAGGGCTGCATTTATCAAAGGACGCAAATTATATTTTGGATGTCAAGAAAGGGGTTTTGTAATGTTTAATTCAAGTTTGAGGTCGCAACCCTCGTCCCGTGACGACCATCTTTGAAAAAAATGTCTAGATGGTTTTCATGATTCCACCAACAAACTATTCATCTCAACAAAACATACCAATTTTGACGATTAAAATGGTTAATTTTTTTTCGTCATATCGAAAAACAAAATCAATAAATACATTGAAGCAATTTTTTTTAGTCCTTTCCTGTCTCGTTACTAATTTATCTAAATTCTTTGTGTAGTTTTAGCGTGAAAAAATAACATACATGCATAATTATGTATGTAAATAATGTGAATGCCTATATAAACTTACTTTTACTTTTATAATTTAATTAAGACAAATAAAAGAAAATTGTATTGGTAGAGGTACGAGTACAATTTTTGACGATTGAATGATTATCCACTGTGAACCCAAAACACTAAAGCTATTTTCAGAATAAGAAACCATGTCTTTTCATATAATTTTATTTTATAAAATAAAATCTATAATAAATAGGTAATAGAAACTACGAGTATTAGAATGAGACGATTTGTATCTAATTATATATTGGACCATTATTTATAAGAACAGACAATTTGCAAACACAAGCAATGACTTCGTTCCAAAAATCCATTATAATCTAATGTATTTTTCCTGACGATATTAGTTCGATGTTAAAGCACTCCACTCACTCTTAACGCTAAACGAATCTCTGAATTCTTCTTGTGTCTTTTTTTGATTAACAGTTACTTTTTTCTTAGCATACCCATGGATGCGCACTTGCCTGTACAAAAATTCTCTCGTCATTATTTCAGGCACAAACATTTGCCTACTTTTAAACAAAACAATATCCTTTGGCCCCCAATCATGGGTAGGCAATAATATTTCCTTAATCATACCACATTGAAAATATTGTATCAATTCAATTACAAAGCCAATGATCACAACAAGTCCGTAAGTGCCGACAATAACATAAACCATTAGTACATCATAGTGAACAGATAACATATCCATATATAACGAATCTTCGAAATCTTGCGTTTCTAAAGATACACATTTCGTATAAAGAAGAGTTAAGATCAGAATAGGATTTAAAATCCAAGCTATTTTCCAAAAGTAACTGGCTTTTATACCGATCATAAAGATTATATCGATATTATGATTTTTGTATCCATAAACCCAGTACAGTGAAATAGAAAAGAAAAAACTGCTTATTATTTGGATTATCTCGATAGCATCCGTAAAAGCGCCGGCAATATCAGAACAAAATACAGGCCAAGACATAACACACATCAAGGCTGTAGTCGTAGTGCTACACAAAGTGGGATGTCTTCGAGCGAATCTTATATTTTGAATCATTAAATCTCGTAAGAAAAAGTAAACAATCCATAAATTAACTGACAAACAAAAAAATATAGATGAAAACCAAAGAAATCCCCAAGCTGGGGTTTCGTCAAAGTAACTTACTATTTCCGACACAGAAGCGAACTCTAAAAAAAAACTGCTTATACCCATTTCTATAACGTTCTCTTCTTCTCCGTGATAATAAGACATTGTTTTAATACCACTAAAAATAATAAGTGCGTACATTAGTGAAACGAAAACGGAAAATAGCGATGCCGTTATAGATGTCATAGTAGCAGGGCTACGGAACGGAACATCGCGAGATAAGAAACCAATTATGCCGTAACCAGTTCCGATGGAAAGAAAACCTCGAACAACAGATTTACAGCAGTTGTTGAAGTTGTACTTGTCCCAGTCTATTGTTATTTTAGTCGCGTACCAAGCTCCGCTGGTAGACAGCGCGACACACAGCAACAACAGTATCACAACACTAACGTACACAGCCAATAGCTTCACAGTTATTTGAATGAACTTCTCTATTTTCAGCGACAAAACAAATAGAACGACACTTATTGAAATACTCGCTATAATTGTTTTCCACGGAAGAGCGCAGAACATTGTATTCAGTGTATTGTTATTGCCAATTTCGCGTTCAAAAAACAAGTTGCTTGCCGTCTTAACACCGCAGTCTTCGTCAAATAGTATTTGAGCCTCCAAACAGTGTTGAAACATGGATACATTCACCCTTTTTACCATACATTTGGTGGTATTATAGTCTTCGCAAGAGTACCACGGAGGGGGATCCAATGCTGCGTGGAATGAGTATTGCAGATACCAAGACGCCAATGTCATATTATAAACACTTTTAAGGAGCACCAAAAAAATTGAGCCATATCCGATTGGCCGTAGAATCGGGAAAAAATTCCAAAGTGATACGGTTTGGTTGTTTGTATATTGTGCTAGGCAAATCTCTGAATAAACCAAAGGTATTCCAACAAATATGGCAGCTACAGCATGTAAAATTCCATGGATATAGAATCCATTATGAGATATTTCTGTGGTTGCAGACACTATAGATATTTCATTAAGCATCCACGCCCACAAGATTAGCTTGTAATACCCATATGTCTTCCATCTGCATACAAGTTCTGGGTTATATTTTGCATCCACTACAGTTTTTTTTACGTCTACCATTTTATAAACTATCAAATTTACTCATCATAATCAACACCATAGCCAATGTGTTTACTATAGAAGCCATCTCGATACATAATGGCAGGAATGCTAAGTGTACGTAGACGTATGAAAAGTAATATTTTTCTTAAACTTACATATTCAAATCGATCTCCTATATTATTAAAAACGAAGCGCCAAAATCTATATAAATGAATAGTTTCAGACCGCTTGCATTAAATTGGATAATTCTTTATTTGTTACATTCTCAATTGGTAAAATCTTTGTTAATTTACTGAAAGCGCAGGCGTAGTCGATGTGGGCCGTTAGTTTGGTAAATAACTATTTTATTTGAATTTGTTTAATTTACCTACATCATGTGGAATTCGTTATTATGTAAGTAACAAATACAAATATTATTTCAACCAATTTTAAAAAATACGGGAAGTATCTACTTAATAAAATTACCTTCTGTTAAGTGTCTTTATTAGGAAACAGGGTCTATTAATTTCTCCCAATTATCACTATTCGATAACGCGCCGGGGGATCAACAATGATTAATCGCCGAATCAAAATGCAATAACGTTAACATTTGTGAGATAAAGTGAATCGAAGTGCAGGCTGGGCCGAGCACAGCGGGCAATGATTCGTGCGTTGCGCGCCTAAATTATTGCGCGTCAGTGTAATTTATATGCGGGTCTGATAACGGCATAAATCGCAAGCGCGACAGCGGCGTTGACGCAGACGTCGCGTCGCTTCACAGTTCCACCAGCGGGCTGTTACAAAAATTGTTTCAGCATTAAGTCGGGTCCCACTGGATAAACTAACTTACTAAACTTAAACAAGAGTAAAAGTTTTCATCGATCAAAGATATTTTATCTTTTAAATTCAAAAATATTAGATTTGCTTATCGTAAACGCAATCTTTTGACAAAATTTCGATTTGTTTTATTTTACGTTCATCTAATAATACAATTCCAAAACTTTTCACCATTCGCAAAAAAAAAAATTATTGAAACGCACAACTATTTATACATAACATGAATCTACAATAAAAAAATACACCAAGGTTAAATCTCCAGGAATTTGCTACTCCGCGTCTGCTGGATTTTTATGAATCTAGACACTTGAGGCACCTACACACATTCGCGCATGCTGTTCTTAAATTATAGCGTGTCGGCAAAGTAATTTATATGCGGGTCTGATAACGGCATAAATCGTCAGCGCGACAGCGGCGTTGACGCAGACGTCGCGTCACTCCACAGTTCTACCAGCAGCAGGCTGTTGCAAAAACTCTCTGTAACTGTTGCTGGATTATTCAACGCCGGTGTCAACTAACCAAGGAGTCTGAATATGATATTTACTTCGCTTTCTGGTGTTCGGAAAATGACTTTGAGAAACCAGTCTACATCGATTAAATAAGTCTCAAATTCAAGGCAGTCTGAAATTATATTTTCACGTAGCTTGAGATAGAGATCATATATAAAACGATGTGTTCTTTGATTATCTTTGCTTCAAAATTAAATAGGAAAGTTTGGAAAACATTTTGACTTAAACCGCTGTCTTTACAGTATAAACGATAATTGTATGGCATTTAAACTAGTGCAATATATGCCTGCAATTAAATTGCATTGCTATCTACTGAATCTTACGAAGTACGCCTTGATGGCACATTTGGTAAAGAAAATCATTCATATATTGAAGTTAAATCTGGGTGTTTATATAGTATTCTTCATATACGTAGTTACACAAATGCTTCTTATTTTGGGACCAGGTTGATGCATGTGATGTGGTCTCATACTTATATTTATTTATCTGAACAAGAGTTTGGGGGTACACAATCTCCAAAAGTCAGAACAACAGTAGCTCTTGCTTCGCTCCACTAACGACCATGAGATGCTCCTTTATAGTTGATGCTACTGGGCTATTCAATATCACCTAAGGCTCTTTTTCATACAGGCTACTTTTGTTTCACTAGATGGGTTACTTGGAAGTGGTGATCCCCCCGGATTTTATCGCCGAAGAGACATCTGGTGACGTCATGGTGCCTGAAGGCGGCACAGTTAAGGTGTCTTGTCGTGCTCGAGGGATGCCTCAGCCCCGGATCGTGTGGCGGCGGGAAGATGGCGCCGAAATCGTCATCAGAGACCCACATGGAGGGAAAACAAAAGGTACTGATGCGCAATTTTATAACGACTATGATAATTAAAAAAAATAACTGGCACGTATGTATGGCGCTAACTTCGGCACCAGAGGCTTGCATGGCTTAGCATTTAACTAGGGACAAATGCTTGTGGGGTAAACATTTATGCATCTGCACTCAAGACAATATGTATTATATCCGTTATGTACTATTTCTTGAAATCAATAAGTCAAAATCAGTTATGTTTAATATATATTTATTAAAATACAGTTTAAACTTAAAAGTTGTTTTATATGTATATACTACGGTGCAAAACAGTATTTTTGTGATTGCAATGGAATTATGCCTTAGGACCGTTAACAAAACATAGCTTTATCAGTTTATATTTTTTACTATATAACATTATTTAGCATTAAATGGAAAAAAAGATGTAATGCCCTGCATTGAATGGTAGATAAGTACTTATGTTATGGGTACCTGTAATCCAGTAAAATTAACAACTTTTTGCTCGCAAATTATGCGTTAACGTATTGTAATATTCGATTTCTATTTTTTTTTAACAAACGATTAAGTAAAACTAAATCTTTTGATATAAAATTGCTAATATATAATGTTTTATTTTGCCAGTATTGAAGTATGAAGAAGACGTGTTAACGCTCACGAAGATTTCCCGCTCAGATATGGGTGCGTACTTGTGTATAGCAAGTAATGGTGTTCCGCCATCAGTAAGCAAAAGGATTCAAATCAAGGTGCATTGTAAGTAACTTTTTAATGAAGTCTAACTTCATGTTACATCATACTTACGTAAGCTCTGCTGCCCTTATTTCTATTTTAATAAGCAGACAATCATTATTACTTGAAACCCGGTCAGATTGAAAAGTGTAAGTTTATTGAAAAAAAGTTTACAGTAGTAAAGTTTATGTTTAACGTTATTAGATTATAGATGGAGTCAAGATATATTATTTAAGCCCAACAATGGCACAGCTATATGGTGTATTTCAACCTAAAACAAATCGAGGTAAACGATTACCTTAATGTATATACAAATTCGATTCAGCCTAGTATGTACATACAATTAGATTTTAGATAACCCATTCTATACGTACATCAGTAATGTGTATAATGGTGTATTTCAGATCGATTAAGAAATATGTAGGTTGTTTAGAAAAGATTGCTTTCTAGCGATAACATTGCTTTCTAACGACTACATTTACCTACTTACATACAATTAAACATGTCTATCTATTTATTTGTATAATGTGATAAAGAAAAAAAGTAATTGTTCAATTAAGTAAAAGGAAACAAAACAAATTGGTATTCCAAACATTTAAACACTAATTCAGAAAAAAAATCTAAGTTGAATTTTTTTCAGTGTACGCAAACTTTTTAAATACAATATCGTAATGAAATTCTTGTTGTTATGAAATCAAATACTGTGTGTTTATTTTAATTTGATAGTGTGATTTTCTCTGTTAAAAAGTTTTTACTTATAGTGAAACATAACTAATTAGTTCGATTAATCACAAACGTATGAAAGATAACCATTATGATAGAGTTATTTGGTCTAATAAGATAATTTGTTTCTTTTATTATACATATCTATCAAACGGAAACGAACGAATTTGCTTTATTAATAACATAACTAGTCGTAAGATTTATCACCCGCCTTTGAAAGGGAACTGCTTGCCGAAACTTTTTTTTCGGAAAAAATCTTCCTTTTTCTGAGCTCATTCAGAAGACGAAATAGGTTCTCGGCAAATTCGCGGTAATTGTTGTTTATCTCGGCAACTTTCGGGGGTTTCTCGTTATTAATGGTGTTATTTAATGTCGCCAAGTAGTAGCTTTTAATTATTTTCAGCCTGTTACGAACTGTTTGCGTCTTCGCGTCAACTCGAGCGGACATTTTTGCTTCCAAGCTAGATTTAACTTTATAATAGTGTTCTACTTCAATTTAATAAGTGACAAAGTGTTGAGCTGCTGTTCATTTTGTCATACTTTGAACATTAATGTTCTTGAAATACCTACGGTTCTAATAAATTATTAGGTAGATAACGTTAAATAACATTTTGAAGGATTCATGATTGTTACGAGTAGGTTACCTTTTTTAGGCCAATATTTATTTTTCTATGATAACTAGCTTTTTAAACAAAAGGTTTTATTATTGATATCCTTTGTAAGTTTGTAAACAATATCCCGATCAGTTTCAAATTGATAGTAGTTTCATTCATTTCAAAAAGAAACATCAAATGAATCATAGAAAAAAACCATTAATCTTGAATGGAGTATTTAATTGGGACATGATATAAATGCTTCAATTCATGTTCGTTTCTTTTTATTTATATAATGGTATTTGTTTGCCCAGTTCATCCCGTGATACAAGTGCCAAATCAGCTGGTAGGAGCTCCACTGGGTACTGACGTCATGCTGGAGTGCTATGTGGAGTCTTCACCGAAATCCATCAACTATTGGGTGAGAGATTCAAGTAAGTGGAGTTTAGTGCAGCCACCGATATAACTTAAATTAATATATTATTGCACATCACATACGTTGCTTTGAACAGAATCAAGTTAGAAGCTAAAGCATTACAGTCGGCTACAGAAACGTTGAACACTAATACACTTTGAATCAATAACTTTGAATATAAGTTGGTACACCTCCTAATTCTACCAATTCTAGCTGTAACTCCGCTGTTTGTTTACTGCATCATAATCATATAACGTTGGAATCGTAAAAAGATGTGAACATGACCATTTAGTGACGAATTCAAAAATCTAATTAAATTAACATTTATGTCCTTTTTGCTTTTTTATAGTTTACTTGAGAAAATGTCAGTTAATATATTTAAAAAATAATGATGGACAGGAAGAGGTTTAATTGATTTTTTTAGGAGAGTCCTTTTAAAGCCGTTTCACGCAAGTTAGTTAGTAAAGTGTTCATTGCTAGAAAAAGATTTCCTTTTAGTGGTCATAATTTAACGCCCCTGTCTTTAACTACATACATTCTCATTCACAACACCATTTGTAGGATACTCTTACATATCTTAAGAACCCGGCAATACTCTGGGGAATAGAATAGGAACTCGCTTTGGAAGCAAGTAGCTTGTCCTTTCTTATTCATGAGGGAGGGAGGCTAGGTTTAGAGTCGATTTCGACCACTCTCTTTTTATTGTGTTTACTGCTTTTTGACTGTAGCTAAGTGGGTGTTTCACCTACTTATTTTTTACTGTTATTGATTGTCGGTTTATCGGTTATCAAATGGCATTCATTATCAAAACTGGCAGCCGTGATAATGGCAGAAGATAATCATTAAAACAAACCATATTAAGAATAATTTAAGTTGGTACAACTGAGCGTTTTTGGTCTTGTACCAATGACGTAAGTGTGGAAAGAATACATAGTGTAAGCGTTCTTGTAACCGTACCAGAAATATTATTCATTGTAGGCATCATGGAATTGTCCCAAGACGCAAGATTGATTCTTTATTAGAAATGAAAAATATAAAAAGTGTATTGACGATCTCAATTGGAATTAATACTAATAAAAAGAAAAAAAAGATATCTACTAAATGAAATCATATCACTGAAAAGGAAAATTTTCAGCTGTTCGATGGGTATCGGAGAGACATCCCAAAACTGTTCAAAAGCATGCAGTACAGTACTGCATGCAGTGGCCAGTGACCAAAACACGTAATAAAATACAGGATTGATTTTGATTAATGGATGGACTAGTTTAAAATTAACAATTTAAAGTAAGTGTATGAATTGCGATTATCAGGTGGGTGATGATCGCAATTCATACATTTTACTTTGAATTAGATTAGATACTGGTAAGAACACAGCGAAAGTCGAAATAATAAAAAGTGTTCAGTGGTAGATTGACGAGCTCGGTTATTTCGCTTTGAAATGTAAGTAAAGTGCACTCGAGTCAGCATTTCAGATAGTTGGCACACCATCGCAGTCCGGCCAGTTGTCTGTGGAAACTTAGCAAATCAAAGGCTTGATTAGACTTGTTGGTGTTTTGTTTTGACGGAACTTGCTTTGTTACTTTTAATTTAAATGACGTATGGCAATATATTCATTGACGTAAAAAAAAAGTAAGTGGCTTGAAAACAATTTGATGGTGGACTCGAATCAATCATAACTTACTTTAATATATTAGATACATATAGATACTGAACCAACACATATAATCTAACGCACTTTGATAACCTCAGTAGATATACGAAAAAGATACTAGAGACATTTAAAAAAAAATTGAAGAAAGCCTTCGTCAAATATCAATCTTATTTTACAGTAAAATTAATTCTAAAAAAGACGGTACTAATATACACTAGTTAAATAAATACGTAGGTACAGTTAGTTGCGAATGTAGAAACTGTTTGTTCAAAATAAAAGAATTACACGTAGCATGGAACATAAATAAGGTATTTCAATCTTTTCCTTTAAATCGCACTCTCGGGCTGGTGTAGGCAATATCGCACATCCGCAGTAGATAAATTATAAAAGCATTGTTGGGCAGCCGCTTCGTAAGTGCCGTCCACTGACGCGGAACTAACCGCCATTGTCTTTTCTTAGCATAGTTCAATTCCTTACTGGAATCAGTCGCATCCGTAAATTACGGTCTAATTATCTCATTACTTGCAAACGTTACCCGCCCATTCGCAGTTGCCAAAAACTCAAACAATTTCAAACAGGCCAAGAAGTGAATCGGGGAAAAATTCGCTTCCGTAATTATAATGATATCCACGTCGTTGGTTTTCTTTCTTTTGCTTTCCGTCGGCTATTTGTTTATGACCCCGAACCTGTAACCGTGAAATTAAATGTTATTCGCACCTTTTTAACGGTAACATAAAAATGAGTTTGTTTTGGCTGTCAAGAACGATTAAATTGAAATGGAAAGTAACTTAATATTTAGCCTAGTTCCACCTAATTAACCCAGAAGTAGAGCAGTGTTTTTACAGGTATATAAATAAAAAAGTGTCACCGGAATGTTATTTTTTCCACAGAAATTCAACCGGCATTGTGCTTTCAATAGCGCACATAATGTCATATAATATGAAATTTTAAAATCCTTCTTCATTTCTTTCATTATTCTCAAAAGCAGTTCCTCATTCTTAAAAAAATTCAAAATAGATGTTGTTTATAAATTACAAGATGTATTTATTATAAGGTCATAAATTACATTTTCCTCGCTTTGTCGACGACACCGTGTAATTTGGTTTTTATGAAATGTTTTATGTGCGACTACAATCAGTATATTTTTCTTATATTCATTATTATCTTTGTTTTAACTTGACAATTTTTTTTTATTTATCTGAACTAGTTTGCATTAAGTGTGTGTTTTTCAGGCGAGTTTAGTCTTGTTAACGAATTTTATTAATCCTTGTACATCGTCCCCTTCTCAATTTGTGTATTAATTTTTTAAATACCTTTAAAAATATTGCTTGATAAAATCTATTTGAGTCTTGCATCAGTATTTTTACTATTTAATTTGTCAATCATAAAATTAAAAACAATAAATCGATAAGAAATCAGCTTAATGCTATTTTGAAAGTAACATTAAAGATCTTGGCGGGATAAATATCTATGTTTATTATCTGTATATTTTTCTTAAATTATTAAAAAAATATTGTCTTTCATAGTTACTAAGTACTCGTTTTGTAAGAAAAATAGAAGAATGCATGCAAAGAAAAATAGTAATCCAACAGTAACATTCTCGCCATCATACTTCCCTCATAAACATAAATCTTCGTCCTGCATGCTTCTCCGCCGACATAGTCAAATAAAGCCAAGTGATCATTATACACGTGCGAATACAACGTTATTCGAGCACGAAATGTTCGTTTATTCAACTGATGAATCCATATTTTATTCATAATGCCACGTATGAGGTGAGAGCCGCCATCTTCCTATGCTGCTACCGGTTTCGTATAAAATTCTTTACAGACACGAGTTATTCGCATAAATCGTCTCCTCACAAGCAATACGAAAACGTAACTTCAACTTAATTCGTGACAAATGCAAACGTGCATCCTCGCGTTCAATAAGTGAACTCGTCACGGAGACTTCAACTCGTATCTTTCCGCATAAAACGAAATGTTCCAATAACATTGAAAAGTAGAAACATTACGATTTGGGAATCATAATAAAAGCTCACGTGCCTCTGAAAAATCCATTAGTGACATATACACGCCTGATATAAGGGTAAGTTGCGTAATAACATCTGTTTGGATGTTACCTCATCTAATAACATTGAATGTTATGTGTCATGGAAATCTGCGCGCGAACGTGTCTACCACTGCGAACGTTCTAACGTATTCAATGGAAAAGACATTATACATCACAATTCTGAAGTCGTTTCAGTACAAAAATGTTAGTGTGGAACTAGTGTCAGTTATTCGGGAATGTTACATTGGATGTTCAGTAGCGTGTTACTACTGCTTTATGAGTAGGATAAATTATTATCAATTGAAAATGTAGACGCAATGCCAATTAATATCATGTGAATTAAATTTTATTACGGACTGTGTTAAGCGATAAGAGCTGAAAACTGAAAATAAAGTGAGCAAGTAGTTATTAATAATTTTATTAAAATAATAAAGGTAATTATAATATGCAACAAATAAACATTCTGACATTAAAGTTGCAAAACTGAAACCAGACTACGGAAATATCTTGCAATAAATAATATTATTCCTGATGTGAAGTGCACCTTAAGTTAATATTTTAGAAATTCACTAATTAAGGTCTTCCAATTTGTATCCTAGAAACGAATCAAGTAATGTTTAATTTTTAGTTCGTGATGCTAAAGAATAAAGAAATTGTATACAATTTAATACAATGTATCTAAGTTTAAATAAAAAAAATGCGAATTATATTTTTTGGAAATCTAACTGATAGACAAGAAATTTAGTTATCTAGACCTAGACCTAGCCACATTAAAGGGGGGCGGGGTGGAGGCGTCGGCTTCTATATACGTAAGGGCATCAATGCCCGTACTTGTCAACACCCACCAGCACCGTGTGTTGAGCAGATGTGGGTTAAGGTGCGACTTAATAATTCGGTCATAGTGATGGGAACCGCCTACAGACCACCAAAACAAGACCTGACTGCGTTCCTGGATGCAATAGGGAACTCTGTGACCTCATTCACTGGATATGATGGGCTTATTTTGACGGGTGACTTCAATGTTAACTTCATGGATATCGGCAATAGCAAAACACAGCAACTCACTAAGTTTCTTCAAAGCATCAACCTTACCCAGACTGTTAGCGATCCCACTCACTTTACTGACCACAGTCATACCTTGATAGACATTATCTGTACTGACTTACGCGTTCTGCGTGTTATATCAAAGCATATACCCGACCTAGGAGGACATGCTATGCTATCGGCTGAATTCAAAATAAAGACTGAAAAACCACAGCCATATTGGGTTACTTATAGGCCTTTACGGGACATCATAGCAGAGCAATTTAGCAGTGACCTAAATTCAATCATTTGGCGAGACTTCTTCAGCATAGATAATGTCAATAGTCTAACCAAGGAATTCACGGCATGGATAGTCGCTTTCTTTGACTTACATGCACCAGTCAAAACCCGTAAGGTCAAGCATCCACCTCATCCATGGATCACAGATACAATCAGGTCAATGATTCAGATAAGGAATAACCTTCATAAGAAATATAAGCAAATAGGGACACAATCTTCTAAGGATAGTTACAAAAATATCAAAAGACTGGTGCTGGAGGCCATTGAAAGTGAAAAACGTTGTTTTTTCGAAAAACATATATATAGCAACTTGGGAAACTCTAAAAAGCTGTGGCGGAATCTGAAATCCTCTGTGGTACCCAGTAAAAAGAATGTTTCAGAACTACCGCCACACTATGACGATCCTGATCTCATCAACAATCATTTTCTTATTACGCCTGGTGACGATCAAGTAGCAATATCACAGCTAACCTACTTTGAATACCACAGATATGGCACAGCTACATTCTCTCTGCGACCTGTAACGGCAGATGAGGTTCTCAAAATTATACAAAGCCTCAAGACCAATGCACAAGGAAGTGACTTTGTGTCACTGGATATGTTAAAATTGACACTGCCCCAGACTTTAAATGCTATCAGCAACATTATTAACTGTTCCATTAGGGAAAGTACATTTCCTGAAGTCTGGAAAGTCGCAGTGGTGAAGCCGATTCCTAAGGTTCCTAACCCTTCCACTCTTAATGATCTTCGACCTATAAGCCTATTGCCATGTATGTCTAAAATCTTGGAGAAAGTGGTATGTAACCAACTAACAAAATACCTTGAGGATAACCACATTCTTCCCGACCGTCAATCGGGCTTCCGCAAGGGCTGTGGAACAGCCACTGCTTTGGCAGATGTTGTTGACAATTTGTTGCTGGCTCGAGACCGTGGTCAGCTTAGTGTGCTGCTGCTTCTGGACTTTTCACGTGCTTTCGATTCCATAAATATACTATGGTATCAACATAAAATCGATTAAATGGTTTCAAAGTTACCTACATAACACACACACACACTGGGCATCCATGCATTTATTATTATTATTTATTTTTATTTTCTTCTTTCGTTTTTTTATTAATTATTATGGTTACTTCTACTCAATAAATACATTGTAAATCCGATATGCTAACACTAAACAGGAAGAGCGAGGCTTTCCCTACACAAGTATCATCTGATTACTTTCTGGGAAGCCCCGGCAGTTGATTGTAAATGATTTACTGAAATAAAACACATTTTTTTTTTTTTTTTTTTTATAACAGGCGGCAGTACGTTGAGCTGACTGGTCCAGACGGGTCTAGACGGTGCTCTGAGACGAGATTGGTCACACGGGGGGTACCACAGGGTTCAATCCTGGGGCCAATACTCTACGTGCTCTATAGTGCAGACATAGTTAGCAATATTAAAAACTGTCAATATCATCTGTATGCTGACGATTTGCAGATGTACTTTTCTTATTTGCCAGATGAATATGGTGATGCGGTAGCCAAAATAAATAGTGACCTAAACCGGATTTCAGATTGGTGCCAAAACAACTGCCTTGTTTTGAACCCTATAAAGTCTAAAATGCTTCTTGTTGGCACAAAAAGTAATTTAAACAAACAGTATAACTCTTCCCTCAATGTACACATTAAAGGCGTTCCAGTGGACCAGGTATACACAGCTAGGAATCTGAGTCTGGTCTTCGATGGCCACTTGAACTTTGAATCCCACATAGCCGAGTGTTCCCGCAATTGTTTTTACAGACTGAAACTTATGTACAAGATGCGACCATACCTGAGTGAAAAACTCCGTATAATGTTGTGTGAATCGCTAATACTTTCGAGACTAAACTACTGTGACACAGTATATGGGCCATGCCTACTGGCAAGAACAGCCAAGCTAATTCAGCGTGTTCAGAATGCCTGTGCGCGCTTCTGTTTTAAGGTCCCACCTCGGTCACACATCACACCTTACTTGAACACATCCAACCAACTCAAAATGGAGGCACGTCGAAGGTTGCACTTGGCCACTCTTCTGTTTGGGGTCATAAAGACAGAGAAACCGAGGTATCTCTTTGAGAAGCTCACTTGGGCTTTTTCTACTGGTAGGTACACCAAAAGGAGCTGTACGCACATATTTGCAGCAGTGAAGCACCGTACTATGGCTTTTAGAGGCTCCTTCAGATTTTCGGCCTCGCGATGCTGGAATGACCTTCCCCCTCCAGTGCGTGATCTAAAAACAACAAATACATTTAAATACCACCTTAAGAAATATCTATTAATTAAGCAAACAGAAACTCACACACCTTCTGGTATTTCACGTCGGGTACAGGGATTGTCAGTGTCCGGCAGGGCGGGGGCGCAACTGATGTGAGCTTTGATTGCGGTCCTCAGCGTTAATCAGTGACGGCGGCGGCGCAGTCCGTCCGTTCGTCCAACTTCATACGCGTCGTTCTGGACTCAATGACATAGCGTTGGGAGCAATTTGCGACGGTTTCGTTGGTACTATATTGGTACTGGAGCGATCCGTCCCTTCCGTTGCGTGCCCTAAAATTGATTTTAACTCTTTATGGAGAACTTGTGTTTCATTCATTAACCCACAATAACCTACAATAACACATTTAAACTTACATCTTGGCTCGTCACGTCACGCGAGGAAGTTGTTAGGGTTAGTCTCCTAGTGCCACTGAGAGCTGCAGGTGGTCTCCTTCTTAACCTGACAGAGTTTCCTGGACGTGTGGTGAGCGTGGCGTACTTTCGGTGCGCCCTTGTCATGCCGCTTTTGACGTGGCAACAATAACGTTGCTTGCTGCTCTCTCCGTAACCACATTTCACACGTAATGTGCAACAGTGACGTAGGTATTTAAGTTGGAACAAATATTTGACACATTTTTAAACACAACAAAGCAAGCACATAGGAACGCATCGCATGCTGTCATGTACACACCACAGACCAATAATGACAGTACACACCACCACTCACACAGCATTGTTATTTTTTATTTTTTTATGTTTTTCGTGTAGAACGTTCGGAAACGCTCAAAGTAAATTATTATCGAGTTTTTTTTTTTTTTTTTTTTTCATTGGCCAATGTAATGTGTCGCAACTTTTGTCCTTCAGGCCTAGCATGCGCCGCGAGAGTAAATTTCATTGCGCTCTTAAGAAATGTCAAAATCAGTGCGTCAACTGCTGATTGGCTGAAAATATGAGTACGGTGTACTATCTCCCAATCAACGGTGTAGAAGCTTTTGTCGCCTCATGTGAGAAATTTGACGTATTGCGCGTGATGGGCCTGCTTGTCTTGTGTAAATTTGTTTGAATTTAGGTGTGTATGTGCATGTGTGAATGTTTGTCCGATTTTATTATATTTGTTTTTAGGTTTTTGTCATATTTGTTCTAATATGAAACACTGTGTTTGTAATAGTTATATCTTCTGCTTCCGTTGTGATTGTTTAGTACTTTATTGTCTTTGCCTGTTTTTTATTAATATTCGTTTTTGTCGTTTTTTCTTTTTTCTTTTTTTTGTGTAGTTTTAAGAATAAAATTATAAGCGCCACTCGATTGCGTGGGGAACTAGCAAGAGCCAGGGCGCTTGCTAATTCTCCAAGCAAGGGGTTCCACCAGAATACCAGCGCTGCTGGGACGTTAAAATGTCGCAGCGGCATTTGCTGAGGTGGAACCCAAATTGGCCTCACAAAGTATTTACACTATATCTGTTTCATTTGTCTTGCGTTGTTTGTAAATTTTGTGATGTCAATAAATGTTTTTTCTTTCTTTCTTCTTTATCTATCTTATTATGCAATACTTATTTATTGGCACACTTTGGCTCGATAATTAATGAATGGCTGATAACAGAAACAAAATAATGTTTTTTTCGTAGTTTCTCCGACGGCTTTTTGTATTGGAGCTAGTGATTGTCTTTTGATAGGGCGAGATGTTGATTGCAAACTTCATTTAAAGAAATTTTGGTCCAGAGGTAACTTGACTTTATTACCTAGCCCACATTTATACACATTTCATTTTCAATAGCGTTTAGTAGCTAAAAAAGAAGAAATTTCTAAATGTAACCTTTAATATTACAATTTCAGTAATTACAATTAACAAAAAATTGGTAACTACTACCAATGTCCGTTTCGACAAGATACTGATTGCTGAGGGCTCTTGTAGCCCTCATCTCCACAACAATAACCATTATTCCGTACTTGTAGACTTAACAAATATAAAAAAAAAAACGAAAAATATCATGATATTTCGCCTCGCAACTGCTCTTTCTGTACTAGAAAGTAAGCAGTAATGAGCTGGATGCGACGCTGGGTGTTCCCGGCCCGGAGCCGCTGGCGGTTTCACAAAGTTCCCCACTCGGCGGTTGTCGCGCAAAATTTACGGGTTAATTTTCAATGGGGACCGAGTTTTGAGCTTCTGGAAAATTTAAGTTCCACATTATGCCTGGCGCTCATCCGAAATGGGGAATACGTGACGTCATAAAACATTGCGAAGGTAAAACTCGTACGTACTGGAGTTGTGCGTAAACTGATTTCGGCAGACGTTTCCCACTCGTGTTTTATTGAGCGCTGGATTTGTATTTGAATAGCGTTAGAATGAAACCTTAGAAATCTTTGATATAGAGTAGACAAATTAAATTGATGGCTCGAGTTTTATGACTATGGAAACTTGAATAACAATGGATATTTTTATCCCGAAATAACGCAAACTAATTTGCGGGCAACAATTGTATAGTGCCAAATATTTACAAAAATAACTTTTAACATTTGTTTGTGAAAGTATTATGTTATCTGTGTTATTCAAGTACCTAATTAAGCTACCTTACATCCAATTCCATTCACTAGCTTTTAACAAACAAGCACACACGACCATCACCATACACTTATAAATAAGAAAGTTTACTTTTAATTGCTATTGTAACATCTTCAATGGTAAGACAGTATTATAAAAGGCGACCTCATTCCGGAACCAGCTTACCCCGGTTCAATAATTCACACAGTAACTTTACACTGCGCTGAAAATCTATAGGGAGTACCAGTAACAGTCATAATAACTTCCGTGGAACAGCCGATACACCGCGTTGGGCGAGCTCGTAACGTTATCTGCAACTTTATTATCTAGTTAGCCGATGAGGATTGTAACTGCTCCGTGAAAAATTATCTTTTCGATCTCATGAGGCAACTTGCCCTTTTATGGAATTGGTAAAATGGGTTCTAGCTTTTTACTTTTATTAAATTAAAACTTTGTTACCTACCTTTATTATTCAAATGACGAGTATCGTTTGTGTGTAGAAATTTCCAATTCGGAAGATCTGGTACTGCTAATTTTATAAAAGAACGACTGACTTGTAATTTGAAGATTTGACAGGGGCAATTTTACTAAGAGGTAATCAAATTTGAGCATCCGTCTAAATATAACTGCAGGAATAGCACATGGCCTGGTTTGCATTTAACTCCTATTGCCAAAATATCAAGAGGTTCTAAATTTGAACTAGGCTAGGTGCAATTTATGGAGATGCTATTTAGGTGGGAGTCAAAGCCTTAAAATATCGGGTTGAGAATTGTAACTGCTCTTTCTTTTTGTTGACTTGATGAGGCAAGCCCTTATAAAAAATGGCAAAATACAACTTGGCAATAGTTTGCTCTTTAGTTATTGGAAATGTCTGAATTAAGTGAATATTGTACTCGTATTATCAAATACGACTTAGTACTAATCTTAGGTAGTTGATATAATAACTAATGTCAAACTGCAAGTGATAAACGTGAGGAGCTGTTCACCGTACCAAAATATTTAATTTGAATTACAGCTTATTTTATTTTTATTGCATGATCAACTTCACAGTCACTTGATGATGGTTGGACGTTTATTGTTACGAAATTAAATTAATTTTAAAATGCCAATATACTTTTTAGAGGACATGTTTGAACAACTTTAAAATTTTGCACCTACCACTTAAATTGAAATATCCTGTGGCATGCATGATATTATGACCTACCCCAAGAAATATTAACATAAAACAGCAAAATCACAAGAATTCAACACTTTTGTCCAAAATTTGCCGTGTATGAAAGGCAAATCCTCGTCCATTTCAACTAAAATACAGTTACAGCAATTATTCATGTTGAATTTTAATGAAAAATACTAGCCGTGCAGCACGATAAAAACGCTCTGTCGCGCTACTCAAGCGCTAATTATTAAAACGCATTAAGGTCCCAAGTTGGTTCACTCAGTATTATAATTCGGTGTTGTTTGCGTGGTGGCTTTGTTCGCCCACCAACTTGGCTTCAATGACTGGCGATTCTGCGTGAGTACATTGCTAAAACCAACCTAAAAGGGCACACAGCACTGGATCGTCATTTTCGTTTGTCATCAATCTATGTTAGGGAGGCTGACATGTAAGTGTTAATTAACCAGCCCTCACTCGAGCGTAATTAAGAGTGTTACAGTGTTATTTTAGACATTAATTGAGATGAAATTTCTTGTTATAATGAAGCGGGCGGGCTCGGGTTGTCAGATAATTTCGCTAGAAGGTCATCTTTGGCACGTCGCAGCCAGCGAAAGGCGTAAACAGTGTAAAGTTTCGATAAGATTAAAAAGGCTGGGGGTATTACGGCTGAGGCTTTTTATTCCAATATTATGTATTGTTTTTAGGGAGCTCTATGTTTACGAAAGGGAGCCTTATAAGGAATGTGTAACGAACGTTTTTTAAGGAAGAGAAGATGTTTTTCCTCTGGAAAGCATTGAGGTTTAAAATTTAAATTAATACCAAGTACTGAATTCTGCAACCCCCAATTAGTAGCACAAGTGAAATCAAAATATTAATTTGTCTGTCTATCAAAACTCATGGAGGTATTAAATTAAAATTAAAATCAAATACTTATGCTAGAATTCTATGAAGATTGAGGTTTTAGGAAGACACAATATAAAATTATGGTCATTATTTGAACATTTTTCATCTATTTGATTTAAGAAGATAATCAAAATCAACAAGGTTCTTGTCAGTACCAAATCTAGAAACTTAAAATGAGCTAGTGACTTTGGATATGCATCTCTTGAAATAACGCGAATGAAGTACTGGGCAAAACCAAGGTATTAACGTTAATAAATATTTTTTTATTTCATTTAGTCACACACACCATAGAATTCGCATTCGGGTTGTAAGTTTTTTGGATCTGAGATGAACATATTTACATCATAACTGTTTTTTAGGCACATTACATATAAATATCAGTCCGCAGACCGATATAAAACCGCAGTTTTTTATTACCACATGCTTTTTAGTAGGTACTAGAAATCCTTTCAAGTTCTTAGTCTTGCAGCTTACAAAAATTCCAACTATTTTTGTTTTTCCTGCGCCTATCCATCAATCCGCTCTTAATTTCACACTTTACTTTGCAGTGAAAAATTTAATATCTCGTGGCTTGTTTTATTGCTACCAATAACTCGAGGCGGGGACTATTTACACGGCAGTGCGGTGCGGTGCAACAGTGTTTTCATAAGAAAGCCACTCGCTTTATCATTTGTGGACAACAGACGCTCGGGGCTTACCTTGGCTCGAACTCGGCGAACAACATACTTAGTTACCAATAGAAGGATTGTTTGGGCTTCCCTGAAAAGGTGCAGGAAATGTCAGCACTCTGGGGCCTGCTTGAAAAATATCGTTCATTTTACAACCGATGTAAGGACAGGCTGTGTTATATTCTACCACACTTTACGTATTTATAGTGTCCATTTGACAGAGCTTAGATAGAGGGTGACGTCACTCGTTATCTTTTTACGACATGATTGGGTTCTAAAATTACTTTGGAGCGTAGTTTTCTAAAGCCTTAGCAAGTATGCTTTCAGAAAGTTTATTTGACTAGTCATTGGGTTCAAGAAAACTGATTATTCATCCATTAGAATACTTAGCTTAATTTATTTGTGGTCTACCGGACAAATACTATAAGAGCTATTTAAACAATAGCTAAATTGTACTAAAAATACCTATTAACGTGAGAGATGATGTGGATAGATCAATATTTGTTACATTTTCACGCAAAAACTTCTAAATTGAATTTGATGAAATTTGGCAGCTGAACAAATTAAAAAGGTAATATGATAACATATAGGATACTTTGTTTCCTAAACGTATGCGAAAAAACGTTTATTAAATATTATTTTATGTCTATCTGGTTTCTTGTCTGTTTACAAATTTTATCTGATTTCATTCAAAAGTTTTGCATCAGAGTTTAGGCATGGCCAATGATGTCATCTTCACCGTGGAAAATGTTCCATGGTGAACCAAAAAGTTTGGTAACTCTTATCTTTGCCACACCATTAAGAAGTGGAACTCGTTGCCGGTTTATGTGTTTCCTCCTTCCGTTGACATGGATTCCTTTAAAAGGAGCGTGAAGAAACACCATGCGGGCCAGTATGGCGATGATAACGGATATGATACTACGTTATCAAATCTGTTGTTATCGCAATGTGGGTTCCTCTTTTGCTTACCATCAGGCTGGGAGGAGCTAATATACTGAGCGAAAAGGACGTCAGACCAGTTCTGGTTTTTTGAAGGGTATTCGGCGTTACCGGATTGAATGTATGTTTTAACATATGGCTATATTCCCAGATGAGATGGTGATATCTTCGAGCAAGTATGAAGTTGTGAACACTGTGATCAGCTCGTTCGAGAGTCGCATGGCTCTCACTGTGAGGAAGCTGACTGCAGCTGACGTGGGGGGGTACCGGTGCGTCGCCAAGAACTCGCTGGGGGAGGTTGATAGCATCATTAGACTTTATGGTGAGTAAATTTTTGGTATAGGTCTTACATGTTAGTAAATTATTAGCCTATTTGATGTTGGAATGTTGACAATTGGTTTAGGGTACCTAAAGGCCACCATAATTGAAATCTAGTTTTTAGTTGCAAATGGTTCTAGCTAACCAAATTGGGGTTGGGGACCTTAAATTCTAGTTATGTTTGAAATAGAGAGTGAACAAACCTCTTGCGGGCCAGTATCGCGATACGATTTGGGTTCCTCTCTTGCTTACCATCAAGCCGGGAGGAGCGAATTAACCGTGATATGATAAATAAAAAAATAAAATTCGAAATAACTCTATTTGATCCAATACTCGACCCCAAGATCCATTCATCCATCATGTAAATCAAAAGTATCACCCAATTTAATGTTCCACAGCAAGGCTAAGGCCTTTATCATTATTACAACAATAGGTACCTATCTAATAGCCAAATAAGGTTTGATAATCTTAAACCCGAAAATATTTGCAAAATCCAAAATATACCGAAGTATATTTTGGTCCAGCGAACTGGACCCGGAAATTGAACACAGGCCCCACAAGACCATTGCAGAATTTAATGCACTAGACTTCACCCAGGCCAATATAAAATATATCTCATCAGCTACTTGCTGATATTGTAAAAAAAAATTAAATATAGTGTATAAATATTCATTTCCATGTAGTAAAAAGCGTTATATCAATATTACAAACAGACAATCCGATTTTATTTGTATGTATAGATGTCTTAGTATAAGTGTTTAGTTCAGTTTATACATTATGTTTTTGTTAATTTTTATTTAACCATTAATAAATCAGCCCTACGATATACCTACCTATTACAATATCAAATAACACAACTAGTATTACACTAAGGCATACCCTGATATTACATACTGGATTAATATAGTCTAATCTATTAGTCAATCTGGTACGAATGACTTGGCAATTATGTGGTAAACTAATAGTACGTTAACGTGATAACCTATAAAGGTTTTATAATATAATATCTGCTCAACTATGTTAATAATATATTTTGTCCATCAATGTCCATATCAAATGACATTTTTGCAACTTTTTTGAATTTATCAACAATAAAAAATTTAAAGTTTGTCAATTTAGGCAGATGTCTTTTAAAGTTACAAAAAATAAAAACTTTATCTTTTGATAAGTTCTAGGCTAACATTGGCTACAATATACGTTTAGGTGCTTGAGCTTCAAAATACTCTTTCGGTCGATGTACAGTCGCCGTCATATATATCGGAGCAGACAAAGTGACCAAATACCTACTTCTGAACAGTTAAAAATGTCAATAAGTTCCATACACTACAAGTTACCATTAATGTCTGAACATTCACTATTTCAATAATATCTGAGCAGATGCTAGTCAATAATTTATATACACACAACTAACCAATAATATCTGAACACTCATAACGTACTGTACATTATAAATTATTGGCCAAATTTTAAAAGAGCTTTCAATTAAAATATCAAGAAAATTGTTAACTTGAATCAAAAGGAATCTGTGATTGTGAAGTATGGTGCATCTCAAAAATGACCTTATTAACGTGTCTAATATAATATAGGTACGATAGACCGAATGATTAACTTAATGGCAAATACTTCGGTCAACGTTATGTCACCGTCATTCCAAAAACTTACAGACATTTAACCATGGATTCTTAAAATTACTTAATTTTTAGAAATGAAATTGCTTTCAACACTGCGCAGTTTCTATTATATCGTGCCTTTCTGTAAACATGGCTTTAGTGGAATCACTGCATTAACATAAACGCGCGCAGAGCCCATTTGAGAGAAAAAAAACATCTAAACAAACTGTTTCGTATGTAATAGGATTAGAAGTGAAAAACAGTGTTTTGATTTTACGTTGTTAAAGAGCTTAATAAAATATTGTAAAAATCGAATCCTTTGAAGATCGAATTCAAGTCTAAATACATGCTGGACGTATCACTATCTTCGTAGTGCATCGTTATATCCAGGGCAGGCCGGAAAAAGCAATCGTTTCGCTTGTTCAAAGACAAACATTCGACTGCGGACGGATTTTGTTTTCGTTGTTGTACTGATGAACTGAAAGGAGAAGAGAGTTTTATTTTTACACTTTGAATGGCTTCCTTGACTGTTAAATAAATAAACAAAAGCAAAATATTATTAAAAGAAAAAGGGCTATCACCGACATAACTGACTTCAATCAAACCCTATACCGATCAGACTATCTCAGAACTTTCCCATTTCAAATTAAGAGTTAAATCCTTCATACTTCCTTTTATATCATAAATGTTAACTAATGTTCCTTCTTCCTTCATATATTATGCATAGCTCTAGTGACTTGGAATCGAATCCGCGATAATATGTCGTCTCGATGGTCTTTTGATCGAATTGTATAACTGACTGGTAGAGAATGTTCCTAGCATTAAGTTCACCTTTTGTACTTTTTTTTGTGTAAAAACAGTTTTTAAATAAATAAATAAATATAAAACAAAGACGCAACGTAAGAAATAATGACTAGAAAACTAAACGTTTTAAACAATTACTGTACAAACATCTTTAACAAACAAATTAATAAATCTCCTTTTGTGGGTTTTTACTCACGAAGGGAGATTTGCGTGCTAAAAATGTGTCCTTTGTTTTTAACTTTATTTGATGTCACTTTATAAATGTGTTACTAAATAACGTGCTCTGACATATCAAATACGATCCCACATATTATTAAGCTAATTATATATCAACACATTAAAATACCAACAAATTGACGTCCAAAAATATTTTTATAGGTGTTTTCTGATTTTGGAATCCAAAAATACCAATAACCAATTTTTATATTTAAATTAAAGTTGACAATTCAATTTAAATAAAAAAAAGTCATTTAAGTTCGTTAAAATTAAAGAAATAATCAAACAATAATAATCACGTTTGGGCGACTGGTAGTATAATTAAATAACTTTTATTGTTACAGAAATACCTGGACCGACAATTAAAAATACAAGCCCAGCAACTAAGAAGGAAGATTTCAAGTACTCCACCCCTATAGAAGGACCAGACAATCAGTTTGGCTCCGCGGACAGGTCTGATGATGAAGATGAACGTGATAATATCGAAGAAATCTCGTCTCGAACACCCAACTTGTCCAAAATAGACAATGTAACTAAAAACAAATCTCTTAGTTTTCTTTCAACTAACATGTTGGGCGAACAAAAGATTAGTAACAAAATTAGGAAAATATTCGAAATAGATGAGTTTAATGTCAACTGTTCGAGTAAGAAATACTTACCATTGCTATTTTATTACGTAGTTACTGCTTTTAGCGTGGCTTGTTTAAACTTAAGTATGCATTTTACGTAAATTGATAGTTACGTAAATACTGTGTCGATAAAAATACCATAATATGTTACGGACCTAATTTTTCACTGATTGTACAAGTGTTGAAACATCGACTCCTTTTTAACTGACTTCATTATTAATTAACTATTTTACCAAGTAAACTCCTAAATTGATATTGATGAAACAGTTCCGTAGCGAAAATAAATATCATGAGGTGGAAGATTGCTATCGGAACCATTACGAAATTATTTGCAAATTAAATTGGAGTAAGGTTATATTAAGTAGATTTAGCTTGATAAAACATGACCATATATTAAGGTAATATTAATGCAAAAAAAATATTATGTAGGTAGAAATGAATCGTAGGCAAGATTTAATTTAATTTTATAGGTAGAAAACGTAGGTTATATAAAAGATGTTAATACTAGTATTCTTATTATTTTTTGTTATTTTGACTTGTTATGTATCATATCAGCAGACTAATTTATAAAATATATCAATATTTTTACAATGTACCTAGATTAATCAATTATTGAGATGTGTTTATAATAAAACAAAAAGTGTACATTATTGGTAGAAAAAGTTAAATTAAAATGTTTAACCTTTGTCAGTGTTATATTTGTAATGGTATGTTACCATTGGTAACAAATTTACCAAATAAAATGTGATACCTATTGATAGTAATGAGCATTTTGACTGAATAGTGGCAATAATTTTATTTTTATCATTTTTACTTTCATTAAATGATAAACATTTGCCTGCACCAAAATTCCATACAATATTATACTTCCAGATTAAATAAAAAATTTTAGTAGTTTAATAATGAGACAGGTCTACTGCATTATTAAACAATATTTATTGTATAAATGAGCTCTATAATATTTAATTCGCGATACAAGTTTTCACTATTTATTTTATCTGACAATAAATATGTAACTTAATACAATATTATATAACAACTAAAATAATTAATAAGCATTCATTACCTTCACATCTCGGTACAATGCCTGTTGATTGAAATGTAATAATTTATGTGTACCTACCCTCACTATTCAAATAAATTGTACCCTGTATATGCATTATTGATCTCTTTCAACAAATATAAATATCCTTTAAATAAAAATAAAATGTTATTATATTAATGAGCTTGTGTATAATTTACCCTGATAAAATAACTTGTATAAATTACTGATACTGAATGGAGATAAAAAACTAAATTCTGATTTAATTATGGTATTTTAATATCACTTTGGAATATTGGCTACTGATAATAACATTAGTTTAGAATGAAATTTAAGATTTCATTAAAAAAAATATATTGGTATTTTTAATACAGTAAAATAGAGTAAAAATGGGACCCTATTTTAGTATTAATATGCCGCTATAACAAAAATACTGAGTGACCTCCTATATAGTAAAAGACGTGATTTGCTCTTTTTTTGCTCGAACTTAATAAAGGCAAGAAGTAGGCAATTAAAATATTTAAAAAATACACTTACTTTAATAATATATATAAATACATTTTGGGTACACAAAGGGTATTTTTTTGCTGATAATATTAGAAAACCTTCGTGCTTCACTTCGACTCTCACTTAGCCGGTTTTAAGAGTAGAACTTTATATTAGTATTTACGTCTTTATGGTATGATTTTGTTAGTGGCAAACTAAAGTAGCTGCTAATTTTACAACACCGTAACATTACAAAAACATCGTCAAAGCATGATATGTAGTGTAATTGATGATTCAAATTACAGAAATAGATTATTTTTAATAATACATTCATAGTATCTTATCTTATTATAATTTTCAAATATTTAGTAGGTACCTACAGTACATATTACATATATATTTTTAAATAGTAAGTATATATAAAATTTGAATGTATCTTGTCTGATTTATTGTATTATGGCTATGATAAATATTTTTTAAATTTATTTAAAAATCACAGAAATCATAGAGTTCGAGCTTTTGTATAAGCGAAACAGCAGAATTACTCTAAAACACGACTGTTTATTTAACGCTTCTTTTTCACTCACTGGTAATAATGTTAGTCCTCAAAAATTGACAAGGTTATTAACCAACTTATTGTCGTATTATATCTAGTGGCAAATCGAATTGAAACAATACACAAGTCAAGTAGTCAGCCCGCACAGTTGCGGCAAGCTCAAGTTTCAGCCGCAGATTACCAACATCGTCCCGTCTTCATTATACGAACAAGTTTGCGATTTTCACACTCTGCCTACGGTCTTGTTTTGTTGCTATGTATGCAAATGAGCGTCGAGTTCTCCAACAAATACACGACTTTTAGCTACGGATTGAGCAGCGTGCGGTTTTTCTTACTTGTTTTGTTGAGAATTTAATTACGTTTAAATCTTTTCACATTTTAGTACGTAAAAGTCAATAAAAAACACATCTGTTGTTGATAAAGAACTCATGTCCCGTTAATGGCGACGTTTTCTAAAAACAATAGGTTTAAATCGAATTAAAAATACACATGTCACAGCAAATAATCGAAATTTAGTATTTGATCTTTAAAATGGATCAGAAATAAGTCATCATTATCATTTCAGCCGAATGACATTAACTGCTGTTCATGACTTTGTTGGCTTTTATCAGGGGTTTTACATCTCTGGGCCCTGTGCCACGTACATCCATCGTCTCCATATCACCAATTTAGAACCATAATACTGCCTATCGTTTTACAAGCCAATCGTTCTATGAACTGTGAGACCTGTCCCATGCCTTGATTTTACAATTCATAATGATACTAAAATATCTCAGCTATCATGATATATATTTATTTTTGGTCGAAAAGATGTGGCTATTTCAGGATTTAGTTTTGTGGTCGCTTCGTTTTATCTGACATTTTATATTTCATACCTCCTACTTATTTTATTAAGAAAGGCAGGTGTTACGGAGGGAAAGGAAAGAGGGACAAGGAACTCAGAATAGGGTGAATAAAAATATATTTAAAATAAAAGTAAAGGAGAAAAAATACAGTTAGATTAAAAAGTAAAAGAAGAAGAAGAAAATGAGAAAGTCAAATTGACATATTAAAAAGAATATAAAAACATAACGTTTGACTTATAAGGAGTTCGTAACAGCAGGGCATAGCGATTTATCGCTCGAACTGGAGCAGCCCGACTGGTGAAATACCTCCACCTTACAGAAGACCGTTGCCAAATAACAATCACTTCTGTGTTGTGTTCCTGCGTGTGAGTAAGGTTTTTAGAGCTCCTGGGGGGTTGCTACGTTAGTAGCAGGGGTCAAGCCTTCAAGGTAAGAGCGACAAGTCCAGTAACAGATTTATTATGCTGTACTTGTCACCCTTAAGCTAGGACCTCATTACCACTTAACATCAGGGTGGGATGAGGTCAATCTTGAGTGCAATATAAAAAAAAATAGTTTCATAGGTCAAGTAGGTAGGTATTGATATACGCATTTATTCGGAATGACCTTTTGTTTACTTAAATATAATGGCTCTTACGTAATATCATTGAACAATAGTTATGGTTTTGTTTAGTTAGGACGAATCGAGTTAATAGTGCGGGTCGATTATTAGAAGTTGGCACTTTTACGTTGGAACTCAATTTTGTATATTTTTATAACAGGATGGTTTAAAATAATTTTGAACCTCACAATATTACACATCTTATCACGGGTCAGTTAAAAACGACAGCAAAGTTCAAATTACAACAGTTATGATTCGTTTATTGTTTCACATCACTATACAACGATTCCTGTCATTCCGATGGGACATGGTTAGGCTTAGATATTACTGGTGGTACCTATGCCTGATGTTTTCAAGTATATTTACCTAAGAACAGTTACGAACAATATAATGTAAACACTTGGGCTCTAATGACATCATGGTAAGGTTCACTTCTGAATGAGTTTGTAAGTGCACGTGACGCTTCATACATACATTGTGGTACAACCGTTGGTTCTGGTTTCCATAGCACAGGTGCTTATACTTTAGTAACAATGTCACTGTTAGTTTTGTCTGTGATAATATTTATATTGTAACACAAATGTGTTACAATATAAAATATCAGAATAGTACGTGGCAATCAAGCGTTAAAATCAGCGAGACATACAAAAATGTTCCAAGCCATTGACCAGAGGTTGCTTGTTGTAATCCCATCCGGGTTCACAACTTTCCAAATTACTAGCTCCAATTTAGGTCACGTTACGATCGGTTGCACATACGACAAATTCAAATAAAAACTGAACGATGCTAATCCGTACCCAAACTCGTCACATGCAGAAAAACTGGTCAAGCCCGAGTCGTACTCACATACAGAGCGTTTCGGAGCTTTTCTATCATAATGTCTTTCCATGTTTCATCTTAAAAGGAAATGTAAACGGCCTCTGTGCCAAACACCAATGGATACCACAGGCTCTCACTCTAACTCTCACTGAGAATTGGATAAAGTGACTATGTTCTGCTCTCCGCTGCCCAGTTTTGGGGTTCTTATTAGCTTCACTTTGTGCTGTGTCCCTCCTGGGCCACAGGGTTTTTACCCAAAAGCAATAAGATGCGGGTTTTGGTTCAGCAGCTAGAAGTACTAACCATCACTCCAACGGGTTCGCCTGTGTTATAATCCAGTGTAAAAAACATATTTTGTATCTTTCAATCTTATCAATTGTATCCAATCTAGCTACCAAATTTCATCCAAACCCATTCACAAGTTTTATGTAACACCACCGAATTTGACGTCGCATCATCTCCGAGGTCCCGGGTTCGATACCCAGTAGGTACTTTTCTATACTGTCTCTGGTCTGGCTGTTAAGGTACCACCATTGTTTCCAATTGTTGTTGCACTAGTGTTTTAGTTCAGAATCAGAGCAATGTCTGTGATGTTGGCCTAAAAAAATATGGACATTTATAAATCCAAATATCAAAACATGTCCTTATGTTAAGTATGATTTAAACTTATAGGGTTTTTGCTCATGGAAATAGTACTATAAAATTCACAGGGTCACAATATCTGCGTGATCGCTAAATCGGGAACATCCGCGCGGCTGCCCAGAGCACGCTTGTAGCGGACACCCTGACATCCCGCCTAACGCAGGCCTGCTACGACAGTTTTCATTTCGAACTGCTGCGTCTTGAGATAGCACGGTAATTGAGCGGGGACATCTTTGATATATCGACTCTTTTATCGGATTGGACGGACGCAATAACGGACCGTTGATTGCTTCCATATGGAGGCGGAAGATTGATTATTTTCTCGTTACTCGGCCTCGTGTCTGGTATTGTTTTCTACGGAGACATATCACGATAACTAAGCTTAGGCTTCTTGTTTCGATGACGTAAATGTGTGTCCACATGCAGTAAACGTACGCTTTAAAGCAACGATTTTATACACGTACCTTATTTTTGTTCTGATACCTATAATAGATATCGGTTGTTTATATCTGTTTTGTTCTTCGACAACTTCAACTGGCAGGAGCTAAAGCAACTGCTAGAGCATAAAGAACCGGGTTAAATTTTCGGTCAATTCAATTTGGGAAACCAACTTTCCTAAATTGACTTGTGTCTGGATGTGCTGAGATGCCCCCAGTCTGTTCACTGGTACCCTACTCATGATACAAGGGAAATCATTCGTTTGAGACTTTTATTTATCTTACCAATAAACAAATTTTTTTTTTTTTACTTGCTTGACCTCATTGAGATCGACCACTCTAGCCGTAGCCAATTAGAAGGACTTTAGAAATCAATACAAAACATACATGCCTGCTTCATTAATACGGTAGGGTAGGCTGTTTTGAAAATAGCCCCGGAGACTTCATATTAACGAAACAACGCAACAGAATAAAATATGTAAATGCGAACTGAAATAAATGCAAACTGAATTTATTCAGATGAACATATTTAACGCCTTTCGTTGACAACTTTATTCACCGCCTTTATTTTCGTTGTTATAATATTTTTAAGGGTCACTGTTTAAATATACCTCGGCACCGTATCTCTCTAAAAGGCTTGCAAAACAATGGTTATCCGAGAGCAATGTGTATTTAGAAAGAAAGAAAGAAAGAAAGAAACATTTATTACTAAAAGACATCACAACATTGCCATATAAGTACACATATACAGAGGGGAGACAAAGAGATAACGACAAAAAAAATATATATATATACAATAAAACGAGAAATCGATCTCCTCGTCAGCCGGGCGGTGCAGACTATGACAAGGCGTAATGTCCCAAATAAAAGGGCCTCACTCAGCATAAGTCATGGCCCACGGCGCAGGCCATGACGCTGGTTTTCAGTGAGTCCTGCAGAGTGATTACGCACGGACGCCAGCGAGGTTGCACAGTAACGTACCCATTCATTTTGGGTTTTCATAAACAAAAAAGAAAAAGAAGAAATAATAGTATTTGTACATACATAAATGATGATACTTTAATATACCTACACAAAAAATAAATATGAAAGTGGGTAGTGTCAATGGTGTAAAATATACAACAGTACGTGGGTAGGTGTTGTTAAATTCTCGTGCGTGCCCGACAACTGCTTATCGCATCGCGTCAAGGCCATGTTGCGTCACATTCCCATCTAATCCCTTCATTCAATCGCCGTCGTTTGCAGCATTTAGGGTGGAATAAAATACAATTAAAAATTAAAAATTAGTCAACTTTGATGGCGACAAATGCTATAAAGTCTACAATTAAAAGTGATGATGTAATAAAAAATAAATAATAATGTCAAATAGTACTTATTTGCAAATTAAAATAAAAAAATAAAAAATAAAAATAAAGTATTTATGCGTCTAAATCGGCATTTCGAAAAAAAATAGCCTTTAATGTGAAAATATTGTTGGTCAAGCCGTCCGTCGGCCGTACCGAAAGCTCATAAATAAACAGAAAACTGGATGCTCTGTCGAAAAGTTCCGTAAAAAACTCGCGAACGCAAAATTTACAACCGGGAATTCAGATGAGTTTTAATTAACCATACCGTGGACCTGACTGGCTGAACAATGTGTGCCGATCGTAATTACATTATCGTAATCAAAATTGCACTGTAGATAATGCTGTCAGCGTTTTTACTGAACAGTTAAGTAATTGAATATTGTTTATTTTATAGAAACAGAAAAATTTCATCACTTATGTTTCTTTTAGAACTTTAAAGTTCACAAGTGCGGCGTAACGCACTATTTAAATTATAAAAACTGCATATTGTGTTTGAATAAAATTCTCAAAGTTCAATTTATCCTAAGAAATGCGATTTATACGATCCTTATATCATCATATATATTCAAATTATGATTATTTTATTGAACCTTATATTTATTTATGAGTGTGTTATTCCTTATACTGATTGGCAGTAAAATCACAATAATTTTGATTCATATATCATACCTATTATCCATGCAGTTTAAGGCTTACTAGGGTTGCCAATAGAAAACGTATCTATAGAAAATTCGCTAATGCATAATTTAGGGGGTTTTTTGTTACATTATTGGACCTGATATTTTTCGGATTAAATCGACTATTTTATAACAAAAAACGGTATAAAAATTATAGTCAATATGTAATCAACAATCAAAAATAATACGTTGGTCAAAAAATAAATTAGTTTAGCCTTAATGGCAAAACTTTTTTATATCTATCAGGCTTTAAGCAACCTTGAAATAATTTTAATATGAACAAATAAATTATCAAACATCGCCCACATGCTCAGACTTTTCAAATCGGATTTGAATCAGGAATAATTTAAACCCGTTGTGGTCCTAGTGATCAAAATTCATACTAAAACGTGCACGCGGTTGCTTCTTGGTGGTATTAGAGACTAGGAAGATTATGACTCATGCGGCTAGTAGATTTCATGGTTGCAGTGTGCATGTGCACTGCGGTTGGAAGTTTCAAACCGGAACAAACCAACAGTGCTCAGAGTGAATATTAGAGTTAATGTGTTTTATCTGGCTTCATATTATTTCGCCTGATTTTTTTTTTGCAAGACGTCACGAAGTTCATGTTTTTTTTAACGAAGTACAAGGGAGGGGATAGATATACTAGCTTGTCATAGTTGTTAAAAGGCGATAAATGTAAGTATCGATGCTATCGTTGTGATTACTTATTTTAAATACTAGTTTTTCGTTTCCAAATACAGCATTAATTGTCCGCTTATTCAAGTAAGGCGGCATCGAACTACACTTGCGAGCAAAACATTCAAATCACCCTTTGTCTCTTACACAAGATCGTTCCTGAATTGTATGTATGACTAAATTAAAAAGGGAATATATTAAACGTTTATAATATAACCTATTAAATGATGGTAAACCATCGTCATTTATAATTTAGTTATTAAAACCGCTTGGAATCAATAAGATTATTCGCTCGCAAGTGTATTTAGCGGTACGTACCACATTAGGTGCAGCTGTCAGATTTAGGCAAATAGTCGTGTAGCCGCCCGAGAGAACGCTCTGCTACCCGAATTAGTTCAATCGGATGAATCGGCCTCCTTGCTCTTGCTAACGCTTCATTCAGGATTAGTTTTAGACGTTGAGGGAACTTTGTTTTCATTGATTTTGGACAAAAATTCGTTCTAATGCCATACTAAGGTTTCGTGAGTCTCTTTTATAGGTTACGTATGCATGTTATTTTTATCTTGTGTAGATACCTGCACATTATTGTGCAGAAATATTTACAGAAATCGGTGTTACAGATATGTTCAAGTACAATTTAGGCGTTTTATTGCTAGAAAGCAATCTCTTCCAAACAGCCTTTAGGTAGAGGAAATAGTAGTTATTGAGAAATGGGCACGACCGTGCAAAATATTTATTGATAGATTTTTTGTATATGATGATAAAATGTTTATATTATATGAGTATAGTAAAAGCAGTCGCATTACTCGATTATGAAATAAATTGACCTTGTTATTTTCACAGACACTCTTTATTTGAATTGAACTAGTTGAATATCTGTACAGCTTACTTTGTATGTTTTTAATTAAAAATGTATTTATAATTACTTATAGGTACTCCCTTTATTTATGAAAGTGATTTCACGTTGTTTTAAAATTCATCTTTGTCTTGCTGTCCATAAAAATTTTGATTACTGTAAACGTCTAAAAATCTCGCACAATTTTTAAACCCAAAACCGATTTCTTTGTTATCAATCATTCTTCAAATTGTAAAATAGACGTAGTACAAAGAACACTGAGTTTTCAATCAAAACGAATGGCCTATTATTATGATCTTTTATAAGTTTTTTCGCTTGGAATTAATGGTAATACTTAACAATTTGTGTACTAAATATTTTTCCAATAATACGAAATGGAAACAGAAACATTCTCGTATAAACATGAATAATAAGATTCGTATCGTAGTTATTATCTCTATTGATCATCTATAAGCAACATCTATTGAAAGCATTGTTATAAAATGAGTTCTTATGTATCTCGGGGCACCGTAATAAATTAGCACACCAAACATTGGGCAAATTTACCCACACAAAGACTCATAAAAAGGGACGAGAAACAAATTACCTAATTTCTCTTTATGTATACAAAATGAGCTCGAACTTGCTCAAATTGGCCGTTAAACACACTAAAACAATTTGCTATGGAGGCGGGAACCTTATTAAAAGGTTTCATCTAGCGACTTGAGAGAGACTACACTTCATTTAATTTTTGAATAAATCTTTACGAACCGTCTTGGTATTGAAATTGTTTGATATTACACGGAGTAACTTTCACCGCATTTTCACCAACATACCAATACAATATAACTAGTTGGATAATGAAAGATTTATTAATAACTAAATTTCGATTAAACCGTTTGTTTTCTATTTTCGAAGGGAGGTAAAGAAACAATGCCTTACTTTATAATGAAACAAGTAGATAAGCTATGTATTTTGTTTAATAATTGTATTTAAAATTGTTACTGGCCATTATTTGTGTTAGGTCCACAATAAGAACAAAAAATAAAACAAGGGAAAAATCTACTGACTGGCTAGGCCAAATAATGCCATACCAATTTGTTACCAAAGCAGAATAAATGTCCTGCAGATTGAGTAAATTCGTCAAAGGGTATTATCAACTCAATATAGATTTCAGCGTAACGTACTCAATAGCTTGCTGCGAGTGTGACGCCCGAGGCACTACGCGGGCCTTTTAACACGTAATTGCATTAATATGTACCGACGCACGACACCTACGAAATTAGATGAACCCCACTCGAGTTTGGTTATTTTCTTTACTCTCCGATGCGACCCACCCGGAAACAAAACACAATCTCGTTCGAATTGGAGACGTGACACAAAGAAATTTAAAAAGTGTAAGGGCACCTTTTTGTTTGTATTTATTTTGTGATAAAACTGATGTTACATGTGTGGATTTGGATCGACAAAATGTTGCAAAAAAACCTTACTTTTCCATACATTAAGCCGCATAAGATGCGTGCACAAAAAAGTCATAGATTGAAATTCTAGGTTCATTTAGTTTCATAATATTAATGCCCGGTTCCAATATTTGGAAAATGAATCGTTCTAGTTACGTATAGTAATAAATGATATGAGGCGTGAGTTAAAAACGACCGACTGATGACAGCTGATGTTTTTTTTTTTATATTGCACTTCAAGATTGACCTCATTCCACCTGACGTTAAGTGGTAATGAGGTTCTAGCTTAAGGGCGACAAGTACAGCATGATAAAGCTGTTACTGGACTTGTCACCCTTACCTTGAAGGCTTGACCCCTGCTACTAATGTGATTACAACACAGAAGTGATTGTTATTTGGCTGCGGTCTTCTGTAAGGTGGAGGTATTTCACCAGTCGGGCTGCTCCAGTTCGAGCGATAAATCGCTATGCCTACCTCTCTTAATGGCTGATATGGAAAGTAAATTTGAAATTAGAATTAACGCCTCTAAACATGTAAGTTGTAATTTTTGACACATTACGAATCGTAAAATATTGGGACCGGGCATTAGTGATGCAAGTGGACAAAATTGAGATTTCGTGCTAGGTTTGTCCCTGATTATCCCCCATCTTCCAGGGGGAAGGAAGACGGGGACATAGGGATGTAAATTTAGGTACAACAATGTAAAAATGTTATCAATACCGAATGGTTGAATTCAATATAGTTTGCTAAAGCAACAAAAAAATTCGCATGTAAGAGGTAGTTTGCCGATTCATCGGATTGAACTGATGCGAATAGCGTTCTCTTGAGCCGGCTACACGAACGTTTGCCTAAATCTGACAGCTACATCTAAAACGGAACGTAGCGCTAAATAGTTCCATGGTACCCGCAACATGCGCTCAACCTAAGCGCAACTTGATATACGAATGAAAGCCTGATTTCTGATCAGCTACCTACGATATGAGTTGAAAGCGATGTTGATGACCTTTTATTTTCTTTGCAGAGGAAAGAAAAGGCATGATGCAATATAAGTTATGCACAATGAAACTACATTGTTGGTTTATTTGTAAATAACGATAAATTATCCTAAAAAAGACCTATGGCTCTTTTGTGTAATAGATACTTGTAATAGCAAATTGTTTTAGTAATAAATTTTTCAGAAAATTAAAAAAAAAATATACGGTCGACTTGAGAACCTCCTCCTTTTTTTAAGTCGGTTGGAAATTAATAAATATTCGATTTCTTAATTAATGTGACCTTAGTCTGAGATTCTGCAAGTGTAAGTCAGCCAATTGGACGGATTGAACTATAATTGAATAGCACAGCGTTCACTCGAGCCGGCTACACGGCCGTTCGCCTAAACCTGACAGCTGCACCTAATGCGGAACGTAGCGCTAAATAGTTCCATGATGCCCGCAACTTGCGCTCGACCCAAGCGCAACTTGACCTAGGAATGAACGCCTGATTTCCGATCAGTTCTAAACATTCAGGTTTATTAAAACAAGTTGAATCAACGTATGCAGATGAAGTTTTATATTTTCTTTATCCAGGGAATTAATTATTAAAAAAACATCACATATGCTCTGATTTATTTAATAAGAGATTTAGCTTGTGTCTTACTGAATTCAGTGACCACAGCTGTACCACAACACCCAGACCCGAGTCAATATAGAAAAGTTAGTTTTCCATTTTGACCTGACTGGTAATCGAACCCGGTAAACTTCAGAGTACCCTGACGCCAAATTACGGTACGCTCTCGGCTAAGAAGGAGGTTGTGAAAGAAAAAGTCAGACAAACGAATTAATTGGACAATGCATGATAAAGGTATTAGACTTTTAAAATAATTTAACGGGTCAAAACGCGACACCATTTTTTTTAGTACGAGTCGAGTCGTCGAGTCACGAGTCAGCTCGTGACCACGGTTGGTGCAACCTAACCGAAACGTCGGGCAGTAAGTAGTTCGTATTAACTACTAAATAAAAATGGTGTCGCGTTTTGACCCGTTAAATTATTTTAAATGTTTAAAATGGAACGCGAAAGTCTTAAAAGGTATTAGACTACTGAATAACAACTGGTGACCCCTGACTAATTGCTGCTAACTACTAATTTTCTATAAACGCTTGTTCAAAGATTTTGTAGATACATAGTTGTGACCTAAAAACATAGTATCGGAAAAACAGGATTCCAAACAATATTGAGCAGTCTTTTCCCTTCACTCTCATTCGTTTGTGTTCCGCGCGCGACGTTAAAGAAATATTTTCCATTCTTATTTCAGTCACATAAATTTGAAATTAGATCCCGAATACGATTACGAATATGATTTTAAGCATATCTTTGATCAGCTCGGTTTGTTAGGTAGTGGCTGATAGAAAACTGAGATATCAGTTTTTATCTTAATACTAGCGACCTGCCCCGGCTTCACTCGAGTACAATGCTAATACTATTTTTTTTCATATTGCACTTCAAGATTGACCCCTCATCCCACCTGATGTTAAGTGGTAATGAGGTCCTAGCTTAAGGGCGACATGTACAGCATAATATATCTGTTACTGGACTTGTCGCCCTTACCTTGAAGGCTACCCTTGCTACTAATGTAGCACCCCCCAGGAGCTCTGGAAACCTTACTCAAACGCAGGAACACAACAACACAGAAGTGATTGTTATTTGGCTGCGGTGTTCTGTAAGGTGGAGGTATTTCACCAGTCGGGCTGCTCCAGTTCGAGCGATAAATCGCTATGCCCTACCTCTCTTAAATACGCTATAGAAAAACTGTGAACGTACAGGCATGCTCCCGCCGCCTCGTCCGGCCGGTAACACCGCATGCGCTATGCCCCGCAATTTTTAAATTAAATCTGTAAAATCTTCGACAATGTTCCTTTAAATCATATGCTGTTAAGGGCCATATAGATCTACAGAATTGACCTCTCTACAGATTTATTATAAGTATAGATAAGCCTGAAGTCCTGCAAGCGTCACTTGGCCGATTCATCTAATAAACTAACGACGATAGCAAAGGCTTTGTTTGCCTAAATCTAACAACTGCGCATCTAATGCGGAATGTACCGCTAAATAGCTAAGTGCCGACCGCAACTCTTGACCTAAGCACAACTTGAACGGCAAGTAAATGCTGGTTAGTGAACTGAACAGTAGTTTACTGAGATTTCGTCTTGATTAAAACCAGTCGTCAATTTAAGTGATACTAATTATTAAGGTAACTTTTCTTAAACAGTGTAGTGTGTATGATACGTAACGTAAGGAAGCAAAACCACGAATTGCTTGTTATTTACTGAATGCAATTTCTTGATATTGGGAATGACGCGTATCAAGAAATTTGCTTTGCTCTGTGGAACAGCAGCCAGTTAACTATTTTCTATTTCCTTTTTTTTCTTAATGATTCCACCTCGTGTAAACAACGCATTAGTTTCGCCAATATTAAATGTTTAAAGAGAAACGTAATTTTCAAACAGCATCTGACAGTCAGCGCATAGAAATTTCCTCATATAAGTGATATAATGAATAAATGTGTATTTAAAGTAGTTAAAAAAAAACAAGTGAATAAAATGGATTTAGGATTCAAATTTTAATAAAAGCTTTCTGAACGAGATAACAGGAATAGTCTTTTACAGTGAAAATACAAGTCCGTTTTTCACGCCTCAATCGCTCAATTCGATAAAAGCGCATTGTTTTTCGACGCATTTGTTTTTTCTAACGCAATAAACAACAGCGGATGAAACGCATCGACCGACCGCAGGCTGCGAACATTTAGGGCCGAGACGCACGGTACATACAGTTACATTATTCATTTCTAAATATTGTGAATGCCAAATATAATGCTTAATAGCGCCTCAGTGTTGTTCCTGTTGAGAAAAGGCGCAGCAATAAACTAAACAGGTATCCTCTTTTAAAAGTGTACAGATAATGTATGTCAAGCAAATAATTGCATACGTTTTTTCATGTCAGTACGTTTTGTTCAACATTCAGGTTTAGAAATAACAATTTTTTAATTGAATCCAATGACTTCATCCTTATTAAATTTTGTATTTTTTGGTCAAATGAGGGGAGGATCAAAGATTTTCACCGCATTGACGGTTTTTAAGAGTGCCAACCAGTTGTGTCATATGTTTCTACATAGATCAACTTAAAACTGCAAAAGTAATGTTGTACATGCATATAAAAGTCAATCCGGATATAAGATATAAGCAAGCAACGTCTTTTGGCTTTGAATGAGTATAATATATGTTTATATTTTTTTATTGATATGTAATTTTGATTAATTAAAAAGTATTCAAGATGTTTTTTCAGGGTTTAAGAACATCTATTTTTTTATCAGTTGATTTGAATCATAATTCATTACACATTTTTCAATTAACGTTTGTATTCGCCCTAATGAACGCATTGGGAACGCGTCAGCTACATTACTCGGAAACGTAATTCAGTAACTGCCGGCGTAACTGGTTTGAAATAAGATTGAAAAGCCCTTCCATATTGGCGCCGTCAAAATTATATTACCAGAAAATTTATTGTTTCGTAGTTTTTGCAAAATTACAAGTGTACATTTTTCCAAAATGCCTAATTTCAAAAATATAAATAAATACCTGGCTATATGAAAATATCTATGCATCAAAAAAAATTTTAGTTAATTTCAATTAGTTATTGAAAAATAATAGGGTACAAATTATGACTTCTCGTCGGATATTTGCATTTTTTTAATTAATTCATCGATGTTAATTATTTGCATATAAAATTAAAAAAAAAAAAACATTATGAAATCCACGCGATCTCTTTCTTTCTTAAACTATACAATTTAAATGGAAGTTCGTTAAAATAGAGTTAGACTTTTAGAATATCCTATTGTAGAGCAAAGGTATCTATAAAATCAAGGCGCGTTTCAATATTGGCTCATAAATCTGACTTATGTTCGAAAACAATATTTGCCCTTAATGTAATTGTATATATATTTGTTTACATAAAAAACAAAGACTGATTTCGAATTAATATACGTGGACGTGTTTTGTTTCAGGTAGGTATTTACACTTTAGCAATATGTTTCCAAGATTCTACTTCGCAATTGCAAATATATGTTAAATCTAGAAAAGCTGTTAGTTAACAATAATTGTAGGAAACGGCGTTAGATCGTTTGCAGTGGTGATAAAGTCGACAATAGCTCGGCTGTCGGTATTGAAGAGCAATATGCAAGCGACGCCTGCACGGGGTGTAAATTGTTAAAGTTGGGCGCGCGGTTGCAATTTTCGCAGCTGTATAAAATATTGTCAGGAACAATATCTGATATGGTCGCGGGCGATGGATGCTCTCTTTGGCTTTTCGGCACGTTTCGTTCCAACCGTAACCGATTCAGCTGTAGCTCTGCTAACGGTTTTATTAGACGGATATAGCTTGGCATATTGGAAAACCTATGAAAAGTAAGAAAGAAAATTTTGGAACCTTTCTTAGACCTACTTAGATTTTACATAGACACTAATGCTTGGTTCCTGTATTTGAAAAGTGATAGTTACTCCGTTCCAGTTACGTAAAGACGACCTACAGACGACTGATAAAAGCTGATATGGAAAGTAAGTTATGGAACGGTGTTAACGACTCGTAGCCGGTTGGAGAAAAACGGAAAGTCATTTTTGACACATTACGAATCGTAAAATATTGGGACCGGGCATTAGTGATGCAAGTGGATAAAATTTAAATTTTGTGCTAGGTTATCCCCCTATATTCCAGGGGGAAGCAAGACAGGGGACAAAGGGATGACCCCAGTCCTACTAACAAAAGGCGATTTTAGATCCCTCTACAGAGGAATTTCTTCAGTGATCTTAGTAACTGGATACT
The DNA here is from genome assembly GCA_037074685.1 of Glyphodes pyloalis. Classification (NCBI taxonomy): domain Eukaryota; kingdom Metazoa; phylum Arthropoda; class Insecta; order Lepidoptera; family Crambidae; genus Glyphodes; species Glyphodes pyloalis. The sequence goes on from JAYKKO010000004.1 coordinate 7,552,389, forward strand.
TTGGGACACATTTATACTAGATCGTCTACAGTAAAAATAAGGAAGTAATCAACAGTTCGATTTGAGCCTAAAGTGTAAGTAGCGCATTAACTACCGTAAAAAAGACGCAGATTTGCGATATATGGATAATCTCGTAATACCTAAGAGGTCAGTATAGTCAGAGGCTTTGATGCAATAACATACTTTGCAGCAGTAATTCTGTATTGGTATACTGGAGAATTATAAGAGTTTAGCCTTCTATACAACGTATAGAACTGGACTGGCGCCATAGGACATGGGCTAAACGATGATATATGTGTTCGATCATCGCCAAGGACAAACATTCGCGTAATGACAAAATGTGTTTATTCTTTTCTGTGTGTAGGTAAACTGTATTGTGAACTGCCGTTAGTTTTGTTTTCTATAAGCCAAGTACTTAGGCTCCTTACTTTGAAACTAGGTAAATGTTATGATGTTGTCTGATATCTAAGTATAGTTTATTAGGTCCATGCTAGACAGAAAAACCGAAATGGCTAACCATTTGTGTTTAAAGTAACTTCAATTAACTGCATTTCGTTACCTCATGCTACTTCTGAATTATCCTTATACCTTAATATCTGTTGACTACTATAAGAAGATTATATAAGAAAACCTCAAACAAAAGTTCACTTCGTAGTTCCGCTTTAAAAAAAACTTTTGTTAGAGTTACTACAGTTCAATAGGTCGTAAAAACAGTGTAACAATATTACTACTATTTTTTAATTTGATTGCCTTACACACAAATTTATTCAAAATACTAAGTATCCACAAAAGAACAGAACACAACCAAATAAATTGAATAAGCGACAACTGCATCGACCGTGCATCGCGCAAGTGATTCATGTCTGCACAAAATAGGAATAGTTGGGCTGAAATGCGTCTCTTTTCGTGTCCTACACTCAAAACTTTTCCCTCGGATCTCGTTCTTATTGGCACGGAATAGAGTCGAGCATGTTGCAAGTTTGTGCACACATATCATACGAGCGCTGTTTCGTGTACCTACTCGTAGGTACGTGACGCGCGCGGAAAGTTCCCGCGTCTTGTTACCGCTGCCGTGTTTGGCAGATTGGATTTGTTTTCCCGCATGCTAATATGGGACGTGCGGCTGCGACGCCTCGGATTAGCCGGTAGAAAAAAAAATATTTGCTTGTTTCGTTTGCGCGCTCTCATCGACGAGCGGAGCACTAATTGTTCGATTCGAAAATGGAATGGGAGTCTTCTAAATGTTAAAAAAGTTTGTGGATAGAAAAAAAAGATCACTCGAAGTAATGACCTCGGTGGTTAAAGTAGTAACCCAAAATGCCCAAAATTCAGTACAAAAAAAATCTATTAACGAATTATTTTTTACTTTGCTTAAAAACAATGGTAGCTGTTGTAGTTTTAAACCACGTTAAAATTACAATATTACGATTTCTAAACTACCAATCATAATAATTATTACAAAATAACGGTTACGTCTTCTTCGTAGTCCGCAATATTTTTAAATTACGAAACCCTACATTGCGCGTGTTGCGACACGCATTTGTTATTTTGTTCCGTTACAAAGTTACTAAACCAATCCATACTAATATTATAAATGCGAAAGTAACTCTGTCTGTCTGTCTGTTACTCTTTCACGCCTAAACGGCTGAATGGATTTTGATGAAATTTGGTATAGGTATACGTTGAATCTCAAGAACGGACATAGGCTACTTTTTATTAGAAAATAAGGGGGGATGGGGGTAATACCACCTTTGAAAGTTTATATGGAAAAATGTTTATTTTTGAAGTTAGAGATAGGAAATTTGGCACAAATATAGCTCGAAACTTAGATTAAAATATAGACTACTTTTTGTTTCGAATATTAGGGGAGAAAGGGGTAAAACCGACCATAAAAGGATACATCCTTCCTTCCTTCGCGAAGGATGTAACGAAGTCGCGGGCACAGCTAGTGTAAAATAAAATACAAATCCTGAAAATAAGATATCCAGAATATCATTTTTTTGTTATTACCTATTATAGTAAACATTAAATCATTATAACACAGAAAATTTGAAATAATGTATGAATATCTGGATGTATAATTATTACTCTTTCACGAACAAACTTTTGGACGAATTTGAAAAAAAATAGTAGATACAAAGAATCATGATATACCTACTATACAATTATAAATACAAGAAAATGATTAGTTAAATATAATAAAGTCTTATTGACATGAAAATAAAGTAAAGTGTGAAAACTACTCTCATTGAATATAAAATACTTATTGACCCGAAATGACGCGAGCGAAGTCGCAGGCAACAGCTAGTAGTTAATATAATGTGAGTATTATGTAAAATTAAATACGAGTAAAGTCAATACTTTGTTTAACTCATCAACATTCCAGTTTCAATAAAGAAATTATTGATTCTTTACTCGAAAACGAGTCATCACAATATTACTGTAGTGAAGTCTAAAATAATTAAAAATATTATTATGTACTAGCCGTCCCGGCGAACGTAGTTACGCCTTTTTTTCTATATTTTTTAACCTTATAAGCCTTCCCTGGCCTTCCACAATTATTTCAAAACCAACATCAGCCAAATCGTTCTAGCCGTTGTTGAGTTTTAACGAGACTAACGAACAGCGATTCATTTTTATATATAAGAAAGATATCAATTTTGAATTAAACGCCACCTACTATAAGCTTTTTTAACTATCAACAATACCAGCAGGGTTCTCGGAAAATGTGCTTTTCTTACAGAGCCATCTATGTCCCCAGTTTGAAACTGCAATGTAATTTTCACTTCGTTTTCCCCCGCTTTCACAAGGCGTCCTCTCTCAGCTTAAATGGCCACTTTGCTCCTCAAATAAAACACAGATGTCGTTATTATTGTATTTTCTGTTGACAAACCAGCTTTTGTTTTGAATGGAGACTACAAAATATTTGTTTTATCTTCTTAAATCATATTATAAAAAAAAGTAGCTTCCATAAACAATAAAAAGCATATCCCCGCCGCGACGCTTTTTCCGATTTCCTTTCATTTTTTCTCACTACGTAGTACTATTTACGTCCGGTTCCTAAATTGGAAAAATGATCCATTCTCGTTACGGATAGTAATAAATTACACGAGGAGTAAGCTAAAAATTACCGAAGTACGACAGCTGATGACAGCTGACATGGAAAGTAAATTTGAAATTAGTATTAACTACTCGTAAAAAAACGGATAGTCAGTTTAGACATTACGAATCGTAAAATATTGGAACTGGGCATAAGACGACCTCCGTAGCTAAGAGGCGAGTGGGCCGGACTTTGGCTTGCGCCATATCTGAGGTCCCGGGTTCGAACCGAAGGCCGAACGCGAGCGGTCGGGTAAATGTGGAAAACGAATTTTTCTATATTGTTTCAGGTCTGGGTGTTGTGGTACCGTCGTATTTCTGGTTTCTGTAAAACTAGTGTTTTTGCTACTTACCACAAAATCACAGCTATGTATGAGATAGTGTTCAATATGTATTAATTTATTCGATTACTTACCCTTTGAAAACAATAACGAAAGTTGAGATTTGTGCGCTACCGTCCGATGTTTAATGGAATTTAATAAAATTTCTCACGAGATTTTGCACGATTTGGATAAACAAATAGTTGCTCCCGGATAATATCTCGATATTATGTATTAAATTTTCATTATTTATTCATCATTCTTTATCATCTTCATCCCCTTCAACAAAGGTCCAAGGTTGAAAAGAGTAGTGAAAATCGATACGCCTCAAGCTTCTAGGTAAGCCGGAGTAGACCAAAGGTGACACCTGTTTTTAGGCATGAGGTAATATATCTGGCACAGTGAACGTGTTTTTTTATGTTCAGTGGTCAGCCATCGCTTCACTTCAAGTAATCTTAAAAATAAGTAGCTTCTGATTCTAAATACCTATCTCATAGAAAATCCTACGGGGGTACGTCACTCATCGCTGCAAGCGCCTTGGCGTGACGTGCACTCATCTGCATAATTTCAAGATTGTGATGAAAGTTGTGCATTATTCAAAGGATCCGACGCCTAATCAGAAGTTACCGTGGAAGCGGCTCAGAGTTCCTTTTACTTGCAGAAATCGGGGTACCTTCGTAATATGGAAATCCGCTACGCAGACAGTCGTGAACGATAGGAGATTGGCAATCCGAAAAGGTTTTAAACCTTTTTCTTTATATCATACTTACCTATGTTGATCTGTTAAGACGTCGAAAATATTTGTAGGTACGTACATGTTTATAAAAATTCTCTAGGTCCCTTCTTATTGAAATATTATTTCTAACGTATACTTAAATATTTTTATGACATTAATTTGCAATTATTTGTATATTGAAAATGCTATTGCTAGTTTAAATGGCTTTTCTATATTAATAACCAGCTGTCAGTATATTATCAATAAAAAGTCACACTAGCAAGTAAAAAACCGAATTATTTTATTGAATGATAAGTAGATAATTAACGATTGCTATTTATTATGTTAACAAACCACAAGTTGCCATACTTCGCAGTGCCCTATCACATCAAGTTGCAAGTCTGAGTGACATATTTACGCGGAGATTTAAATCATAAAGTACCTATTAGGTGTAACAACTAAACGAACTAATTGCACCTATACTCGATAAAAATATCTTGCATATAGATATTTTTATCGAGTATATCGGCTAATGCCCTTCAAAGAGGGAATGAATGATTCGAAAAGTAAGCAAAAAATACCTCAAGATCCGTGTAATGCAATAAAAAGCTTGCAAATTTAATATTCCCGTGATGAGCCCGGTTTGTTCCGGATGAAACACACTTGGGGAGGCTTGTTTGTAGATTATTATAAACGGACATAAAAGCAAAACAATTCCATTTTCAATTTCATTTAGACATAATATTTGATTTAACTCAGCGAGAGCAGAGTCAATAAACCCATGGATATAATTATGGGAATTGAATACTTTCTCGGGCCTGTTGTTTTGTCAAATGAGGATGTTTTGTGAACAAGGTGACTAAATATTCAATCGATTTGTTTTATGAACTTCATTATATTTTGAGTTTTACGCGTAGGTATTTTGATGTGATAGGTAAGATAAAAGAGGCTGTTATATGTTATATGCTAGGTGTGATACGATTTAATATAAACAAAGCACCAGCAGCTTTCGAATATTTCAATATCGCATTGTCAAGCAACTTGCCTGTAAAAAAAATTAGCAGAGTCCACCTTTACAACTTGGTTTAATATTATACAGAAGATATTATAAGAACGAAGCATTCACACAAATTTCAGCGAACAGTAAACATGTAACAGTATTTTAAATCAACTTTAAATAGAAAAAGACAAATAGATCTAGACTAAGATTTCATCTAAGGATTTACGCTGAATGCCAGTGATATTACCATTTCCGTATCCAATTACCTAGTCAGACGGCGCAAAATGATAATAACATGAGGAAACTTGTGGTCTGTCAATGAACTGGGACACGATAAGACGCTAACAAGTAAAGTTCAAGATAAAGAAAAGTATTAAAATTCTCGATGCATTCGACCAAATGAACCAAGTTTTTACAGGTCTCGGAATCGGAGATGCGTGGAGTAGGGAAGATAATATAATCACTATGTTTGTGCAAAAAAAATATACATTGAACGTTATTAAGTCGTAACGTATATAACGTGAGTACATACTGTAAAAATGTCTATAAAATATCTGGCGTCATAACATTGGTTTTCACATTCGATTCCTACTTATTTGACAATACTTACATTATTCAAAAATGTTACATTAAACGATGAGAAGAAGAGTAAATGTATTAAAACAATCTTTTAAGCTTAAATAAGAGTGACGCTGTCATAATTACCATAGTTGAAATGACGACTAGATGAAAGTAGAAGATGGACAGTAAACAAGAAGACTTAAAATAAGCTGAGCCTTAACTCTTTACTTCAAAAGTAAAAATGACGGTTATCCTTTCCAACATCGTTTGTCTTAGAGTCACAGACCAAAGCTTACAATAGTCAGATTATTCGGTCATATCTATTGTAGAATCTTCATTATAAAATAAAAGTAGCTACTCATTTATTAGAAACAGAAAATTTTTATCTCCCCTGGCGGTGCGGGAATTGAACCCACGACCTTCACGTATCGCGCGTGCTGCTCTTACCAACTGAGCTAACCGCAAGTTATCGTAGGCGATGAAATTTTTCTGCTGTATCAACCGTTAGCCTTCCGGTAAGTGCCCTCTGTCGAATATGTTTAGAACTACATACTTATCGGCCCGTGGTACATTCGTTGCAGAAATGTTTGAAAACCACGGAATCGAAGACACCTTGGCATCTTAATCGATTTTATTATTATACGCCGTACCAGCAAACTTTAAATATTAGAAACAGAAAAAATTTATCTCCCCTTGCGGTGCGGGAATTGAACCCACGACCTTCACGTATCGCGCGTGCTGCTCTTACCAACTGAGCTAGCCGCAAGTTAGTTAGTTCGCTAGTACGGCGTATAGTACTATAAAAATAATAAAATCGATTAGCTACTTATTTGTTTATCAAAATAATATATTATGTCATTTTATGAATAACTTACACTGATTCTTCACTCCTATGAAGCAGCGTATTATAAAGCCTTTCTTGAAAGTGTACCACATAACACAAATATGTTTTTTCAATTAGAACCAATATAGTTCCTGAGATTGCCGCGCTTAAACAAACAAAGAAGCAAATTCCTCAGCGTTATTATATTTAATTAGTAAAGATTACTCGTATATTGCTACTATGCAAGTAAAAGGAGTTTTGCTATCTTAATCACTGACTACACGGACAAAAAATCCATTACTGAATGATAGATAAATAAATATACATATTGGACCACATGACATACATTGCTTTGGTTCTGTGGTAAGTAGCTAAAGCACTTGTGTTACAGAAATCAGAAACAACGACGGTACCACAACACCCAGACCCGAGACAATGCAGAAAAGTTCGTTTCCTATATTGACCCGACCGGGGATCGAACCCGGAACCTCAGATATGGCGCGACGCCAAAGTTCTGCACGCTCGCCTCTCGGCTACGGAGGTTGTCATACAGGCCTAGCATACGCAATATGTCGAATTTATCGCATGAGACGACAAAAGTTTCGATACTGTTCATTGGCTAATAGCACACCGCATTTGTATTTTCAGCCAATCAGCAGCTGACGCACTGACTTCAATCGATTTTGGCGTTTGTTAAGAGCGCGATAAAATTTAGTCGCTTTGCGTATGCTAAGCCTGATAGATAGATAATGTAATAAAACCAACTCAAGAATATGCCATTCGACTAGATTATCTTGTTAATTTTAACTAAAAGGGGATTGCCTATTGTCTTGACATAGAAAATTAATATTTAGAAGTATTAAGATTCTCATGGTTATAGCAAAAATGTTGAATATTCTTTACCTAAAATCTGAAAACAGACTCCACGTCACCCCTGTTATCGGGTGAAGGAACCGCACCGCGGCGAACGAGACCACCTACTGAACTTACTTCTGATTAGGTTTATTTTTTTCACTTTGTTCCTCCTTATTATTCTCTTTTCCCATAAATAAGACAGAATATCACCTGGTTTATAAGCTTCAGATTTTAGCTGAGCGGAAAATTTGGAGCAATAAAAACCGTAATGGCGGCGTGAGCGGGGTTTTATTTTCATAAAATTCCATTTCGTCACAATAAGATACTTTAAGAATTCCTAAGAGCGGTGAGTTTCCCGGGCACTGCGGGCTGCATAGCTTCGTTCATAGAAGAGGAGGTAACGATAAATATTGCAACAAAATCAATCGTAGTTCTAAGTCATGTCCTATTTTGATCTACTATCTGAGATTTGAAACTCAACTACTCGTATATCCTGAACTAACATGTCACTATGGATTCATATTTTCAATGTGCTACAAACACTTACTCGTACATATGTCAAACTCTTCTTGGTCGAATAAATTTGGTAAACCAGTTTATAAATTTTCTTTGACACTGGTCTGGTACCTACTTATGGTACAGGTAAAACCATACAAACTTCCGTTTTCCTTGTACCATTATTGTTATAGTTGAGAGATGGCGCGTTTGTTCTTTTACTTTGGGAAATATACTAAAAATTTTGAAAAAAAATCTGCATTTTTAACAACTCTCTATTCTGTCTGGCCCTCCTGTACTACAATGCCTGTTAAAGTTAATAACATCGTCGTCCGGAGCTGGGTGTAACTGCAATTATTGCGACATCTTGTAACGGGCTTAGTGTCGTACTAAATGTGCGTTGCATTTATTGCAACCCACTATTGGAGTTCTATTTTTGTGTACAGTCGCCATCAGATATGTCGGAGCTGACAAAGTGACCAAATACTTCTGAACAGTTAAAATGTCAAAAAGTTCCATACATTTTGTAACATTGCCGTTAAAAGTTCTTAGTTTTATTTTGGATCTTCAGGTTAGGCTTTCGCTACTAATAACACTATCATATCTGAGCAAACTGCATAGTGTATGAAAATCGTCCTCAAGTCTGACTATATGTACTTTGGACTTTACACTGCTTTTTAATAGTGCACATAAACTTATATCAACATCAACATCATCACATCACATCAACATCACATACATTGCTCTGATTCTGTGGTAAGTAGCTTAAGCACTTGTGTTACAGAAATCAGAAACAACGACGGTACCACAACACCCAGACCCGAGACAATATGGAAAAGTTCGTTTCCCATATTGACCCGACCGGGGATCGAACCCGGAACCTCAGAGATGGCGGTCGCCAAAGTCAGGCCCGCTCGCCTCTCGGCTACGGAGGTCGTCGTATATCAAAATGCAAGTTTTTTCTGTGATGATATGATGCATTTATGTTTGAAATATATATTTTTCTAATCACTTCAAAGATGATGTAGTTTACACAAAAAAAAATTCAAGATATCAACTTGAATAGCATTCACAGTTTCCGAAACGTAATCTACATACATATTTTGTTGGATCATTTATGGTTCAATCAACATCATTTTCGAGTTATCTTGTGAAATAAAGAGGTGAGTTTTCGAGGATCCGTTTTTCCCCTCCGACCCGCTCTCTTAAAACGCGCTCATAACCCAGACTTGGGTGGGCGGTACGACACTGTCGTCCCCTAACTTATGTTCGTAGTGTTAATTTCGCGACGTCTGACAAATTCGCCGGCGGCGTGCGCTTACACGTTTTTAATGGCCCTTGGAACCCTACCTTCTTACATCAGAGTCTTTGCAATCAACTGGTGACTGCAGCTCCGCCCCGCTGACTGATGACGGGGAAATGAACGAACAGTAAAAATAAGGAGAGGCAATAACGGTACCTACACGAAAAAAGAACAAATATTGGATAGCATCACATAATTTTATTCATGGCTCTGATGGTTTCCTCCCAAGAACGAAATATTTCAGATCCGACAACAGATAGCAATTTTTGATTTTCATAGTCGCAACCAATTCACTTCGAATGCGAATTAAGCGTGTTAATAAAACAATATATTACTAGCTGTGCCCGCGACTTTGTTCGCGTGGACTACATCCTTTTATGTCTCGGTTTTACCCCTTTCTTCCCTAATTGTTTCGAATACAAAAAATAGTCTATATTTTCATCCAAGTTTCGAGCTATATTTGTGCCAAATTTCATATCTCTAACTTCAAAAATAAACATTTTTCCATATAAACTTCCAAAGGTGGTATTACCCCCCTCCCCCCCTTATTTTCTAATAAAAAGTAACCTATGTCCGTTTTTGAGATTCAACATATACCTATACCAAATTTCATCAAAATCGGTTGAGAGGTTTAAGCAGGAAAGCGTAACAAACACACGGACAGACAGACAGACAGACAGAGTTACTTTCGCATTTATAATGTTAGTAGGGATTTATGCAACTCTAAATCCACGTTTTAACTTCGGAACTTTTGATAAATCTTCAAAAACGAAACCTTTCGTTTGTTTTTTTCCGTTTTTGACAGTAGACCCCCTGATCTGTGATAAGCTTTAAGTAGCTTAAAGCAATTAGCAATTGTGGTACAAAAAACAAAAACAAGGACGGTACCACAATATCCATACCTGAGGCAATAGAAAATATCTCTTCCCAATTTTGCTCAATTGGAAATAGAATCCTGAAACCTAGACTAAGCATGCCATCCATGATGACGAACTCCGGGCCGCTCGCCGCTCGGCTACGGAGGTCATTTTGAAATACGTTTGCAACCTTAAAAGAAAATAGTATCACACCAAATTAAAAACAGAAAATATAATCATACAGAAAAGCCCTGATTTAAAGACCTAAGTGCTCTCCACTGTATAAGGTATACCAATAAAGTGGTGTCTTAAACTCAATCCTTGTTTAAAAAAAAAAAATTTTCTTAAACCATGAAAAGCATAAGTTTTAATTGAATTTAAATAACGTACGTTACTCTTTAAGAAAAATGTAATTGACACTAGCATGAATACATACATTGTCATAACTTAAAAAAATTAAAAACCATTCAAAACAATAGTTTGAAAATCATACCAGATATAAAATCAGTCTAAAAATGTGCCGTAGTGTTTCAAGTTCACTGTTGAATTCGGCTTGATCACTCTGCATTAACACACACAATGTTAATATATTTTACAGACTCTCTACTTTAGAGCAACATGGTAGAGCATCCAATATCATTCGTCTTCACAAAGGAATGCAGCCCGTAGTTTTGGACAACACTTTTTGTTTCAAACTCCAAGCTGTTTAGTTGTTATAAGTTACATTATTAGTTTTCAACTGGCAAGTTTTGGATTTTCGGCTCCCTCGGCGGCCAAATTAGACAGACCGATGCTGTACGTGCTTTTTATTAGGACATTGGTTTGGGGCTAATTTAAACTTTTAATCACTGTTCAGTTGTAATTTATTACGAATCTCTGAGTTTTTTGTTCTTCGCGACCTTTAGAAGTATTGCGGGGAAAGCTATTAATTAATGCATTGTTTGCTATCGTCATGAATTAGAGAATTAAAACAAATACATGGGACTTAATTCTTGTTCTTGAATTTTAAAAAGATCTTCTTGAGAATATTCCCTAGCTGGTTCTGTCAGCTAGCTAGCTAAGAGTGGAAAAAACTTTGACGATTTATGAATAAGTGCCAAATTGATAGGGTCCTGTGTTCAATTCCCGCTCCAAGACAAATATATTACGTTCCATCAAAATACACGTTATATTCATAATGATTCTATTGTTTGCACACCTGCTTGCAGGTCAAATACAACTCAAGATACCACTTGTAACATCTTCATGTATCACACTGTATTTTATGCAAATAAATAAACGTTAATGATATTATTGTTATTATTTCTTTAAAAATTTTTCGGCGCCTTTTTATTTTCAAAGCTCATAAAGGAAACTGTTTTAATAGTTATAACAGCTTTCTTTTTGAGCCACCAAAATAAAAATTCAAAGTTTGATGTTACTACATGATTCGTATACAATATTTCAACTTTTCCACATAATCTAATTTCTATCTCCGCTTGAGCTTAATGTTATTTTATCTTAAGAAGAATCTTTTGAGCTGAAAAGCTTATTAAAAGTAAACACCTTTATATTTTGCAAAAGCATTAAAAAGTTAAATTTAAGATCAGTCAACTATGCTGGACAATTTTTTACACTCAAGTGGATTTTTTCATTCTTCAATCTCACAACCCGATCCATGGCATTGCAAGTTATTAAAATGCGTTATTAATGCTTGTATATTAAAGGGTGACTACCTACACGATCGATTTTGCACATTGTTTCATGTTATGAAGAACGTATCATGATAATTTTTAATTTGTGGAACTACATCAATATATTTACATATGTTTTTTTTTTATATATCTTATATGTTACTTTGTCGACCTCCGTAGCCGAGAGGCGAACGTGCTGGACTTTGGCGTCGCGCCATCTCTGAGGTCCCGGGTTCGATCCCCGGTCGGGTCAATATGGGAAACGAACTTTTCTGTATTGACTCGGGTCTGGGTGTTGTTTCTGATTTCTTTAATACAAGTGCTTTAGCCACTTACCACAAAATCAGAGTAATGTATGTGATGTTGTCCAATATTTTATTATTTATTTATTAACATGAAGGCTTTTTTTTAATTAATCTAAGATATTCGGGGAATAATTCAATTTTTACATTATAAATCAGATTATTGAAATACGTAATACATGATGCAAACATGACTTTATGAGATGAACGTCAAACGAAGTACACACGGCATTCCTACAAAATACAATGTAATGACGTCAGCCCTAGAAATCGCGTCAGATTTTATTTGTTAATGTCTTGTATTAAATTTGTCAACAAGCCCATTGGCGCCAGTATAACGATTAGAGCAGTGCCATAACTCTCAATCTAACTACACCACACTACTTTCTTTAACCCTCCAACCGTAAAGCATCTACGTACCCAACAAAGAGGCCCCAAGATAGAAAGGTTTCGGAAGCGAACGATACAACTCTTCCATCGAAAACTGTACTTGGGGGCTGCTGGTTCATACGAGGAGGTGCTCAGCGCAATTAACTTGATTTATTCGAGGCATTTACTTATTCAGTGCTACGGTTCCTACGCCACCCGGACACGCAACCGTTGCGATCCGTAAAAATAATTGTAACAAGTTACCGCACCCATCAAACTAATCCACACTCTAAATTCAAACACACTACAGCTCAAAATCGGCTGTTAGATCTTCCTCTGTAGACTGCAGACGTTTAAGGAGAAGTCAAGTAAACTATCTCGATGCATAGTCTATGGAGCATCTTTAAACATGCGACCGTTCTTAATATTTTATTTTAGAGAACAAAGGCTGAAGGAATTATGGTCCGATACGGAATTGCATAGATAGTATGAATAATGTTAATAACTGGCTGTGCAGACTTATTTATTGATGCCGTTTGAGAGAAATGTTACTGGATGTATCTGATTCTTCCTCTGAAAAAAGATCAGTGCGAGAGGATCTTGTTAATTATTTTAGACATCTTGAATCCATTATTATGGATTCAATTTTGGATTCTTTAATTATTAATTTTTGGATATTATGGATTGGCCTAATAAGATCTTATCGATTAAAATTTTAAAAATCTATTTATGTTATTTCGTCAAACAAATGTTTTTTTTTACTTTACACATAAATTAATGGTTTATTTTAACATAATCTATAATATAATAAAAATATATATTTCCCAGTCATCTGGTTTAATCAGCTATTTGATTGGATCACAAGCGCGTTCATTGAATGACGTATGTATACAAAAACTTGCATACTTTTCCTAAAAAATCTGACACTCATAGCATCAACACTAGAAATAAACACAAGCTTGCTGTCCCTAAACGAAGACTTCATAAGATTGGTAATTCATTTGTTGGTTTAAGTATAACTTTTTTTAATAAATTACCTCAAGTTATTGTTTGAATAAATTTAAGCTAATTGTTAAAGGTTGTCTTTTGAAAAAAGGGTACTACAGAGTAGAAGACTATATTAATGACAAAGAAGTGTGGACCACTAACTAGTCTGTTCGCCCTCACATGAAAAATTTCACTAATTATATTTACTAATTGTATTTCTATTTATACAAACTCAGCAAGAGGTACCTATTTCTTTACGTATTTGTCAACTCGCAAGTTGGCAAAATTCTTATTAAGCACGAATGTGCATTAGGACCTACAGTTTGTTTAATTTAAATATATATATTTTTTAATTTTTCTTATTACTTTGAATCAATGAATTATTTTTTACAATTTACTACATTATTTTATCTAATTACTACACTGTATGTCTTAGTGCAAAACTAGTTATAAGTTCAGCTATATTTGTAATATGAACGACAGAGTTTCTTGCCGGGATCTTCTCTGTAAGTTATAGGTTCCGAACCGGAGGTAGCGTCATTTGCATTATATAGACGTTTCATAAATATTACTGGTGTAATTTACATGAATAAAAGAATATTGAATTTTGAATTTTGACGACGTTTAGTTGAATGACTAAAGGACAACTCGTCAAATTGTTTAATATAACGTTCAACTTCTTGACTGAACGGCATTTAGCATAGTCGTTGAATGGTATATAGCTGACTTTGTAATGTTTGATTAAGGTGACCCTAAGTTCGCAACTTAAAAGATAACTAACTTTAGATAACAAAAATGAGGACATGACATAACACACCTAAATAAGAAATTTTATTATGTTTTAACAATAGTATCTAAGTGCTAAAAAGATATCATATTTTTCAAAAGTACTGTAAGTAAGTAAGTATTAAAAATTGGGGGAAAAGGAAAAAGTTGGAATCTCAATTTCACTCAAAAAATATCAACACAGTGCTATTCGATTAGATCTGTTCCAGCTGTTTGACGCCATTTTTGTTTTGATCAGCACTAACGCCGCAGTGGAAAAAAATGAACTAAATTACAATCACCTGACTGATTTTACGTCCGCTATGTTCAAAGGGCTATGTTACAATCCGCTTACTTGTTGGACGTTGAGTGAGGCTCGTTCATTCAACGTTCGGTCTAGTCATTCAATTAAACGTCGTCATTTAATAAACGCGCTAGTGATCCAATCAAATAGCTGATTCAACTGGATGACTGCGACATATATAAAAATTAATTTAGTTTCTTGTATTCAATAATATGCATTCTATAAATAATAACAAAACTGAGTTGTACAATTAGTATCCAAACTAGTTACACGGAAAAAAATATATCGCATATTGAATTTCAGTAAAAACTAGCGGTCCCGGCGAACTTCGTTTCGCATTTGAGGATTTTCCCGCTTTTCTATTGAACATTTTCCTGAATTTTCTTTGCTATAAACCTCACGGAGCCCAAGACCTTTCCAACGAATGCAAAACCGTGGAAACCAGTTCGTGCGTTCCGGAGTTGTAACGCCAGGAAGGAAATTATTACGACGTACTTTTATATTGTAGATATTATTATCCCAAATACAATTTATTCTAGTTGGATTCTATAAAGTTGGATTCAGTGTTAAAGTTTTGTAGATTTCGATATTACAGTAATTCTTATGCTTGCCGATGCGTGGTTGTGTACCCCATGTATTTATAGAAAAAGTCTGTTGTTACATTTAAAATAATTTAACGGGTCAAAACGCGACACCATTTTTATTTAGTAGTTAATACGAACTACTTACTGCCCGACGTTTCGGTTAGGTTGCACCAACCGTGGTCACGAGCTTACTTACTTGGTGCAACCTAACCGAAACGTCGGGCAGTAAGTAGTTCGTATTAACTACTAAATAAAAATAGTGTCGCGTTTTGACCCGTTAAATTATTTTAAATGTTTAAAATGGAACGCGAAAGTCTTAAAAAAAATTTATATCTGTTGTTACATGATTGTCATTGGGAAAATGATTAGCACTCTTGGCTTTTGAGCCAGGAGCGTGGGTTCGATCCCTATTCAGGACAAACAGTTATATTTGTTCTGTGTCTGGGTGTTTAAAATTTTATTTCAATACCACAAGTACATAAGTGACTTTGAATCTAAATTTGCAAAGCAGTTTTATTTACCTGTGTAGCGTCGGTAGATAAAACACATATTATGGTACTTGTTAAAATATTTGTCTCACTATTCGTAAACCTGGTATTGATCAACTCAAACCTCAATTCTACCTAATTGGACTCCCATAGACATAAAACCACTCTCGCTTCATAAAAATAGCACGTGAACTGGCACCGCAAACGAAACTGGTTCGATTCGATTCGCTTACGCAAACAAGTTCTGATTTTGATAATTCAAGCGCCAACGGATATCAAATCTGCATCGATGTTTGTGGCGCGCCGCAATCAGTCGCTCTGTACTGCGGAATTTTCGATGTCAATATGCGTTTAATGAGCGTTGATTAGACAATAAATAAATTAAAACGGTGCGCGAATGGTAAAACAAAACACTGCGCACATTTAGTCGTGGAATCTGATTGCTGAATACCAGCACGTAGGTACTTACCTACTACTCGTTAAGTGAGCGTAGGTCGTGACGTAGTACATATCACGAACCAAACTCTCATTGTCATCTTAAGGCCTTAACATAAGATTCTGGAAAAATAAATAAATGGTTTAGACAATTATTTTACTTTGGCAATTTTCTATTTATTACGATTTTGTTTACTTGTGCTGATCTCGATAATTAAGGTCTGATGATCAAGTTTGAATTTATGGCAACATCGACCCGCAACAACTAGTCCTGCCAAAATATATATTTCAATATAAAATGTTAAAACGTTTCCATCTTTAATAAACCTCTAAAAGTAACCTGAAAAAATACGAAAACTCCACCTATACGAAAATTCCGACCAAGCCGAGTTCTGAACACCAGCAAATAAAATTATGAGACGAATGAAAACAAAACGCAAGTTGATTTTAATGCATGTGTGTACGTATACGCGGGGATAGCAATTTTTGCCGTTAAAAAAGCTGACTCGCTCACCGAAGCTTGAAATTACACGGAGAAAAGAAATTTTGTAAATTTTAGATTTCATGCTGTAACTGTTTTGTTATGATCGGTGTTTATGGCCAAGTTGTTTGTATGTTTAAAGGAAATCTGGTAATCTGAGTAACCTTTATTAATTAATTAGCTTATTGATGCTATCTTACATTATAGGATTTTATTTCTATTTTATGAACTTGATAGTATTAAAGTATTTATGGTTTCCCTTGGTCCTCAAAAGACCTTAGTACGTTACCAACCAATTATATAATAGTTTGTGCACTCTGTAGTAATACTTTCTAGGATGTCTACAGGTGTGCACCAGTGTGGAACTGGATAACCCCATCAGACGTTGCATGTTATTAAAAAAATATAAAGGGATATTGAGCACTTCTACCCTTCAACCTTACCATAAGCTCTTGCGTTCCACTGCGGACGGCCAACTAAAGGCCACGTTTCTATGTGGAGAAAAATAAGAAGTTTGTCCGAGAGGTATAAGGCCTATGGTGTTGCCACACATCAAATGCTCGCCTCAAGCTTCTCTAGGAGGCTGACTTTACTGATGGATGTTGTCCCTCTTAATGGTACGAATATCAACAACTCACACCAGTGGTCACATCTCTATGTCTTTATTATTATTAGATACAATTAAAGATAATCGGTCTTCTTTGAAATGACATTGACCGTTAAGCACTCCGGTTCATGACGTGCTTGTTGTATGTTCTTAAGCCACAAACTGGCCTTTGAAAAAAAGAAAAGAAAAACAGCTCAAAATCAAGGAAACCTGAAAAACTTTAAACTAAAAACCAAGATAGACAGTAAAATAAAATGTCTAATCTATTAATTTTACTGAATTGTGCAAATAACTATTTGAAGGGAAATCGTTTCTACCTTTTTATTCTGTGACATGAATTGTAAGATTTGAATTTAATGGTAAATATTAGTGTCTGATCTGGGTACTCATGGTAAAAGAAGAAAACCATTGTCGGGGACCAGTAGATTGGTGTAATGGGATAACCCATTTGTTTACTTAATGATACTATCAAAAAGATTAAAAAAGAAATACAAATGCAAAAGATTTGCATCAGCACCTCTAATCACAATTCCCACCTTCGCAAAACACTTCTATAATCTTTATTATTTAATTCAACGCGTTCACGGCTCACGCTCGTAATTTCTAACCCAACGAGTGTTTTTGCGACGGTCGTTATACAGAATTTTGTGTTATTTATTACAGCTGCATGACACCCTATGATCTATTGGACCAATTCATTTAATCTAAACGCCCGTGCGATGACAGTTTCGGATTTCACTTTTAGCGGACAATGTATTCCATCAACGTCCTTTTAAATATTTGCGTATAATAATCACTGTTATTTATTTATTGGTCCAGTTTCTAAAAGATGGATCGAATGGTTTAAAAATTTTATGAAATAAAAACGCTTGTCTTTTTCATGAAATCACAACTTTTACGTAAACAATTGTTTGTATTCATACTGTACTTAACTACGTTTAACTTTGGAAACTAACTGTATCAAAATTAACTCTTAAAAATTCTTGAATTTAAACTTTTGTGATCTAAATGTTATGAGTAATACAGTTCATTTGCACTTCTTTTGATATTGTTTGCGTACAAAACAGGATAGTAAAAACTTGTTTTTATAAATAACTAGCTGTGCCCGCGACTTCGTTCGCGTGGACTTCATCCTTTCATGGTCGGTTTTACCCCTTTCTCCCCTAATATTCGAAACAAAAAGTAGTCTTTATTTTAATCCAAGTTTCGAGCTATATTTGTGCCAAATTTCATATCTCTAACTTCAAAAATAAACATTTTTCCATATAAACTTTCAAAGGTGCTATTACCCCCCTCGCCCCTTATTTTCTAATAAAAAGTAGCCTATGTCCGTTCTTGAGATTCAACGTATACCTATACCAAATTTCATCAAAATCGGTTGAGAGGTTGAAGCAGGAAAGCGTAACAGACAGACAGACAGACAGAGTTACTTTCGCATTTATAATATTAAGTTCCCTACTTAGGGAGGGAGTAGGGATTGCCGTTAAAATGAACTTAACTTTAGTAGATACAGACTATATTAAAATTAAATAAATGTAAAGGGATATTTCATTTAATTGAATTGTTGTTTCTGTTTGATTTTATGGATGCTACTATCTGAAATAAACGAAATTTAATTTAATTTAAAATACAAACACCATTTGGTATATGAATTAAATAAATTGCACAAGCATTGATTCATTTATATTTTACTGTCATGTGTTTCCATTAAAACATAAATTCATCGCTCAGTTATATTATAGCAACCCAAAACAAGTGATCGGCTAAAATAACGCTCATGGAAACAAAACGAGCCACAACTGAATTAATTATTAATTTAATGCGTACAAGATAATTAGTGTAAATCAAACACACACGACATCAATTATCGCAAAATGGCAAACAATCGTTTAATTACCTATACTGGGATGTAAACCGCGAAATTGCGTCGATGAAGCCGAGCCACCGTGTCGTAACGTAAATAGTTCAACAATTAACTTTGAAGCGTACACAATGCGAAATTGACCATGAATATACTAGTCTCTGGGGATGAAAGCCAAAAGGTATCAACACTGCTATTTTAGCGCCAGTTTGCGGTTACTTACATTAATTTGGACCAAAAAAGTCTAAAACTTAACAGAATATGTACGTTTGGTCTGAGCCAAATGAAAAAAGATTTTAGCTAGTGCAAAGTTTTGTAATAACTGGGAATAGGCCCCATTTGTCAAGCAAGTACTTATTGATTCGGTAATTATTTTACCTTTAACTGCGATTGTTGAAAAATTTCATATTCACAAATATATTTTATTTGGCCTTGGATCATATGTTTTTTGGATGTGCAGTTCCATGTTAAAATACAAACAAATATTAGCCCCCACATCATTACGTGCATCTTGCAAAATTGCCCAAAGTGTTAAACAGTTTAAGCTGATTCAAAATTCGAATGCGAAACAAAACATAGTAATATTTTATGCCTCCTTTTGCCGATGCTTCTTAACTATGTCTAAAAAAATAATCGTAGCATTTTATTTATCAGGAAATACTTATTTTATTTTAGTAAGACACAATCGATATTCGTCGAAAACTTAAGCTAATATCTCCATCTCGCTTACAAAACCTACTTTTTGCATGGAAATTGTGAAAATTAATGTTACTATTCACATCGGATATCTTTCTAGGCTACACAGCTTCGAAGCGTTTTAACTCAAGCAATTATTAGAATATTGTAATGGCGCGACTGGGTTTCTCACCGGCCAGTTAACGGGCAGGGCAACTTGACTATGCAATAACTTTTAAAATGGACAGACGGATAAAACGACTGGTCTTGGTGACGGACAGCAGCAAGTTTGTTAGTGTTATATATTATACTAGCTGTGCCCGCGACTTCGTTCGCGTGGACTTCATCCTTTCATGGTCGGTTTTACCCCTTTCTCCCCTAATATTCGAAACAAAAAGTAGTCTATATTTTAATCCAAGTTTCGAGCTATATTTGTGCCAAATTTCATATCTCTAACTTCAAAAATAAACATTTTTCCATATAAACTTTCAAAGGTGATATTACCCCCATCCCCCCCTTATTTTCTAATAAAAAGTAGCCTATGTCCGTTCTTGAGATTCAACGTATGCCTATACCAAATTTCATCAAAATCCGTTCAGCCGTTTAGGCGTGAAAGAGTAACAGACGGACAGACGGACAGACAGACAGACAGACAGACAGACAGACAGACAGACAGACAGACAGACAGACAGACAGACAGACAGACAGACAGAGTTACTTTCGCATTTATAATATTAGTATGGATGTATTTCTAATATATTTTTATTTATGTAAAGTGAGGTGTCATTGTTGAGAAAAACAACGATGCAACATATAGAAAAGCATTTTGTTTTTCCGACTTGAAGAAAGCGATATATTTTTAACTGAAATAATAATTTAAGACATACTCAATACGGCATAATTTAGTTCACATAACCTTCAACCAGCGTACGAGATACTTCTAATGATTTTAAACTTATTAATTTTAAAATACTTTATAGAATTTAGAAGTTAGTTCGAAACATCCACATATGTTAGTAAAAATAATCAACCTTTTTTTGCCTTGGCATAGTCTGCCAATAGTCACAAACCACTTTCTAACTGACTAGCTGATGGTGGCCGCAGATCGCCTTTGCATCTTCACCGGACTCACCATACAATACTATTCGACAAACCATATTCTGCTCTATTTGTCCAATGCACAATATACCTATAATAACACATCCAGAACCTTATTTGACAAGCGCTTAGCATAATAAAAGGCGATAGTGTTTTTAGTCTACATTATTATTTTAATTTCTTCCCAAGGGCCGCGGTTAAGGTCGAATGAAACAGATAACACAATACAGGGCCCGACCGCATATTCCTTTCAACAATAAGATCAGACGTTAGGCGACCCTTCCCGCCATTGTTTTGAGCTCCGAGGTAATGGGGCGAGGTTGAAATTCGTTCTGATTGTACTTTCTGTTTAACAACTACATGTTATCTTGTCTTACCTGTCTACCTACTTACGTTTTAAGTTGCGAAATGTTCTGTGGAAAATAAATCAGTTATTATAAAAAATTGGCTGTTGCACACGTTCGTTATTTTGGGATAAAGATTATCCTATACTTTATCCTTTTATCTAGTCGTTTTTGCGTGACCAATTAGGGATACGAATAAAGATATTTATTTACCAAAAATCTTACATGTACGTTTTACCAATTTTGGCATGGACAAATGAAAATAATCATTTGAAATAAATAAACAAATTAAGAATTACACATTTTACACACATACGATACAAACAATTTTGATTTAAAAATTACATACGATCAACCAAAACATCATTTACATTATAATAAATAATCATTAATATTATAATAATTTTTTCAACTAAAAACTTTTTAAATTTAACTTGAAATAAACGTATGTTGGTTTCTCAAAGCAACCTGTAGCATTTTGCCGTTGTGGAACCTTGTTGAAATTTTTTGGCGCCTAGAAAACCACACTTTTTTAAACTTTGGTGTTTTGAGTCTTGAGTTACAAAATTACCACGAAAAGTGGTATTGATTTTTGTATTTGATGACCAAGTTACACAATAGTTCACGTAACTGCAAGGACTTTGACCGCTTTTATGTCGTAAATATAAGAGCTAATATAAAACTGTTAGGGGTTTTTAAATAATATTATTTTGTAAAAGTAACATAACAAATGAAGACTCATTTTAAAACATCAGTGGTGGAAAAATAGCCTGGAGAGATAACGACTACACGTTTATCAATTAACTCAACCATGTGTTGTGTCATTTGGGATTTCCGTGCCCTAAAAATATTTTTGTGATATTTCAATAAAAGTTCTAAATATTTCACACGCTTTCATTTTTATTCCAACTTGGTTCTGGTCGAATATTACAAAAATGCGAATTGACAATTTTAATATTTACTTTCAGAATTGTACATTTTATAAATTCGTTTCGTAAATTACCAATGAGTGTTAAGACAAATAACAATGATGTTGTGGTTACGACTTAAAAATAGCATCAATTGACGTCAAAAACTTTCTACGGATCAAAGGCCTTCCCAACACGGAATCATTATTCTCATGGGTCAATCAGATGTTTATATCCTGCTATATAAATGTCTTAACCAACCTGAGAAAAACCTAATAGTGAGTGTTCACCATACAATTTATAACCTTAAATACAAAAATACATGTATTTACCAATAATGCCTACTGTCTTTACTGGTTAACATTCTGTTTGTATAGGATATCAGCCTTACTTTTATGGGGTATTTTTTAAATTACGTATTTATATAATTAACCATTAGTCGCGTCGTTGATTTTGATTCATGCAACTCAAGTATTTAGTTACCACATAATTAGAGCAATTTAAGTAATGATTTCCGATTTTTTTTAGTAAAGGCTCAATGACCTCTGAAAAATACTTGTATTACAACCTTGCATCGAATGCTTTTTTATTTAAAATTGTATTGTACAAATAAAACCACCAAAATGGACTTGACGACTAGTGTTTTGGCGTTTAGTATCAGTCAAATGTATGTTTGTTGTAATAAGCATGTTGTAATTGCAATGGAAAATATAGTCAAGGATAAAATTTTTAACAAACAACTTTAATTAAAATTTTGGAAAATGAAATCACCTATTTCTTTGCTTCATTATGTAAGCACCAATATACAGAAGTCCTATAATCTTTACCCAAAGCTTCCTAAAGGTAAAATCAGAAATAGAGACTAAAGCAATTATTTCGTTTCGTCGTTTACTAAAAATTGCCGAGCGCACTAGTCCCGCTAGAGCAAAGTTAATCATAAGATCGAGCCGTGAAAATCGCTCGACGAGACCCCAGGGACGCGGCGTCGATCGGACCCATTTCAGTATCTTTGCCTGGTTTTCCATTACTCAGTATTGTAGCTCAACGGCAATACGTGTAACGAACGTAACTAGGATGATAAGTAAGTAGAAAGATGAACATTACAGTACATGTTATAGGATCTTATACTCAAGCACGAACTTTTCCATAGGGAGTTTTAATAAATGTAGAAATAAAATACAACAAAACATTAAAATATTTTGTCAACCAAAAAAGTCATTAAATTTAAAGATAAAGTTGTAATGAATGTTTATTACGTGTTTTTTTTCAACTGTAATGTTCTTTTTTTGATCTTTAATAACTTTAATTTTTTTTAGGAGAGGTAGGGCATAGCGATTTATCGCTCGAACTGGAGCAGCCCGACTGGTGAAATATCTCCACCTTACAGAAGACCGCAGCCAAATAACAATCACTTCTGGGGTGCTACATTAGTAGCAGGGGTCAAGCCTTCCAGGGGGGGAGGTGATACCCCTACCTGGCGCGTCCCCCGGTGGCGGATAGGGGAAGCCGTCGGCCGCCGCCCGGAGGGTACTCCCGCTTACAGGGATGCCCTGCGGACGGCGGTCGGCGGTCGGAGATTAGCTCCCGCGGACCAAACACACTGGGGGGGTGGGGTAGGCGGGTTTGGGGATGGGGGATGGGGGGGTGGGGAATTTGGGGGGGTGGGGAATACCGTCCTCTCTGCTATTCTCGGTTTGAGAAGAGCAGTTGAGGACGAGGCGCGTAGGTGTTAGGGCTCGGTGGGTCGAACTGGCCAAAGTGGCTGGGGAGACGCGGTCCTTTTCAGGACCACCACCGGCAAACCTGCTTCTCCTCCTTGTAGCCCAGGTAGGCCTGGGGAGGGGGGAGGGGTAGGGGGCTTGCCTTCATTGGCCGGCCCAAGAGGAAGGATACCTCATTAAAAAACCCCCTAAGCCCGACGTTGGGAGTGGCACGAGACGTCGGGGCCATCTCTCCCTCGGAGGGATGGTGAGGAGATGGGTCAAAGCTCCTCCTATCGACCCCACCGCCCGGCACCGGCCGACCCCGGGCGAGTATTAGGCTTCCCCGTACAACTGGCTCTGTACGGGGTGACCAAATGTTGCCAGCATTGCTCGTGGGAACAATTATGAGTTCTACTAAAAAACAACCAATTGGGGGGGGGGAAAGAGTGGATAGTGTAGTCGATTCTGACGACGACGTTTCGGACGTGTCCGGAATGAGTGTGTCGGACGTGGAAACAACATGTTCAACACCACGGCGCTCTGGTCGCGCCGTTGTTCGAAGCCGCAGCAGCAGCTGCGCGTCTATAGACGGAGCGGGATCTTTGGCTGGGAGGAAACGGCCCAGTCAAGAAGGGAAGGAAGGTGATGTTGTCCTTCGAAAAGGGCAACAAGCGAAGAGGGGCCGCGGGCGCCCGCCCACCACCGGGGAATATGTTGGTGTGGCGGAAGCCAAAAGGGAATACCGCAAAAAGATGGAGGAGTTGGAGAAAAAGAAGGCCGCAGAGACCTGGGACCAGAACATCTCCACACACATTGAGAAGGTGCAGCGTACGGCAGAGGAGATCGTTTATGTCGAGAGGACTCTCTCGCCAGAAACATTAGCGCGGCAGGAGGCATCGAAGAATCTCGAAGACCGGCCTTCATTCCTCCTCGTCGCCCAGTCAATACGGACAGCGGACCTTGTCCGGAACATAGCGAAGGGATCCGGCAATCTTAAGGGCACATACATCAAGGCCCTTAAATTGGCAGCCGACGAGTGGGAGAAGGTGGCTGCCAAAATGTATGAGCGCAACGCTACTCAGGAGATGAGAGCGCTAGAGGTGACGGCCAGGCGGGTCACAGACGAGAACGAACGGCTGAAGGAGCGTCTGACCCGCCAAGACAAAGAATTGGTGGAAATGCGAGCGGAGATCGCAGAGCTGAGGGACAAAATGGTGGCGCAGGGAGTCCCCGAGAAGGACAAGCTGCTCAATTACCTCGACTCCCGATTCCGGGAGTTTGAGAAGCGGCTGCCACCAGTTGCTGAGCAGCAGAGTGGGGCACAACTGTCGTCGCGTCCGATGACAGAGAAGGGCCCGGCCGCTGGGCCCAAACCACGGACTCCCGCTAGCAGCACTTCTGCGATGCGGAACCCCGTCGCCCCAGCGCCTGCGTCGAAACCCCACAAGGGGAAAAAGGGGGGAGCTACACAACCCCTCCCTCCTAGGGAGTCCCGCCCCCTGCCACCTCCACCCGCGTCTATGGATGCGGCATGGTCAACGGTGACTAAGAGGGGGACGAGAAGGGCAGCAAGGGCTACGGAAGCCCCACCGCCTCCGCCCAAACCACAGGCGGCGAAGAAGAAGAGACGGCCAAACCTGCCGAACCTCCGTCCCACTCAGACGGCGGCAGTATCAATCACGATACTGCCGGAGGCCGCTGAGCGGGGCCTGACGTATATGGAGGTCCTCACCAGGGCCAAAGAGCGGTTCTCCATACGAGATCTGGGGATCGAAAAGTTGAGTTTTCGTCCAGCGTTGACGGGGGGGCGACTTCTGGAGCTTAGCGGCGGCTCCGAAGCTGAGAACCGCAGTAAGGCGGACCAGCTAGTAGAAAAGTTGCGTGAGGCCGTCCCGGTGGATGGCGTGAGATTCGCCCGGCCTGAGAGGTGCGCAGAATTGCGCATCTCTCAATTGGACGACTCGGTCACCACCGGGGAGGTCGCTGCCGCAATTGCAGAAGCGGGGGGGTGTTCGGCGGGGGACATCAAGCTGGGTCCGATACGCCGAGCAGGCAGGGGAATGGGGGCCTGCTGGGGTCGTTGTCCTGCGTCGGTGGCAAAACAATTAGTCGCATCGGGTCGACTGCTGGTTGGCTGGTCTGTAGCAAGGGTGCTACTTCTTGAGACCAGGGACCTGCGCTGTTACCGGTGCCTCGAAAAGGGGCACGTCAGGCTGCAGTGCGGGTCTGAGGTGGATCGTAGCACCCAATGCTACAGGTGTGGTAAAGACGGCCACCTAGCTCGCGACTGTGGGCATGAGCCGCACTGTACCTTTTGCAGTGCGGCGGGTAGGAAGGCCGACCATATTGCAGGTGGCAGGGCCTGCAAGACCGCGAAGCCCAAGAGACGGGCCGCTGGTAATAGCGACAAGCCGCCGTCGCAACCAGCTCGACCCACCCCTGACGTCCAGATGACGGGGGAGTAGGCCCTTAAGGCCGTGAGTCCCGAAGGCGCCAGAACGGGGAATTCTGGCGTCGCTCGAGGTGACGGGGCATGCTGGGTGGTCCGGCATGCCCCGTGGTGCGGCAATTCCACCTGCCGCACCGAGACGCGCTGCACCACGCGCGGCAATTGCGTTTAGGGGGGGGATTGCGTAATGCTTTAATGGCGCTTCCCGGCCCCCCCCACCACTGCGCAGAGTAGGACCACCCCGGGAGTTTTAGTCGGTTCGAGTCCGACACACCACTCTCTGCCTCCCCGTGGCAGAGAGTGACGGTGCGTGGGCTTTTCTCCCGGGAAACAAAAAAAAAAAAAAAAAGGGGTCAAGCCTTCAAGGTAAGGGCGACAAGTCCAGTAACAGATTTATAATGCTGTACTTGTCACCCTAAAGCTAGGACCTCATTACCACTTAACATCAGGTGGGATGAGGTCAATCTTGAAGTGCAATATAAAAAAAAAATTTGGAAGAAAAAAAATTAATCGATTTTTTAATTAACTACATTGACGTAATTTATTACAACTTCATGCATCTCAGCAACTTAGATTGACTTTTTACTACAGGTAGGTTGTTAAATGACTACGGTGCAAGTTTATTCCATTCTAGACTAGATTTATCCGCTTGCGTACCTGCCGCTGCATTTTTTGTTCAGAAACTAGGTGAAATTTGTGATGCCCCAGTTTTAAATAGGCTATCGGCTGACATTGCATTGTACCGGAATTTAATCTCACCCCCTCTGACTGTAGTTAGTAGGTATTATAATAAGCATTAAGTCATAGATGATAATAAAATAGCACTTATATCTTACAATTATTATACATCTGAAAGTTTATGAGCATGGATATTTGTTACTCTTTTACGCAGAAACTACTGAACTGATTTGGCTAAAATTTGTTAGTAAGAAAGGTGGCATACTAGATTAACATATATTTATTGTTATGTCTTTAAGTAATAAATGTTTCTTTCTTTTTTTCTTTCATTTCTTTCTTTCTTTAAAGGATCCTTTTTTTTCCGAAAAAACACGGGCGAAGACGTGTGCAACAGCTAGTGGGTAGATAATGCATAATTATGTTGAGGCTGGTACCTTGTTGGCACTTTTGATGTCGTGTTCGTATTCGATTAAAGTGTTTCTTTTTCTACGTCTTTAAAATATTTTATTTACGATAAAATATTTTATTTACGATTTGAAATTAATATATGTAGGAAATATGCAGTGTTTTAGTGTAGGGTAGGTGATATCCATCATAATGGAAAAAATGTGTCTTTTATTTTAGAAAACACGTAGTGCAATACCTGTCAACAATTAGAAGTAATATGGTCATAATCAAGTTTATTTTATCCATATCAAATGAACTGCAATTATTTTATACCTTATTATAAGAAACCTAAGTTTAGAGACATTCATTAATTTTCACATTTAAAATTACAGTTTTAGAAATGGACTAATTATCCTGTATGTCTTGATGCAAAATTAGTTAAACTTCTTTTCTGTTGTTATAGGTTCCGAATCGGAGGTTAATTCGTTTCAAATATACAGTATAAATGTTTCTAATGTAATTTATATGAAGAAAACTAATTCTGATTATCATAACATTTAAACAAATTGTATGGTGCGTAAACAAAAATACTTTCAGATGTGAAAATCGCTTGCATGCCAAATTTAGACAGCTTATTAACATCGACATCGAGATAAAATTGGTCATCAGTCTTCTCAACATACCTTAACGTATCTTGAGCGATCTTTTCGTTACTGACGTTTTTGGTATCCTTTAACAAAAATTGGGCCAAAAAGCCCCGGAATAGAGGATATATGTAGTAGTAGTAAGAGGCCATCAACAAAGAGATAAGAATTACTCCACTTGAAATATTTTAAGGAGGAAAAAGCCAAAAATATAATACTATAAAAAATTCTAAGATCAACAATGAGTTACACAACTCATGATTATAAAGTGAGCTTAAAGTCAGCTGCAAGTTTTTTTTTTAATCCCACAATGTTTACTTTTATTATTTTGTTTCATGTGGTACAGTTGGTTTTGAATTTCAAGGCTTTAGTCCAATAGATCATCAAATCTAGTTATAAAAAATAAAAGTCATTTCAGTTCTACATTATTAGAATAAAAACATTATTATTACACTACAGACCGGGCTTATTCCAACATAAAAACACAGTCTAATTTAATTACTAAATTTGTCACACAGGTGCCGCAAGGTTGTATTGTGTTCTGTCATACCAACGAAGTACATGTATTTAATTTATAGAATTGATGTCAGTCATCATTAGGATCCTGTTACATACGACACCAAACAAATAGGTGTTCACTTAATAATGATTGAGTCCGTGAAAACGTCACAACTACAAACCGAGCTCTAGAATTAAAAACCAACTACACTCAGAGTGTTTAAGGTTGAGATTACTTTGGAGATTTTGGTAAAATTTGATACGGTAAATACAAGTCTAAGGGAGCGCGGGTATTAACGCTGGCTTATGGCACTGTATTAATTTTGAACCGTAGTAAGTTAGGCGGTGACAGAACTAAGACACCAACACATAATTCACTGGTAACGCAAATGAAATTGCGCTTAATTTAGTGTTATAATTTACTGAATTCCTCCCAGGCCGAAGTGTGTGTCGCGGTGGACCCGCATTATTATGGCTTTGCTTCTGTATAAATTTTAAACTGATTTCTTTTGTTTTTATATTAGAAAATAATTGCTTGAAAAGTCAAACAAAGTGAAGTAAACTGTACTTCAGACTGTACACGAAGATTTTTTTTAAAATAGCACAGTATATTGGCTCCTCCAGCCTAATGGTAAGCAAGATGAGGAAACACATGAGCCGACAACGCGTTCCACTACTTCATGGTGGGGCAAAGCTATGAGTTACCAAACTTTTTGGTTCGCGTTGGAATATTTTCCACGGTGAAGCGATGACATTGTTGAGCGGCTCTTGTAGTCCAATATGTACATGAATAAAATGTGTAGACGTGTATATCGTGTTGTTTGTTTGAAAATGATGAAAATTATAAAGGCCTATTCACATTCACTTATAAGAAAATTCTTCGTTTATTCTGAGTCAAAAATTTGCCAGTAATTCCGTAGCTTCATTACACGGGCCCGGAACCAGGTGGCTATGTCAGCTGAGGTGGTCCGGTGCTCTTGTCGTGACTAAGCTGGAGGGTGTGGAGACACTTTTAGTAAAGAATATATGTTCCTTACATTGGTGACCCCGACTGAGCTGAACACGTTCTTCAGAGGCTGTTGGTGTTCAGCTCAGTCGGGGTCACCAATGTAAGGAACATATATTCTTTACTAAAAGTGGAAGTACTTCCGCCGAGCTAGGTGTTATCTGCTCGGGGACCAAGGCCCAACTACCAATATTGGTTTGTTGTATATATAGTTAGTAGCGACGAAAACTCTGACATCGCGATGTAGGATCGATGTTATTGATTGGCCAATCGCGCATTACCTACGTATGGAGCGTTGTTTACTAAGCCAATTCTGCTGACGCTGTATTTGTGTCGACTTGTAGGTAATGTCGTAGGTGGGCACAGTTTTTTTAAAATAATAATATTTTATTTAGTATTTTCCAATTTTACCTACATTATTATTTAATTGATGTTTGTTGTTTAATGATTTTGTAAGTATGGTGATACATGTTTTGAAATAGTGGTAGAATTTGGTATGCATTTTAACGGGCAATTAAACTAAATGCTAATTAAAAGCTTGTCAATGTGTTATCTTTTTCCTTAAATTTAATGATTGTTCTAAGAAACTGCCAGTACCTAAATTCTCTGGGTTTCCATGAAAGAAAGACAGTTTTAGCAGTAAAGAAATTATTTGGACTTAAGTTTTTAGTTTGAAACCCTGTAACAGTAGCATCATAGCAATGATCTAAGGTCTGTTGGTGTCAAACACACACATATTTCTGAAAACATTTAAGATACTTTCCTGCAAGTAGTTTTAACTTTTGATCTCAGCAGCCATTTTAATTTTGTTGTATTCGTTCTTAAATTCATTAGCATTAATGATGCGAGTAAACTGATACTTTAACTCTCATAACTCGTTACCTGTAATTATAAAAATAAATTTAAAATATTAATTTGAGATTTGTTTAATATACTACGATAATGCAAGAAGTTTCCAGATTTAAGTAGCTAAATCTGGAAACTTCACAAGTCATCACAGCAAACTACAAAAAGTCATGTTATTGAAAAATTTTAATCTTATCAGACATGTTTCAAAGTTGCCCCGAGTCTAATACAGCATCAGACAAAAACGGGCACCAGCTCGTGAAATTGCCAACAAAAAAAGAGAAGAGAAAATCGCACGGCGCAGCAACGCGGGCCGACTCGGTTCGCGAACTACATTACAGTTTACATAAAAACATCGTGTTGAACGACAACGGGGCATCAACTTTCCCAGCGAAGACATAAACGAAATTGAATTACACATATTGAAAAAGAAATGTGTAGCTCCTTGGTAGGCGTGGTTTGGTTCCAAGACTCCTCCTACACAGCCATTCGCGCATGGATCGCGCGGTGATCGCTCTCGCGTCGCTCGTGGTGCCGGCATCACCAAGCGGAGTCAGTGCGACTTGGGCCGCGCGGCTGACCTGTGTCGTAGCGCCACGCAACTTTCGGCCGACGAGCTCTCCCGAGTTTGCTCTGCACAGAACTTTTGTGACTTCGACAGCGATAAAATCGAACTCGATAATGCGAGCAGACGACCACTAATGAAGTTATGAGAACGTTTTCACGCCCCGATGGAGTTTTGAGTGAAAAACTTGTTCAGTGTTGTGCAGATGGTGTAGAGCGGATCTGTCTGTTGTTTACGTAGATGCAAATGCAATTATGACTTTCAGATGATTTTTTAGTCATGCGTTACGAGGTAAGGTATTTTACACGTTGTAAGTAGTAACCATAAGACACGAAACATTTTTCATTTTGAAATTTAAAGTTTTGATAAAACTTAATCTACACGTATTAAAAACAGTAAAATCGCACATCACACGCGCGATTGAAATTATTTAAAAAAAAAACATTTCTTATTTTATTTTTTGATTTTCAAAATGTAAATGTCCACTTTGTTTTCTCAAGGCACAAAAATTAATTATAAAATAAACTAATTATAAAACTAAAATGACACAATTAATAAGGCGCCTTTTCCTCATTCCAAGTAATTAATTCTATATAAATAATCTTACAAAAGAAAAGTAATTAGTTCGGAGAATAATTACATCGTACCTCGCTGTTTTGAAGATAGAATTTATAATAGAAAACCTGAACCACGTTCTAAGGATTGTTTTAATTTCGGTTTGTGTAAACTCGGTCAATCTACTTCATAATGACACAATATTTAAAAATATCAGCCACTGAATATTTTATGTGGTTGATATAAATTAGTTCAAAGTCAATTTATTTAATTACTGAACAAGCTTTTACTGACATTTGACTATTAATCGTATAATAAATAAAATAAATTGAGCCTTGGCTATTGCAAACCAAATCAAAGTTAGCCAATTTTAAAAGGTTGGTTTTGGTTAAACAGGTCATGAAATACTCGTCATTAGAGCATTTTTTTACATTGTATTATTAGTATAATTGATGTATAAATATCGATATAATTTATAATAAATGAATGGCAAAAAACAATAAAACCATAAGTATCTGTAGATTTTATTTATTTATTTATTAAAAAAATCACAAGTCTTCTGAGGCAAAATTAAAAACATCGACGGTAAAAAGAACTTTAAACTTTAAAATATGTGATGTACTTATACATATGTATTATTGCCCAGTTACCGATTTCTTTTTCTTTTATTTTATTTAATGTAACATAGCTTAAAAAATAATGAAAATAATATATCACTTTGTCCCTATAAAAAAGGTTACTAGTATAGCTTGATTACCTACTCGTACACTAAAATACTTAACAGAATTCAGGTTCAAAAATGTTTTTATTTAATTATATATAAATACATTGTAGTTCCATTTATTAATTGCTACAAACCTTTTACTTGTGTACAAACCATAACATAATCCATATATGGTTATTGTTACATATAAAATGTAAAGTATTTTAAAACAAAATGTTACTGATGATTCCTGACTCGTCATTATTTTTTCTTCCTTCTAAAAGTTTAATTTTACTGTATCACTGTACAAAGGTATAAAAGAGTGTTAAATTTTAAACTACAGCGTTGATTTTTATCAAAGTCTTTTTTATTATTATTCGACCGTGTATTGTTGGGGTTCCTTTATGGAACCCGAGGTTTCCTACCAGCATGAGCCTGAGTTGATGAGCCTGGTTTTAAAATGAAACATATCAAATAAAACATTATTTGAATGCTAGTCAAACTCCCACTTTCGCATAGTTATATACCTGAACTTTTATATATATAAAAGATTTAATAATTTTTTAAATATAATAAATCTTTCAGAATCCTTTTATACAAAAAATGTTTTAGAATAAAAAAATTAGATATAATAAATAAAAACTGTTTTTAATGCTTTTGGTTTCAATTTTTAAGTTACGGTAAATAAACTAACAAATTAATTTAAGTTTTATAAATCCAGGAATTGTAGATCTACCTACTTGTGAATTTGAACTAGGGTGATAAGTTTCGTTAAAATCCAAAGCTAGTTTCTAAGTACCTAGAAAATGGTGTTGTTTTTAACATTTCTTCTACTCTTTTTGTAGCGGTCTTGTGACTTTAAAAGTATTTAAGTTTCATCTCGCTCTTGGCAACAAAAAAGTAGGTACTAGATATATAAAAAAAACAAATTGTGCCCTTATAATCCGTGAAAATATTTTACTAGTAGGGTGGATATGTGATATATGCCGAATTTATTTTTAATAGACAACAATAGTTTTTCAACGCGGAACCCGTGGTGCTCATGTCCGACACGCATTTGAAAAAAAATTTTTTTTTAATTGTTTGGGTAAGGACCCTTAAATCCAAAATTGTATTGTAAAATAGATTAACTTGTATTAGCAAGTATTTACCAGCATGTTATTGATTTTGAAACAACCGAACACGTAGTCCCGGAATCGAATTAAACTCGTTCCCAGTAGACGTGTCCGTGCATTTCCTACACGTAGTGCATGCTGCTGAACAATATAACTCTAAAAGTAGCCCAGGTGAAGGTATTACTAGTTCTATAAATAATATGTGTCACTGTGAACTTCTGCTGCTTCGATCTTGTTTGGAAGTCAAATCGCTGCGAGCGATTTCAGAATTACGCGATCTTCCTATGTTTAAAATACGACATACGAAAATTTGGTACATATGGTGAATATTTGTATTTTTTTCTACAATATTTTGTAATACATACTTTAGAACTTGTATGGTAATGGAATTGCCTAGTAAATGTTAACTAAACTACAAATAATAAGTTTTTACTTCATTCATGTCCTAATTAAGAGTATATTTTCTATACTAAAATACAGAATAGAAAATTGTGTCTCATTTTTTTCCTAAACACCGAGAAAAAGTGCTAAAAAACATTTAGATTTATTTACCGAATATTAGAAAAACTTCACATACGTCTTAATAAATAAAACATCAGCTGTAATAACTAATAACATTGTATATAACGTATTTATTTGTAACTAGCTGTACCCACGAACGTTGTCCTATTTTTTTTTTTTAATTTCCATACAAAAAGTATATCCGTCCTTGGAGGTCCACAATTATATGGAAACCTTATTTAACTAAATCGGTCTGCCCGTTCTCGGGTTTAATAAGACTTACGAAGCACGATTGATTTTTTAAATATATGATTTAAAATCTATAAAAAATCAGGTGATATTATTGAATCAAAAATAATAAATACCATTTAATTTTCACATTCACCATAGCACAATTCATAAAGGACCACAGACTAATCATCTGATAGACATACAATTTACATGAATAATTATACACTTTTGCATATTTGAATTGCTTTACGCATGATATCAAAAGCTAATATGTTAAACAATATCAAAATTTCATAGTTACAACATGACTCCTTTTTATAATATTCTGACGAAATTGTCACAGCGTATAAGGTAAAGTTAAACATTATTTTACTGTTTTGATCAATCGGTGAACGTATTTCGTGAATCAAATTGCCTTCGTCGATTTAAATAGACTAAAACAGTGCTTAAGAAATTCTTATTTTATGTTTTCTCCTGACCTCTATGAAATGGCTTTTTATTCCGTTTTATATATGATTTTAAAAGAAGGCTTTGCACAAATTTAAATACGACTTGTCTGAGTTCATCTTTAGGTGACAATTTATTTACTCGCTTCTTTGTCCTTCGTACGCTCAAAACAAAAACTCTTTTACTGATTTTAGTCATAAACCGTAATGTTTTAACTTTGTCGCTTCTCGGTATAAGCACAAAATTTCCACTGTTTTTTCACTAAAAAAGAATTATTATTTTTATTTCAATCATGATAAGCATTGACATTCTTTTTTGTTTGAAATGCCGTCAGCAAAAAAAGTTTCAGCACATTTTTTTGCCAAGGTCTGTATACAAGGCTTTTGATATGTTTGAAGCAGTTAGTTTTGATACGCTTAAATAATTGCAAAATAATGACTCAAAATATATTAATTAGTCCCAACGCGCGAAAAAATCAAAGCATAAGTTTTTTAATGAAAAACACAAAAATACATTGCAGAATTATTATTAGTTCAGTTCTCTGGTGAGCAAAGATTTCTTCTATAACAGGTATTGAAGATATGGCATCTATGTAAAGTGTTGCATCTTCACTCAAATCCCTAATCAACGATTTCCTTTAAAACCTTTAAGCCACCCGTTACCCGAGAAAAACGACGTCGTAAGACTGTTAAGAAATTTCTTGCAATTTCTCATCATGTCAGACTCAAACAGGGCTGAGACAGTTTATTAAGACTGTGTTAAAAATTCACTCGAGTAGACTTGCATTGGTTCGCATAATTGAATAGATCCTGCTGGCGGAAGGCTAATATAAATAGCTTTGACGATGTTACCGATTGATAACCAAAGGACGGATATTTTTGTTACTTGGTCCATATTTTTAAACTGTTTTTGTTGGCGGTGAGTTAGCGGCAACAAAAAATCTACCAATTTTAACAAAGCAACTTTTTGTTAAATAGCCATAATCTGATAGCCATTTCATGAAGTGAACCTTGCATTATCTGAAGGGTAGAAAACCACATTTCTAATAGAACGTTTTTTTTTATTGCACTTCAAGATTGTCCTCATCCCGCCTAATGTTAAGTGGTAATGAGGTCCTAGCTTAAGGGTGACAAGTAGAGCATAATAAATCTGTTACTGGACTTTTCGCCCTTACCTTGAAGGCTTGACCCATGCTACTAATGTAGCACCCCCCAGGAGCTCTACCATACCATAGCCAGTAAAATGTATTTTTCTTCGTATTTATGTTTATTGCTATGCTTATTATTATTTAAATTTATCAATTTGAAATACCTACATATTTTTTTGTGTAATAATACGTACGTTTAATTTTTTGACAAAAAATACCAGTGTAAAATCCGTTGAATCGATATTCTACTCGTATTTAGCACGACAACATTTTTTTTTAATATAATTATCTGAGTCGTAACGTTTATTTGGTATGTAATCTTTATGAAAAAGGTACATATTGAAAACTTAACACACTTACTTGAAATATACAATTAATTGAAATCGTAACTATCAACTTTCTTTCATTTCACTAGATCAACCAAAAACTAATCATCAAATTAAACAATAACATTGAAATTATATTTTTGGGTTGTTTCTAGGTAAGACAAATTACTTATCTTTATTATTCTTACTGAATGAAATGAAAGATTTGAAGTAAAGTCAATAGGTATTTTTATAAGTTGTTCATTAACTTAAAAGCTCCTTGAAAGCTTAACAAGAAGCTTCGTCAGTTTTACAAAATGCGGGCCAACATAATTTAATATTCTATTCATTTTCTGTATGAATTTCTGTGTACGGAAATTTTAAGAGCTTTGATAAAAATCTGTGCGCCCCTTATTACTTTTTGCTTTATTTGATGTTTTTTTTTCACAAAGCTAAAAATAAACATGAACTCCATGAAGTACGGTTTTAGGATTTGAGTGAGAAGAATTTCTGAGTACTTGAACCTTACCGAAACAAGTAAACAACCTCCCTAAGAAAAGTTTCTTGCTAAATACTCATTGTAAACGGTAAAAACCTTTGTGTTTTTTTAATAACGACCTTGGGCTGGTGGCTCAGGAATTGTATCTTCGATTCCTCGGGCCAACATCTTTGACGGTAAATACTTTGAAGATTGGTCTTAATTGAGTTTAGTAAAAAAATAACTATGCTAGAAGAACTGTTAGAAGGAAGTGTTAAAAGTTGAGCCAGACCTGTCGCTTTTTATGTCAATGTACTGTCACATAAATTAGTAAAAGAAACTAGAGTGCGTTTGTGAGTATTAAAAATGTTCAGCACCTAAACAACGTCCTGCGTAATTAGTTGATCTCATTGAACGAGTATTTAGGGGTTAATGGACAGCGGCATCAGGCATGTGCTTTTTTAGTAAAAAATTAACATATGGTACCAAAATATCAAACCAATAGCTAAACATCTATTAAAGCAAGGTAATTTTCAATGTTAGTCCAATTTTTACAGGAACATTTAACACCATTCATTTATTCATCGACCCTAATCTGTTAGCAGAACCAATAAAATCCAAAAACTTCAACATTGAAAGCGACCGGAAAACTAGTGAGATATAGTTATTGCATTGACCGGCATTTCTCACGTCCCTAGACCTAACTTAACACGAGTAGGAAGTGATAAAAACCAATTACACCTTTAAACGTGATAAAGGTGATTTTTATTCCTACTGCCTTATCTTAATAGTGTGAGAAATAGTGAGTGGATTCGCGGCTGGGGTAACGTTGGAGGCGTGCTTTCTTAGTGGTAATTTAAAGAGGACTGATATCTGCGGGGGCATTCATTACCCTAGAACGGGTTAGAAGTGTACCATAAATTATTAGGTGGAATACTTATTCGCTGATTTATATTGAGCTGTAAATTTTCGATTGCGTATGAAGCAGCGCCGGCTTGTGGCTCGTGAATAATTTGCGCGATAGCTTGCCGCGTTAATTTTGTACGAGGTTCAATGGTAGCTATTATCGTACCAAAATACAGCAAAATACGGGTGCAATGTAAATGTTGAAAGCCATGGTACACGTTAAATAAGAATATCTGTTTGATTTTGGTTACCACTCTTCATTTTAAATAGTATTTAGCTATTTACTGCATTTTATATGCCTGTACCTACTAGGAACACGTAAAGTGTCTCTAATTGAAATTGAATACCTACTCAAATCTATAGGTTCTCGCAATTGAAAGTGATACAAGTCGCGTATGGTGATATTTGTATATGGTAAAGTAATTAAAACCGATACAAGTTAGTGCGAAACCTGAAATGATATTTTGTCTTTATATTTTTGCAAAAAAAACAATTTTTCTCTATATTTGGAAACTCTACGATAAAAAGATAAACAAGTAACAAATAAATAGACCGTATAGGGGTCGTTTTCACAAACTCATACAAAACAATCGGCGGTTCAACATCACAAAGTCCAATATACCGTGAAGCGATCACAAGTGGACATCGGAAGCACAGCATGCAAACATCGCTATACTCAAAATTAAAACATCCACTTGCCTTTAGTTTACTCACCGAAAAATTTGCAGCGTCAGCCGCTGTCGGGTTAAAATCAATAGCTGGCCAATATGTGCCTATCATTTTGACATCTAGAGTTTTGTACGCTCATGGAAACAGGCTCCGCGATATTTGCACTAGGGATGTCGATCAGATATCGATTTATGGAAAAATTGATGCAGACCATAAATATTTCCAAAAATAGATTCCTATTGCATCAGAGATAAACAGGAATTGTGGTGTCCTATTTTATTTTTAAATTAAACTTGTATTAACTTTTAAAATGGGAACCCAATAGGTTCCCTTATTAACAGCTAAGAAAAATATGTTTTAATATTTGTTTTTTCAGGTAAGGCTGAAGAATCATGAACCTTATTTTAAAATATCAATTTCAGGCCATACTAACTTACGTGAGTCAAACATACTCATTCATCATTATTTGAAGCAAAATGATGTCTGTTGGCGTCCCCCAAAACGTTCACAATTCGTCTCTTTTTCTATTGACGTTCATCGCCTGCCTACCATTATGGCATAGTTATGTATGACTTGTGTGAAGTTGTACTTAACTGCGCTTTCGGGTAAGTGGCGTCATTTTAGAACCTTTCTATCCGATCAGCCGTCGGCAAACATATCTACTTCATATCCGCTATTCTATAATCAACACAATCTCAGTGGTTAGCTGTTCGTTGAAAAATAAGAAAGGGTTGTCTTTCTTTCAATACATAAAAAAAGGTCAAATCAAAGAAGAGACCTAGTTAAGTGGCAGGTGTAAAAATTTGTTATAGTTTCGACAAGTGTCAAATGTCAGACGACACTGTAATCCCACCATGGACCTAATATAATAAACAGGACTGATAACTCTGAAAAAGTTCATTATGAAAAATGAACACTATTGCAATGCAATAAAGTATTAATTCCTGTGCGCTTTACTCAGATGCAAATCCGAGCCGACAGAGATAGCCAGGCCGGAGGCGTGTGTCTCGTTCTTTGATCTTTCTTAGATCTTGCCAGCATAAAATAATATTTCTGATCTAAATTTTGCCTGATCAAAAACTCAGTTTATGCACTTGTATTTAATTTTTATTTCAACAATTGTAAAATAATAAATTATATTGTAATTTATTTCTTTGATTTTATACATAAACTATAAAGAAAACGTAAAATAGTATTTGCTTATTTCTAATTTCCTAGTGGTAACCCTCTAAAGCATCACCATGAACTGTCATGGTGTCAGTAAGTCAAACTGTCATTGATTGAGTTTATCAAAATATTATTCTTAATATAATTCTTAGGCACCTTTTAAGATAAAATGGTGAAAAAATGTTGCGTTTATACTTGTTCAAGTGAATCATATAGTGATTGCCATATATCGTTCCACAGGTAAGCTTAAAATAATCTTACTGTAAATCTTACCACTAGGGTACCCATAATTCTCGTAATATTTCAATTGTGTGCTTGAGTTAGTTCTTCACTGTTGTACATTTATTTACAGTTACCTACCTTAAAAATGAAGTAATGCGGCAAAAATGGCTCAGCAATACACGTAAAGCAAAAAATCACTAAAAATTCTGTCGTATGCAGCCGGGACTTGCTATACCTACGATTTCTCCTGTGGTAGGTATCATTAGTAATTGTTTATCATGCTTCAACGCAACAACACACAACAAGATTTAATTTTAGGAATCTTTGTTTAAACACCTAATCAAGTATTAGAAACAAAAAATGTGAGCAGCACGCGCGATACGTGAAGGTCGTGGGTTCAATTCCCGCACCGCAGGGGGAGATAACATTTTTCTGTTTCTAATATTTAAAGTTCGCTAGTACGGCGTATAGTACTATAAAAATAATAAAATCGATTAAGATGCCAGGTGTCTTCGATTCCGTGGTTTTCAAACATTTCTGCAACGAATGTACCACGGGCCGATAAGTATGTAGATATAAACATATTCGGCAGAGGGCACTTACCGAAAGGCTAACGGTTGATACAGCAGAACAATTTCATCGCCTACAATAACTTGCGGTTAGCTCAGTTGGTAAGAGCAGCACGCGCGAGGCGCGATACGTGAAGGTCGTGGGTTCAATTCCCGCACCGCAGGGGGAGATACATTTTTTCTGTTTCTAACATTTAAAGTTCGCTAGTACGGCGTATAGTACTATAAAAATAATAAAACCTAATCAAGTATTTTAAAAAACACTATTTGTATATACACTATACATAGTCTTTTAGGTTCCATACCCAAGGGGTAAAACGGAACCCTATTACTAAGACTTCGCTTTCCGTCTAACTGCCATCAGGCTGTATCTTGTGAACAGTGATAGTTAGTTATAATTTTAATTTTTTGATGCCTTTATAACAACATCAAATACTTAATACTAAAAAGCAAGATAATATACGTATGTAAAGGGCTCCTATACAACATACGTGATTTTATAGCTTGCCGGATATTGATAGCTATTACAGTTAGACACTTAAAATATTGACGGAATACACTTTATTTAAAGACAAATAATTAAATTGAAATAAAATAAATACTTAAGAAGGATTCGTTTTACAGTCAAATATAGTAAAACCTTTACGACTTATGTACTTGGCCCGGTTTATTTTTACTTAATTCTTTATATGAGTATTATTTTGTAGGTCATAAACTGGGTGTAATATGTTGCACTAAGTTAACTGTAATGTTTATTTTACAGACCAAAAAAAAAGTTCTCAGTAATACATTGAGCCACCGACCACTACCAGACTCTGACCAAGAAATCCTACATCCTGCCACCTCTTGAAGATATTATCATGTTTAAAAAGTCGTTTAATCGATCAAAATGTTCAAACGA
The DNA here is from genome assembly GCA_037074685.1 of Glyphodes pyloalis. NCBI lineage: Eukaryota > Metazoa > Arthropoda > Insecta > Lepidoptera > Crambidae > Glyphodes > Glyphodes pyloalis. The sequence continues at coordinate 7,592,990 of JAYKKO010000004.1, forward strand.
TGTTTTTTGGTTAATATTAATATTGGCACTGAAAACAATCTGTTGCCCACCGTGATCAGAAGTTAGGTAAAAAATCGTAGACATAGACTGGCGTACAATTATTACAAAAGCCATTCATTAAACATGTAGCCGAAGCGGCTGTAATTGTATTTACTAGCAATTATTTTAAGCATTGTTTCAACTATATTTTCTTGTCATCTGTATCAACCAAAGCATGTAAATGGCTAAATATAATAATAATAATAATAAATAAATTTAGGGTTATTCTCGTTGTCCCTACCAGGCGCGTCCCCAGCAGTAGGGACAGTGGAAAATTCAATAAATGATTCAAATTTATTGCCATTGTCCCCATTGGAGTAAAAGGGAGTAAAATTATACATACATTCTATTGAAATAATTCAAGATAATTTTTTCAAACCTATAAACATAAAACTAATGCTGTCCCGGTTGTTTTCAACAGTCAAATCTGTCCAGACGATAACTTTGGAACATGACGACCACCGTGGCCAGATGCGAGCGGGCCGGACTTTGTTGTTGTACCATCTCTGAGGTCCCGGGTTCGAACCCGGTCGGGTCAATAAGGGAAACGATCTTTTCTGTATTGTCTCGGGTCTGGATGTTGTGGTACCGTCGTTGTTTATGATTTATGTAACACAAGTGCTTTAGCTACTTACCACAGAATCTGAGCAATGTATGTGATGTTGTCCAATATTTATTTATTTATTTATTTTACTAGATGTAGTGGGGACAACGGGCTAAATTTTAATTATTTAATCTAATGTCCGTTATCAAAATAAATCTTGTTGTCACCCTATTAGAAAGGGACACGCGCCTCTGTGGTAGCTATCTCGCTCGGCTCGTTTTTTGGCTGCGAGTGCTCGGTCCTGTTTATTATACTAAGTCCATGAATCCCACTTACAAATTTAACGTGATCTTGAAATATCAACCCCGTACGTTTTAATCATGTTGACTCAAAAACATTTTTTTTTAAATTCGCCATCCCTAATTCGCATGTCATATGACCGGTCAGTTTTTTGCAAACCGTCGTACGTACACCCTATTCATTAGCCCCCGTACACGGTTTAATTACGAGATACCCTGACGGACACAAACACGGGACGTTCACCCCGCGTCCAGATTTAGTCAAAACTGTTGTTTTGGTTGAGAGGTTACCCGTTTGCTGAATAAATCGCCATCGAACTGGCAGGTTATGTGCGAAAATGAGAGCCTTGCTGGAAAATTTGCTTTCGTTTTGAGTTACATGAAACGATCACGCGCTTCAAGTTATAAAATAAAAACTTTCATAGTTAAAATTTTAACAATATTCGTTCGGCCAAATGTATTGATTAATGTTATTTGCATTTCATAATAGGATTAGCCGGCCATTTCCTTTTTTTTTCTCTTTAGTATTTCACAGGCTCAAATTAACCAATAATTTCATTGCACAGGCAGTTTCGTTAAAACGAAAGATCACTTTCTTGATTTACCATACAATATGTAATAATGTGTTGTTGTTGAATTAGAATAAATAAACTAAACATGAAAACGAAAAACATGAAAACACAAAATCTTGACAAAACCAGAAAAGGTGCCTTGAGTGACAGAGTTTACTCAAAATCTTTGAAACTAACTTTTTCAAAACATAGGACTTCCTTGCACACATATAACTCCTTTAAATGAACCCACTTTTACAATTTCAGTTTTTGACGGAGGTCAAGACAGGAGGAATAATGACACAAAAATCAAGAACACGATAAATTGAGAGTTAAAATAAGTTACATAAACTATAGTGCATAAAATCGTTAGTATTAAATACTAACGATTAAAAACCAGAGAGTGAGCTAAATCCAGCTGGGAAATCTGAACAGTATCCTATTTAGAGTCTGTGGTCACCGGTCTAGCAATATCCAAATGAGATTCCACAGACTCTCCGATCGAGCGCCCGGCTATGCATACACGCACAGTTCCCCCAAAACGCAAAACGCATCATACTCAAACCACCGGAACACTAATCACTTGATTGCACCGGCATCAGCCCAGCAACCACATCGAGCTCTCTGATTACACTGGTTTATAATTGCTGCCCTTACAAATGAGCCTCGCCAATTCGTCGATCCCAGAAATGTTTTCAGTTGATCGTTCATTAATTTGAGTATATTGTGTCAGTATCGACATTTCCCTGATTAAATTCCGAGTTCATCTGCTTTGTCGGCCATAAGTGCTTGTTGTCGTTTAGCGTAATGATGTTCATGATTTTCATTGTGCCGATTTTGCAGTGGCTAGCAATCAACTGTCATGCCAGTGAATATTTCGCTTTGTGACATTAAAAAGTTAATACCCAGATCATAAGACTTGACCATTATGAGGATTCCATTCGTAACTGATAAATTGGGATCCGTGCTTAGATTAAATTTCCTTTTATCCTCGAATTCTAGATTTTGACTGGAGTGGAAAATCGTAGGATCGGTTACTAATCTGGCACAAATATAGCTCGAAACTCGCATTAAAATATGTACTTCTTTTTGTTCCGAAGATAAGGGGAGATAGGATTAAAAACCCACCATGAAAGTAAGCAGCCCACGCGAACGAAGTCGCGGGCACAGCTTGTTATAAATAATGAAAGAGCCGAAACTCCGTTCTTCCATTATTTGTACACAAGTATATACGTTACTAAAAATGAGGTTTCCGTGCTTTATTAAAAACTGCTGCTTGCTGAATAAACATTTATATTATTACTTATTTTAAAAAGAGTAATTATTCAAGTATTTTAAAATATTCTTCAAAATATTTTACTCATTTACAAAGGTTCCATTATATTTTGAGAGGTCCCATTTTCGACAATTTTATATTTGTTGTAAGATTCCAAATGATTAATTATTTATCTATTTAAATCAGAACATTACCACACCCTCCACATAATTTCCCAAATTAACTAACAACGATAATCCTTTATCAAGAAACCCATGCAAGCGTCGCACTTATCTGAAGGGAAGTATTAACCCTTTTATCCTATAAAAACTATTCATGCGCAACAACCCTAAAAACTTGACTCAAACTATTTTACACTGCTTGCAAATTGAAATTATTCGCCATGCTTCGCCGCATAACTTAAAAGCTTAAATTATTAGTGAGCAATATATCCTTAAAACGAATACAATACGTAAATAAATAAATGTAGCATTTCCAAACATGTAATTCTTCAATATTTAATCATCATAATTTTAGCCAAAGGACATTCAATGCAGAGCATAGACTCTCTCCATAGAGTTCCGAAAAAGCTTTGCATCACTTGCATCCATCCCTATATACCATCGATTCCCCACCACGACGGCCTGGTCGTCTGTACATCTTATTGTGGTGCCACTTATACACGCTGCGTTTTTCGGTGCTTGATCACTATTCTAGAACCTTCCTGTTTCATGCAAGCTATGTGGCAAAGGGTCATTTTTGTTGTCTAATCCTTAGAGCTAAGTCAGTGGCTTTAATTCTGTTAGGAATAAATCCTCATTTTTGAGTATATTAAGTTAAGCAGGACAGTGACTGTATCACTGGCAACACACTCTGGTCAAAGGCTTGAGAGGCTGAGGTATCTTGAGACGCTGATAATATTCTACAATGAAATTTGGGGTTCGCAGTAAGCACATGGACTATTCTATCAAAGAGATGGGTTTTACAAAAGTATACATATAATAATTTATCAGGTCAAGTTTTACTACGATTTTTTTACCAAGCCTCGTAAAATAGTCAAACTGATTTCAAGAATATTTATTTAAGAAAATCACGTATAAGTTGTTTTTTTTGTGTTTATAAGTTAATTTAGCCACAGTACTGTCCACAAAAAAATCATGTCACATAAAAAAAGCTGCAGAAACTCGTATAAAAATCCACCATTAGCCAAACGCGTTCCGTAATGCACATTATATTTCATCGCAAAACGAGAGGCCAAAAGACACCACTGTATCCATTTGTGATAATATGTTACGTGGCGACCATTACGAAGATATAGTTTCACTAGAAAGAACATTGGCGGCTTTTACCAAAAAAGCGATTTTCGAGTAATTTCAGAGTCTCGTGTACCCATGTATATGATTACATTAGTAGCAATGTAAGAAACTTAAATTAGATGTATTTTAATTTTATTTTAATGCTCTTCTTAAGTAAAAAATTATACATCATACGAATTAACTAACAAAAAGTATTTCACTGTTGCTACAATCTATGCAGAGAAAAAAACTCAAGTGTTAGTTTTTGTGAAACAGTATAAAGAATTTAATAAAATTTAAATTCAAGGATTGTTTAGAAATCATTTTCATTCATAACAGCGCATTTTATGTAGCATGTTTGCACTACGATCTACGACTGTAACGCAAAGGGACTACGGTTAAACTCGTAGCCAGAACTGTAGCGAACGAGCCTGCTGTTGACGTAATCTAAAGGAATGCCTATTGCAATAACATTGAAAACATTTGTACCTAACATGATCAAATTATAACTAATATGGTTCAAATTGCTTCTCTAATCAACAACGTTAAATTCTTGGTGGTCAAATAGAATGGAAGTTTAAAGCCTGTGCTCAATACACAACAACAAAACCGGATGGAGTTTTCATACATCTCTTGAAGCAAAACATCAACGCTTTTGAGGAGAGACCAAAAGAAGAGTTGGACACCTAGCGCGATGGTCAATAAGCCACACTTGCAAATATTTAAAATGTAGCTCAAATACGATTCAAATAATTTTGCTGTAAAACTAACAACCCTATCGAGCTATTAGAAAATGTTTGTCTGTTCCATTAAGTCATGAGTTTAACGAACGCCCGCTCAGGGCCCGCGCCCAGCGGATCCCGGGAGCGAATCTTTGATATCAAATTCTTTTAGAACCGACCGCACGTAGCCGACCCCGCATTCACTCATATTTTAGATAACGTTCGACTGTTCCTGCTCTGCAAACGAAATGTGAATAAAAATACGAATATTTTTACAGCCACCTGCTCGCTAGGAGATAGTTTATTGTGCTCTAAGCACAAACAGCAACGTTGACGCGTCGCGTGAATGACCTTCAGTTACACTAAAAACTTGTGGACGAGTGTAGTATTTATTAAAGTTCCATGTCTGTAAAGGAAAAAAGTAACCTTTGATAATTTACTTTGCTGTCAATCTGTCGTTATTCGTGAGGACAGTTTTTTGCAGGAACGTGTAGAAAATAAATAATATGCTTTGTAAATGACTGGATAATTATCTTTTGCATTGGGTTGAATCAACATTTTTTACGAGTATTAAGGTTTATCTGACCTAAATTTACGTTAACAAAAATTAATCTTCAAAATGTATGTATTCGCATAACTTCAGAACGTCTGTACGAAATGGAACAACACTTTTTTGTTAAGCTTTTAAGTTCCAAAGAAAGTTTGTAGGAAAAAAATAATTAGAAAATTACTGTTATAGTATACGTAAAAAGCCACGGCGGGCTGGTAGTTAAAAAAATCGTGCATAACCATACCCAAACTTGTTCCTCAATCTAGGCATTGATTTTATTTAATTTTTGATTGCCAAAAAATTTCTATCACAGGTACAATGCTGTGCTCTAGCAGAAAGTAAGGCAGCGTACACAAGATGAGGAGATCGAGACGGGTGTCGAGACTGAAAAGTGGCGGTAGATGGCAGCACCGGGAGGTTACGCGCTGAGACAATATGGCGGCGGGTGCGCATGCGCGCTGTGGCGGTCCTCTTGCACGACTGCTAATCTTGGCTATACTACATGTGAATTTTATTGGTAAGTATATTAAAAAATATTCTCATGATTTTCCTGGTATTTATCTAGGTTTTGCATCCATTACAGAGAGCTAATTACAGAGAGGGTACTTTCACGCACTGTATTGTTGCCTGGGTGAAAAAGTAAGGTATGTGAGATTTCCACGTTTTGAAGCAAGTTCAGACTATCCACTGAAATACCCACTATTGTCCGAGTATATTACAAGACCCTTTCCTAAAATATCTAAAATAGCATTTAATTTTCAGAAATCAATTTCAATCAATCATGAAATATTTAACAAAGTTTGTTTACAAAATTTAAGAAGTACGTCACTTAAATGATATCTGCAAAATTGCAGAAGTAGCAAATATTTTACTTAACATATCCCAGGTAGGGTTTAACGCATCGTAGAATTAGGTAAACAGAGGTTGAAGCATCTGTTTGGCTAGGACGAGGCGGGACACTCAGCAACGACAACAAACCGCACATTCAAAACATTCGACCTGGCCCGTTTTGTTTTGCAGTTGCTCTCATTTCATGAAGTACAAGCTTTCACAACGCCTAAATCTAATTTTTCTCTTCAAACTATAAATTTTTTACTTACAACAAAAACTTTTTTCCAAGAACTTTTCATTTCATCATCATACACTTCAAATCAAATTACCAATTTCAAATTAGTCGTCAACTTAACAATTTCTACTTATGTGATTTCAATGTTTCATTCATTGTCAACATTTCCATTTAAATTCTTACTTAAACCAATCGTAACTTTTGAAAAAAAAGCCATCCTACCATGTACATCTAATAAAAATCAAATTTAACGCTTTCAATGCGACATCAGCACCCAAAATAGAGGGGCATTTGCAAATGAATTTTTTAGCCACATTCGAAGCGATTTATTCAGCGATGATAAAAATATAAAGCAACGAAGAGTAACGTGGATAACCCTTTCAGGACTCAAAGCGCAACTCGGAATTCGCATTGAAAAACGGGCCACGGGTCAAAATGTCACCCCGTACCGTAAAACACGCGTGGTGACCGAGTTTTGAGGGTCAACATGAGATAGTTAAACCTAAAAAATTCAAACGTGCCGACACCCAAAAGTTTTTTATTAGAATTTATACTTAAGTGGTAATAGACTTTTGGCTTATTTATAATTTGTGTGAAATATTTATACAGATGCAATTTTATTAAACAGAATTAATAATAATTTAAACAAGATATTTTATTAATTCTCAAATCATTTATTCAATAAGAGCTCGTAAAAATAACTTATTCTCGGGTTCAAAATATGATCACTAATTCAATCGAAACTTGCTACTGACTGGAAAATCTACCTAATTTTTTAATGTCAACATGTCAATATATTGGTGGCTCAAATTTACTATATTGCATTGTTATATCATGTAATTTTGACAGGCTTTGTTAGTTGACTTATCTGAAAAAGAGTGCAAGTTGAGATTTAAGAAAATCAAAATTTAACACTCGTTTCTTATTTATTTGATTTACTTTTTTCTTTTAAATATCAATAATTGATTCCCAAATTTCAAAAGCAAACAAAAAAGGCCAGTAAATTATTGTCTCTTTGCAAAAACACGTTTCTAGTTCAGAAAATCAATTTTCGTTGTTTCTATTTAAAGGCGCAAAATGTGTAAACTAGAAACTGAAATAGAAGGAAATTGAATTTGAAATACTTCAAAACTAACAGATAGATAACCATCAAATAGCACTAAGGTTAACCCACGTGCACACAGCCGGATTTAAATTAATCACGGCGTAAAATTTTCAGTTGCTACCTTATCTCTCGTCGTATTGTCGTTTTATTGTGCCAGCCCTGGAACCATTAGCGAAAATGTCACAGCGGCGGCATTGTAATCGCGCCCGCGGCCCCGCCGACAATGCGCGCCGCGGACGGCCGACCCCGCCCGTGTGTAACTCGCTTTACCTTTCGCCATCATACTAATTCGAGTTTCTATAACGAATGATGATGCGCTTCGCTCCCATTATGGGATTGTTTTGGGGTTTCGACTTGATCGTAACGGCTTTTAGAGTACTGTTATTCTGATTATGCTCTGATATTTCGTGTTATCTCGCTGTTTCTCTTCAAGTATGAAATAAAAATTACTTTTACTATAGCAAGATTCAGACGCCTTTGGGATTGTTTTTATCTAAAAACACATGAAGTTTTGAGAAAAAAATCATGAAAATTTAAACAAAGTATACGTACGTACCCCTACAACATAAAGCGGCAGAAGCCAAACTGTTTTGTCTCATAAAAAAAAAACAATGTATTCCTAAAACAGAACGTAGTGTTTCACTGACTCATATTTCAATGCAACAGATCCGAGATACCTAACTGAACCGTACAAATTATTGTCGTGAAAATGATCCGGGTGTAGTATCGTTTAGTAAAGTAGAGTATCTTTTTCGTTTCATATCTTACTTCAAACTCAAAGCTGCCCTTAAACCTATTCTAATAAAGTTCATATTTAATAATCTTAATTCTAAAATGTCGTCGATTTATGCAACCATTTAAACAATACATGTCGTGTTCATTCTACCGACAAAGTACCGCCAGTAAATACCAAAGCCGGTACAGAGAGCACTGTAATGAATTGAAAATCACAAGTTCAATTCTGGGGAAATGACAAAACTCAACTTCTGGACTTATAAGGAATTCATTTAAGTATCTCTCTGCGAACATTTTAGATATACATAATTTTAAATTCTTCACTAGTAAGGGAGTAAATAGGTACAAATCACACAAACAAATTTTCTGTCGTTTATATTACAATTAGATTATGTATTTAGTTATGCTTTTGTTTTTGATACAAAAAAATCGGAAGTCTTTCATTTTCTTCATTCAAGACGGAAAAAAAGTGTTATTATAACTCATGGTTTTAGCTGATTGTAACTAAATAGACCAAAATCAAATGCAAGTATCATATAATTATATAGTTTTTCTCATAAAATATTGGTCATATCTGATATGATCTGAAATTAAGGTAAATATTAATCATCTGTTCAATTCACTGTTTTAAAAATGAAATATTAAATTAATTCAATTTTGCTAAATTAGCATAACTTGTTGAAAGAATATAAAATTACTTGTTCAAGTTTTTGATATTCCATGAATTCATAAAGTTAGGATTTTTACGATTCGCATAATGTCTCTTGTTTTCGCAGTTACTTTCGTTATTGTTTGTGACTGAATACCACCTCCACTAGATTTCATATTCAATACCTGATTAGGGCTGAGTTTTCAATCACTTTAGATGCACATTATTAAGTATAAGCTTTTTTTAATTACGAAAGTCATTAAGTAATTGAGTTACACAATATTAGGATAAAATTAAAAATAAGTCGTATTTAATTTTTTCCTACAGTTTTTTTTTATTAAAAATTTAAAATCGTGCCTAAATTAACTGTTTAATTGTTGTAGGAACGTATAGTCATCGTAAGCCTATCTATAATTTAAAGAAAACATTAAAATATCAATAGACTATTAGTAAATCTCGTTTGATATTAAAATAATTATAACTTTACCAGCTTCCACATTCATTTATTTTAAAAATTCAAATGATTTTAGTAACATATTTCAGCAAGTTTATTTTTTTCAATAATTTATGAAACAATATTTTCTTAGAAGTTTTCCATTTGACGCCTGAACTTTTTCTAAAAACCCTTTTTAAAATATAAAAGACTTCTCTACTGCAAAATTGGTTTAATCTAATGGTGTATCAGCTACTAGAGTGATATACTATTCAATAATATTACATTAAATATGTGTGCAAGCATTATAGTGGTACAATACCTAATATGGTTATTTCAACCATATCAAATCAAATAGTGTATTTATTGCCTTTATATAGGAATACATGTATGGGCACCAAATTCTATTTTGCCCCTCGTTATTTCTGATGCGTACTTCATCCAATACTTTAAAAAAAAAACACTATATTTAAAACGCCGACACCATCGATATTTCATTAGTAAGCAGCGATGGTAACTGTAGACATTATCTATAGTATTTCTGTTTACCAATATGATCTTACTTATAAAGACATATAGTATATGACAAAACTATAGATCAAATAGATGATTTGAGCACTGAACCCTTGATTATTCGGCGACACTAAGACAAACTAATAGTATACACGCATCTATTTTGCTATTCTGTTCAATGTTATTCAACTTACATTTTTGATACTGGATTAGGTAGGGGTCAGTTTATTCAATACGACATAACAAGACGTAAATCCCATTGAATAGCAGTTTAAATCAACGCACATATTGCACAGCCATCTCTCTTTCGCGGAAGTGACGCGACGCCAACTCAAGAGGGTAATAAATAAAATAGCTTCCCCTTTCCCCAATTTTACATAAAAACGCGTCCCGTCCGCAATCTGCATGTTTATGAGAAAATATTCTATGAACACAAGTCGGAAGGCGATACGGCTCAGTGTATGTAGGCAAAGACAATAATGATACAGAATGTCTTTTTCATTTATTTATTTTGGACAGCCAGAGATAATTTAAGAGAGGTAGGGCATAGCGATTTATCGCTCGAACTGGAGCAGCCCGACTGGTATCGTCGTTTAGTTCACCAACTACCTCCACCTTACAGAAGACCGCAGCCAAATAACAATCACTTCTGTGTTGTTGTGTTCCTGCGTGTGAGTAAGATTTCCAGAGCTCCTGTGGGGTGCTACATTAGTAGCAGGGGTTAGGTCTTCAAGGTAAGGACGACAAGTCCATTAACAAATTCATAATGCTGTACGTCACCCTTAAGCTAGGACCTCGTTACCACTTAACATCAGGTGGGATGAGGTCAATTTTGAAGTGCAATATAAAAAAAATACATTATAAATTACTTAAAGTTAACTTATACAATAGTGATACATACATCTTTTGAAGGCAGCCACATCATGCACCAAAAATTTTTAATTTTTTTTTTATAAAAATTCAAAATTAAGTAATTAACCAGAATATTTTTTTTTTTTGGACAACATCACATACATTGCTCTGATTCTGTGGTAAGTAGCTTAAGCACTTGTGTTACAGAAATCAGAAACAACGACGGTACCACAACACCTAGACCCGAGACAATATGGAAAAGTTCGTTTCCCATATTGACTCGACCGGGGATCGAACCCGGAACCTCAGAGATGGCGCTTGCCAAAGTCGGGCCCGCTTGCCTCTCGGCTACGGAGGTCGTCAAATACACATCCTACTCATAAAAACATATATTATGTTTATAAAGTATGAATATATACGCAAAGTAGTAAAAATGTATAACATTATTTAAAAATATAAAACTACGAGTGACACCTGCTAAGTACAACATCGAACTCTTCCCTTAACAACTCTTTGATTTTCGACTTAAACTGCCGGAGTGAACATGAAAACATTTTTACTGTAGTTGGAGTGTATAGGCAGTAAACGTCAGTTCACACCAAATCGGTCATAACATACATTTTCCTTTATTCTATGACGGAGATAGCAATACAAAGAATTGTATGCAAATAAGATAACAGTAATAAATACATTTTTTGTCCCCGAGCATTTCGTTCCTCTCAATTTCCTTAATGCCGAAATTTTATGAGAGCAATGACCTGACTTCAACGTTTATAGTTATTATACGATTGAAATTTGACACGAAACGTTAAGTTTTAATATTAAAATAATGTTGAAAAAGCTGATACTCAGTAATATTCAAAATTAATTCATAAAGTATTTGTTTAGTTCTTAAATTAACAAGTATTTATGGATAAATAGATTAATGCCTTTGATTGAAGAATTGCTTAGGGTAGTAGGTACTCGCGGCCTGATAACGACAACTCTTCAAAACGAAATTACAAAATTAAAGCATGAATGCCGCTGTCCGGCATTGTAAGAGTAACCATTTTAATCACATTGATTGACATTATGACAAACATATCTGAGCTTTAGAAACACATTTAGCTGTCCCAGCATTGCAACTGATATCTAAATATAAGATGATAAGCCTATATATGTCGCAGTCATCTAGTTTAATCAGCTATTTGATTGGATCACTAGCGCGTTCATTGAATGACGACGTTTAATTGAATGACTAAAGGACAACTAGTCAAATTGTTTAATGTAACGTTCAACTTCTTCACTGAACGTCATTTAGCATAGTCGTTGAATGGGATATATCTGACTTTGTAATGTTTGATTAGGGTAAAAGATAACTAACTTTAGATAAAAACAATGAGGACATGACATTACACGCCTTAATAAGAATTTTTATTATATTTTAACAATTTTTAGTTTTAAGACACTTAGGCTAAAAAAATATTTTTTTACGAATAAGTCACTTTTAATCTCATTTTCACTCAAAAAAATATCAACACAGTGCTATTCGATTAGATCTGTACCAGCTGTTTGACGCCATCTTTGTTTTGATGAGCACTAACGCCGCAGTGGAAAAAAATGAACTAAATTACAATCACCTGACTGATTTTATACTTCACAGTTTGTGTGGATATAAGAAAGTTGATTACTTCTCCAAGCATGAACTACTGATGAAAGTGATGAATTTAAAACTTGGTAGTTAGACTAGATTACATACCTACTATAATAATTTAATACTTTTTTATCATTTAATACTGAATATTGGATACTTTTGATCCAGAAATAACGTGAACAAATTTGCGCGAAACCATAAAGATCAGTTCTGTACGTACTCGATGGTATCTTAATAAATAGAACCCTTAAGCTCACTGAGCTCTTTGAAGTAATTCGGTCTAATTGAAAATAACTTACAAGTATGCGATGAGATGTTACAGCTTTTTGGCTTCATGAGCCTTTGTGAACTATATACCCTAACTTCTGATAACGTTCTTCATAATAATAAAAAGAGAAAAACTAAAAACGAAATGTGGTAGTTACCCTAATGAACTTTTAATTTATAACTATCCGCTATAGTCCAGTCATTTGGTGAGAAATATAGTGGTTCCCTGGAAAGGTTTCCGGGAGTTTTGAAAATTGGTTATTTTATAGATTTTTGGGTGCTCTTTCCGCATTTCTACTTTGCCTCTTCATATTTTTGCCGCTCGCGCCGCCATATTGGAAAAATGGCGCCTAAAAGCACTTTTTTGAGAATATCTCCTTTTCGACTAATTTTACGATAAACACAGTTATACAAAATGAAACTAGAGACCATTGCCTATACTTTTAACGTAGGGGCGCAGCAAAGTCACGAAGTACGAATACAGTCCCACCAAAAGTTTATCCTTCTTGTCCATTTTTTTAATACTTGACTTACGAATTTCCCCGATAATTTTGCCTTTACTTCACTTTCTTCCAATGGATTTGTACAAATAAAACAGTTAACTGCATCAGAAGCCATAGCTGTATAAATGAAAACGACACTGTGGCACGATAAATGTATACTGATGACTCATACTAAATATTTCTTTTGAGCTCTACCGGCTGATGGTTCGTAGACGAGAGATAAGGGAGCTCGACACGAAAGAGGACGTATTTCCTTATAACTGCAAAGGAGAGGCTATAGTGAGTCGGTATTTCAACGTCTAGTATAAAATCTAAGTATTAAATGTATTTATATTATAGTCAGTATGGTTAACATTTACATTGATTTTATACGTCACAAATATAATGAGCTGAAATTCAATGCCACAGGTTGCATGAATATGGAGTAGTCATGCTCACTAAAATGTCACTAGGGTGGTGGCGCTATGTGGCGGGTCGTTACATTCCCTTCAATATGGTTGAGAAGCGATGGCTGGCACATACGTCATGCTTGTGAACAGGTGCCACCTTTGGGGACTGGTCTGCTCTAGCTTACCTCTCGAAAGTAAAAACTTACTTGAGTACTTAATTGTTTCATCACTCATCAAAACAAAACTATATGACTTGGTTCAAAGTGAACTACATATAGCAATTAGTTAGATACTGATACTGTAACTGATCTGCTGAGTTTCTTATCGGTGTCTTCTCGGTAGATAAAGGTTCCGAACCGGAAGTAGAATCACTTTGCATTGTATTCAATGACGATTCAAAAGTGTTATATGTAACCTACCTGAATAAAGAAATATTTGAGTTTGAGTTTGAATAATGCAATGACAAGCGCGCGTTGAAAATCACTGAAACTATTTGACTAGATGAAAAAAGGTAAATGCATAAATTGTAGGCAATTTTCTCAAGTTTCATTTTGTATAACTGTGTTTACCGTAAAATATTTCGGAAAGGTGATATTGTCAAAAAAGTGCTTTCAGGCGCCTTTTTTCCAATATGGCGGCGCGAGCGGCAAAAATACGAGGTGGCAAAGTCAAAATTCAGAAAGAGCACCCTAAAATCTGCAATATTACCAAATTTCAAAACTCCCGGAAAACTTTCCAGGTAAAACTACCAAATGACTGTACTACTATCCAAGATGCTCCCTGAAATCAGTTTTTTTGTAACGTATGCTACAAGCCGTTATAATCGTGGAATCAATTGCCAAAGAGCCTTTTTTGAAACGGTCAATTGATCCATTGGACTGGCACTATGTTGTAGTCACGATAGGAATCGTTATAAAAATTAACCGATTTAAAAAAAAGTCCATTTAGCGATTAACCGCGGTGTCACTATCGTGTCATATGCACCTGATGTCAAATGATGAAAGGCTTTCCATTTACGTTTTGGTATGACAATCTTTAGTTCACTAAATAGTTTAACTTACTTATTTCAACCTTATGACTTACAACCTTTTATTGATCAGCAAGATGACTCTGTACTATTTTAGTTTACTTTGAAACTCACTTTGAATGAGATATAATGTATAATATATTTGTGATAATTACTTTACGTCTAGGCTGGCATCTTAATTTTTAGTTTGCTTACACACAATTCAAAATCGGAAGATGAATAAATCAGTTAAGAGTTATTTTTTAAATAAAATGAATGTATAAAAATATTAAGTTTGTTTTCCTTCTGTTCTATCTTTTAACGTAGTCTTGCTTGTTAAATGTTTTGTGTCACTCGGGGTCACTCAGGGTACGGCCAGAAAAACAGCTCAGCTATTGCGAGTCAATGAAACTTATGCTGAGGCTCATATGCTTTTGGCCACAGAACTAGATTTTGCTTCGCTCACATAGATTTTTAGAGAAAACGTATCAATATGATGTATGCAGTTTGCCTTCTAATGTTGAAAGTACTTTTGAATTCAAAATTAATTGATTTGTATAGTTAAAGCAATCAAACGTTGGAGTCTATGCGAATAACAAAATAAATTCAAAAATAAAAACAAAACCGCCTTGCAACTTTTATGTTCGCTGTACCTGACAATTAATATTTCGCCAGCGCAAGTCGCTAGGGAAGGATTATTCGCCGCGTTGTCCAAGAGGACGGCTCATTGACTCTCTGATTAATAGCAACCGAAGCCGCGGTGACATTCTAACGCAATACGCTGTTGCAGAAAACTTAAAAAATGGTAAGCTTTTTGTCTCGCTATGTTTGAGAGCGAAATAATTTGAAGAGAGCACTTTGAGCATAAAATCGTCCATTTATGCACTTTAAAAGGTCTGTGTCGAGTTGTTTTGATTGGATAGAATGGGG
The DNA here is from genome assembly GCA_037074685.1 of Glyphodes pyloalis. Classification (NCBI taxonomy): domain Eukaryota; kingdom Metazoa; phylum Arthropoda; class Insecta; order Lepidoptera; family Crambidae; genus Glyphodes; species Glyphodes pyloalis. The sequence continues at coordinate 7,608,326 of JAYKKO010000004.1, forward strand.
TGCGGTATTTTCTAGTACCGTTGGTGAAAGTCGATTGTAGTGCAAAGTTCGCTTAGCTTTTGAGGTTGCTAAACCTGCTAGGAACGTAAAATAAATGCAATTTTATTGCGAAAAGATACTCTATTTTTTAATCAACTTGGAAAAAAGGAGGAGGTTCTCAATTCAACCACATATATGTACATATTTTTAAAGACATTTTTGTGACTTTTCAAAAAAATCTAAAAGACTTGCCTAGTATTGTGAGTCACTTTTAGATATAAAAATAAAACAAGTAACAGCTCGTTAATATTAAAACGAAAAATTAGATACTTAATATCTGCCAATGAAGCAACTAAAGAAGTTTTTAATGAATTATTAAATACGAAATTAAAACTATATAACATATTTAGAAACAAGGTCCTCCTTTTTAAAATCTAAATAAAAGAAACCTTTTTAATGTCGATATTTTAATTTGTTACAACATATCTAACTGCTTATCAGATAAAGACATTAATATTATTCCTACCCCTTTTACCAGTGGTGAATCATATATTTCCATCACAATTTAAACCTTATTCGTGAAGATAAGGTTAAAGAAGGTGCAAGTGCATCTTTAACACGATTAAGTAGTCAGTTTTCCCTTTTAAGACACCTTCAAAGTTCCCCATGTTAACGTCCCCATGTCACAAGAACTACTCTTAATTTGACTGTCTCAAAGTCTATAAAATATGTGTTTACCGCTCATCTGCTTTAATGAACACCTAACATTTTGCTACAACCAGATTACTCAGCGTCTTGTAGCGCAGTTTGAAACTATTCTCAGTCATTGTCATTACGAAACTATTCACTGACTCCATAACAACGGAAACACGCCAACAATAAAACCTCGGACACATGAATGAATAAAAACAGGCGCGATTGTCACGCTCTGGACGGGCATGCGACGAGTTAGTAAATCTTGCGCGATCTGTATGTATCAATAGAACATTCTAAAAATTATATTCCTTTTTAAAACTAACTCAAGTAAACTGATCAAATTAGGGACACATCAATTGCATATTTAATACTTTTAATTTCATATTTTTACTCTCACCACTTTCCGAAATGATTAGACTTGAAATGGTACTAAAAAAACTGGAAATTCCTAATTACGACGTTGGTTTTTCAATCGACCAAAGTCTTCAATTCTTTAGTTAGTTTATAATCATTTAAGCACTTAAACTACATACCTACTTTTCTTAAAAACAACACTTATAGCAATCTATTTGTTACACTGAAATATAGTTTTCCTGTAAACAATTACCCATTCTCATTACAAAACGTTAGACACCCACTCCATAACAGCAAGAACACGCCTGCAATAAAACCCAGGACACATGAATGATGAACAATAAGTAATTCGTTCTTATTTGCTTATTTTATTTCAATCATCAATAACGCATGACTCATAAATCAATGCTAAATTCGTGTTGCCTTGAAAAAAAACGAAAACACCGTTTTTCCATTAAAAACTACCCATTCTCACTACAAAACGTTAGACACTCACTCCATAACAACGAGAACACGCCAGCAATAAAACCCGGGACACATGAATGAGTAAACAGGCGCGAGTGTCGCGCTCCGGACGGACTCGCGGCGAGTTAGCAAATCTCGCGCGATCATTCCTCTCACGTTGCCGCCGAGTGGCCGACAAAGGAAAGAGGGCTTGCATACCTTATTACCACCTTTCCTAAATCCCTACTTATGTGAAACACGAAGCGCTTGTAGGAATGACAACTACGTGAGCCGGAGTGATGAACTGCGCGTAATGATTTTTAGGTTCGCCTTGGCACGTGCCTTTGTGGTACTTTCTTTTCTAGACGTCAAAGGAAAAGTAAAGAGGGTATATTGTGCCCTCCTCTCTCTTTGACTGTATGAATTGTAGAATTATGTCTTATCAGAATGTTATAAATTATCAAAAAAAATAAGCAGGTACATATTTACAAAAAAATGAAATTTTGTCCATTTTGCCTTATGTCAGGTTAAAAAACTTCCAAAATATCAATTAGGTATTATTCTGCAAAATGTTTCATAAATGCCAATTGAAATTCAAAAAAGTGAGGAGCATAAAGTAATTTAATTTGTACATTTGTAAGCAAACTATTATTTCTGTTTATTTACGCGTTAAAATTTTAAGATTTTATGTAGCTGACGACAATCCATCGAAGATTGTAAAAGATCTTAATAATTTGGTGTGTGTTTGGTTTTGTATTTATATTTCTTTTATACAATTATGTGTATAAATTCTTAACTAATGAAAATACTATGGACTCACCAAGAACTACATAAGTTTAACTTGTAAAATTTAATACAACCAAGTATCTAGGAAGATAGCATGTCCAATGAAGATGAACTTGCTAAACTAATCTCCTTAGTTCTTGGCTCGGTATTCTGGAAAAGCTAATTTCACGGAAAAGATTTTACTTCTTACGTTCGTTAGAATATTTATTTAGTTAATAAATATCGTTTTTACATTCATATGATTTCTTGTAAAAATATATTATTCTAGTAAATAACGATCTATATCAATTAACCTAAACTGAGATATAATTTTTGGTTTTTTCTTTTTTTCTCCTTATAAATTTATTATCTAGGACCGCCAAGAAATAGATTTTTATTTACTCTTCATTGTAAAACAAGAGATAGAAAATACTTTTATTATACTTTAATTAATTAGATACTATTGATGCGAAAGAAACACAAAAATGTTACACCTTAAAATGATTTTTATAATTTTTTTATAAGAAATATGACTGGTGAAATACCTCCACCTTACAGAAAACCGTAGCCAAATAACAATCACTTCTGTGTTGTTGTGTTCCTGCGTGTGAGTAAGGTTTCCAGAGCTCCTGGCGGTGCTACGTTAGTAGCAGGGGTCAAGCCTTCAAGGTAAGGGCGACAAGTCCAGTAACAGATTTATTATGCTGTACTTGTCACCCTTAAGCTAGGACCTCATTACCACTTAACACCAGGTGGGATGAAGTCAATCTTGAAGTGCAATATAAAAAAAAAACTTGCATTTTCAAAGACAACAAACAAACAGCGGTGACTTAACAACAATCATAATATCATCTTTTTTAGCAACAAACCCGAGAAATCAAACATACTTTAGTTAAACGATAATGTTTCCGATAACATCGCCACCCAACCCTGAAAATAATAACCGGCTTTTCTTTTCAAGAAAAAATTAAACGAAAGAAAATACAAATAGAAGCAGGTATCGTTTACACTTCGTGATTTATCTTTTTAACAAAGGATGAGGGTCGAGACTTTTTTAGATACTGTTTGTTACCTGTAACAGTTATTAAAAGTATTTTGTTCGATTTACGATAAATCTATTTATTTAGTGAAACATACAAGACAGATTTCAATCAATGAAAAACTAGTTTAGATAATGATAGTTCAATTTAAATATAACTACTAAGTCCTATTGATTAAATTAGTGAGTAAAACACAAACTTTTTAAATAATTGTTAGCTATATTGCACGAATTAATCGTGTTTACTGTTTTTATTTCTAGTTTTGTCAATGTAGGTATATCGTTTTTAACCTTATTGTATGAAAGCATTAGCTCATCATTACCGATATGAGAAGTATTTAATTTTTGAGTTGCACGAAATATCTCTTCAGTGTCTTTATTACTTACTGGTTGGAGTAACGATAAGAAGGAACAAATTTTGATTCGCTTTCATAACTTTACGTCTCATTCTTTCAATTTGTATTGTCTACCTAAATAAAAAAAAATGTGCTGAATTTGTGACGAAAGCTTAGGTAATTTAGCTAAAAACATTTCTTTTTGTTACAAATCCATATCCACATATTAAAAGAAGATATTTTCTGTTATAGTCATGCTAACAAAATGTCATATTTCACGTGTAAAAAGCATCTTTTTTTTAGATATTGCACTTCAAGATTGACCTCATCCCACCTGATGTTAAGTTGTAATGAGGTTCTAGCTTAAGGGTGTCAAGTACAGCATAATAAATCTGTTACTGGACTTGTCGCCCTTTACTTTGAAAGCTTGACCCCTGCTACAAATGTAGCACCCCCCAGGAGCTCTGGAAACCTTACTCACACGCAGGAACACAACAACACAGAAGTGATTGTTATTTGGCAGCGGTCTTCTGTAAGGTGGAGGTATTTCACCAGTCGGGCTGCTCCAGTTCGAGCGATTAATCGCAATGCCCTACCTCTCTGTTTTTTCGTTATTTATCTATTATTAAATAATAAGATTATTATATTTCTTGATATTTATGTGGCATTGCAAGGTGTGTCGCTACTTGAATGCTAAATCACTTAGAGGGTGAGACACCGCAAATTTCGATTGGTAAACGTAGAAAACTATACACACATTTTTTAAGCTAATAATTTGATGTTGTTGTGTCTTACATTGAATAATTTAACGCTTTTAAATTTAAGTGTCTTTACTTTCGTTTTAATTCCCATTGCTTCTAGCATTAAGTCCGCCTTTTGTACTTTTTATTTTGTGCAATAAAGTTTTTAAATAAATAAAAATAAATAGTATCATACGCTAAAATGACTTAAACATTTTTTTTAACACACATTGTGTGTCACATTATGTGAGTGTCACATTCTTTCAAACTAACTTACTTGTTGTAAAAAAAATATAAATCAAACCACGATCAGATAGAACTTCAAAAACCTGCAACAAGACCTAAAAGAGATCACTGATCTTAAGCAACTTCCAAACAAAGCATGCAACTACAATTCTATTGTTCTGTTGCTAAAGAAAACCAGCTTGCATTTTATTCACAAACTGTGAAGAAAAGACGTAAACAAGTTAAATAGACTCGTTCGTAGTGTAGGAAATAAAGTATTAAACGCAACGGACTGACGCAAAACGTGTTATTATGAGGCGGGGCGAACTATTTTCCAGATTATTTGTGTAACTTCTAGGCAGTGTCGGCGAGTTGTTATGAAAGAAGTTATCGCGCTTGAAAATTTTAAAAGCTTTTACATTTCTTAGTAGATAAGTGCTGGCAGCTTGAATATTTTGCTGGTGTTTAAAGTGCATCGAGAAGAATCTGAAAATTAGAATAAAACAAAGGTGTGAGCAAATCTTTTTGTTTTTGAGTTCGGTTTATTATTTAACTTAAAAACGTGATGCTCATGAGACCCACGGCAGTCTAGAAAAAAAAATTCTATTGGCATTTTAATCATTACTCATTTTTATTATATTTTCAAGAAAAGTTCGTTTTTAAAATTTATCTGACTGAGAAGCGAACCTTAGAACTTACTTAGGGCGACTATTGTAGCTACCGAGGATGAGTGGGCTATGGATAACATACATACATAATATAACATACATACATACATACTACCGGATGGGATGTAAATTGTTTTGATACAGGGTAGGGCTTCCCGTTTGTGCATAATTTATTTATTTATTATATTTATAAAGTGGAGCGTAGTTAATACATGTAATCAGTTTCGAGTTTCTTATGATTTTCATGGTTGGTCCTCATGTAGACCCGCGTATAATGTATGAGTACATATCGTTTCATAGTGTATGTGAGATTACTGCTAAAATCGTACGGACAGAGTTAAAATGCCAAACGTACTTAAGTGTCGGTCTGATACACAAACAAAGCCGGCTCGTGGGTGCCGGCGAGCAGATAAAACCCTCATGGGCTGACGACAAGTGACGACGGTCACGTTTTTAATTACTCGCTTCGTCCGTGACGTGTCGCGTAGTGCGGGGTCCGGTGTTGTGCGAGGTGTCGCCGCCGGGTAGGAACTATATCAAATTATTGTCGATTACTTCCAGAACTTTCCTAATTATTGCTTTTTTGTATATGATGGCTGTTAATTGCATCAAAAACTATAAAATCTTTCTTTGACCAATTTAACATAACAGTAAATTTTTGAAACTTAGTTTTTGGTCAACAGACGTAATAAGTAAAAAATTTAAGGAAGATTAAGTTTTGCCCTCCGCATCACTAGCTTAGGTATTATTCTTGGCCTAAAAAATTCGTCAGTACCTTTTGGACCGAACTATACAAAAGTTTCAACAGCAAATGGTATGATCGATCGTGTACGGAGATTTGTAAACCTTAATACATACATAATGTAGAAGTTCAATTGATGTTCGTTGCATAAAAATATGTCCAAAGAAAAACATAAGCAATTTAATAAAAGGATTTACAGAAAATAAAAACTAAACTTAAATTAAATTCCAGATAATTTATCGTTCTCTAAGTCGTAAAAGGTTAGACATGTTCTTTGAAAACCTTTTAGCTCTAGTTTTAGAAATGCTCTAAAAACAGAACTAAAACTACAATCATATTTTCGGTGCTAGTTGATTTGGTTGGAAGTAGAAAGTTTTGCTATCTACTATATTGGACTTCTTATAGTCACCTACTGCTCCTATGGGAAATCTTTCATGTGACAGAAAACGGACCGCCCAAAATATGACTGGAATATTTGTACAAGCTGAAACTTTAACTGGAGTGTGTGGGAGTTTAAACTAATTTTCATTTGATCAGATAGAAAGTTGTCACTTGTGCCTTCTTATTTATATTATAGCCATTAACACGATTCGCCACTGGACGAAGGAATAAACTCGACTATCAGACGTTCTCAAGCCATCAGATGGCTTCAGACTTACATTGAGATTCCGTCTGGGAATATAACGTGTCTTTCGTAGTACGTAGATGTTTTTAAAATATCTTTGTTACTAAATTCATTTACATTGCTAAGGTTTAGGACCATAAGACGAAGGAATTTGGGTTAGTTCACTGGTACAGACTGTTGCATTGACATGTAGTTTATTAATATTTAAAAAAAGGATCCAGGAATATACACAAATTTTAAATTTGTGAAAATATTTTTTTTTCAGTTAACGACGTTTTGAAATATTTATTGTCTGAAATGTATTTCAGTTACTATACCAAGATGCTTGACGCTCACATAATTTTGTTTAGTAGAAATATATAAATAAAATCTAATAATTGCTTGTCGTGCTCTTGGTAACTGATTATCTTTGTCTCTAACTTATGCATTCCAATGAAACTGCTCAAACTGTTATTATCATTAACAGTAGACAGTATACGATTTCAACTGATTTCAACGCATTCAAGTCTCGAACTTCGCAGACGATTGTAAGTGTGTTATGAACTTTCACACCACAAATGGGGTATCATGTGACAATTAATAGAGTTTGTTACAAGACTATATTAAATTCTCCATAAAACAAAAGTGATTAACACTTGTCTTGTGTTTGTGTTTTTACGATCGTAAATTTACCTTATACTGCTCTAAGTTTTGAATTAAACCACACTGTTAATGTGTGAATGTTCTCTTCGTTGTGCTTTTATGATAAAGTTGGATAAATGAGTTCATCACAAAGTTGACATTTATTATTTTATGAAAAGTGTTTGAAATGTTTAGAAAAATTATTCTCCGTCGCCTTTCAATTTACGATAGTGGGTTTAGATTTATAAAGCTACTCATACCTACTTAAAATGCAAAACTTTACACGCGTGTTATCCCCGTTTTTTCCACATTTCCCACTGATATTATTATTCGCTCCTATTGGTGGCAGCTTCATATTTTATAGCCTCAAGCCTTCCTCGATGATTTGACAACCCAACACAAAAAAAAATATATATTCTTACGAGTAGTTCCTGAGTTGAGCGCGTTCAAACAAAACAAACAAACTCTTAAGCTTTATGATATAAGTATAAATTAAAAAGAATGATTTCACTGTTCGTTTGCATTGAAAAGGATCCAAAACTACTGAACTGATTTGAAAATTGCGTCAACATTTTTTTTTTAATTTTTAAAGTACTTTACGCCGTACTAGTGAACTTTAAATATTTTAAAGAAGCAGAAAAATTTCCGCCCTTGCGGTGCGGGAGTCGAACCCACGACTACCACGTCGTGATAATGTGCTGCTCGAAAATTATCGTAGTTCACAATCATTAAATTTGTACTTTTTATTAAAAGAAAATAAAATAGTATAAGAAACACATTCTTTTTGAAATACATAGCGACGCCGTATCCATACATTGCAACGGTGTACAATTAAAACAGCCGTTTTTTACTCTCGTGTGCTCATAAAGAGCTGACCCTTGCCCGGGTCAACCACATACAGTGTGTCAGCCTAAATAATGCATTTTACATCGGTTTTTATAACTTTAACCCACTTGTTGCAACTGTGTCGTTTTACGCCTGATCTGCCGTAGTTTTTATTCGGTGCTATTTTCTGGTTCAATGGCCTTTAAAAACCAATACATACTATATTTTCTAGCTGTACATAGATTCTGTAACTGTTTTGATAGCTTTTATTTATGAAGGATAGCTGTGCCCGCGACTTCGTTCGCGTGGACTACATCCTTTTATGGTCGGTTTTACCCCTTTCTCCCCTAATATTCGAAACAAAAAGTAATCTATATTTTAATCCAAGTTTCGAGCTATATTTGTGCCAAATTTCATATCTCTAACTTCAAAAATAATTTTTTTTCCACATAAACTTCCAAAGGTGGTATTACCCCCCTCCCCCTCTTATTTTCTAATAAAAAGTAGCATATGGCCGTTCTTGAGATTCAACGTATACCTATACCAAATTTCATCAAAATCGGTTGAGAGGTTTAAGCAGGAAAGCGTAACAGACACACAGACAGACAGACAGAGTTACTTTCGCATTTATAATATTAGTAGGGATAAGCCTCTACGTCAACATAATTATACATTTGAGAATGTTCAGTAGGATGATCCTCAGGGAATAATTCTTGATTTGACATGACGTCACAAAAAAATTATCTAACGAATTTCAGGTTCTATCGGTTTTTTCATTGAAAGCTGTACAGGTTTCTAACTTGCCAAGGTTTTAGAAAAGACCGCTAGATCAAACCTTTGAATTATCTACTTATTATTTTTACTAATAAGTGGATTTTATTGAAATCGACAATTTTAAAGTATTTTAATTTAGTCGGTTCAAAAACTCACCTTACTGCAATGACAAATTATTTTAGGCCATATTATTAAATGTAAAATGTGGGTTCGTAAAATGATGATTTAAATAAGCACACATTGCATACCTTTATGACTATCGAACATTATCATTTTACCACCTCTTATTGTATTTTACTTTCTACTTCAAGAAAACTATTACCTACATAAAGACCAACTTCAGCGATAGAAGACTATAAGCGGTAGATACGTATAAGTATCCGGAAGTAAGGGCGTGTGTGCACAGGCGTTGATATAAGCTTTGTCTAAGTTGCCTCCGCTATTTTACGCATCAAACTTTCCGTTGACGAAATTTATTCATGACGTGATCCCTCGTAAATACATTTGGGAGTTTATTGTCGTAATGAATTTGATATGGCGTATGAAAACAAGCTTATCTCTCCCCATCCGTTGTTATTTTGTTAGTTGCCTTTAAATGCTATTTTATAAGTTTGATAACAATCTTTTGTTTTGGCAATTTGACCGCAGCAATGGATAGACGTAAATTTGCATGTCTTATACTAATGTAATGCTGGTTAATGTTCAGCAACTTATTTGTGAGAATAGTCAATGAAAAATGTTTATACAAAATAATAACTTAATATAATGGGTACATAATGTTAAAGATTCTTTTATAAAATTTACGCTTTTCGTATACTGCAAGGTCTAAAGATATAATAAAATACTTACCAATGAATGCGTGAGATATATTTTTCTCCTTATTATTTATTGACATGAATATGAATGTTAAGAGTTTAAGATTGACTTGAAATTGCTTCTTAAATAATTACAGTAAAACAGAGCCTTACCCTGTTCAGTGAAAGCTTGGAGTAGGTTTCTTTATGTAAGAAATAAAAACGAAATATATTTAGAGTTCCACTCAACATTTACATAAAACTAAACAATTAATTGTAGCAGTACTAAGCTCGTAAAATCAGATAAAAATTAGCGTTGTAATTGAAACCATTAACAAAAGGTCGTTGGCTTATATCTTGGACTAAAGCTGTTGTCTACAATCTATCTACCTTAACAAATTTTAAACTACACGAACTGTCTAATAAAACAACAGTTGAAACTACTCTTAACAACTACCATTCATTTGCAAACTAAGTTTAAACTAACAATATAGTCAAAAATTAAATAATGTCAGCATCTTTAGTCTGACTGCCTATCTGACTTAACACAAAACAAATAAGGTAAATAAACTAAACAAACTACACAAATATGTTAGTGATTGTCATTTAACGAAGTGTACATCCGAGAATGTATAACTTGTTTAACACTCAGATAAAACCGCTTTAATCTTCTTTACGATTTTACCTAGAAGAAGATCTTGCACCTCCAATTTATTCCCATTGCCATGATTGTTCCTGCGGGAGCGAGCGGGAAGTTAAATAAGCTAGTTTTAGAATTCTCTTGAACGCTCAAGGCGGTTCCTTCTTCTTCCATATAAGTATAATAATCAAAAAATTTGTAAGTCATAAGTTGTACAGGTTTCAACGGATCATTAGGTATTTATTAATATTATATGATGAATGCGCTTAAAGGGTTACCACATGCATGTCATTTTGTTTGAATGGAAAAAAAATCATAATTAACTTTGCCCATTGTCCGATACATAATAAAAGCTATGAATTGACATAGTGAAGCTGTCAAATGTCAAGTTCCTATTTTCTCTGCTTTTCTTGGTTTTACGACTATATTTGGTTTACCTACATACACCTTACAATTAAAACCCTTTTACTGTTTTAAATCATGTTTTCTTTTAATTCATCAACTTATTAATAACATATATTTCAAGTTGAACAACAAACCTTTCATAAACAGAATTACCAATATTAAATGCAAACACAAAAAGCAAAAAAAAAATCATGAATTAAACTCTAGCCATCACAAAAAAATAAATGCTTAAAACAAACAGTAATTTCATGATTTGTGTGCTCGAACTGTATGCCGTATTTACATTTACAACGTCGTTATCAACACAGTGTTCCGACGGTAAAACAATAGCGCCATTTCCACTCGCATTTATTGAAATCGAATTAAAAATCTAGCTGAATTCCGCTTCCGGGAACATTTCTTTTCTCAAAGACTAATATTTTGTATCGCAACTGCAAAGCTCTGGAAATTCTCGTACCTCGCTAGTTTCACCTAGGTGCCTTTAAACGAAATTGATACAATAAATTGGAAACTAACCTACTTGCCGTAGCCTCGACATGCAGATCTCAGCCTTTCTTCCAGCGTGTGTGGCCGCATTCCTTGATCAAATTGAAAATTCCGAAGGGTTATCTATAGAGCATGAGTATGCATGGACACATGAAATTAAATTGTTACCGAAATTGTTTTGGAACTACAGCTTTGTAATTTCGGCAACTATTTACCTCGTATTATTGAGTGTTTCTAAAACAAATTAGTAATTGTTTGTTGCCAATAACAATTTTTTAGTAAGGAATTATGTCGTAAAAATTACAATTTATCAATTTCATCAATTTACCTTATTTGGGGGCGCATTTATTCGTAAGCTTCTGCGCCAGAAAATATTCGTATTTAAATATTTTTCTATGGTGTCACCGTTGATTCTAGGCTTCGCAAGTTCTTGAGCTGTTTACTTTGAGATAAATTCGATTTATGTGCTGTGACTACACATAGTCTGATAAATTATTGCTATTAGTACTATTTTGCCTTTTCTTTTAAAGTTTTTAGTTCCTACAGTATTTTACTAACTCCATTAATATCTAAGCTAGTCTCTACTTAGTCTGCCTTTGATACTTGGAATCAATATTATATAAACTTGTTTCTTTATTTAATTTCCTTAAATCAAACAGTATGTAGAAATAAGTAATTGTCTGAAGACACTAGTTGATAGAATAATAAAGAATAGTACAAAGTAAAAATAACACATCCGAAATAATCCTCAAATTAAATCTTTCCAATTCTGTAAGTTTACAATTATATTGTATGAAAAAATAATTTCTGGAAAACTCAAAAATACGATCTGTCCAAAGATTAAAAATTACGCCCGTGTACAGGCGAGTGCTCTCAGATAGATTTTCAATTTTCCAAGTGATGCATCGCCCGCTCCGTAAATTGGTAATAAATAAACCGTTTAAAACTTTTAATATGTGGAAAGAAATTTATTCACGGAGAACATGTCCTATCAAAATATCTCGGCCCACACGTTATGTCGGCGCATTCTTCTCCTAAATTGAAATTCTCGAACGGTCTCCCCACCGAGCTGGGTGGGGTTTGAGCCAAAAGACAAATACGATGTTCGATTAATGCGATCAAATATTATTTTTCTTCGTAACTGTACTAATTTTTGGCATCGCTTCTGTATTTGTTTGCGTAAGCTGCCGCAAAGATGATTTTTTTTTGCGAGACTTTTTAAGGAGACAGCGTTCTTTGCAATAAGTATTTATTATACTTAATAAAAACCACAACCTATAAGGGAACGTTTTCTTAATGTATTTTTTTTCTATTTTATTTTAATTAAAGTATAATAATTAATTAATGTTAACCTAAAGTTATCGTATCTACTTCTGGATCCAAGGACTAACACCTTTAAAATATCATAACGTTTCATATAATGTCTTTGAATGAAATTATTATTTTCGTTATTTTTTTAATCAAATGAACAAAATGTTTCTTTATTAATAATGTTAAATTATGGATTCACAAGCTATAACAAATTTTATTATTTTGTTTATATTTAGATTTTCAAGTAATATATTTATTGTAAAGAAAAAAATAGATACCTTTGACTCGTTTGAGAGCACCATTCGATTTATTACTATTCGCCGTCAAATAAAAGTTGAATGTGTGATAAAAGATTAGACGGACGAAAGAAGTGTGTTCAAAAGAAAGCTTGTGCGTTCTGGGTACAATCTAAAAATACTGCAGTATGGAAACAAGAACGATCACTGTAATACCTTTTCATAAAAGGGCGCTCACATAAACCAAAGTTTTAGAAATACTGAGAACGAATAGATTATGACCTGATTAATTTCACTTCTGAAGTAACAATTTTAACAACTTAAAAAATCGAAAATGACGTAATAAAATTCAGATTCGCTGGAGGCTAATGTCAGAAAAAGCATGGTTGACCCAATTTAGTAGTTTTTTATAATTTTGTGAGTATTATCAGTATCCATTTTGTTTTCATTTGTAAACTAAAGTTTAAAAGTGATTACAAATAAAATAATCTTTAAAGTGGACCGCATTTGCTAAAACGTAGATCCAGCATCAAGCCACTTGCCCTCGTGATCAACTTGCTTTAAACCCGATTATGTCTTGTAAAGAGCTTAAACTGGATAGTAGCCTCTAAAAATTCTTTGGAAAATTATAGGGCACTGAAAACTCCGGATCATAGTAGAAGCAAGCTTCAGGCACTGTGTTGCATACACATCCGGGATACGCGCTAGAAGAAATAATAACTTTTTTCACGACTTTTAAACAGAATCTATACGTACTGTCTTGGCCATTTTGCCAGAGCTTGCTGACTCGAGAGTTATTTATATTGTATTACGATCTTCGCAGACTTTGCAAGATGTAAGGACACCCTTTGAGATGCGGACCGTCCTTTGAGAACGCGGGTGCATTCTGATACCGTATCTTCTAAATGTTGAATGGATATTTTGGTTCTTACCAACTGCTGAGGAGATAGCGCGGAGAAGTGGCTTTGAGACTGCAAGAAGTGGTTTCTTCTGCGAAATATCAACATCGACGTGGTTTATAGTACGCACTTGCTTAATTTTACAACCAAGTTTATAAAATCACCATTTATACCTTTTTTTATCCTACTTTCTCAAGACATTAGATTTTTTTTTTTTTGGTAAATTAAATATAAAGTAATTAAAAATACATAAATTAGAGTACAAATGGAATTTATTCACAATACATGCGTGTTTTGGCATTTGAAGCAAACCTTTTCAAGCATGTTCATTCTAACCATATCAACCCAACTTCTCAATTGATTTTATAAGTAAGAACCAATATCTCTGTATTGATATAATATTCAAATAATAAATGTTACACTAAATGTCAACTTCCCTTGAATTTCAATATGGTATATTCATAATAAATGTATAATTACATAGTTTTACTTTATAAACGATACTTAATAAATATTAGTAAATCATGAAAGATGAATGAGTATAGTTTGTTGCTTGCAGACTGTTTTCAACTTGACTGTACTCACGAGCTAAATAGCTCGCGCAATGTATGGACACTTTTTGAGGCTTTGACCGATCAACATATTTTAGACTTATGGTCCGAACCATAAGTCTAAAATACGTTCTAATATCGCATCGATTTTATTCTATTTGAATAAGTAAAAGAGAAGTGAAGGAGCAATAAAATATTGCTTGTAGTAGCGGCCATGATGCACGTGCCAACTGATCACTCGCCTAACATACAATTCTCCTCCAATAAGCATTGGCCTTGCGCAATGGTTATAACTCATAGTTGAGGTAAGACCTTGACCAACCCTGGGTTATAGTCTACTACATTTGCAGAACACTGGATAAATGGAAGTATGTTTCACTGTTTGTAATACAAGCCTTTTTTTAAGGGGGCGAAATGCTAGCCTAAGCTCGCCACATCAGTACTGGTCTTAAAGGAGAACCTCCGGAAAAACAAAAACTTGTAAAAATGAATGGAATGGATCAATAATTCAATTTTTCAATTGCAAAAAAACAAATGAGTGCGCTAACGTACTCGAAATTGTCGTTAACTCGTAACAAGGAGTGAGTGAACTAAGTGCTCGTAGTCTTCCCGGTTCTTCGTTCCCGGTCCCGTTCGTGTCCGCACGAGTATGTAGCCCACCCTTTGAGGCGCAGACCGGCCTTTGAGAGCGCGGGTGCATTCTGATACCATATCGATTTTACTGCTGAATGGATTTTTACTTTATTTCGCGCTTGCCTTTGCGTTAAATGAAATGTAACTCTAATAGAAAGGAACGACTAGGATCGGATGGTGCTTTGCATTCGGCGATTTTTACGTTTGGGATTTTGTTGTTGGATGTTTTTTGTGAAACCGATTTGTTGCAACAAATTAAACTCTAACTATGATTTAGTTTTACTGGACAAATTTTGGAACACCAAAGTTTTTTTTTACATCTGTTTGTATCTGTAGAAAAAAATACCGTTAATATAAACTCAAACTCAAACTCAAACTCAAATATTTCTTTATTCAAGTAGGTTACATATAACACTTTTGAATCGTCATTGAATACAATGCAAAGTGATTCTACTTCCGGTTCGGAACCTATATCTACCGAGAAGACACCGGTAAGAAACTCAGCAGATCATTTACAGTATCAGTATCTAACTTATTGCTATGTGTAGCTCACTTTGGACCAAGTCATATAGTTTTGGTTTTGATAAGTGATGAAACAAATAAGTACTCAAGTAAGTTTTTACTTTCGAGAGGTAAGCTGGAGCAGACCAGTCCCCAAAGGTGGCACCTGTTCACAAGCATGACGTATGTGCCAGCCATCGCTTCACTCAACCATATTGTAGGGAATGTAACGACCCGCCACATAGCGCCACCACCCCAGTGACATTTTAGTGAGCATGACTACTCCATCTCCCCATAATTTTTAAGTATTTATTATCTAATTAAATTCATCAAACAACTATAGGACCCGGTGCACGAAGTAGTAACCTACATTTTGATTTAGATTTAAAAAAAAGAAATAAATCTATTATACCTAGTTCATAATTATACATAATTCACAAATATACATTTTATGTCCATAATAGATATTTTTAACAATATCAATGTCATTATGTAGAATAAAAGATTGCATTATCATGATGACAACGAAATTAAATTTTAAGAAAAGAAAAATAAATACATATTTAATAACATGTGCAGGCAAGTTAAATAGTGTTAGGCCATATATCTTTATCGTTAAGGAAATCATCTACTTTATAATAGCCCTTCTTTATAAGTAAATTTTTTATCTGTAACTTAAACTTGTGTATAGGTAAGTCAACAAGAATTTGCGGCAATTTATTAAACAATTTTATGCTTAATCCAATAAATGAATTACCAGTTTTGTGGAGTCTACGATTTGGAACAGCAAGCTTATGTTTATTCCTGGTATTAAAGCTATGTACATCAGATTTTTTAGGAAGGACGTTCAAATTTTTGTGAACATGCATTACACAGTCGAGAATATATTGTGATGCGACTGTTAAGATGTTTATCTCCTTAAATCGCATTCGCAGCGAGTCACGTGGTCCAAGCCTGTAGATAGATCTTATAGCCCTCTTCTGTAGGACAAAAATAGTCTCAATATCGGCTGCAGACCCCCATAGGAGCAGACCATAAGACATTACGCTGTGGAAATAGCTAAAATAAACCAATCTAGCTGTTTCCACATCAGTCAAATCCAATTTGGAAAACGAACTTTTCTAAATTGACTTGGGTCTGGGTGTGCTGGGATGACGCCCCCTTTCAGTATCCGTCGTCTGGTGCTCATAGTTTAAGGGAAAACCTTAGTTTGAGACCAGGTGATGTGTGTGATTGTCTGGCGCATTTATTTATTATTTATAAATCAAAAAATCTAGAGTGAAAATAAAAAAAATACTTGTAGGCAATCAACGCCTTTCAAATTAATAATCTGTAGTGCTCTCCATCTCAAGAATCAACCATCACGATCTTGACACAAAATCTTGTAATGTATCACATCTCGTTTTGTTCGAAGGGTTCGTAATCCCTCTAAAAGCAAGCAAGTAGTCAAATCGTATAAAGCCACCCTCTATCATAACTTTGTTCCGGGTGGAATAGCCGGATTAACATCCGGACATTTTTCTCCCTTACAGAAACTACTTGTAGACTCACTCGAATACATATGCCGAGTAAACTCAACTTGTCTAATCGTTTCAAACCACTAGGGCGTATTTAATAAATGAATGACTTTATTTTACTGTAAGATGAATAATAGACATTGTATTTATTATCTTAAAACACTTTATGTCATAAAAGTCAGTTTTTGTAGAAAACGCTTAATTACAGATATTTCACAACATTTATTTGTAGACAAAGTCTAATTCAATTACTCTGTCCCTAAGCAGATACGAATTCGAATTTATATTTTTCTGAAATGAATTTAGAAAAGTCTGACCCAAACAATTGTGATTTGCGAAACGCGAATTTAAGTAAAATTAAGAAAAAATCAAATTGAGACAAATGAAAGAGTTGGATTTTGTTTCCAAATAACTTTTATTTTTTAATAGAGAAAAGTCTCACCATAAACTTCGTGGTAAAAAGTAAAACAATAAATAAAATAAGAAATATAATAGAGACAAAGAGTAGGCAAATAAATTTACAAACATTATATCTAGGTGCAAAACAGATTAATTTTCACAATCGTACCTACTTCATAATTTGAATTGAGTAGGTATATTTTTGTCAAATATGAATAAATAGTGATAAAAAAAACACTTTTGTATGTATTTTAGAGTTGAAAAAGGAATCTGAATAATATATGATTCGATAGTTTCTGCATATATTTTAAACTTGAACAGGTTAAAAATTGAGACTGTGATAATAAATTACGGAGCTCTACGCGTTTGAATAAATTCTGTCTTATTTATGAGCTAGTCTCGCGAAGTCTCGATTCGCCGTGTAGCCGATTGTTTGCGTTTCTCTGAAACATTGTATGAAAAATTGTATTTGTAAGCACTTTGTTTTCTTAACTTCCATAAGTCCTGTTTTATTTTGCCTAGTAAATAGTGTAGCATTTTTACTTTTAGATTTTAAGAGAGTTAATCTTTAAATAAAATTGTTGTTATACAAAAGCAATTAAACATGAATTTTAATAAAAATAATAAAGTAGATAAAAAAATAATGTGAATAAGAACGTAATTTAAGCCCGGTTCCAATATTTTACTTTTTGTAATGTGTCAAAAATTACTATCCGTTTTTCTACGAGTCGTCAATTCTAATTTCAAATTTACTTTCCATATCAGCTGTCATCAGTCGCCTGTCAGTCGTTTTTAGCTTATGCCTTGTATATTTATTACTATCCGTAACTAGTCCAAATTGTTTTTCAAATATTGGAACCGGGCATTAGTGAACGCGTAGGTTGGTTAATCACATTAATGACAGACTTTTCACAAGTTATTTCAAATTAACGGGCTAATGAAGTAAACGTTTGTACATCATCGAACAGTATGTATACTGTTCGATGATGTACAATGCGGTAAAATACGCGATGAAACATACAGATATAACAACTATTTAATACAAACCTAAATGTTTGTTTAGCTCAGGTTAAATAATAAAAAAAAAATCTTAATCTTAAATCATTCAAGCCTGATCTATACTAAATAGTTTACCATAGCGTTGAGTTGCGCTTTGACGAAATACTTCCACAAAAAAGTCAGAGAAACAGAACAGCACAAGTCTTCAACAGAACACGAAGATCACAATCAAATAAAGTAAATTTGCGAATAAGGAGATGAAGCAATTATTTAGCTTAGTCATGCATTGTATTTCCGCTCATTAGGTGTATATTTATTTAATTTACAACGGCTGGGGGCCGGCGATAAGCTGTAGGGCGTGCGCGCCTCCGCCGCCGTCGACTGAATAATAATGCAGGCGGAACGCTAAAACGACGCTTTTGTTCCGACAATTATTGATGGCTACCTGTTACCCGCGACTTTGGTTGGGATATTTTGGGATAAAAAGTATAACATCGCGTTATTTCGAGATAGTATAAACAAATGTACCAGACTACACTAATCATCTGATCACAAACTAAGGTTCTCTCTCGTAGGATTAGTACCTAACGTCAAATACTAAAGGAAAATCATCGATCTCAAGCCCCATATAAATGAAATGAAAATTAAATGAAAATGAAAAATGAAAATGAAAAAAATGTTTATTTACAATCACAATGTTACAATTTGCCATTAGTGATTGAGACCGCCTTTTAAGTATGCGCAGATACTTGTGCCAGGAGTTCCCGCTCTTCCTATAACTAGGTTGGTATTTTAGGTTGTGATGTGTAAATATAAATAAAATATCGTAATTACAAAGAAATAATAACAATAATAAAAGAGGTTTCAGTTAATCTACTTGTTTATAGAATAACTAACCACAATAACAGTAACAAAATAATTAAAACCTTTAATATAATTTTATTCCATTTATAATTTAATTAATAAATAAATAATCCATATTATCAACGCTTTAACGAGTAACTGTTAGTCCTATGTAAGCATTTAATTGTAAGCCTGTTAATGTAGACCTACTGAGTAAATGGAACTTATATTTAGATTATTAATAATATTTAGAGATTAATACTAATAATGACTGCTCAAAAGGCTTTTAAATATAAAATAACAGAAATTATCTTGCAGTTAATCAGTATTAGAAAGCTGTAAAAACAGTAAAATTTCATTGACACACATAAAAAAATTGGTGTATCCGTAAACGCTAGTTTATGAATGACAATGCGACCAGCATGAACTCCAAATCAAAGCAAGAACGATTTCCAATAATAATACCTAGTTAAAGGTCATTTTAGAGCCCCCGTTTCCTTGTACCTTGACAAGAATGACGCATAATAGAGTAAAGCTACACTCAAGAAACTGGCTCTCTGCTAACCCTGGAATAAGTTAAGGTCGCTTCAGGCTAACTCGATCAGCTTATGTCCAATTTAGCGCAAGATTATATTTTTATGAACAGCGTCATGAACTTACTGGGGATATCATTTTTTTTTATCGTACTTTTTTTCGAGTTTCTTGCCGGTACTTCCCGGTAATTCACCGAAAACGGTGGTAGTTCAACTCAATCTGACGATTCATGAATGCTTTTGTAAAAGTTTACATTAATAAAGACATTTTCTATTCTATTCTATTCAACCAAGATCTTGATTTCTATTTATATACATGATATTTTTGACATCAATATATTATAGGTAAGTAAATTGAAATAGCGATGTGGATATTATAGCGAGTACAATACATATCCAATATGTAATTTTAAGTGCTACAGTAAAGAAAACATTAAACGCAGGAAGCTTGACATCCTGCGTTTAATGTTTTTATTAAATACGGTCTATGATATTTACTATTAAAATATGTCAACCTTCCCGAATTGGGTCGCATTTTCACTTATCCGACGCTCAAACATATTGAGAAAAAAGTCCGCATATTTTTGACTTCACAAACAATGTATTTGAAAGCTTGTGCAACCAAAATTTTTCAGTTGCGGTATAGCCTAAGATCAGTTTGCCCGCCCCTCTATTTCGCTATGGCGAGCCAGTGCGAGCAAAGTAATTTAATCTTTTATTCGAAGTGCAGTTAGCTGCAGCATTTAAAATAGTTGCACGAGATGAATAGCTATGACTCTGTTTCAGTATTCCTGGACCATTTAGTGCGGGATAAGAATTATCAGCAGAGCGAGTCTAATCTAAGAAAGTGAATTACAGGCAGCACGTTCTTTTAAACTCTGTAGCAGCGTTTAGTTTTATAGCGGTTTTAGTTTAAAAATATTAAAAGAAGCTAATTTTAACGTTGAATTGTGGTTTTAAGCCAAATATTCAACAGGTTTACAAAAACATTTTGAAAAGTTGATCTTTGTGCATCTACATTTTAATAACATTTATTGAACTAGGTTATGAAGGCAAATAGTTTTTAAATAACTACTTCACGTTAATCAAGTTATAGTTTTTATTAAAAAAAATAGATATATTTAAAATATTGCAGTGTAGGATAAACCCAGATGTTAAAAATATGGACTTGTTATTAGTATTCAAAAAACGATTAGCCAAACACGTAATTTTAAACTATTAGACCATACTAATAGTTTGTGCCTCTATAATGTGCTCGTATTGTTAAACCAAAGTGTGTAAATGATTTTAGTGTAAAAGTGTGTAATCCTTTATTGTAAAAATGAACGACTTTAATAAACATCTTTTATATTTAATTTCTCTTTTAAGTATTGTAATATTTTGTCTTAATAAGAATTAATGTCTTCAAATCTAAACCTAGCCCACGTCCTTCACGTATTGCTCTTCCAACTGAGCTAACCACAAGTCAATGTAGGCAACGAATTTGTATATTAATACAAAACCTCTAAGCCTTCGATAGGTACTCTTCAACAGATTAGTTTTATACGTGAGTGTCATTGGTTCAAATCTCACACTGCAAGAGGTGATTTCATTTTCTGTGTATGTAAAAAAAGAATTAGTTGTTGGTTAACGCTGGAAAAAGAGCTCAGTAAAATCAGATTTTTCTTTTAGTTCCATCAGACCATTAGCACTCGCGGTCGGTATCTTATTAACGTTGTAAAGTAGTGACGTACCGACATAAGCTGGGTAACTTTGAGCAAAGCTACAGTGTGATAATGAACAGTAAGGAATTCTTCACCAAAACTGTAATATCGAAAAAAAGCAATACATCAATGTATGTTAATATTTATGCTATGTCAAAAAAGATCCAACAAAATTATCGTATCAAGTAACAACAGTAAGGATTACAAAAAAAAGCATTAACATAAATGGTAACATTATTAATATAATGATCAATGTATTTTTTTACAATTAAATTTTAACAATATATCTTCTTTAAACTTAGACACATGAAATTTTGAATAGTTTTTCATCCGAATCTACTAATAAACATACTTAAGGGTTCTCCTGAATTCTTGGCATTTCGCGTAGATTCAACTATGTCTTCTACAATTGTGCATGGTTATTGCTTTTGTTTTGTTAATATTATGATAGCTTGCAACAAAATTTAGTTTTTTTTTTCAAATGAAGTTTAATAATTTTAATCACTTTGTCTTTTATTGATTTTTTTATTGCACTTCACGATTGACCTCATCTGACCTGACGTTAAGTGGTAATGAGGTCCTAGCTTAAGGGTGACGTACAACATAATAAATCTGTTATTGGACTTGTCACCCTTAACTTGAAGGCTTGACCCCTGCTACTAACGTAGCACCCCCCAGGAGCTCTGGAAACCTTACTCACACGTAGGAACACAACAACATAGAAGTGATTGTTATTTGGCTGCGATATTATTATTTATAATATAAATAATTGTGTTTAAATATAATATAAATATTAGACAACATCTCATACATTGCTCTGATTCTATGGTAAGTTCCTTAAGCACTTGTGTTACATAAATCAGAAACAACGACACCTAGACCCGAGACAAAAAAGAAAAGTTCGTTTCCCTTAATAGCCCGACCGTAGTTCCAATATAAGAGACAGGAGATTCAGAAGAGGTCCACATTGTCGTGTGTCACTTTACTGTAATTCTAATACGCTGGCAACCGTCCGTGGTTGTAAAGCACCTCCGTTCCGCACCTTCGAACCGCATACGTTAAACTCTCATTCGCGTAAATTACATTCGCTGAAAATACAAGGAGACAAAAGATTTTAGACAATAGCTGAAAACATGATATCTCTAATTTTACCTGACTTGAAAAACAAAGACAGGGGCGGTAATCACGTCCCGTGGCAAATACAATTAACTCAAATTAAAAGGGCTTTGTTATTAAACAGAAATGTACAGCTGTAATCTGCGGGACGATGACAATTTTTCTATCATTTTTTAAATTATCTCGGATTGTGGGTTTGGATACTTAGATTTGATTTTGGCATGGGTAATGAGGTTTGCGCTTTATTAAAAATGTTTTTATTGAATACGTTACAACAATTTTTGTTTTCATATGGTAATGAAAACTATAGTGGAAACCATTTTTTATAACTCTCACTAGCTGTTTTGACTAGAGTCGTGGATTTGAACCCCATCTAGGACAAGCATTTGTGTGATAAACATTTCAATGTAATGTTCTGTGTTTATAATTGTATTTATTGTGGTATCCTTGTTGGTTTTCATAACACAATTGCTTAAGCTATATATTCCATCCATCAGCCTCTTTTCGTCCACTGCTGGACATAGGCCTCCCCTACAGAACGCCACAACGCGCGGTCCTGCGCTTTCTGCATCCAGCGGCTCCCCGCACATCTGACGATGTCGTCAGTCCATCGTGTTGGGGGCCGCCCCACGCTGCGTCGTCCGGTACGTGGTCGCCACTCGAGGACCCTCTTTACCCAACGGTCGTCGGTCCTACGAGCGATGTGGCCTGCCCATTGCCACTTCAGCGTGCTAACTCTTCGGGCTATGTCGAATACACCGGTCCTTCTACGGATCTCCGTATTACGGATCCGATCACGTAGGGAAACGCCGAGCATAGCCCTCTCCATAGCACGCTGCGCAACTTCGAGCTTCGTTATGAGGCCAACATTCAGAGACCACGTCTCAGTTCCGTAAGTCATCACTGGTAACACACATTGGTTATAGACCTTTCTCTTCAGGCACTGGGGAATTTTGGACGTGAGGATATGCCTAAGCTTCCCGAACGCTGCCCAGCCGAGTTGGATTCGTCGGTTGACCTCTTTCTCGAAGTTGGATTTGCCTAACTGGATAGTTTGTCCCAGATAGACGTAATGATCGACAACTTCGAGAATCGCATTCCCAACAGATACTGGTGCCGGAGTCACATGGACATTGAACATTACCTTGGTTTTATCCATGTTCATCCGTAAACCAACCCGTTGGGAAACACTGCTGAGGTCATTGAGCATTGTGCCAAGGTCCTCCAGGGATTCTGCCATGACCACGATATCGTCTGCGAATCGAAGGTGAGTGATGTATTCGCCATTGATGTTGATGCCGAGTCCGGTCCAATCGAGAAGCTTGAAGACGTCCTCCAATGCAGCGGTGAACAGTTTCGGGGAAATTACGTCCCCCTGTCTGACACCTTTCTGCAGTGGGATCGGTCTCGTGCCTCTATCTTGGATTCGAACTGACATGGTGGCGTTTCTATACAAACACTTCAACGCTTCGATGTACCGATAGTCAATTTGGCACCGCTGGAGGGACTGCAGCACCGCCCAAGTCTCGACTGAATCGAAGGCCTTCTCATAGTCCACATACGCTAGACACAGAGGCCGATTATACTCCTCGGCCTTCTGTATAATCTGACGCAGCGTATGTATGTGGTCTATGGTGCTAAAGCCTTTTCGGAAACCGGCTTGTTCGGGAGGCTGGAAGTCGTCGAACCTGCGCGAGAGTCGATTTGTAATGACTCTCGAAAACAACTTATAGACGTGGCTCAGGAGCGAGATAGGTCGATAATTTTTCAAGCGGGTTTTGTCACCCTTCTTGAAAAACAACACCACCACGCCCCTGGTCCACGCCTCTGGAACGATGCCCCCGAGGATGACAGAATCGAATAGCTTCTGAAGGGCCACTAGGACCGGCTTGCCGCCCGCCTTCAGAAGCTCCGTTGTGATTCCGTCATCACCCGGTGCTTTACCGTTTTTAAGCTGCTTGAGAGCCATTCTGATCTCGTTCAGGCTGACATCCGGGATGTCTTCGGTATAGTGTCGGGTTAACTTGGATCGTGGATCTTGGACCAAGTCGACAACAGGAATATGGGATGTCTTGTACAACTGTCCATAGAACAGCTCGACCTCACTCAAGATCTCATCTTTGGAGGAAACGACAGTGCCGTTATCGGTCTTCAGCCTGGTTAGCTGGCTCTTCCCAATAGACAGATCTTTTGCGAACACTTTGGAGCCTTGGTTCCGCTCGATCGCCTCTTTAATACGGTTTGTATTGTAGAGGCGAATATCGCGTCGCACCGATTTCGAGATCTGCCTATTTAGCTGCCTTAGCTCAGTCCAGGCGGCTGGAGACTGCACCGTCATCTCTCTCCTCCGATCCATGAGCTCGAGGGTGTGTTCCGAGAGTTTTTTGGTTCTATGGGAACGGCGGGTCCTGAAGAATTTCGACCCCACCGTGTGGACAGTTTCCACAAACCTGTTGTTCATATCGTTCACATTTTCGCACTCGTCTAGGCATTGGAAGCGATTTTCGAGTTCGAGCTGAAAACTTTCGGGGTTTTCGCACTCGGCAGACGTAGGTCGTAGGGTAGACTTCATCAGTCGGCACCGCTCGGCTTTGACACGAATATTCAATGTGCCTCGTACCATTCGGTGATCGCTCCCGGTTTTCACCATGTTGATCACCGAGACATCATTGAATATTTGCCGCTTGTCCGACAAGATGAAGTCTATCTCGTTCCGTGTCGAACCATTAGGGCTTATCCAGGTCCATTTCCTTTGTTGTGATTTTTTGAAGAAGGAATTCATCACGTAGAGATTTTCCTTCTCCAAAAAATCAACCAACTTCTGCCCCCTCTGGTTTCTCTGCCCGAGTCCAAATTGCCCCACTTTCAGCTCATCGCCTTTCCTTTTGCCTAGTTTCGCGTTAAAATCTCCCATAACCACAGTGAAGTGAGTTTTGGATGAGTGGATGGCTTTCGAGATGTCCTCGTACAGAGCCTCCACCTCATCATCCGGGTGTGTCGAGGTTGGAGCGTAGACCTGGATGACCTTCAGCGAATACCGTTTGTTTATTCTGAGTATCAGGTACGCTACTCGACTCGACACACTCTCAATCCTCTCCACGTTGGCTACGAGAGACTTGTGAACGATAAACCCGACACCGCCCTGCGACAAATCGTCGCCTTCCCGGTGGTAGAGCAAGTTTCCAGACCGGAGGGTTATCGTGTCCTCCCCCTGTCTTCGGACTTCTGATAACCCTACAATGTCCCACCGGATCTTGCTCAATTCCTCTTCCAGTTCGGCGATCCTCTCGTCGGTCCTGAGTGTGCGAATGTTATGTGTTACCAGGGCCAGAGTTCGTTTGTTTTGGTGGCCGGATCTCGACCGGAGATTCTTAGCACCCCGCACCCCGCCGTTACCAGGCCCGCCACCGTGAGCCGGAATAGCGGGGCTGCCGTGACTCGGGGCCGTTGTGATTATGCCTCTGTTCATGTAGGAGGTTTTGCCGTAATCGCCACGCTTGGCAGGCGGGTTGGCGATCGCAGTAGATGTTGTGTTACTCAGGAGAGCGCTGCTGCCCGTTCTCCTGGTGCTCCCTTAGTCGCCTTTTACGACACCCACGGGAAGAGATGGGGAGGTGCAATATTCTAAGCCGGCACCCCACGGCCAAGCTATATATTATGGTGTCCCTATTTTGGTATCAGGTCAATTTGGCTTGTCTTGTCAGATATTAAATACTTATTTATAGACGTAACATTAGGCACTAGCTATCAAATAATGGTAATTAAAATAACTATCGGTCCAAAAGTACTTAAATACCGCATTGTGCTGAAATAATTAAAACAAAAGTTACCCCAGAAAAGAGAACCCACTCAAAAAAGTCGCAAGAAATTCTCCCCAAGTGTTAAACCCGTGTAAACTCGTGTACGACGCGTTGTAAGTTGACCCGCGTGGAAGCGCAAAGTGCCCGATAACCGGCCTATCGCTCTTTGATAGCATCACTTTGCCCAACTTGCCATCTGTCAGCCATTAGCTGTGGGATATTGAAAAAGTGAAACCGGCAGCGGTCGACGTGTGATGTAGATACGTTTATTCAGCTTTCTACATGATACAAAGTTCAATAAGCGTGTCTATATGTTTTCGTTGTCTGATTTTCATTACATGTTTGTTCAAAAGTGAATTAAGGTTAAGTAGTAGTAGTAGTAGCTTAGATCTATCCTTCCGCACATTTAAGAGACAGAATAAAAGACTATGATAGGTCTTATAGGTAACCAATGGGACCTCCGTAGCCGAGACGTAAGCGGGCCGGACTTTGGCGTCGCGCCATCTCTGGGGTCCCGGGTTCGATCCCCGGTCAGATCAATAGAAAACGAACTTTTCTATATTGTCTCGGGTCTGGGTGTTGTGGTACCTTCGTTGTTTCTGATTTCTGTAACACATGTTTTTAAGCTACTTACAGCACAATCTGAGCAATATATATGTTGCCAATATTTATTTTATTTGTAGTCGAGTGGTCTGAGGCCCTGTCTTCGAGAACAAAGGCTGTAAACTCAACATTTGACCCTACATATTACGTAACAAAAATAAAAAAAATCAAATATGTTTTCCTACCACACTTTCTAATTTACTCAATGCATGTATTTACAACTAAAAATTGTGTAAATAAAAAGTGGGAATAGAATGTACCAACCACATTCAAAACAATCAAAATTATGTTGCTCATACTGCGTAGGTATAAATAATCGTATTTTATGGCCGCTTTGAATCTTCATAACTCCCCTAAATCTTTCCCTCAATCCCTAAACAATCACCTCGCGATCCGAACTCTTAACACAATAACGGCTGGCAAATTGCTTTGATATCGGCAAATATGTATCCACAAGAATCAGGTATCTTTAGTAACAGAATGTTTATTTTGGAGATAAAAGCAGTATTTTATTTTTTATAAACTGGCAATTGTATCTTAAATATTTGTATTTCCATTAGGCATAATTACAAAATAACCGGGTTAAATAAAAAACCTGATAAAGTCACAAAAACCTTTTTTTTTTCCTTCTCTTCATTTCATAGTATTGGTTTTCTTGCAACAATATCGCAAAAAGCTGGACTTAACTAAGAAGTTTAACGGGATTAAAAAATCACCGAAAAAATAATAATATCAAAGAAAAAAGAACATTAATTGGCAACACAACTTTTTATTCCGGTGCAGCCCTAAATCTTACCTTAACACCACAATAACAAGTTACCCTAACTCCTAACGCGATAACTGTTGGCAAATTGGTTTGATATCAGCAAATATGTACCAACAATCACGTACCAATACACGGTCACAGCTCCGCGGGAAACCTCTCGACACTAATTTGTACAGAGATAATGATTTTGTGTCCTCCGCCCCTGTTAGTAAGAGAGCCCAAAATTGACTGATATGCATTATTTTTTTATTTATTATTTCATTGGTAAAGCCAATGGTGTATGCATGTGTTTGCTTGTATATTACTTATGCCAGCATAAGTAAATTGGGTTTCGGCAAGGCACGCGATGGCACAAGTGACTTAGTTAATAATACTAATATGTGATACAAAACATAAAATGTGATAACAAAATAATGTAAACACAGTAAAACTTTAACAAGGGGGAGATAGAATCTTCTCTTGGATTAAAATAAGTAAAACGATCATAATCTCAGAAAAAATATTAAATTCAATAGGAGCATACTTTTACAGCTCTATCGTGTGTAACCGAAGGTAGGTCTCCGCACGGTTAAGTGCCTAACTTGTTCAATGTATTTTTGTATCGTATATTATGAAATTTGCCTTCTATCTAACTGCAATATTAGTCAACTATAAGTAAAGTTCACTAAAATGCTAAAAGCCCCTTACATCTAGTCTTGAGTCAAAGTGCTTCTTTTCAACACATCAGGTGTGCTTATCTACATACAATGTACGTACATTTTGACTGTCTTTAATTTTGTCAGTTAGTAGCGTTTAAGGTAATAGGTAAAGTAACGTACGTCTGAAACGCCTAGGCTCTTAGTCTATAAGATAAGACCTGGCAACGCAATAGTAATTAAGTAATAATTTTGGGTTGAGATGGAAGATTAAGTGTTGAGACAAAATAAAATCGTTATGTTTAAAACTAACGTCTTTTATGAACAAGTGCAAGTCTCAGTTGCATGTAAGACGAACGTTGCATGGAGGCCTGTTTTTTAACTCTTTCTTTTATCCAGTAAGATAGACCTGGATGTAAGCGTAAAAAAATAAAAGTAATAATATTTTTAACTTTTTACAAATTTTTACGTTTGCTAATAGGTCACTATTTTTTATGAACATCCCTCGTCGCCTAAATTGTCTAACTAGATAAATTAAATGTGATCCCCATATTTTTAATGCGCTGCCCTAGAACCTTTAAATATGTCTAGGAGTCGCAAACTTTAGTCTACCAATTAAGTTCAACTCAATATCTCTGCGTCCCTGAAAAAAATTGACCAACAAAATACGAAACCTAAAATAATTCCGGAATACATGGCTGCCTTGATATTAAAATTCTATACAACTATAAAAGATGTATGAAATGTAAAAGCATATAAAAAACTATGTTCAGATAGTGTCGGTAAATGTGTTTTAGGAATACGATTTTTGCCTTTTATCCAAACGTTAGTTTTTACCAACACAACTGTAAAATCGAACTAGAACATTAAAAATGCAATGGCCAGTAACTGTGTCACAGAATAGCAGAAATGAAACAGTTTTAGAACATGAAATTTGATTTGTACGTACAGATGTGGACGATGCGACATATTTTTGGAGCCAGCAGCTCCTCCGAACTTAGTGAAATATTCATTTCCGTCCGACTAAAATTCACATTTTCCAATGACTGTTCGAATATAGCTTGTACTAGCAGTAATATCAACAATAGGCAATTTGATGAATTTACTGAGGGTTCGTACCAAATGATAAGTACGGGTACGTGACGAAATATTCAACATTGGCCCCTTCATGCGACTTTTTTCATATGAAACTTTGACCATCTTCTTCTCATTTAGATTAATTATCCATCTCTTTCAAACACCCATTGAACGTAATAAGGATCTAATTTATTAAAAACTAAATGTTTGGCTGTTAATTGTAATCGAAATCAAAAACACATTGAAGAATCCATATCGTACTTCTTTATTAAAATAATAATTGAGTTTTATTAAAAAAAAGTAAAGTCCATTACACTTAAATTAAAGCTTTTGCGAGTTCTTAAGAAAGTTAAATTAAGAGTTTTTAGAACGAAACCTTATGATTCACGTAAGCTTCTGGTACGTTTTAATATCAAAGATCGCATTCAAGTAACGAATTGGTATCAAAATGTTTATTACCAAACTACAATATTTGACATTATGTCACATATTATAATTAAACTTCCTAATATAAAAATGGTCTTTGTCATTGATTTTTAAGTCTAGCAGTGGTTCGTGTCGACTGATAGATTATTGTACTTAGCCTGCGACTCCGTCGCATTATATCGAAATGTATTAAAATACATCAAAATAGATTAAATACTAAACTAACTAGGATTAAATTAAGTTATATGTTGTTATGTATGTGTGTAACAGGCCCCCATATTGACAAAACATCAGCAACATAATCAAATTGGAATATAATGTTTTATACGTGAAAATTTAATTTTATAAATAAAATTTCAAAATAGTCACATGATCCATGTTTTATACAAAAAGTAATACTTTTTTCTTTACAAAACGCTGTGATCCTCGTTCGACGTAACGTGCAAAAACGACGTTCGGTGCAAAAAGTGTGAGTATTTTTAAAAGCTTTTATTTATCTTCTGTCTCATTTAGAAGTTGCCACGTCTGTCAACCATCTAGTATACTGTGTTAGCGACGCTGATAAGTTAGAAATTACCAATTACTATCTGGATTACGCCTGTTATCCTCAAGGACGGTTGTTCAGTCTCTCGTGTGGTATATTTATTTACAGTGCCTTTTCCCCGAAAACATAATGAGCATCACACTTCTATTTCTCGGAAAAATATCTGGCGCAACGCGGTGACCTTTGATATATTCGTACATATTTTTCACGGAATTCTTAATACGCCGACTAGCCTGCTTGCTCGGTGACCCGCAGACATTGTCCGGCCACTTACATTGCGATTCCTATTTCTCCCACTTTAATTGTTATTCGGTTTCATTCGTGCCCGGCAGTTTCTTTTATTTACCCTGCCGGGGTAATTCGTTTACCCGTGAGAATAGTTTCAACACGTGCCTCGTGCGAATCGACTGTAATGGACTTTGTGCCCGTCGTGTTGTTTTACAAAACACAGGTAGTTAAATAATAACGTAGTTATTTCGAATATAAGCCCCTGACATCATAAACACTTTTTCTTGGCACAAACAGAGGACTTCTAGATGTGAATAGATAAGAAAGAAACTTTTCCCGACAAACGGTAATGCTAGCTCAATATTTGCAAGTTGATTAAGGTGAAATAATCAAAAAAGCACTGCATTTATTTTACTATGGTCGACATAGTAATGTTGGAATTCCAATTTTTCATACATCTTTTGGAAAGTTTTTATTACATCTTAAATTCATAATATTTTCTCATTAATGATATCGATAGGTTTGGTGTTTACATATGCTCCTAAATTCTCCTTATCCAAAGCAAGAGACAAATTTAGTTGTATGTCAAGTATATGCCGGTCAGTATAAGATAGAGCGTTATTGTGCTTAAAAACAAGCACTATAAGCAGGTGTCAAGATGTAGGTTTTAGAAGAATGAACTATTTATCTTTAACGTAATTTTATATTTCTTATTATAAAGATCTAAACAAAATCTTAATATTTGATGTTGTTCGTTTGGACTATAGAGTTTTTACTGTAGATAAGTTGATCTTTCTTGGACTTTACTTGCATCTTTAGTTTCCGCTCAGATCACGTAGGTTATTCACATTAACCATGCAATTTGGCCCTTGAAATAAATGTACATTTCAAAAGTTATGTCAAAAATTAGCCTTAAATGCATGCTTCCACAAAAGGTATTGAATTTGAAAAGTATTGCGATAAAACTCAAAAGTACCCATATTACCACCCACTTTCCACCGCCGAAGGATCTCCAGCTAACTGAGCGCTGTCAGCATAAGCGTTCCAACAATAAAAACTTGCGACATTAATTTTCTTCGGGCAAGTTTACGACACAGAATAAGAGGTACGAATCTGTTCACATTTCAGAACTCGCAAGACGTCCGACCTCGACAATTAAGTCACTCGAAATATTTAATGAACAG
Source organism: Glyphodes pyloalis (assembly GCA_037074685.1). Classification (NCBI taxonomy): domain Eukaryota; kingdom Metazoa; phylum Arthropoda; class Insecta; order Lepidoptera; family Crambidae; genus Glyphodes; species Glyphodes pyloalis. The sequence goes on from JAYKKO010000004.1 coordinate 7,639,987, forward strand.
TGCTAGTTCCGTGGCGGAAATGACACTTAATCGGCTTAACTTCGCCTCAAAACTTACCCGGCCGTCTCCCTTCCCGTTACGACCTTATACCCCTACCAAATACCTACGCTGCATCAAATAAGTTGGAGAATGTGCAATTATGAGATTGTTTTAATTTAGAAACAATGTTGTTGAAGAATTTCCTTGCTGCGAGTGAACTCAAAAGCCACAGACCAGAATTCTTGGTTTCGTTCAACATTGTTTGGTATTTATTGCTTGCATTTGATTTTTTCTTTCTGTAAGAGATTGCTTCGCGGTAGATTTTATTATAAATTCCAGTTAGTATAGCTGAACTACATTGGAGAACACTGGAGAAACGTTATTAAAATATAAGCTTTGATCTCTGGGATTATGCAGTATACTATAGTCCTAGTACGAAATAATAACAAATATACATACCTATATCTATACATCTAGACATCCGTACAATCTTACGAGTTTATCATATTAGCAGGATTTTATTTACAACCTTCTAAAACATGATTGTGTTTTTCTGTTAAAAATAATTTATACATCTAGTCAATCGAACTCTATAATTATAAATTTTAAGACTTTCGCGTTCCATTTTAAACATTTAAAATAATTGTAATAGAGTTCATTTAAAATAATTTGACCCGTTAAATTATTTTAAATGAACTCTATCATTGTCTAAATACAACTATTTTCAAAAGTATCAAAAGAACCTACCTACTACCTACATATCAAGATATTCCTAATTAATTAATCCTATTTTAGCTTAAAAAGCTTTTCTATAATCAAATATTCATTTTCTGAAACCAATAAAATAAAATGAAATATATGACAATGATTATAAAAATAGTATTCACGGAATAAAAAATGGCGCATGCCTACTTAAAAATAAAGGAATGTATATCCAACACACGTTCTTCGTATATGCCCAAATGAGTAACATAATGACTAGATTTTTTTTAAAGACTATAAACATTCATAAATCCTTATAACATACTTAGCTTTGTAATTATGGTGCCTTAGTGACATAATATATTCGACATTGATTAATATCATAGCACATATATTTACAAGCACTGTTCATATTTTTGTACGTAAAGTCAACATCATATAAAGTACGCCCTCAGATCAAAATATACTAGTCAAACTTACTAAACTTATTTTGTTTTTATTAGTTATACATATACACTCTCAAGAAAAATCATATCTCTCAATGTTAACATGTGGTTAGCGGTGTTGGTTTCACAATTATCTATTTGTAAATGTACAATTACTTTTTAAGAAGTTCTAATTGTAAAACTGTTAGTTGACCCAAATAAAGTAAAAAAAAAACGCTATTTAAATTTTGATTAAACAGTAGTAAATCGAATGTGAATATGATTTACGTCTAATGAGACGTTATGCGTTAAATAGAACGATTCTTAAAGTTTAGACGAATTAGGGACAAGGCACTTATATTTCCTAGAAACTATACTCGAACAACCATAACAAGGGTATCTCTAAAGGCAAGGCGGCCGAAATGAAGTTTGAGCCAACATTTAACTAGTAGACCCAAACAAACCCGGGGACAGAACTGACTGTAGTGGCTTGAAGTGCATCGGGCATTCTTCAAGGAACATCTTCACAGAACTTCTTAATATTTAGCTTTCGATGTACAACATATGTTTTTAAAAAAGTTGTCATACTCTTATGTGAATCTCGTAGTCATTTTTAATTTAGTTATATAATTCTAACGGAGTCCAAAACAGGGGGTCTACTCCCAAAAACGAAACGAACAAACGAAAGGTTTCGTTTATGAAGATTAATCAAAAGTTAGCGAATTAAAACGTGGTTTTTGATTTGTATAAATAAGATTTTGTTTTTTGCTAACGCTTTATTCGCATTCGAAGTGAGTTGGTTTCGATTTTGAAAATTTAAAATTGCTATCCGTCGTCGGATCCGACATATTTCGTTTTTGGGAGTAGACCTACTGAACACGAGGTTCAAGCGATTAAAAACAATAACTTAATACTAGATCTACTTAAGAAGATTTCTATATTACTAGCGGCCGCCCGCGACTTTGTATAAATTCTTAATTTTTTTTCTGCCAAGATATATAGCCTGTAAGTAACTTAGGGTGAATGTAGCTAATTGTGAAAAAGTTTTTGAAATCTGCTCGGTAGTTTAAGAGTTTATTCTTCCCAAACATAAAAAAGCAAATCTTTCCTTTTTAATGTCTAAGTACAAATATACGCACTAAATACACACTCTTACATACAAATAACAAACCCGTGCATATTCATAATATGAGACAGAGAGAGAGAGAGAGAGGGGGGCTGCTTTTGGATTAATCAGGAACAATCTTCTAAGATACAATTTATTCTTTTGAATCGTCTTAACGACTTTAGTTTTACAATCTTTCTGGAACAAAATACATTAACATCTAATAACAGATTTCGTTTATTTTATAGAAACAGAATCGTACCTTATTCCTAAAAGCAAACTACTAAGCAAAGATCCTCTCTGGTACAACAATAGCGCATAAATCAGAACAGAGAGCTCTCAAGTAGGGTAGGACGAAACCACCGGACCAAATATCAAATGAAGCGCCTGCCAATGGTGCTGCGCCCGCTCTTCCACAGACCACTACGATATTGGCTTCCACCTACTAAGACCCCAAACTTTGAACGGAGATTGCAACTTTGTTATTGCTTGCTACTAACACTGACTAGATAAACATGCGAACTTATTTTTGCGTCTGCGTAAAATTATATTTGCTAATTCTGAAAAACAAAACCCTTAAAACCTTGACAAGCCGAGTTTGCACAAATTTAAACAAAAAGCTAGGTTTTAAATACCTCATAAGTATATACAACTGTAACTAAGATTAGCACTATTAAGATATTTTTTATCAAACTGGTATTTCATTTTTAAAAAGTATAGAATCTCTGATGATAAATCAAATATATAGATATATATATTTTTTCGGAGATTGCAAAACCGTACATACTACAAAATTACAATATAAATTTATTTTATAATTAGTTTATTTGTATATATATATATTATGTTATATATATATGAGTTTATGTATGTTTATAATGCTATACTATGAATATAATTCAAGAAATAAAACTTTATTAATGTTGCACGGCCGTACCCATTTCTTGCCATCTACTATTTCCTCTACCTTAAGGTTGTCTGAAAGAGATCGCTTTCTAGCGATAAGACCGCCTAAATTGTACTATAATCAATCTGTAAAACCTATTTCTGTAAAGTTTTTGTACAATAAAGTATATCTATCTATCTACAATATTTTGAACTACAGTTTTTAAACCTTTTGTACGTAATAATTCCAATAACTATAACCAAACTTCAAGCACTTTTCACAACATTGACATTTAGTATCTGATAGTAACGTACTTAGAGTTGGTAATATCCATCACTGGCGCGAGACAGTTTCATACGACTATATCTAAATTACAGGAACCGATTTATTGTTCAATAAATTCTACTACAGTTGAATCAATACCAGAACGCTCTCAATTTTGATTAGTTACCAATCAATAACCCACAGTCTGTAGCATCCTTGCTTTATGATACTAGAATATAAACCCTTATACTGAAAGGAAACTTTAGAAGGTAATGTGAAAGTTTACACTTACCTACATACTTAAAATATTAGTTTAAATTTTCCACTCCGAGAGCCTCGCTAGCTACCTGCTATTGAAAATCGTCAGACCCGCGTCCAGAACTTTTCGGAAGTTGCAGTGTTGTTAGGTGTAACTAACTTTCGATCTCCTCCAAAGTACGGAACCGTGTTAGTTAATTGTTCGTAACCCAAACTAGAGACCTAGAACGGAGAATGGTACCTATTTTACTTAGTAGGAATATTTGGAAAGTCAATCGATCAGAAAACCAGCGATGCATGGCTGAGACTAAGATTTATGCGGCTCGAGAATTTATACCTCGAATTTAGTACCAGGTGACTGCACTCAATAAATACTAGTACAACAAAAGCATTGGAGTGCGTAGTAAGTTTGCGAAGTCTAGCCAAAGATATCTGTCACATCAGGCTTGAGTAATTCGGTTGATTAGTTTAGTTTATTAGTTTGATCCTAACGTCTTAGCATAATTTCAAAGCTTGACAATTATTATCAGATTAAGGGTTGTTAGAGATTCAGTTATGTAAATAAAAGAAGAAGATAGACACAAATTAGACTACTAATAATGCAGGTTCGATCAACTTTTTAAGTAAAATTGAAGTTAAGTTTTTGTAAAGGAATTTGGATTTACTCTCATAGAATCGTTACACTTAGATGCTCGTACTTTAGATATGGATATTAACAAATGAAAAAAATTGACAATTTGGTTTGGTTTATGTATATTAACAAAAACTTTTTTTTATCAAAATAGTTTATAATTATGTGGTGCAAAATAAAGGGTTTTCACCAACTCACAAGAAACTGGACACACGCGTGTTAGTTGGTGAAACTCAAAATTAATATAGCTTAGTATTTTTCACCTGGACTAGGTTTTTTACGTGTGTCCACAAAATGAAACTTATTTAAATAACTTTTTTATTTTCAGTAACTGGACACACATTCACATTTTCCCTAAATTCATAGGTAACAACACTTATGTGTGTACACTCGCCGTCAGATATATCGGAGCTGACAAAGTGACCAAATACTTCTGAACAGTTAAAAATGTCAAAAAGTTCCATACACTACAAGTTACCATTAATATCTGAACATTCATTACTTCAGTAATATCTGAGCAGATGCCAAGAATATCTGAACACTCATAACGTCAATATGTGTCACGCACGTCATGTGTCTCATTTAGCTACCTGTGTAGATGAGTGTTCAGATATTATTGGTTAGTTGTGTGTAAAGAAGTTATTGACTAGCATCTGCTCAGAAATCATTGAAGTAGTGAATGTTCAGATATTAATGGTAACTTGTAGTGTATAGAACTTATTAACATTTTTAACTGTTCAGAAGTATTTGGTCACTTTGTCTGCTCCGATATATCTGACGGTGACTGTACATACATTCATTTTACTATTTCATAGCCTCTTGTATGAAGTTAACTTGATTAAAAAACATTACATACATAGGTACTCTGGCGACAAAATTCTCCGAATATTTCTCAAAATTCAAAATTTCACGAAGTCGTAGTGACCAATCACGAGTTATTGGTAGTCTGATCACTCTCGCTATACAAATCGTCTATTTACTCCCCGGCATCTGCACTGCCAGAGTTGATATTCAGTGGCGGATCCGAAATCATTTCACTCAGTCAGATATCGTATCTAGATTCCAGAAATGCACTTGCAAGCATACCACTATAAATAAAAACATGAGCATTTCTTTGAATTCGTCCATTTTAAAGAAAATAATTTTCAAAACCCGCCAGTTACTTAGTCTTCGCTAGTCTATTTAAACAGTTTAGTCTAATGATGTTAAAATATTTTACCAATCAATGAAACGTCTAATACTAATTTGGGAAGCTTAAAGCTCTATATAAAAAATAGTCCCTTATTAGTGACTTTATATACGACAACATATGAAACCTTCCTTGATACCTACTTAAATAAAATTCTTATGTGAAATTTTTACACTCTGATCTGTATTTCATCTTTTTGTCTATCTTTAACTCTGACAGAGAGGAGGGCTGCAATCGCTTCCGCTGAAACTTTTGCATCATGACACGGTTCTTTTTAAGCCTCCGCGGAGCACAGGTCAAGTAATATTACCCCAAATCATTGGTCTTGGTCACGCAGAATAGCGGCGTCAAGTTTTATGCAATAATCGCCTTTACAAACTATGAATGCAAATACTAACATCGATATCTTTTATATCAAATTGATCTACCTGAGACTCGAACCCAAAACCTCTTGCTTTCTGTTCGACTTTAGCAATTGCGCCGTACTATATGATTAATGACTACCATGCCATTTATTAACGTTAATTAGAACTAATCAAAACAAAATTGTTAACAACATTACGGGCCTAATGCAAACGATTACATATGCTACATGTCTGCCAAAATTAAGCTTCGGCATTTCGGTTGCGACCGAAATACTCGCTGAGTGGAAAAGGCTTGTTTGTTGGTTCGACATTTGGCTGCCGACATTTGTCCCTCGCTGGTCGACCCATTTGGGGACGCCACGTGTGGACCTGAATGAGTCTGGCTGTGTTTAAGGTCAGAACCTACTTATTTAATTGGGATGATGACACAATTTACAAATACGTTTTACCATTTAGACTTTATACAAACTACTACTAGCTTTAAAATGATTTAAAGCTATTCATAGTCAGCGTCTCTATAAGTTAAATTGCAACGTGTGCATAGTGTGCTATTTTTAAAGAAAATCTATAAACGAATCGTATTTTGATAGGTATCACACTTAACATCCTTATTGATTTCGAAGAAAGATTACAACAATTTTTTTTTCTATTTAATTTGAAAAGAAAAATATAAGTATAACTATTTGTGTTTATAGAGTTTACACAATAAATTTTAGTGAAGATTTTAGAAAATTCCATAATTTATCAAATGTCATAAAACGGAGTACACAAATTTGGTACCACAATGACTTTAAGTTATATTTATCAAAATACCAATTAAAATGTGTGAATCTTTCTAAAATAATATCTAGTTATTTTTACTGGAATAAACCGAACGTTGATCATATAAATCTCTATGAATAAAGAATGGCCAATTCAACCAATTCCCTTCATAGCGCTGTTCAAAACATACGTCCAACTTTCCCAGGCAACATCACACGCGAACTTATCTTTTTTTATGACGTGTTGTGAATTACGACCCATAGCCGACTACATCGCAAATAAATAAATCATTGTAATGTACATGACCGGTGAAGCGGCAAATGCAGATGTAATCGTGTTCCAGCGCCCGGTTGTACATACAAATAATTTAGTAGCGAGATCGCCATTCTGCCAGCAAATAGATAGTTCTCACTTCCGACACATGTTTCCGCGAGGAGCTGGTCACGTAGAATATTGACGCCTCAAGCTATCCCGACAATACCTACTCGGCAGGAGACATTTTTATGTGGGACCAGATATAAATCATTCTTGCCGCACCAAGCAATAAGAGTGTCTTTGTACTAGTACGTGCAAACGTTTTGCTATGTGTTTACCTAACTGTTACAGCTAAAGGATTATGCGGAAATTTACTCCGAACGGTAGAAGAAGTGAGTATAGTGATAGAATAATCAAAGAAAACTTACAAACGTAAAAATGCGTCCCAGTTCTTAAATAGCATTATAAAATGTTGGTTCAGTGCAAATCAAACTGGAATTCTTGAACCGTTTTATAATCTACACAAGCCACCCATATCGTTAGATGCCACAAAAGTCGGATCGCCCTCGTTTTTAAATTGATAGAACATTTTTATTACATCTTGATCTCGGCAAAAGAACCGATTTCACGCTGATATTAAACCAACGGCGCCTCTGATTCCTGTTTTATAATATCATTTATATGGCTCAAATATTTTCGTGTCTGCCAAACTTCCCGGTTCTCGCCATTTATGCAAATCGGGCGACGCAGACATCGAGGGTGAAAATCACTTATCGCTCTGGTAACCCGCCGATATCACTGCCGGGAACCCGGGTGAATACAAAAAATCAGACCGATGTTTTTAGGATTATTGTCTTTTGATTGTTTCATTTGACTAGCGAAGATGTCTCTTGGATTCTTTTTGCCATATCATGTATTTGTCATTGTGTTTAATTTCCTTGAGCTGATTTGATAACAAAATTATATAGATGGTTAAATTGTAACTTAACTTTTATTGAGGCTTTCCTCCCCAATTCATAAACGTTAAAAACAATTTTTGAGTTAGTTCAATTATATAAATACAGAAAAGGACATTTGTTTTTGATATTGGTGAATATAGACCTAGTTTAGTATGTGGTTGAAAAAATGTTAAATATGAAACTTGTCAGTAATTTTATACAAAAAAAAATCCAGAATTGTTATTAATTTTGTCTATGACCAAAGACGTGTTCTGTCTGTTACGATGGCAATGTAGCGTTTTGCTCGACTGAATAATCCCAAAGACGTGTGTCTTCATGTTTTTGTTATCTTTAAAAGTTCTGTTTTTTGCAGCTTTAGGTCTGGAGCCAGACTTCCTGTATCCACTGGAGAACGTGACAATAGCCCAAGGGAGGGACGCGATGTTCACGTGTGTGGTGAATAACCTGGGTGGTTACAGGGTGAGTGGCGACTCCGCCACTGCCAGGGTGTGTATCAAACCGACTCATTACAGCTAGCCATAGAGGAGCACCCTCACTAAGCACTATGGGTTGAGATTTATAATGGTGAAGATATGCCTGACTTAATGCAAGTAAAAGCAATGCACATTCTTTTTCATAACTTGCTTTCACATCTCAAGTAATTTCTTATAAAATTGTTTCTTCATGAAAAATCTAAAACTGACAAATTTGCATCGCATCTCATGTAGAAACATATTATCTCCTTCATGACATTTGTCATAACTACATCGTGACTACCTTTAATATTATGTTATCTAAAGGTAAATAACAGTCAAACTTATTCAGCTTTTTTCTAAAATATAAAAAATTAGAAGTTCTTTGAATCGTAACTTGAAAACAAACATTATAAATCTCACCCTAATACTTATGCACTAACTTCCACACTTCTTAGCACACGACCTTCGATGCACTCTTCCGCACCGTTTCTACTCACAAGCACCTCTATAGAACCTTCTCTATCTTAGCATAGAGCACCGTACACAAAACTAATATTTGCACAATAAACTGTAACTTTGTCCACAATAGCAGTAGAGTTAGACACTTGCACCACTCGCACTGAACACTAACATAGAACTAAGAGCACTTAAAATAAAGAGTAGGTACGGAATGTTCTTTTAGATATTTCCTTATTTTCTGTACGTTATGTCTCACGACGCACATTCCCATTTTTCTTAAACATTCAAGCTATTATTGTCTATGAGAGTAAAATTTCCGTTACAACTTTCAGTATCCAATTCTGGACATAACGCCGTAACTGCACAGTTGATTGATTGAAAGATAATGTCGCATCAATCATTTAAAATGAAGTTCAGAATGGGATACGTAATTTACTCACGCATGTTTTACACAGCACAGTGCACTTTGACATTCTTCATTTTATTATTTCGACGAGGTGAAGTCAATCATTGTCGCAACAAAAACCTTTAGACAGACCACGATGGAGCACCCTCCCCGGCCAAGAATTTACGTTGCAAAACAGTCACTTTACGAAATTAAAATAAAGCCGGGACAAACCCCTTGGTCCCCGTTCAATCATTTCGAGCGGCACTGCTCTCAAACTGTCCCGGGAGTTAATCTAGAACACTATCATCTAACCGGTCGATATCACAGATTTATCACGTGAGTAGGTAACATAAAGCATAAAGGGAAAGTTTTGAGAAATAACGCAAATGCACGCCTGTATTGTTATTATTAATTGTTTTTTGATCACAAAATAAATAGAGACGTTGTCAACGTTAAAAACTTAAAATACGACCTTTTTAGTCTTGAGAACTGACTAGAATAGCGTGCCAAATTTTCATCACAAAAATAATCATCATCATTGGAATCGCAATAGATATTCCGTCCATTTTGATTTTAAAAATATATAATGAAAACTTTTTTGCTTTAACAAAGAAATTCAAATTATTGACTTATCAAATTGCAGTGGAGGTGTGGGTTTCAGTCACTATGTCGTGCTAAATTTTAACGCATTGTATCTTAGTAAAAACGTGAACCGAACTAATCGTTGATTTAACACTGAAAGAGTAACAGTAAATTCATAATAGCCTAGAGAAAACAAATTACACGTACCGATGAAATAAACCAGCAATCGGTTCGCGAACGATTTCGCAACAAACAAGATTCGATAGTCTCAATGGGACCGTTAGTTCAGGTCACTCGATTTCTTACGATGCTCCGAATCCCCCGGTCATCACATATTTGCTCGCCACGTCTTCGCCGCGAGTAATTACACAACACTAATAACATTTTGCCTTTAACTCCCCAATGGATTTTCATATTGAGCTGGTTTCAACTCGGGAATACTTACTTTCCATTTTCATTGGTGAATTCTGTTGTTCAGTGGAGCAAAACATTTTATTTTTGTTCTGTCTTCCTTTCTTCTTCTTGATAATATTAATCTTTATAATGTACTCGTAGCAAGTAGGCAAACATAAATGATTTAACGCATGAACAAAATACACATTCCAATAATATTTATAGTAACACATCACTTCGATATGCACCGCTGGTATGGATGAGTTCAAAATGTGGTAACTATACTTTATTTATTATGGGTTTGTTATTCTGTTTCGATGGTGCAATTTCAACTTACATCATTTATAAATCTTGGAATACTTGGAGGTATGTGATATCTACATAGCAGCATCAGTCTAAGTAGCTTAAGCTTATGTGATACAGAAATCAGCAAAAAGGATACCACGACACTCAGGACCGAGACATAACCTTATTTACCCGACCGGGAGTCGAATCCGGAACCTCAGAGAAGGTGCGCCGCCAAAGCTCGGCCCGCTCGCTTAATATATTAAAATAACCACTAAACCAACAAACCTCTGACTAAAAATACTTTTACGACAATGAAAGAACTTTCACTTTTCCAATCAATTCTAAATAAATCATATATTTCTTGTTGAATAGCAATCAGGATTTTGAAATTGCACCACACATATTATTTGGCTTTACAATCCTTTCACAGTTCATATAAATAAATTATTTTTACTTTAAACACGAACGAACGAAAGGACTGTAATTCTCACAACCAAAGCGCTCAAGCGTTTGTTCAGAACAGCAACGACGCTTCAGTGTTTTGTTTCTCCGTAGAGTTAATTTTCACTGTAGGCACCCTATTTAGCGATACAAATTAGTGTTCTTGCACAAGCACTACTTAACTATTTATTACGAAACTATTAATCTGTAGCTGTGTATGTAACCTTTGCACCAAACACCTTGTAGTGCACACAGTCTTGCACATTATCTTAAGATAAATAAAAGCTAAATATTGTTTTAACATTAATATTGGTAAGAAGAAAGGTTTCTTATTGAATTATTAGTTCAAACAGTGTAGGAATGTTATTTTTAGGAATAAAGTTTTAATACCGGACTCAGGGCCCACCCCCGAGATGTATAAACGGCATATTCTGTTCGTTTTTTGTTACGCGCTATGCAGGAAATTAGCTTCTATTGCGATGTCGACGGTTTCGGTAAAGCGGGTGAAACGAGGGGCGTTTTCGCAGCGCCGCAGCGGCTCATAGCTACTGCGACCAGACCAAAATGTAATTAAAAATTCCGGGAGCATTTTGCTAGGAGTTCGCAACAAGATAGTGTTGCTGGGCGCTCGAGGATCGTTGTCGTGACTGCCTCTTGGGGAGCATTCGCTTGTAATTAGACTTGTTCGCTCTAAAACTCATCGCTGTTTTTTAGTCAGCGCGATAAGCGAAGATAATAATCGCCGCTGAGTTGCGGCTTTTTCATGGTAACTTCCGCAGTCAATCTTGGGGCTAGCTATTGAGTGAGTTACAGACTAAAACTAACGAGTGTTTTGATTCCGAATCAATCTTAACTACTCTATTAGTTTAAGGATATTAATCAAGTAGGATAATATCTCACATCGTGAATGTAAAGGAATATCTTTATTGGAATACAGCAAAACTTTATCTGCCTTTAAATGTAGCTGGCGCGTAAAATCCCGTACTATGATTCAACGAACAAAATGGTTTATACGTTTCCGCTTGTTAAAAAATGTTTGGTTTGCTTTCCTCTGCGTGGGTTGGCGGATCAGGTGGCATGGATCAAAGCTGACACAAAGGCTATACTGGCGATACACGAGCACGTGATTACGAACAATGCCCGGCTGAGCGTCACACACAACGACTACAATACTTGGACGCTCAACATTAGAGGGGTCAAGAGGGAGGACAGAGGACAATACATGTGCCAAGTGAACACGGATCCCATGAAAATGCAGGTACTTTTAAAGATTCATTTTGCACCTAAAAGATCTAGTGTTATAGGTTTTTCTATGTCTGTGTCTTAGGACTTATTATCAATCAATCGTTTACCGTTATTAATCTAACTAAGCATGTGATAAAACAATAGTTTTCAGATCAATTGAGGAAATAAAATGAATAATAATATTAAAAGTTAGGTCGTAAATTTAGCGAATTTTATAAGTTAACGTTTAAAATTTTTGAAAAGGCATTTTTGAACTTGGTTTGTAACTATAGCGTGTAGAGAAAATACTTTGGAGTTGATTAAATAATTGCTTTTATAATTCGACATTTAACATTATGCTAATTTATAAAGATGGACAGAGACTAATTTTAACTTTCTACATCGATATAGTTTCTAGTGTTTGTGGATCAACCCACTTTACAGATAACAAAAGCCTTATCACTAACTTGTAAAAAACTTCAATTTATTTAAATTAGATGCAAAATAGAAGCCTTTGTATTTATGTGTTCCTAGTAGGTGCAAAATTTAAATAAAATTAAGTAGGTTCGACAAATTTGTTTCACAGCGCTTTTTTATTACCAAAGGATATAAAAACATTATTTTGAGTACGGCATTGTAATTACGGGGTTCGATTCCCGGGTTAATCACAGGATATCTTAAAATTTTCGAACGTAGCTTGGGTTTACAATCACCAATCTCAACTTTCCAAGTGCTGTGATAAAGCTTAATGTATTGTCATTTTACTTTTGAGTACGTACACAATGTTTTCACTACCAACAGAAGATATTTCACTCGATAACTGAACTTAACTACTTCGCCAACACTTTGGATTTCCCTAGCCCAACCGCGCGTGGTGTTTTCGGAACTAAGTTCTACTTGAATTGAGTTAAGGAAGAATCTAGAAATCAAAATGTCGTTTGCGAGTAATATGTACATAAGTTTGGAATATGTATCAGCCTTTAAAAGGGTGGAAACATACGAATAGTGTAAAATGTTTTTGATGCGCCACAACAGAACATGACATACTTTTACGTACCTAATACTTATTTTAATAGTTGTTCACATTTGACTGTTTTAATAAATACACCTAAACTTTTTGTAAATTAGTTCATACAAAATTAAATAAGCATAGTATTTATTTTTCGTTTGTAAATAAAAGGTTTTTTTTTGTAATATTCAATACCTTGTTTATATTAAAATTGAAATAAAAAGATATTCTTTAAAAAAGCAGTAAAGGTTTCTCAAGTAATTATTTTCAAATTTGCTGAAGAACCAAATGGATGTTTATTTATTTTCTCAGTTAAGAAACAAGTTTGTAAAACTTTTGTAAAGAGAATAAAGAATGCTTGTGTGAGGTGTTTCTTTTGTTTGCAGAAAACTGTCTTCTATACCGTCGTACTTTTTTGGATTATATTACCACTCTATCACAAAAACCCTTGTTCAAACCTGAAAATAATATTGTTCAAGTACGATACGTATCTTTACATTCCAAACTAAATGTGAACTTAATATCTAATGTTTTTTTTGTTCATTTGGTTTCCCAATAAATATTCCCTTCTTATATTATCAAACAAGATATTTTTATGTGTCACAGTTTTGTGTAGGTACAGATTGTATGGAAGAAATACAAGTAATATCACTGTTTTTGAATCTGATAATTAAGGAATATACAGTAAAGAGATAGATATTGTAAAAAAAAAATATAAACCGATGTGATAATATTAAATGATGTCGCCATTTTTTTTAAATGTTCGGGCAATGTTAATTGAATTTGGTATCGAACACCATTTTTTTTCAATTAAAATGTCAACCACAAAAATTAGTAAAAAAAATATATATAACGAGCGAGAGTGAACATTGCTCAAAAACAGAAAGAAAACGAAATTACTTACTATTTTGTTCGCATTGCAGACCGCATTTCTAGAAGTGGTGATACCGCCAGACATTGTTAATGAGGAAACGTCTGGTGACATGATGGTGCCCGAAGGAGGATCAGCTAAGTTGGTGTGTAAAGCTAGAGGGTTTCCACCTCCCAAGATCGTCTGGCGCCGGGAAGACGGGGGCGACATCATTTCTAGAGGAGGCCCACAAGGAAAGACTAAAGGTAAATAGCATTTACATAAAAATAAACTTCTTGAATATTAAAAGGTTATATAGAAATTTTAACTAAAATTTAAAACGCGAAAGTTATTATAAATGGATTGTTAGATATGTGGTTAGATGTTTGTTACTCTTTCATGCAAAACGACTTTATGGAATTAAAAATTAAACGAAGGTACAAAATTTACATATTATGATATTTTTATCGACCTCCGTAGCTGATAGGCGAGCGGGCTGGACGCTATATTTGAGGAAAGGATGGTTCGACTCCCGGTCTGGGCAATATGGAAAATGAACTTTTCTTTACTGTCTTGGATCTAGGTGTTGCGGTTGTAGATTTCCTTAACACAAGTGCTTTGTACAAAATCAAAGCAATGTATGTTATGGTTACCAATATGTATTTATTATTTTATCCAAAAATAACGTTAATTAAAATAATATTTTAATGCATCAGAAAATCATATCCATCAACGGTCACAAACTAAGATTTTTCTTTATACTAGATGCACAGCGTCTACCCAGTACATCCAGTAAACCTAAGCCGAATTGGAAAAATTGCGAATTTTAAACTCTTTGTGGAAATCAAAGTAACAATAAATTTATTATTTTATTTTTATTTATTTATTGTATTTTGGCAACAAACAGTCGTTATAAAGAATAACAGTAACATACAAGATGTGTTAACATGTAAGCAGACAAGTAGTGCCGAGATGAGCTATCTTAAACTAATACATAGTATAGAGCTATTTTGTTAAACATAAAGACTTATATTTGTTATTAACAGTGATTAAAAAAAAACAACTAGGCAGTGGAATATCTTGTTTGTAGATTTATACAAACAAGCGCACAATAACTTAGAAGCTAAAAGAAAAAACATATTTCTATTTTTTAATGCAACAAGTAAAAGTTTGTTCTAAGATATCTTGATGAAATATTAACGAATCAAAAGGTTCAATTTCTTTTTGAATTCAGTGAAAGAAGATCCGAAAATATCCAAATCCAAAAACCGCCTGTTATAAGATGACAATGAACGTGAGATAAAACAGTTTCTAGTATAATTTTTATGGAGATGAGGAGAAACTAAGATGTGTACTTTACGTAAGGAGCGAACTGGTAGTCTAACACGCGATATAAACGAAACTTTTGATAAAAGGTACGGAGAATCGATTGTATTGTGTAAAATTTTATAAAGGAATAGTATATCTATAACAGTACGACGATCTTCTAAACTCAAAAAATTGTGTTTATTTAAAGAATCTTTGTAGGATAGATTGTTGCAGTTGGTACGAAAATTAAGAATGTTTATGAACTTTTTTTGGACTCTTTCTATACGGTTAATATGTGTTTTATAATTTGGGTTCCATGAACTACAACCGAATTCCAACAAAGACCGTACAAAAGAAAAAGAAAGTGTTTTAATGGTAGTTACTTTTTTAAAATGTTTGCTTACTCTATTTATAAAACCCAGACCTCGAAAAGCCCTCTTCAAAATTTAATAATTAAAATCCTACTATTAGTTTGTTGATTTTTTTAAATACAGATCTTGAGTTTCATTTAGTACAGCGATGAAATATCGCTGTACTAAAAATGAAAAACAAATGACTTTGTATTAAAAGTGATATGTACACATTGCAAATGTTAGAAATAATACATACTACTGACTGTTAAAACGCTTTTACACTTTTGCCTTTTTTGAAAGATACACTCATGGTGAAAAACTGAATTTCTAAAAATTTTATGATAAATTCTTATTTTATGAATGATTTCTTTGGTGTGCTTATGAAAAAAAAATAAAAATGTTCGTGAAAAAAAAAACGTTGATGAATCGTTTTTTAACAAAAATACCTTCAACACGTCTGCAACAAAAGGGAATTCCTCTCTTATGTGCTTTTAAAATTCTTATTTGTTTTAATTAAAAACTTTACAAGTTTACTGTTACAAAAATGGATTTTCAGCGCTACAACAAACAATTAAATCCAGTTTCAAGAAATACTACCAAGAATCGTGCAAGCACTGGTGCACCCATTACCATAACTATTACAGAAGTTAACACGTCCCAACTGAATTACAAGCTGATTCGGTTACGCGTAAATCAGATTTCAGTTAGTAAAGTACGATTTCGCCCTAATTCTGTAATAGGCCGCTCATTAAGGTGTTCACTCTGATGTCCACTAGCCCCATATTTCATGATTATGTGACTTTGACACTTAAAGTTCCCGGATCATTGTTATATTATCTGAAGAAAGTCCATAGCTGAAAATAGGCCTTCCCCAAGTTTAATGCGGGGGGAGAGACAAGATTAAGATTTAAAATAAGTTTTTATTTAGTAGTAGCTGACTAAGTCAGCTCGTGACCATGGTTGGTGCAACCAACGCGAAACGTCCGGCAGTAACTAGTTCGTATTATTAACTATTAAATAAAAATGGTGTCGTGTTTTGACCCGTTAACTTATTTTAATTTGTTTGCGCTATTGATGATCAAATACAATAAAAAGAAAAAAAATGCAATAACTAATTGCAAAATGCAATTTGCCAACGACTGTTTTCTGAATATAGGGGCTAGTTATCATGATACGGCCGTTGCAAGCAATAGCGTGCGGTGTCCATGTTATTTACTTTAATTACCTACTTCGTAGTCAATTTAACTGAGAAAATTGCGACATAATTTGACCGATAAAACTTGCATTAGTTAGCATTGTTACGGTTGCTTTAGCCTCGTTTAAAGTTAGCGACTCCATCATTTTGAAGTTTATTTTTATTTACGGCACACCCCTTAACACATTCGTGTGAAAAACCGTGTAACCTAGTTAAGTTACAAAAACTTCATGAAGTGAAAGGTAAATTCAAAAGGATTTTTTTTATTTCCTGTAAATACCTTGTTAATTTAAATGGGAAAATGTTTTTTAAATTCAGCATTTTCTCCTTAAGCCCCGTGTATGAATGTATGTGTTTGAATAATCTTAAAAAAGAATAATATCTTTTTACGGGTACGTAAAATGTATTTAATCTGTAACCCTTACGTTATTTTTAAAATAAGTAAAAATCCGTAGACCTTGATGAAGGAAATTGCCTTTAGTGAATTTGTTTTTTGGTATAAAATTAAATACAAAGTATATACGAGATGCATACTTATGGAAAAACGTTAACAATAATAATATTCATACAAATTATTTATTAAACATCATAGTTTCTCGTTATAAATGTTGGCCTATAAATTGAAATCTTTTCAAAATGTTTCTTCTTAAAATTCTTTAAGACATCTAAACATTCCTTTGAAAGACGGTTTTAGGAATTTAGATATACCTTAAATTTTTCGTTCACAATGCGTTGAAATATTTATTTTAAATTAAACTTTATTAAAACGAACCCAATATAAAGTAACATCCTTCATCTTTATTCAATTAAACAAAAAATATTGACAATTCCATAATCAAATGAACAACACCATATTTTTTCTGAATGATCCTAGACAGCTCTAAGAAAGAATTAAATACATATTTCTCAGTATCCTACTTTCAATTGTAATAATATTCAAAGTCGCTTCCCAAGGCCAGGCCAACACAAATATTCACAAAACTTAATCAAAATTTTCCCAAACTAGCTCCTAGCTAATTTGTGTTCCGAGATGGACCGCAAGGACGATAAATTACGAATTATTCAGACAGCCTTCGTAGAAAACTTAATTTATTCAGTTATATGTAAAGATTTCTGGACAATTCCCAGTTAGTTTTTTCTTGCCTGCGATTAAAATAATATATGTTACGCTAACGGCCTTTGTACGTGTAGGATTTTTGGCAACGTTCGTTATTAATCTATAGAGTAAAGGTAAAAGCTGATGCATGACTGCTTGCTACTGAGCAAGAAAAAGAAAAAGCAATAAAAGGTATTGAAATAGTTCAAAGTTTTTGGTCCACGACTACGTGGGACACGTCCTTTTACTTAAAATCTTAGTCTTTTAGTGAAAAAATATTTAAGACTTTAGACAACTTGGGCTTTGTACCGTCCTCCTATCAAAGGCTTGAGAACGAATATCGAACTGTGAGTTCTTTTGGCCTTTTTATATCCATTTTGACAAAGGTTTGGTTCACAATATTGAGTTTTTGAGAAAGGGTTAATGGATCCCTAAAAAAGTAGTTTCAAATTACCAGTACTTATTTCACAAAAAATATATTTTTGTTTTGCGTTTTGAAACGACTGAACTAGATAGGCGATAGAAACCCGTTCCATGAAATCCAAATATTTTATTGTCCATGTAACACAATGCTATTTCCTTATTACACTTTTTAGAATAGACATTTGTTTAACTTGTAAAAAAATTCGAGCGTGCACTAAATTAGGCGTCAGCAAAAAGTAAAATAGTTGACGGCAAGTCAGCACACTTTACGCGGTACGCGAACTGGGTTGCAGAGTTCACGCACGCAGTTACTCTGTTTGAGATGGGTCAAGCTCCCTGCGCAAGTTTTATGAGCCCCCGCGCATATGCACGCGGCATGCAGTTTTGCGTATAATTTTAATTAAAATAAAGCGGAACATGTGGGGCCGATGTCGAGTTTACATCGGGATGTTTATGGTGTACTCGCGCGTTTTTAAGAAGCAATAAAGTTTTCTGCTATGTTTATAGCGTACGCCTTTTGCATTTGAACGTGCCTCAGTAATTGAATTGGTGGAAAAGGCTTAAGTTATCACATTAAATAAGCCAGGAACTATCTTATCTTGGTGGTCATGATTTGTTTACGATGCAAACAACTAAGCAATTGTAAACTATTGTTCTAAGTAAGTGTTATTTTTGAAATCCTTGCTACATTAATAGTTTTTTACGATTATTATTTACTTTTTTTCTTAAATAATCAGTTCCCAATTAAAAAATCATGGTCTTAAATATGAAATGAAGAGACCATTACTACTTCAAGAAAGGTCCACATGAATAGTTTTAGTTTCCACCGCAGCCATTCATAAATAATAAATGACGAAGAATGTAGTACCTACAATTGCTCTTAAAAATTAGCCCTAGTTTCATAATTGTCAAGTTAACAATAAAACGTCTCCAAAGAACTCCAAGAAGCAGGCACAGATAAATCACCGCTTAAAATATTCACTATTGAATCTTAGCAGTAAATCACACCACAGCACCTCGGGAACTGCTATTACCATTCACACCGCCCTTGCTAATCCCGGGGGATTACAACCTCGAGACGGACCGGGAATAATTACTTACCTACTCGTCTCTGCACTCGACCAAATAAAACACCGGATAAAGGCTTAACGCAAATTTAGAACGAAGCAATGTTTCTGTAATGATCTTCATCGAAATAACCCAGTTTAATCTGCCGCTGAAACATTTTCCATCTGCCAATTGATATTTGATTGCGCGCTCCCATTGTCATTATTAACTTATGCGCAGTCGGAATGAACAAAAATTACACGACGGCAATACGTGACAAGTGGCAATTGGAAGCGGGACTGACAGCGACGATTAATCAGCAGGTTCCACTTAACCCCACCGCTGTTCAGACCTCCTCCTGCCATCCGTCAATTCATTAAGCTAGCAAAGTACTAAGGTAATGACTTACACGGAACTGAGCGCTGAATGCCGGTGCGATCACAGAGAACCCAAACTAGAATTCAATACATTTTCCGTTACGAGCCGCGCTGTATAACCCTTTTTTCGTGAGGAAGCAACAATGTGACGCAGAACAACTTCCCAAATTATCTGTAATTGACTGAGTGGGTATCGCGGTGAAGCCCCGCCCCGACCAATTTTAAATTAACTGACATCAATAATAATCATCAATTTGAGTGAAGAAGTCTAATTAAAGAAGCCGTTACAAGTTACCTCCATAAATCTGAGCTGGAAACAATACAGGCTATCCATTACGTGGGCCAATGTTTCTCCGCTTAATATTCCAATGAGGAAAGTTCGAAGGGGCTCCGTCTCGACAAATATAGTTTTTTTAATGAACGGCCTCCTTCAAATTTGTTATCCCCAAGTTAGTTCGGCTACATAAATCACTTTTAAGTGCAAGTCTTGTTCTGCATTTTCTTTGATAAATTTACTTCAGTTATTTCAGAAAGAGGACCCATCAATTTGTATATTTTGTTGTATTCTAGTCTCGGTTCATAAACATTACTTTAAGGCGAAATGCAAATCAATAGCTCGTCGTTGACATTTTAAGCGTAAAATTTTACTATTGAAATAAGGAATGTCCAACGATTTTAAAAGCTCAGAATGCAGTAAACCTTTCAATGACGTCGCATAATTTATCACGATTTAAATTATTAATAAAAAACAAAGACACTCAAGAATTTTAGTGTAAGATATTCATGGGATGAAAGAGAGTGCAATAACCGTAATGGCGGTGGGCCCTAGTAAACAAAGGGTATTATTCAAAATTCGCCCTTTATTGTGCCGCATAAAACATATTCCGCTGACAACGGCGTGTCGCGCGCCTATTTGTTTCATGTTCTACACCAAATTATGCAGATAAGCGAATGAATGGCGGAAACTTACCCGTACACTGATGCAAATTAACTCTGACGTCCTTCTCTTCGACGCTTTTCATCTACAAACTTTGAAACAGACACGCCCGGCACTACCTAACCCTCGCTAATCCCCATTATCAAATAACTTGAATATTTAATAACAATTTTTGAGTTCGAAGGAATATTTGCACGAATCCGCTAAAGGCTTTCATGGCCAACGTAATTATAAGAGAATCCATTAAGACTTATCTATTTCCATTGCTTAATAAATTCGCTCTCGCCGAGTAGCACGCCTACCTTAATAGAAAATAATAATTACCAATTCGTTGTAACACTTTTCGAGTTCTTAATTAAAATTATAACTTGGAAACAAAAAGTGATGAGAAAATGGTGCTTTTCCTTTTCCATTGAAGATGTTCATCGTGGCTTAGATTATTTTCACTTATTTTAAATATTTACTATAAAAATGAATATGTTCCATCTCGAGTGGTTTAACATAAAAAAACGGAGAACATGACAAGAGTTGGATGTTAGTGGCTTACTTTTTTTTTCTGTGTGTATCAATACAAGTATTGAAAAATAAAATAAATGTACATATAATTATTTTACTGCCCAACCTATTTCTTTTTTTGTAATTTCACAAACAACACAATCATATATTGTGTTTTATTAAGTTACGATGTATATATTTCCATTTATCAATAAATGTTGCCTCTATCACAGTGCATACATATAGTGCATAGAATACAATCAGACAGTTCATTTCAAGTTTATCCAACTAAACGTTTAGCTAAAAATGTCCAATTATTTTTCGTCCCAACCCTTTCTTGGACAATTCCCTACGTTCATACATCTGTGGAAAACCACTAGAGTCCGCGGACCGAGCGTCACTTGACTTATGACACATCGACAGGCCAAGTTTATTCAGCGGCCCGCCTCGAAGACGGCACACGAACTCAGTGGAGTCGCGACAAGACACCTTAATAAAACTTTTGCATTGTATTTTTGATAGGTTCTATATTTCACAATGCATTTCTAATTTTAAAAATTCTGTTTTATAATATGTCTTACCTCATACGAGTGTTCAGTTTTGAATTGATTAGTGAAGAACTACTTCAATTTAGAATGGACATTGTGGCTTCGCCGAATCTTGTTGTCTTTATAAAACATTGATTTAAATTTAAATTATTGATAAAAAAGAGTAATATCTTAAGGCTTATATTTGTCAGCGTGTTTGCTGATTGCACATGAACTTTTCATTCATTTTACACTAACAAAGTTTTAATTTGAGTGCAATACAATCCATACTTGTATTTTATACTGTACTGCACATGAGCAGTACACTAGTCATATAAACTACTGGCTGTTTCCCACGACTTCGCTCGCGTCATTTCAGTATAAAAATGATCTCATATGGCTTTCCAGTAAATCATCTCTGTTTCTACGAAATCTCATTCAAATACGTTTAGTAGTCTTTGCGTTAAAGAGTAACAAACATACATACATACATTCTAACAAAAAAAATTTGCATTTATTATATTAGTAGAATGAAAGAATAAATGATTTACCTTACGTTGCGTTAAATTAATAACGTTAAAAATATTTAATAAAAGCCAAGTCTGCAAGTCGTAATGAAATAATTTGATGGTTCCTCATCAATTTGTGTAAGATCCTCAGGTCACTTACTTCCTTAACACAATTTCCTGAAGCCCAAAATTTGTAATAACAAAGGGCACTCCCGCCCGTCTCTGTTCGCGCATTGTTTGCTAACGAAGCGGCCGCTGGAGGGCTCTACACTTTAAACCATCAACCTTCAGCTCCTCCGGAAAATATTGCCCCAGCTTTTTATCCTCTTGTTTGAATAATGGCTGTAAACGTACTCGGGTGGCATTTGAGCAAGGTGTCAGGAAAACAGCTCGAGTTCAAACCACTAACGGTGCTTGTTTACCGACCCTGTCAGGTTTTGCCGAATGAAAGTGTTTTCTAACACTTGGCGAAATGTAAAGCAAGCACTGGAGTCGATAGTGCGCAAACGGCTTCGGTTATTTTTAGGGAAATAGTTCGGATGGGTAAGGTAAGGTTAATTTATGAAATGTCAAGAGGGACGGTCTTAAATTGAGTGGATTCGTTTGATAAGCGGATTTGTTGAAGTTGTTTGGGTAGATAATTTGATGAAATTAATAACTTGAAATTTTTTCATGAAATTATACCAGAATTTTATTGACTAGAAACACACGATACTTTAACTTCTTTGGATGTTTTCACATTTGCGCAATGGTTTTTTAGTTAGTTTCAAATAATAAATGGTTTTAAATTATTTGGAACTAATCTTATTTATTTTTTGTTGTACATATTCATTGTGTATTTATGGTCTATTTATGTATACATATTTATAGTTTGAGAAAAAATCAGGTATATCTGAAAGTTATTTGATCAATTTGACAAACGTTTAGCACGAAAAACCATTTTTAAACAGAACTTTGATTCGCTATATTATCATCAATTCTTTATTTTTACAAATAAAGAATTGCAAAATAAAAGTAATCATTGTATTTTGAAAACCCAAGACGGACTAAATAGAACTAAAGTATTCTTATCTATGTATTTTCAACCCTATTATCATGTTTTTTTTAAGAGAGGTAGGGCATAGCGATTTTTCGCTCGAACTGTAGCAGCCCGACTGGTGAAATACCTCCACCTTACAGAAGACCGCTGCCAAATAACAATCACTTCGGTGTTGTTGTGTTTCTGCGTGTGAGTAAGGTTTCCAGAGCTCCTGGGGGGTGCTACATTAGTAGCAGGGGTCAAGCCTTCAAGGTAAGGGCGACAAGTCCAGTAACAGATTTATTATGCTGTACTTGTCACCCTTAGCTAGGACCTCATTACCACTTAACATCAGGTGGGATGAGGTCAATCTTGAAGTGTAATATATAAAAAAAAAAACAAAAAAAAAAAATGTAAGTATGCTCAACACGCTAGTTGATTTGTAAACTGATCACCGTGGCTGAGAAGCGAGCGGGCCGAACTTTGGCATCGCACCACTTCTGAAGTTCTGGGTTCGATTTCCGGTCGGGTCTCGTCGTTGTATCCGAAATCTGTTACACAAGTGCTTTAGCAACTTACAACAAAATCAGAGCAGTGTTTGTGATGTTGTCCAATATTTATTTATTTTATTTACCTCCTTATTTAATAGTCCTTAAATATAATTACTCCATTAAGTTTATTAAGATCCTTATAGATTGTTTATCCACAGAAGTAAAATTTAATTAATATTTATTGGTTTGTCCCCAGTGATGTCGATAGAGGGCGGGATGGTAAATCTGACGAAGGTAACGCGCTCAGAAATGGGCGCTTACCTCTGCATCGCTGCCAACGGCGTGCCGCCCTCCGTCAGCAAGAGGATAATGCTCCATGTACATTGTAAGTCACACTTATACGTTGAATTATTATCAACAGCTTTTATAGATATACTTGACTAAACGATCGTCGAAGAAGCCTTCAACTTCTTTCTACAGACCTCTTCGCTAAAAGATTTAGAAGTAGGGCATAGCGATTTATCACTCGAACTAAAGCAGCCCGACTGGTGAAATACCTCCACTTTGCAGAAGACCGCAGCCAAATAACAATCACTTCGGTATACTTACGTTACTGCGTGCGAGTAAGGTTGCCAGAGCTCATGAGGGGTGCTACATGAGTAGCAGGGGTCGAGCCATCAAGGCAAGGGAAACAAGTCCAGTAACAGCTTGGGCTAGTACTAGTACTCGTCGTGTTTAAGCTAGGACCTCATTACCACTTGACATAAGGTGGAATGAGGCCGAGCTGAAGTGCAATATAAAAAAAATAGTGCAAGATGACTCCTCACAAACTGGATGGCAGTGCATAATAAACTGCACTTAGCTGAGAGTTGTGGAAGACTTGGGAAATCTACTATACGAGTATATTCAGCAATAGATGCCAATAGACATAGTTACCATTTCAAATAGTCTAAAAAAACATAATTCTGGCAATTCAGATAATAGAACAGTCGATTTTCGAAGTCGCAAAATAATTAAAACGTGAAATGAAAACCGTGAAACCATAAAACATTCAACTTATACCCAATTAGCGATCTCCAATAGATTGTTTAACCAACAATTTAATTAATATTCCAAATCCAGTTGTAATTTTCATACTAATAGCGAATTGGGCCCAATCGTCTGCCAATTCAATGATGGAGTACATCGAATTTGGATTCCAAACATGAATCAATTGGTCCATCGATAAAGCTGGTACCTACTCACCTGCGTGGGGCAAAAAGAGGTGCGGGCGAACTTGGATATCGTGCGATCTCAAGATTAGGGCTGTTTGAGGATTTATTAGGTATCGATAAATCAGTAATTTAATTAAATTAATGGTTTTATGGGAGTTTAGAAAGCTTATGTAGTAATGAGCACACGCTACTAATTTGTAAATGAACTTAATTTTTAAGTGATTTAATTTATAGGTA
The DNA here is from genome assembly GCA_037074685.1 of Glyphodes pyloalis. NCBI lineage: Eukaryota > Metazoa > Arthropoda > Insecta > Lepidoptera > Crambidae > Glyphodes > Glyphodes pyloalis. Next base: position 7,665,083 of record JAYKKO010000004.1, read on the forward strand.
CGTACAAATCATTCAAAACAAATAAGCATTATTTCATACCAATTTAGATAAGCAATTATTTCCGATGTCATATGAGTTTGAAATTAAAAAGAGTGTTAATCAAAGTTTTAACTAAGCTTAATTAAAATTTTAAAATATATATGTCGTATTACTAAAAATAAAAATTGATAACCGGTCCTTTGCGTAAAATTTATTTAAATATTACGTTTTACAAATGAATTAAACATTTTGTTTATTTCAATATTTAAAAAAATCGCGGTTTTGGGAAATTCTCATTAATGTTTAAATGTCTTTTTGTTGAAAAGTCTGTTTTGCCATTTGTGAGTATATGGTTGAACGAAACATAGTTTTCTGTTTCTCAGATTTTGCAGTTTTTACGATTCAAAATTATAGGCAGAAACATTCGATTTTCAAATATATCTACTTGGAAAATCATCGATAACTTCAGATAGCGTTAAGCAACCCTATCATGGCTAATTTATAAGCGGGGAGTTATTCACGGAGGCTCGACAACTCGAACACGTAAGCAATTGGGAGATTTCCGTGTTATCACGTATCATCTTTGGCGCGTGTCTCGCATGTGAATAGCGTCGCTCAGCGGCGTTTAGTGAAACTTACCGCTCTGTTACCTACGGAACTCTGTTTGCGCCTTGTTTTACCTACTCTAGGGAGCTTTGGTAAGGCTGATTTGATTTTACTTAATTTAAAAAATAATTTAAGGATTTCCATTCATTCTCATTTTAAATGTTTAATGTTACGGTGCCCATAATAAATTAAATTTCCATTCATTCGCATTTTAAATGTTTAATGTTACGGTGCCCATAATAAATTAATGCAGTCATGCATGTTACTAATAAGATACTTTCGGGATGTAGGTACTTATCGTCTTTAATGGTCGAATTTTAAGACGTTACAAAGAGGATTTGAATTTTTTTTTTTAAAAAATTTCAATTGTTCATACTAAAACTGCTTTTATATTTATGTTCTCAATTTAGAAGAATATGAATTTATCATATAAATTTAGCCCAAATACATAACTTTACAATATATTCGTAACGCATTGCTCGCACATGAGTTAATTTAATTTTCAATCATTAGTCATTCAAATTGTACCTCGTTTTCATTCTAATAATGACTATGTGTACCTATTTGGTTGATCAGCGGTTACAAAATCAATCTCGCTAATCAATCCGTATCATTCTTCCTATCAATTTCAGTTAATGCATTTCCAATAGATGATAGTGACATCCGCTAGTTTGCGAACGGGTTTATATCAACAAACACAATGGCATGCTTTGTTTACTATTTCACATAGATTCTTTATAGTTATCTGAGTACTCTGCCAAATTAGTTGGTACTGGTAGTGATTCGGGGTTTAGGGATGTTTAATGTGGCTATATCGACACAAAATTTTATTCGTTTTAAATTTTGCTTCGTTGTACATGTTTTCTCAATTTCCCGTTTTAATGTGTATCAAATTTCGTTGGTCCAAATTTTGATATGACTCGTATCAATATGTAGACTAATTTTATAAACTGACTGCCAACGTACGGTAAAGAGCACGACAATGTAAACACTTGTAGAACGATATTAGTTCTTATGCGCACTACATAAGGGCGGGTAAATGTCAAATATGTGTACTCTTACGTACATTTGTCTATACATCATGCTTATTATTTAAAAAAAAAGTTTAAACTTTAATTTTTTTTGTTAAATTTGCGCGAGTAAAATATGCATGAGACATTTAAACGAACATTTCCTTTAAAACTGCGTTCATTATTTTATCGCAAAGAAAAAAAAAATACAGTTAAAAGTTAAAGGTTACCTTCTACGTCTTACATTACAAACTCTGTAACGTATTGCACACGTTGCGCTCTCTAGTGTAATGCATCAATACGGAGATCGCATCACTACGAAGCTTGCAAAATCTGTGCGCTGGACAGTGGGGACTGCACGTATAGTGGCACACACGCTCATTTCCATTTGCATGGATAGCGCCGTACAACTGGGGATTGACGTTGCAACATTTCATGAATCCGAAAACTCGACCGTAACTAATTCCCGAATTTGATTTCCGTCTCGGTGTCCTTTAGGGATTCGTAATTTAAATCCAATCGCGCAATTGTCTATTTACGATTGATGTTAACAAAGTAAAACTTAAATCCGAGTACTTATATAGCGGCATCTATTTCAATATGTCATATTTCGTAATCCCGAAATTGATATACATCAGATATATCAATCATCAGGATTACGAGGTAGGACATGTGCACACAAAATAAATTTCACCATAGGCCACATTGCAGTTACTGTGTAATGAATCACCGATCACATTTATAAACTAAGGTTCAGCAAAAAAATACTGACTGCTCCGTTAAGACCATTAAACACCTAGGCTCTACACCAAGCCACATAGCAACACGCTTAATCAGCGATCGTACTCGCTCATAACCAATGTTTGCCAAATATTTATACATGAACATATGGCATACTCTAAAAGTATAGTTAAAAAATCGAATAAATGTTACTATACTGTACCTAATGCTATATCGTTTGTCTTAAAAAAAAATCAATTTCTAAACAATAAAACTGTAGATACATTCGATTAATATCACGTTTCAAAAAATAAAATTAACATAGGTACACGTAATATGTTATTTTTTCATATCTGGTTTCATTGGTTTCATATAATCAAATTAAACCATTTCTTTAAATTAGAGCATGTTATCAGATCATTTAATAAATGAATTTTATACACGTTAAATATTCGTTGAATTAGGAGTCATATTAGCTGCCAATAAACAATCTGCTAAAAAGATAAAATTTGAGTATCCAAACAATTTAATTAAATTTTATTGATTGGCTTTTACAGTTGTGGTTCAGTCCAACATAAAAGTTTTTCACCGCGCCGCACTGGCCGGCTCGTCCGCGCCGTATTTGCATTCTGTTATTGGCAGTTTCGATGTAAACACTCGTCTGATTGAACAAATACTTACTTTATGTATCGATAAATGACAACATTTAAATACACATCACTAATTCCAAACTTTACAAAACAATCTTAAAACTGTAATCATCTCAGCCTTGATTCAAATCAATCTCAAGAACGTTACTAAATAAATCAATGAAAAACAAATTACCTGCCAACAGTAAAGTAAATGGTAAAAAGTAAAATAAAGTCAATAATGATATTTTATCGCGGTCTTCCTCAAAAGACCGGCGAAAGTAATCGAGGTGGGACAAGTGATTCCCGAGTTCATTTCGCCACCCACAAGTGGCTACAAGTACATAGACGTTATAGGTACGGCGGCTCAACGACTTGACGACAACCGGGAGAAATTCACTTCATAGGAAACGCAATTTCAAGCGAACAAACAAACTACTGCCGTCTGAAACCCTTCCACTCAGTTTAATTACTTCACAAAGAATGCGTCGCGTTCGCTCGATGAGGAGACAAAATTAACGCTCTCAAATATTTAATTTAAATTTCCTCCCCCGAAAACGAATGATAACAGTCGGTCGTGCAGACTTGCGGCCGCGCTCACGGAACATAAAAACACTTTTTTAGACTGGGCAGGAGTGAAGCAATTCATTTGTAACAGTAAGTGCTTCGTAACGCGATGAGTTTCTTTTAGCCGCTCCACAGAAGCCGGGGAGACGGCAAATTGAGTTTAGAGAAAAAGGAACATAGGGAACGAAGTGAACAAATCGCGATCAATTTGCACAGAATCCAGCAGTTTCGTGTAATTAATTTTGGGATGCTCTCTTTAATGTTTGTTTTGTGACTTGCGGGCGTGCGCGGTACTAAACGTTTCTGTATTTTACTCGGGCATTCGAGTTAATGTAAGTGTTTGACTTCCTAGATAGCTAAAGTACGCAGCTGAAAATGCCAAGAAATCCGAAAACGGGCGAAGCGTGTGCGCCGGTCGGTTAATCAAACTGTCACTTCAAGAATTCCGCGCGGAATCCTTCCCAAGAAAACTCCCCGTAACTTTTGATTGCCGCCGCGGATACCTTTCTACTTATACATTTTAGGGATTGCTTAATCACTTTCTCTCTACTTTAATAGAATGGCGAGTCGATAAACCGTTACTTTTAAAGGTAACTAGACAATTTGAATCACATTAACATTCCGTCGGTTCATTATTCCGCTTTATTTAATAAGCAAAAGGTTGTTCGTGCCCCTTGGAGTTATTAATTAGAACAAAAATTCTGATCGTTCAGATTTTGTTCGCTAAATTGGCCACTCGAACTCGTAAAAGCCGTCCAAAGGAACTTAACGGCGGTCAAAGAGAATAACCGCAAATAAGCTGCGATCTAAGGCGAGGAAGAAAATTCCGTTTTCCTTAATTCACCCTAAACAGACTTCGGGGGATGTCGGCGCGATTGTTTACATTCGGGAATAATCCGTTCTTTTAATTTAAAGAACCACTTTAAGCGGTAATTCCTTTGATGCATGACGCGTCAGAATCTGGTTCGTTTTTCAATACGGGCATTTTAGCTTGTTACTTCATTTTTTTCTCTTTCGTGATCCTTAATACAATAATGTTAAATTAAATCCATTATTGTGTTTCTGTTCGGATTTTTTTTGCAAGCTTGGAGTTTAAGATTAGAAAAACTTGTGATAGATAGGTTTTACTGGGATTTTTTTTTTTGAGATACTTTTGGATTATTCTATCTATGATTCTTTTAAGATTATTATTGTACTAGATGAATTGGAACTATCACACAATAGAACAGCTACACAAAACTTAACCTGTTTAAAGCAACCTTCTCTGCAATTGAAACTATTTTTTTTTTTTCAAAATTAAACTTGGCTAGGATTCACTGACTTTCTGACTGACTTTGGAACAATGATTAGCGCTCCAGGCTACTCTAAGTTAAACTATGGATTCGATCAACAGTTATTAGTTCAATCGCCATTAAGATAAAATTCTTCGTATGGGAGTTGAAAATTCTAGTATATAGGACACAAGTTCAATTATAACAAAACTACTTACATTAAAAGTATGCGATGTTCTCTGACATGTAATAATTAGCACATACTACTTCAGTAGGAAGTAAATAAGAACCATGAGATAGCTGTAGAGTATTTTTCTTCAACAAATTGATGTTTAGATACATTCCACATACCCCGATCTAGACTTGGCTTTAATAGCAGATCCTCTATTTATGCAAACAGTGCTTAAACACTGTGTAAACGCCGCTAAAATAAACCTGATTGCATTGAGTCTCCATGCGTTGGAACATCCTTTGAGGAAACCTTATGATCAGCTCTATTTTGACTTGGAAGATATAAACGGGCATCGAAAAGGAGAATTTAATTGAATTTGTTGTAGTAAAGAAATTGAATTAACACATTTCCTGAAGAAATATATGAGTTATTTTAATTATTCATTTTATAAGAACCTAGGAGCCCCCATGGTTACGTGTGCATACTGTTCCGGAAATTATGAATGTTTATTTTTCTTACAAACAATGTGCTGTCCAGTTACAACTATCCGATTTTTGAGCAGTCGTTTGGCAGTTATGTGCTTACACACATTTTGACGATTAATTTGTGTTTTCTTTCAAAAATAATATTTTTTTTAAATTACGTAGTTTTTAAGAATATTTCTAATAAAATATATTCATCAAAATATTAATTTGTATCTTCAGGAATTGTAAGTTGAAAATGGGGAAGTAAGGCCTTGAAAAAAATTAAGAGAACATATTTTTAAAAGTATTATGAAATAAATAACGTGTAAACTTGTTGAGTCTACGGAGGCACACTCCTGTGCATCGGGGTGTCACTTTGATACCTCGACAAATGCTAAGTATTTGCCTTTAAAGTGACTTAATTTTAATTTTCAAATAAACTTTTTTTTTCTCTATTATTAATGACTTTTGTCTTAACATAGACATGTCAGTCCTATTGTGACTTAAACAAAATATACACAAAATTAATTTTATAATATCCTAATAATAGTTAACGACAAAAAGCGAGTCCAGACAACATCCTCGCCATATCAGATGTAGGATAACTCAAAACGCTTTGAATAAATCCCACATCCAACCGGTTCAAATGTATTGAGACAACCATTGCCTGCCGCTAAACATCATTCTTGAAACATTCCTTCAACAAATGTTGGACGTCATCTATGGTTCCACATATGTAACAGTTTGGAGAACTCATTTTTTTCATAAGAAACCCAAACTTGTTCGATGCATAGTGTCCAGATCTTAAAATAAACTTAAAATGAAATTTTATACATTCACTGTATGTCCCCAAATAAACGTTTCATTCTTTATTTATTTCTTTAAACTGTAAAAACATCAACGTGTTTCTTTTACTCACTCAATACTAAAAGTAAATTTGAGCAGCAACTCCCTAGTGCCAGTTTCACACACTTGCAGTTTAGGCGTAGACGTTTGTGTAAACATATGACAGTTGCATCGGTTCCAAAGTGCTAAAGATTCCAAGCAAATAGTATTATGCTCCCCCACTTACTAGTATGTGTAGGTACTGAAGAATGCACACAAAAAATTGTCAAATAGTAGTCAGAGTCTTTTGTACTAATGGTAGTAAGTTTGATCCCCACTCAGGAAAACTCATTCATATGATGAACATTTAAGTTTAGTTTATAATATTGTCTATGACTGCTAGAATAGTTCAACTTTACAACAGTTTTGTTTTTAAATGTACTTTAATAAGCCGGTCTATTCTCAATAGGAACACAACTGAGCTTAGTAGGTACGTTGAAGATCAGAGCTGCAACTTTACAACTTCAGATCTAGGTAGTTTTAGGACATTGAAATTCAATTTACATAACGCTGGGGAAATTCGACGTTTGTTTATTTAAGGGCGACGTGTCTCTAAGGAAAATGTAAGTAAGTGGAATATTTTCCTGTAAGAGTGCCACCTCGTCATTGATTTACTGAATAAACAAATATACCGGTCAAAAACATAGTTCTCAAATTTACTTCGGATAAAATAAACTAATTTTCACCACAACTATACCTACCTATATTTGTGTTTGCTATTTTCTCCATCTTAATACTTGCGATATAGTGAAAACAGCTGACATCGCATCGGTTCCCAAAGTGCTTCAGATGTAGGCAAACACCATGTGCTAGCAACCAAAGCTAATGTTATCTTCACTATTTAGGAAAATGGACATTACGGCCGTTTTTACTTTTCATGTCTCATTTAAGCATGAGATTTATTTTTTTGTTTATAATCCCAACGCGAAAAGATGTGTTTAAATTTTACCACTATGTATATAAATATACATATATGTGGCATCGTGTCTCTTAAAAAGTTGGACTGATTTTGATGCCGTTTTCATTTAAAAGCATATTTTTAGCTATAGACTGTTACTATATATTTTATTTAAAAATAATTTAGCCTATTCGGGACTATCAGTATTTTATTAGCTGTGGCTGCAATTTTTGATGATGATGATAGTGGGTACTTATTAATATCGTGTCATATTCTTCTCCAATTTATATTTTGTGCTTCTAGATGTATATGGAGTAAACTGTTTTTGCCCTCTCTTAATGCCATTTCTGATATGCTCATTGGGACTAAATTCAATTTTTTAAAAGCAATTCAAAAATCTATAAGGCAGATCGCTACTACTTGTACATACGATTCTTTTTTGTCCATGGACTGGTAAAAGCGAGCGCTGTCGTTCTTGAAACAAGTCATGCAGTTTGTGCATATACAATTTTGATCATTACACTATACATAGTATGTATATAACAAAAATCCAATCAAAATCGACAAAAAACCTAACACACAAACCATTGCACGATCAGCAGAGTATTTTTCTACGAAAGATGTATGACGAACGTGTATACTGACATCATAATCCAAGTCGGATCACTCTAACTTACTACTTTAAGACGTAATAACTCTTACGATAAGATATGTATAAAAATCACATACACTTGTCTGTGGTTTGAAAAATTTTAATTCATATAAAACAATCACTCAAATGAACTATTGACATAATATAAAATAATAAATCACACTTCCACATCCACAGAACGTAGGCAACTCTGAACTACAAAACCCAGTCGCATTTATTTATATTTTCCCATTGTAACTACCCACCCGCGTTTACTCGCAGAATTTGCTTGAATCTCCCCCAGTGTGTGCATACTGTAAAGCCTGGCGGATTTGCCGTGGCTGAATGCTCGTAATATGCTTACTTCGGACGCTTAGCGGCATGCCCCCGCAGGAATGATTGCGGGAATAACTAACATTTAGAAGCTAAGTCATAAGGAAACGTGATTCGGGGGGGGGGGGTTGGGAACTGCTCTTTGTAACGGTAGGAAAAATTCAGAACACATGAGAACCCCACAGTTTAAAAGTCTTACATACCTTTAGAATTTTGCAATATTTTCTGTTATCCATGATGTCTGTGGTCTTATCCTGCGATATAAACGTATTCTATATTTTATTCTGTTCTCGTCTATCTATCTACCATGTTGCGTTTACAAACAATTATTAGGTGAGTTAGTCTGAAGAGAACGCCCCAGACAGATGTAGAGCGAAAAAAATATAACACCCGTGTTCCATTTTACTACCCATACAACCTTTTAAGTTCCAGTTTGAAATACGAGGAAAAGCAATGGGATCTACCTACCCCTTTTTCAAAATGTTTCATTGGGATAAGGTTGTAAATTTTTATGTAGTAAGAACAAATTGGATGATTAAAATAGTACAAATTAAAATGTGTTATTTTGTTTTTAATTTTAAATTTATTTTTAGCAATTTCCTTCAAATTATGTCATGTATAATGGATGTACTCTAAGAGCTAGAGTTCGTATTTCTTATCACAAATACTTTAATCAGAAGAAATAGGAAACTAAAGAATGGCAAAGTAGCGCCCAGACGCCAGAAGAATAATAAACATCGTTTATTTGTCCCCAGTTCACCCCTTGGTGCAAGTGCCAAATCAGCTCGTGGGCGCGCCGAGCGGTACTGACGTCACACTACAGTGCCACGTCGAAGCTTCACCGAAAGCCATCAACTATTGGACGAGAGAAAACGGTAAGTACCTATGAAGCGATGACTGACACATGCCTACGTCGTTCTTGTTAACAGGCTCATCTATGAGAACTAATCACAACAATCAAATGTGACTAACTTTTTTTATCGTCTTGTGTCCAAATGTGGTGGTATTGTAAAATGTGTCTAATTTTTTTTAATGCATATCGCTACACTCTTCAATATTTTACTATAGGCAAATTTGTCACTAACACCTTATTTTAATAATCGTAAAATGAGTTCAATGTGGTTCTCATGGCACGCTTAGAAGGTACCTACGCACTTTTGGGGATGAACGGGAATAATAAAATCACAAAAGTATTGTATTTGGTTTTGAATTTACTTAAACCTAGCGACACATTGTAACTTCTTCGATTCCAAAAGCTAACACCAAATTATATTTTTCAAGCGATTCATCCAAGCTTAGTTATTTAAGCCAGAGACAACTGTTTACTCGCCTCGTAAACTATGAGGCTTATTAAGTCCCAAGCACGAACCTTGAGGAATGAGCAACTAATTTCATTATTCATAAAGCATATTGGAAGCGTTAAAGTGCTCATTAAACTGGTCGTTTCTCATAATCCTAGGATCCCCTTGACAGCTCGAGGCTAGTTCCCGCTATAAGTAACGTCCATTTTATGATCGCATTTAAAAGGAAAAATTATGCCGTTATTTCATAGCCGTTTTTCATTTCGTGCAGATTTATTTTGACTTTGATTATGCAGCGTCGATGTTACGGCTTATTAACGACCCCATAATTATGCCGAGATGACAACGTGAAATATTGCCCGATATTAATAAGAGGAAGTATAAGGGAATTTTACTACGATAATATTATGTGCAATTTCCTTAATCCGTTGTTTTAGTATGTTTGTAAATCATCAAATTACTAAAGCGTAGTCCTATTAAAATTATAATAGTACTTTCGCTGGACAGCGCAGTAACAAAACGAATTCACATATATTCTGCCAATTATTGTAACTTCAAATTATTCAAAAGATTTCAACTTAGAAACGCATCTGTAAAAAAGTTGAAATGATTCCATTATTTTTATTATTTATTTATTATTATATTTTAATAAATAAATATTTATTTGATTGTTTCTTTGTTTGCATTGTATAGGCTCCGAAACTACTGAACCTATTTGGAAAATTATTTCTTTAAAAAAATATGGACCTATGTGAACGGAGCCACTAGTTAATAATAAAAAAGTAGATCGAAATTTCTGAATAAACTAATTACGGAACACACAAATCTCCCTCACTTTGGTATACTCAATTCTGCCAAAATTAACTCACACGTTCCCTATTGACTGATATTAATTGCAACACATGTGATCTACGCAACGCCTATAATTTGATCACTAATAATGATGTACCTTTTATTGTTGCAATGCATTATGCAATATGATACTTGGTAAAATATTCACAATTATGTTGGATGTTTCGCTAGAATCAGCAACTTTATTAAGTAATAATAATAATATAATGGGATTAAATATTACATTTTACAAAGACAGTGTGACTAGCGAATTAGCAAATTTGGTAGAGACGTGCCCTCTACGCCATGGTCTGAGTTAGAGCCACCACCAATGATAACCAACTTAAGTAAAACGCTGTTAGGGGATCACATACCCGATGGATCTATTAAAATTCATAAACATAATTTGCTTGACCTGAGAATCAAACCTACAATCCTTATATCATAACCCCTAAGCCACTAGACATCGAGGTGCCTTAGACGGAAATTATAATTGCTTCTTTGTTCGTACCTATGTATTTAAGTATTCATTGTGAAATCCCCATCTGATCATGATTTCCATAACGCAAGCTTAAAATTACGTACTTGGTTTAGAAAATTTTACTGAAATAAAAAACATTTTTATAAATTTAATCACATACAAATATATCAAAGCCACTTACTTGATTCTAAAAATTAGAGATAAAGATAGGAACATTGAGCTAAATGGATTTCCCATCCGAAGCCGAGTTTTAACCGGGGTCAAATGGGAAGCCACAAAGCGAACTCAATAAAAACACCTGCTAACTAATACAAATAAGGCTCTTAACCTAACAAAACATCGGCCGAGGTACTGTGGCGAGGGGTCGGGAACTTCATTACTTCTCATTAAAACGGTGCCCTTTGGATAAAAGTGGCGCCCTTTGGATAAAAGTTTATTTAGTGCTCTCGTGACAGATGGACAAAGCAGCCGCTTTGTGGGCGAAGCGACAGATAAACTTTAATATTTACTTTACAGTGTCTCTATACGAGGCAAGGACAAAAACAGTTTTATGTTAAGCAGTGGAGTCGCTTTGTTTTAGATATTACAGACACATGTCAACCTCTTTTATACCTTTTTCATAACGTTTACCTAAATGTGCAATTAAAATTCTAGACCGAAAGCGCTTAAGTACACCACTTGGCAAAAACTGTAAAAATACTGGTTTGCTCAAAATTCAAGCTCATTTTGCGAACTTAATATCAAAAAATGTATCCCACCCAAAAATATGTCCGTAATAGATTCTTGTTTAGGTGAATTACTTCACTTAAAACTAATGAGCAGCTTACTTTTAACAAATGTGTTTCGAAATAAGAAATTAAATAAATGTGTCTTTTGCTATATTTAATCATCTTTTGTACATGTTTCTAAACACTTGAAAGGCTGCTGACATTAAAGGTAACGGTAGTCAGTGGCCGTTCAGTAAAAAAATATTACTAGTGATCCGCCCCGGCTTTTCATGAGTGCAATGTAGATTCTAAATGTACTACTGAATACCAAGTTACCTAGCAAGTTATTGCTAGGTTAAAACTGTTGTTTCTTCCAAAATATTCATTTTAATTACAATTTTTAAATGTCCATATGGGTCAAGGTATATTAAATGCACAATATATTTGAAGTACTTATTAATAAGTTATAATTTGGATGAAAAATAATGGATCGAACGTACTAATTATATAATAGCACACGAAAATCAATATGACTCTTCTTTTGTATTGTAACTAAAATCTTCTTTGTTATCTTATTATAGTCTTTGATTATGCCAAAAGGTGTTAACTTCAAAACTAGCTTGCTTCAATTCGTTAAGATAAAATAATACAAATAAAATAAATCCCGACTAACTATATTTAGTCTATAAATCATTGTATTCCAGACAAATTACGATACGGTTCATCAAATATCATACGCTTCTTTTACACTGGAACGCTAATTCAAAATGAAATATGTCTGTAGCAATGTAAAAATTATATCACCAATTACTAAAAATTACTAAAACTATTTAATTAACTTAGAGTGCATGTTTATTAAATAATTTAAAATTGGTGCTTGTACTTATGCACCTTTTTTTGTTCATATGCGCTATGGATCTTGTTGATTTTACAATTTTCCACAAAGTTAACTTCAATTCTAAGGTTCCGTAATCACCATCAAACTTAGTAGTTCCGTCTTTTGCATCTGCATCGGCAAGACGTATATCACAGTAACTAGAAATCTGATATTTTGCATACTTGTATATTAATTTAAATAACTAAATAAATAGTGGATAACTAAGCTTAAGCACTTGTGATACATAACTTAGAAACAACGACGGTACCGCAACACCCAGACACGAGACAACATAGAAAAGTTCGTTTCCATATTGACCTGACCGGGAACCGAACCCCGAACCTCAAGAATGCGTGACGCCAAATCCCACCCGTCTTGCCTCTCAGCTACAAAGGTCAAATTATGGCAATAAAACAGTAAAACAAATTGTAAACTATCGTTTGATAAGTCTTCAAAACATTAAAGGTGTAAAAAGATTGTTTTGATATGTTTTGTTGTGTCTTGCACTTTGATGCGATCTTTTGACGTCAAACCTGACACAATTTTTTGCGTCAGTTATATTAGCTACTAACATCTCTTATAGAATAAATAGCAACAAAATCCGTTTACAAAGCCGCGTTGCATCGGGTGCCAAACGGGCGGGACACACCTCGTGCTAACAAACCCACTAGTGTGGCTATGTTCATAAACAATCTCACTACGCAACTAAAAAATACACACAGTTTCACATTTTTTGCACATATAAACGAAGACGAAAATAGTTTAAACCTTTTGCTTTAATAAAAAATCTGATGTAACCAGTTAGTTGACCAGAGGTCCCCAATGCTCCGATTCCTGAACAAACGCAAATATAAACCAATAATATTATTTTTGTGGTATACTCTGATGGCCCTTATACCGTTAAGCCGTTTATTATCATTTTTGTAATTTAAAAATAATTAAACAAGAGTTCAATGCCTCCTATTTAAAATAACTTATTAAAGTAGAAAAAATAAATGATGCCATTTAATAGCACGTAAAAATGCCACTTACAAATTTACTCTACCACATACTCCATTATTCCATTTCCTTGTCCTTTAATTTACATATTGTAACTATTTAATAAAAGTAGTTAAGCAAGCATACTATAATCACAATCAAATAAAAAAACTAATAACTAAATGTTCGTAGCTAAAACTAAATGCGCCAATATCCCGTTCAGCGCGCTGCAGCGCGCCGAGCCAGCGCGGGCGGCGACCGCTACTAAACCCAAGTTAGCAATGGATTTACGGCAACCGCGCCCGTGACTTGAGAGGTGCGCAGCTACACGAAATGAAATTTAATAAGCAAATACGTACTAAGTAGTGTAAAATAATATAAAAATACAATATTTTGTAATGTGATAAAATAACCATGAATATACATATGACAAGAGTTTATAACAAGCGCCAAACTTTAATTGCTTGTCGTAATAATATACGTGTTTTCAAAATAAATGGTAACTATTGTCAATAATTATACATATCCAAGTATATTATACACTTAACACCATTTGAACATAACTACAATGTAGATCAAACTTATATAAGACTAACGGCCCACTCCAGCTACATGTCAAAAATAAAGAGCCTTTTTAGCGGCGGTTTTTTTATTAAAATTTTAAAATATACACACCATGCATAATATGCTGTCGTGCTTTATTTTGTAAATAATTATTAGTGTTATGTCGTAGTACATTTTTTTATTCTATCATAAATAGTTTTCGCAACGATTTAAGGAAAATTTTAGTACTTTCTTCTAACGCTATTTTTTAAATCAGTCCAGTTACAATTGTATTTGTTACAAATATAATTCAAAAATACAAATCTTTCCTCTTTATAGGTAATATTGCCGTTGTAAAGTCTTCTCACAAATTTAAATACCAGCAAATTAAATACTTTCTAAAAGTACCCTTGAAATAATATCAGTCACTAAAACTAAATGCGCCAATATCCCGTTCAGCGCGTTGCAGCGCGCCGAGCCAGCGCGGGCGGCGACCGCTACTAAACTCGAGTTAGCAATGGATTTACGGCGTCCGCGCCCGCGACATGTGTGAGCGGTCCGCAGCTGCCCGAGGGCCGACAAAACGAACAAAAGTTTTTCGCAATGCGGTCTTTAAACTTATATTTTTTGTCGGTCTAATCGAACAGTTTATGCGGTCGAGTGCGAGGGAAGTGCCTGGAAATTGAGACTGAATCTCGGCGCTCAGTCAGTCTTCGCGGCCGTATCAGTTAGCGGCAGGATTCTTTCTTTCGATGTCTTTTTAGAAATATATTTTTGATTTGGAAAGTGAGATATTTTGTAGTGATAATTTTGATGGTCAGTGATGGTACTTCCTTAATGCTTATTTGGGGGAATAGCAAAATAATTGTCTTCAAGTTTTTCTTTTAAGATTAGTTTTTTTTTCTGACCCACTACGCAATAATTTATACCAACTTTCTCTTGTTAAATTAGGTATTTTAACTTAATCAAAAATATAAGCTTATTGTGGGAATATAATAAGATGTGTAACGAATACTAGCCAAAATAGCACTGTATGAACAGTACGAGTATTCAACAGAATCCACGGGAACAAAGTTCACGTAGCGCAAATATAAGATCTAACATAATCCGTACAAAGCGTCCCGCCTCTTCGTAAATCCCAAAGATACCGAGAACTCCAGCATCGCAAACAGAACATCACTAGCGGATTATTGGTTGTACCATAACCAGCCGGATACATAGTACAGGCAGATTTAGATGCAGTTACAAAGGCAACCGAGCTCGCCATTACGGGCGGAGCGACCGCGCAAAAAGCGGACCAAATTCTATTACCGCCTGATATGCAACAAAGACCGCCGGCCCGCCCGCTTCAAATTGCTTTAGGCCACAGTCACCATATTTACTCTCGCATACCTACAATATTCATGCAAATCAAAATTCAATTTAGGAATTCAATAACGTTCACGGTTACAGTTGCAGCGAGTCTTCAATCAATTGTGACGTAGGACACATCTGCGCGGTGGACGCGTTAACAAATACACGTGCAAACGGCATTCCCGTGGTCCAAATGTTGTGGAAAGCGCTAACAATCAAATCAGGCGGTAATAGAACTATAACTTCACGAGTAGCGTGGTCCTTCTAAACTTCATATAGTAGAAATAATAGGAAACGTTATTCTATACTGTATGATTTCCTCATACATCTTACAAAGTACAGGTCTTAAGCATGTAAATTTCAGGGAAACAAAATATGGAACTTACTTAAAAACAATAATATCATGGACACTTTTGACATGTTGCTTCAAAGTCAAAGTCAAAGTAAATATTTTTTTATCCATATAGATTACATTAGTAATACTTATGAATAGTCTCTATATAAAGTAAATGAAGCTACCTCCGGTTCGGAACCTATAACTAAAGAGAAGATACCGGCAAGAAACTCAGTAGTTTTTTTTTTACAAATGAAAGCTACACTTATTACTAATTTTGCACTAAGACACACAGTTAGTTTGTCAATTGTAAAATAAAAATTTAAAAATCAATTATTAAAAAATTTTTTAAATAAAACAAAGGTATTTGTGAATTAGTGTGTGAGGCCCAATTCTGACATTGATTGAGAAAATGCATTATATATTTTTAAAATAATATAAAACACGTAAGTACAGGCGAGCAGTCTAGTTATTGATCCACACGTTCTTGTCATTCAAATACTCTTCTACTTTGTAGTAGCCTTTTTTCAAAAGACAACGTTTGACAAATGTCTTAAATTTGTACAAAGGTAACTCAACAATAACTTGAGGGAGTTTATTAAACATTTTTATGCTTAAAGCAACAAATTAATTACCTATTTTATGTTGTCTACGCTTAGGAACAGCAAGCTTATTTTTATTTCTGGTGTTAATGCTATGATTGTCTGATTTTTTAGGAAATGTATGCAAGTTTTTGTATACATGCATTACGAATGCTACGAATGTAGGTAATCGTAACACTACCGCTCATACAATGTTTCTATGGATGCACGAGCATCCAGTTCATGATTGATGATGATGAGATGCATGTTCTCAGTGTCAGAATATTTAGTGAGGTCAGTAGCATCGTAGGTGCTTATCGCGCTGGAATGAAATAAGTTGATACTAAGCGGTAGTCAGAGTATTCAGAAACTTAAGTTACAGTAAAACCAGTCAATGTACGTATTTATGGTGAAAGTCTTCAATCAATTCGCGCGACGTAGGACACATCTGCCGTCGGACGCGTTAACGAATAGAGGGGCAGACGGCTCTTCTGCGGCCCATAAATTGCGGGAAGTACAAATTAAATTAGGTAATACACAGGCGTGACGAGAGGACACGCGGACGGCGGACACGGAATGGGTGGGGCCGCACCAGATCGTGTGTACCAGCCGGCGACAACTTTTTGCGGTCAATTTTCATGCCGATTCTAATTTAAGTTTATTGGGTTAAATGCCGTGTACGCAGGACGGCGACAACATTTCGCTGCCAATTTTGCAAATTGTATGTTTAAATTATATTCAGCTGATGCAGGCTGGACTTTTCTAGTGAACTTTCTAAACTAATGGAGTTCCTTTTGTTTCTGTAATTTGTATTATGTTGATTAATAGATTTTTATAACCATTTAGTTTTTTAGTTTTCTAAAACAAAATGACTAAATATTTCTGTTTGGTTTAAAATATCAAAAAATGCAAGAAAAACCTTTTTTTTAAATTATGAAACCAAAACTATACGAAAATACATCGCTTTAAATTTTACTTCTTTGCACAGTTTTTACGAATAAGTGACGAAAACGCAGCCACTACCAATGAACTTTGATGCGTTGCATCATCATCTATTTTGTTTTATTTGTTCAAGCAAAAATACGTTTTCATTTTATATTTGAAATCTCCATCGAATCGTCGCCGTATTGGAAAGAAACATATTTACTAGAAACCGTGGATCTCAATCCACACTAATATTAAAACTGCGAAAGTAACAAATTTAGCTCGAAACTAGGATCAAAATATAGATAACTTTTTGTTTTGAATATTAGGGAAGATAGGGGTTACGCTGACCGTGAAAAAAATATTGTGGAAAAAAAACTGTTGTCCACGCTATCGAAATCGCGGGCACAGCTAGAATTAACTATCTTTGGAACTCCTACAGCAAAACTCAAATTGCGTTAATAAGCAATATTTTATAACTGCGTGCTTACACTGTACAAACACCTCGGGCGTCGAAGTTTACAGCGAGCCGGCTTCGCAATAAAAACAAACTTCAACAAAAACAACAAGTTGCACCGAAACGCCGAGCTGTCAAAAAACTTTAATAAACTTTAATGGTTTACGTACTAACGAGTACTTTGCCAACTGCGTTTATAATCCAACTATCGAATGGCGTATTGCGAAGTTTCGAGCGGCGAATGCTCCAAAGCGAATCGTTGGAATATTGACAATTAATTAATAAAGTTGTCGAGTAATAAACAAAAGAGGGCGTGGCTGCGGCGGCGGTCATCGAGGTGTCAGCGGCAGGGAACACGCCACAGATTTGTGGCAGGATCGCAGGTCGGGCTCTCTTGACCGATCTCGTTGTCTTTGGCCGGACCGCAGTTATTAATGAAGTTTGAATAACAAATAGACTTGGGTCTGTTTTGGACGCTCGTGCCAAATGCAATGAGGTCTATTATGAAACAATGTTTTGTATCAGAAATCATGTTTAGTCAGATGTAGCGTTGCGACGTCGTAGAACAGCATCTTTATAATCGCCGTTTACATACACGCGCGTACTAATACTAATACCTATTGAGGTTAGGTACACCTCCCTACTATTCCCTATAACATTTAGGGAAATATTTACTCGTATTCCCATGGCGCTATCAAAAGGTGATGAGGGGGTGGGGGGCTTTTAGTGGGTAGTATTGTCAGAGTAGGGGAGTCCCACACACGCCGCTGTTTTCCTCTGTCAGTGGTACCGTGCGCCCACGCGTTTCCCTCCGTTAAAAATAAAAAAGCCGGCCAAGTGCGAGTCGGATTCGCCCATGAAGGGTTCCGTAGCAGCAAGTAACATTGAATAAAAGTTTATATTAAAGATAAAGATAAGATAAAGATAAAATTGGAGTTGATGGAATTAAAGCTCAATTACGGTTTACGATTTATAAAGTATTAAAAAAACTATGTACCTACTAGAACTCGTTCAAAACAGTTTTTGTTAGAAGTTTGCATCGTAATGTACTTATATCATATATTGTACTACTTTGGAAGTGTCTCTCACGCAAACTATTAAATTAAGAAAAACAGTATATTGGAAACCTCAAAATCATTTTTAAAGTATTACTAATGTAATCTATATGAATAAAAAAGATTGACTTTGACTTTGAAAGACCTATTCATAGATACCAGACACGTAAGGGTTTAAAGAAAAAAATTTTTTAGTTTCAAATTTATTTAACCTTTAACCTTGTATTTTTTCCATTTGGAATAAAAATTCTTAATGCGACACATATATATGTAACCAAGTTTGAACAGAATAGGTTTTATAATTTCGGAAAAAAGTGGCTGTTACATACGGACGGACAGAGGGACAGACAGACATGACGAATCGATAAGGGTTCCGTTTTTCGCCATTTGGCTACGGAACGCTAAAAAAATAAGCTCAAAGATGAAGTATCGGAAACTTATTTAAAGAAAATATAACATCTTAAAATTTTTAAGGGAAAGATAATATAACATTATTTTTATTCAAAAACCTTTATTTCATAATAAAACTATTCTCTTGGTGACTTGTATGAATGAAGCAAATTATGAATAAATTATTTATTTCACTTCAAAATGACATTAAGTCTGTGTGCAGTATTTTTTTATATTAATCTAGGATTTAACATACGATTTCGACGACCACGATCAACTGTACTAAAACGCAAAAAACTCATAAATCGCCACAACTTGTTTCACTATGATAATTGTAGGTATATGTGTGGATAAGTAGAATATCAAATTGCTACAGAGCTCTAATAAAAATAAATAAATCAATCAAAATGTCGCATCCTATTGTTGATAGCGTTGCTTGCAATCACGTACCGATTGTTCAACGGTACAATCATCTCAATGATTAACAGAGAATTACAGTTAGGGCATTGCACACAATTTTTGTGTTTGTGTCTTTTAACCACAGTTAAAAGACAAAAACATACCTAAAACCAACACTAATCTAGCCCACAAAGTTCAAGCACAAATCCAAGTTTCCCTCGCGAAAATTCCGGCACGAAAAAATTCCAAGAATCCCATAATGAAATACCTATTGCCAAAAAAGTGAAAAATTTCAATTAAATATCTTTGTAACTGAATAAACCATGGTGGCTGGATGGAAATAAAAATAATACTGCTCCCACAAAATAAGCGGAGGAAGAAGAATGCAAGCAATTTTTAATGTAGAACGAGCACGTGACCCGCGGCCGCGGCAATAATGTAGCTAACGACGAATATTCGGGCGAATCTACGCCCGCCTCTTAAAGCCACGTCCATATTTTAACTATTTGAGAATATTTTGCAATTCTGAAACTGATCTTACGTCTCCGTGTATTTGGTTGCCACTAGCTGTGCCCGCGACATCCTTCGCTTGAACCTTACTTTCATTGAAAATCTAAATGAACAATAGAAAAAACACTTGTCGATTTTCAGACATTTTTACAAAGATAAGTCTATATACTTATCATACCATATATCTACATATAACAGAATATTGTTAGACACACTCGTATTACATACATACATATTTGAAAAGATTATTTTTATTTACTCATGTCATGGAAATCTTGTTAAATAAAATATATTGGGAAAATTGATTTAGAAAATGTACGTATAAATCTTTATAGCTGAATGAACTAGTAACTACAAAGGCTAAATTCTTATTTGAAAACAATGAATGGAAACGCCTTTAATAATCCTTATCAATGAAAAAACATAGTAATGCGTAAAAAAGTTTGTACCTTTTATGTTTCATTGTGACGAAAAACAATAAACGAAACTGGAAAAGTGACTTTTTGATAACATAACCATAATACAGTTAGTGATAGATAACAATTTTACGAGAATAGCTAACTATTTAACTAAATCATGCGCACTCAGCACTTTGACTGCGGATTTTAATACAACAAAATGTTAACATAACTCAAAATAAACACCAAACTATTGACATTGTTATGCTCAGCGGAAATATGGATATTATTTTGACTGTGTGTCGCTTTATAGTTACCCTTTATACTGGTAATGTTGCAAAGTATATCCCTAACGGTAACATTTCGCTGAATCAAGTATTAGGGTTGCAAAAAGTAAAAAAATGTGTTTTAATATGAAATGACTTCATCAGAAAACTAAAACTATTTCATTGCATTTTTAATCAAATCTGCTGTTTCTCACAGAAAACTTTTTTTTAGTGTGCCACGTTTCTGTTTATAGCTCGTTACTTCAGAAAATAGCTTTCTTAATTGTTGGGTTTATAATTTTCATTACTGTCAGAAATAATAATATTATCTACACTAATATTAGAAAGAAGAAAGATTTGTATTATTGTATGTTTGTAATGAATACTGCAGTGACGATATTAACAATTTTTTCACCATTAGAAAGCGACATTCACCTAGAATAACATAGTCTATTTTTATTGCTGGAAAATAGTAACTCTACGCCTACGAAGTCGCGAGCGGCCGCTAGTTATAACATTAACGTTATTCATAAATTTGGAGTGTGTTATATTTTACACTAGCGATCCACCCAGGCTTCGCAAGGATGTAATGTAAATACTTAGAAATATTGGCTTTTCTATTCTTTATTGCAAACAAAAAACTTCTTCTTGAATCACTCTATCTATTAAAAAAACCGCATCAAAGTCCGTTGCGTTGTTTTAAAGATTTAAGCGTACATAGGGATATAGCGACAGCAAAAGCGACTTTGTTTTATACTATGTAGTGATTAAGCAAATCCCAGCCCATGAATTTACATTTAATATTGCATTACCTGACAAAGGTTTTTTTTACCTCAATTATTAGATTACTATAACAAACCGCCATCTTCATGTACTTTTATATACTTCAAAACAACCTTACATCCTTTTTTCATCGCAGGAAGTTTGATCAAATTGTAGCGAAAACAAGAGCCAAACAAGCAATAGGTATCTCATATTTTTGTATCTGGCAACCCTGTTCAGGATGCGACACGCCGAAACAACATATTTCAAGTCGATACCGGCCGGACAATGGTCGGAAGTGGGCGAATATGAATGGTCGGAAAGGCTTCTCTGCCTATCGAACAAGGGTGTCGAAGCAAATAACTGTATTAACTGACATTGTGAAAGGTAACATCGATTCGAGTCAATTCATCTGTAAACTGAGCGTCGGCTTCGCTAGTTTTGTTATTTTTGTTGGAGCCATTTTAATATCAAGGTTTAGGGAGCCAAGTTTTAGTGAAAATATCGCTATTTTCGTTTTTGCTTTTTATAATAACCAGTCAGCTCGTGACCACGGTTGGTGCAACGTAACCGAAACGTTGAGCAGTAAGTAGTTCTGAGTAACTACTAAAAAATTGCGTTATGACCCGGTAACTAATTTTAAAAGTTATTGCTTTTTTTTTATATTACACTTCAAGATTAGTTAAGTAATGAGGTCCTATCTTAAGGGCGACAAGTACAGCATAATAAATCTGTTACTCTACTTATCGCCCTTACCTTGAAGGCTTGACCCCTGCTACTAATGTAGCACCCCCCAGGAGCTCTGGAAACCTTACTTTATTGGATTGTTATTTGGCTGTGGTCTGCTGTAAGGTGTAGGTGTTTCACGTATTTCACCAGTCGGGCTGCTCCAGTTCGAGCGATAAATCGCTATGCCCTACCTCTCTTAATATTGGAGCTAATTAGTAACTCCCTGTAACTTTGTTGCAGGTGAGATGATAATCTCCAATGACAAGTATCATATGAGCGAGATTAATAGCTCAGCGTACAGCGTGCAGATGCGGCTGATCGTGCGGAATATACAGCGGGGTGATCTTGGCGGCTACAAATGCATCTCCAAGAACTCAATAGGGGACGCTGAGGGAAATATCAGATTATATGGTAAGTATAGAATATATTCTGTTCATATCTCAAAATAATCTGTGGAAAAGCAGATCAATAGGTAGTGGGAAAACATCAGATTGGATGGTAATATTCTTAATCGTAACCATAATTCGACTCATCCAACGACATTTATGTAACTACAAACTAGTTTAGTGTCCTCTGTGCTTTTTACGAAAGATACTCTATTTATTCTATAGAAACCAGTACAGCTGTGTCCTTGTTGTAAACTAATATGTCTTAGGCAGCTCCATAGCGGGCATCGTGGTTAATATCAAATTGCATGGTGAATGCCAGACAATCTTCACTCGATTTGCAATCTGGATGTCTTTAAGTGTTTTACCAAGAGTTCACTACAGTCATCAGATAGGATACGGACGGAGCGTGGAAGTGCTCATAATTCATAAATAACCTGTAAAAAGCAGCGCGTCAATTCAAATGAGTTCAAGACATTTTTAAAGAACTTGATAGCACGCCGAGGAAAATATCAAATTATATGGCAAGTGTGTATGTTATTCACCTCACAGTTCATATACAACAGTAACGTTATGTGCAAACCAGCGTGGTCACTGTGATAGATATAAATGCGTCTCCAAGAACTCTTTTGGGAATAAGGAAAAATGGTAGGTCACACAAATATCACAAAAATTGCAGGACCACCTAAGGAAATTTTGGTCTTAAATAAAAATGGTACAATAGCAGAAAGCTGCTGCATGTTTGTGTTCGTAAAGACTCACCCCACGTACACATATTTATCATGCTTATCTAAACACGTCACTATTACAACCTTAACCAAACGTACTTCGTCATTTAGAATAATCTTTGACTTTGTGACTGTATCAAACTTACTGAAGGTAAGTTGCACCAACACAATTTAAAGATTACTCATTGTGCGCTAGTTTAAAAAAAAATTTGATAAGATTGAAATATTCGAAATGCAATTCGCACAACTCACATTTAGTTTCATGGAGGTTTGAAATCAACAAAGTACTTACTAAAGTGAGAAAGTTTATGCATCTACGTCGCAGTTTTGTCTGCTGTTACAAAACTCGTAATAAAACCAAAATCAAATTTCAAATGCAAGTAATTTGAAAGATTGTTTTAGTCCAGATGCATAACAGAAGTAGATCTGTACCTCCATCAGACGGTATCCAGTTACATATTTAATACCTTTGCATCCCTTTATCAACCGACCCAATCCTGGTTTCCCCACATTCATTTAGAATGCACCTCTTGATTGCACCCGTTTACTTACGGACCGCTCTCTGGCACAGAAATGGAGCTGCCGCATCGGAAGTCCCGAGACGAGGACGAGCGCATCAACTCCCTGGAGGAGACAAACGACGTGCGCTCCAGCCTCCAGGGTCCACTCCGGGAAGGTGGACCCCGCGGCGAGGACGCCGGCTTCCTAGGAGGAGGATCCCCACCCACAGCTTCCTCGACCCGCGTCCTCCCCCACGCGATCTTTTTAATATCGGCCGTCGTCTACGCCGCGTAAACTTTCCCCCATAAACCATGCGCGAAGTTGCCTGTAACATCACATATTTATTGTTCTTACGAGTTAGACATGATTTTCTCGTTTCGACGCGCGAATATTGCCCGAGGCATATCCATATTTCCACATTGTTAATACTAATCATATTTGTCGTTGCGCGAGGCGTATGTACAGCAATTAGAGACGGTATTATCTGTAATTAAACGTTGGACGGAAATAGTTATTGAATATCCGGTTGAACTTACGTAGTTAATGTCCGATGACGGAATGAATTGTGACGGTATGTAAACATAGGTGATAATATTTAATGAACCAAGCTTCTGATGATTGTAAATGCTTAAAATAGATAATCGTATACAGTATTCGTTTATTCCATAGTTACAACTTAATAATGAGTGTGGAATGATGCGTAATACGTTAATTGTGTGGTGAAACTGTCGTCGCCTATTTCTAATGATTTCTTGGTAAATGACAACATTTATACTTGTAATTGTTTTTTATAAAACCATTCATGTTTTTAATGAGACTGTTAGATACATCGTACCTTTGGCTTGGTATGAATTGAGAAACTCAGTAACACTGAAAAAATTGTAATAAAGTTCTTACAAAAGACAAGCAACATTAAAAAAATAATCTTATTAAAATAATTCTTTAACGACTTAAACAGATAGCGAGAATACCAAATATTCAAATAGGTATAGATTGTTAAATGAATTTGCTTATATCTGTTTTGATAGCTGCAAGAAGATCGTAGCTCATCTAATTATTGTTATTAACTTCAATTTTGATATCTTTTCTTAAATTTAACGTATTATTTGAGAACAATTAAATTGTCTCGCCTAAATATAAAAACGCCTTTCATTATTTTAGACCGACTAAATATCTATACAGAGTTGACAATGCGAAAGTGTAACATTAACTGTATGTCTTAATATTGTATATTTAAATTATGAAATGTTAAAATATGTGTACATATTAGTAGAAATAGCTATAAAAATCTAACGAACTTGCTTGTTTCAGTGAAAAACAATTAGAGATGTTTTATTTTTATTTATTTAATGTTGATAAGTTTGCTAGCAATGTAATTTTTCAAAAAGATATTTACTTACCTACTTTGTATTGTATTAAAAATTGAATGTACATTTTAAATATACGTTTATAAAACTAGGGTATTTTGTAAATTGTTAATGTTTTAATATTGTTGAATTTTAAGATCAATTATTTGTAAACTAAATAAATATGCCCGTTGAGTAGTCGTTTAGTTCCGTTTTAATATTGAAGGATGATTTTTCGGAACACATGTACGTAGATTTCTAATACCCAATTTATTTTGTGGTCATACTATGTAAAGAGTCTGTAACGCTCTGTCAGTTTTTATATAACGGCCTTATATGAATGTATAATATCGCCTGCGAAACAAATATAAACGAAGTAACGTCCATGACCGTTTTTCATTTACATTTGAGAAGTTATCTGTACGTATAATATGGAATTCAAAATATCGATTAAAAATTCAATTTAGTACATTTATATAAAAGATTTGTAAGAAATCCACAAAGATGACGAAACTCTAACTTGGCTTATCGCATGTGAAATCAAAAAGTTCAAATAGTAAGTTCTTAAATTAAGTATCTACTTATTATATAGGTACTATGAAAGTTTTGGAACTGTAAAGCATAGTAAATGTAGACGGTACTATGAAAGTTTTGGAACTGTAAAGCATAGTAAATGTAGACGTCGCAATAAACAATTAGGTCGTGATCATAACAGTAATTTAACAGTTTAGTACGTCATTTCAATTCACGTTACCTTTAACAATTTGAACACGGTGGCCATAACCTTTGTTCCCGCGCTCATCAGCATCGCTCGAAGTCCAAAACATAACCAACTTACAAGGAGCAAAACTCCCACACCCATAAGATCTTGTACCTTAATTTAACACTTAGTCAAAATAGACAATTTCGGGAAGGGTCTGACAATATCCCGTGTGTCGACCCTCTTAATAGGTACCTTCGGGCGAGCGTGTAAGTGCGATCTAGATAGCGAAACCACTTGCATTAGCGAAATTACCTCGGGCTTTATTATTTTCATTGAGACAAACCTGGTAGAATTGGGTACGGAAACTGGTGAGATGACTATAGACAGTGTGGATTTGAATCCTTTGTTATAAAGTCGCTTTTTGGTGAACGTTTTTTTTAATTTTCATCACACGACGACTATTAGCCGATTCTAAAAATGTGAAACATCTGAACCGCGAAAAGAAGCTTGGCCTAAAGCCTAGGATTCAAAAAGTTTTGAAACTTAATTTAGAAGCAAATAATGTTTTTCACTCAAACCAAATATTTGCTCAACTTACTGCGCAAATTCGTCTGTTGGCTGTTTTTTAACTCTTTTACGCAAACGCTATCATATTATGATAATGGAATTGGATGACATTTGGTATGTAGATAGAGGAGATACTAGATATATAATCATTTCATATACCTTAATCCCGAAATAACGAAAATGAATTATTAGTATTTAATAACGTAGGGGAAATTCTAACTCTAAATAACCAAGACTTGTGTGAATTTCCTTTAAAAGAAGACGACTTTTCTTTAAAATTTGAAAAAAAAAATTGTAGTGTTCTTTTTCAAATAAAACCAGCTCACTTTAAGTAAATTGTACTTATAATGTACCTAAAGAAACAACAAAATTACTAAAATGATTACTATAATTCATTTAAAATAAGTAAGAGAGGGCATGCTCCTTAACAATTTCTACAACAATTTAGAAGTTCTCTCTAAAAACGTCAAGAGTAATAAATTCGCAGTTCAAAACTAAAATCTTAACTGTCAAACAGTTTAACCTTTAACAAAAAAGCTTGCCAACAAATTGTCGTAACTAGAGAATAATTTACAAAGCGGAATATTTTCAAAGGTACCATTCAAGCACGTTTAGCCCAGCTTCAAACAACCATTTCAACTGCTTAGCTCCCCACAATTTCTTGTCAAAAACGTTCTGGTGCATTGTTTTAGCCGGGACGAGCTTGTCGTCTCTTTGATGTACCTAGTGCTCTAGGAATAGGGTTGTTGAAAATTCTCAACTCTCTGCAGACTGGGATTGTAGTAGGGTAACTATTTGTTGCATTATTACTTGAGGGTCCTCACAAATAAATAGTACCTGTCTACTCTGGTATTATACAAAATTTAGGCGTGTTTCTGCTCAACTGGTAGCTGTCACAACTCCGTACATTAGAGAACTTACACGATCTACATGACCAGTTCAAATGGGTCAATCAAACGACGACAAGGGGACTTCCTTAGGTCTTCGTCGCGTCATGTGACTGCAAAAGCATTTAGGGAAGTTTCAGGCATTTCGAGATGTTAACTACCTATGAGGGCATGCTCCTTAACAATACTGATGATGGCTGAAGGGATATGCCGTATTTTCATCTCAAAATTCATCCCCTACTTTACTTACTAAGCACTTATACCTATAAGTGCTTAGTAAATTGTGTTTTGCTCAGTAGTACTATTCTAATTTTAAATTGGAAATCGGTAGTTATATTTTTTTTATTTTTACAGACAATCACACCAATCACCTGGTCTCAAACTAAGGTTTTCCCTTGTACTATGAGTACCAGACGACGGATACTAACTGGGGGCGTTATCCCACCCAGACTCAAGTCAATTTAGAAAAGTTCGTTTGCCAAATTGACCCGACCGGGAATCGAACCCGGAACCTTTCGCGCTTTGGCTGCCTTCCTTAGCCATTGCGCCACGGAGGTCGTCAATTTATATTGTTTCAGAAAACATTTACAAAGGACACATTAACACGAATTCCTGATACTGATGGGTATTGTCCTATTGTTTTAAAATAATATCTCAATCTTCACCTAATAATATTTTTACGAAAATCGATCAATTTCAATACAGTTCATGTAAAACGAACATTGTTTTTATTGGTTAAAGGGTCGTCAAAGGGAACTATGATCTTTGTAGGAAACAGACAGAAGTGAACCACTAATCGAATAGGCGCATGCACGTTCTCCTAGCTCCCGTGGGATGCAGTACCGATATCACGGTTTGCATCTTAACTACTCTACTGGTGACATACATACCAAACTGTTTACTTAATTGCGATTACATAGCCCATATTTACTCGTTAGGTACACAGGACCAAAAAAGTGCTATTTTTATTAAAACTTTTTATGTAGGAAGAAGCCGTGCTGCGAATAAGAAGTTGAAAGGGCAAATCATCCACATAATATTCTGACGTGAAAATCCAATTTAATCTTACGGTTTTAGAATTTAGGCCGACACACAAAAGACAAAATTGTTAAGGCGTAGAAATGAAGACATGGACGATTAGTTTTACGCATATAATTCCAAACATCAATTTATTGATTAACTGAATATCATAAATTGGTATATAAATTCGACCTTTGTATGAACGGAAGTGGAACACCTTTCCACTTTACGATTTTAATCCTTAATGTTAATTACTTCCACCTACAGGACTATTCTTATTTACGTCATCTCTAACAGTCATCAAAGTTATAAATGGCGTTGATTGCCAATTAAAGCTTCAAAGCCATTTGAATATGTCCCAATTTCGCACTGTCATAAAATTCTTCAACTAGAAAAGACGATAAACCAGCATGTAAATGTCACTCAGGCTGGGCACCAAAGTCGCCTCAACGGGACTAATTCAATTACGCCCATATGTGGATCGAAACCTATAGGTAATTTGAAAGTTGCCTTACTCATATTATACCCTATGTCATAGGCATTTTCATAATGAACTTTCCGTCGAAACAAACTAATAACATTGCAATCAGACTGTTCCAAGAAATCCGTTAGTAGCTTTAAGGACTTATAAAACAAATATTTTCAATGTAGCTTAGCAAACAACTAGGGTAATATGTATCCAGTTCATATTGTGCTACCGCCGTTGGTTACGATTTCCATAATTCAAATGCTTAAGCTATTAATTTGGAATCAGGTCAATATATGTGAAGTTGTCTGAAATTGATTTTTATATAAATAAGAAAGGAATTCAAGATAACAAGTAACTTTTCAGAACTGTACTTGTAATAAAATACTAGTTTCCTGCTGAGACATGTGTCAGTTTATACCTCATTCACGGTATACAAAATTTATCGATACCTAGAACTTCCCAGAAATTACCTCTTCAATACTCCTCCTTGACAAAATTTAATAAAATTATTTCATTTACAAACCTTCAGAGGACCTAACTAAAAGTGAAAAGGAATTTCAAATGAAATTTGAGTAAGCACGTGGAGAGATTCCCCCAAAAATAACAAGCGGTTGATATTTGAACGTTTCAGTAATCGTAATTTTAAGAATTGGTGTTAAGTAATTTACGTACCACGATTTCTCATTTACTTAATCTATATTTATTAACGTCATATCAAACTCTGAAGTGTGTTTACTTGACCTTTTTTTCTTGGGCTAACAAGATATGCTGTATAATATAATTACGCATAGTGCTACTTCACGAATCTAATAATATCATGAGTTTATTTAATGAAAAATAAAAATAGCCCCCTTAATCCTCGTTTAGCTCCACGTAGCTTGTATACGTAGAAGCTAGTGACAGCATTTAAACATAAAAACGTACATTTTATTATCTTCTTGCTAGAAGCTAAAACGTCGTGATATAGAATATTTTTTTACTGTGAAAACTTTGTGCAACCGGTACGTTTTAGAAGTGACATTATGACCTGCAGCTGTTTGGCTTTAAAAACGCTCGCAAGCCGTTAGCTATACGAGGAATGATATTCAACACTGTTCTGCTCGGCGTGTCACGTCACGTCAACGCTCCGTCTGACGTGCTCTCACGGGCGCCTACAGTTGAGTGTGAACTGAACTCTGGAGATCAAGTTACATAAAAAACGTATCCAATGGACATATAGACGAAGACAACTTCAAAAAATGCAGTTTAGGAGTCCAATCATTGATTGGACTCCTAAACTGCATCTTAATCAATAGTACCTAATTCTAATAAAGCGTGCCGTCAGCGCCGGCCCGTCACGTCCATTGTGTGACCTGCACGCCACAATGACGCTTCGCCGACGGCCCGTCGACGTCACGCATCACACTTTGTGTGGCGCAAATGGGCATATTCCTGTTAAAGATTACAGAAATAAATCTATGTTAACAAATAAGCACATTTGTAACTAAGTGTCGAAAGAAATCCGATTAGGTTGGCACACGTAGTATACGATGATGTGCATGCGACGAGGACGCTTCGCCAACGTCCCTTCGCCGTTGCGCCTCGCCCCTTGTGGGGCAACAGGATGGGTCTGTTCCTATTAAAGATTACTGAAACGAATTCCATTACGTTATGATAATTCCCTATTCAGTTACAAAATTCCTATGTTAGCAAATAAGCGCATTTGTAACTTAAGTGTCGAGACAAATCCGATTAGGTTGGCACGCGTAGTCTTAAGACAAAGGGTCGTCGTCTTATAGCAGAGCTCGTCCACTTCATTAAGGCATGAATTATGAATAGAGACGGCATTAGCATCCATCTGGAGCCGCGACCATGGAGCACCATTGTCATGCAGATTGTGGCCGGACGTCCGACGCGCGACTATTGCCAGAGTATGGTTGCTTGTAAACAAATATGTATGCGTCGACGTATGAACCTTCAAATACGTCAACATATGTACTAATAGCTAATGGCAAGCTTCGCTTGAGATATTTTCTTACTTTAAGTGTTGGATCTTAACTGGTTTGTTTGTATTAGTTGTAACCGTTTTAGAGTAAATAAGTTTCTGTTGAACGTTCCTTTCGTATCGTATTGATATAAACGTTCTCATCACCGCTTCATTTTTGATCCTGACAAGTTTTCTATTTTTTAAGCATCTACTTACTTGATATACCTACATCGACTTGAACACTAAACTGATGCTTCAACAAGTTTCACACTTAAATGTATATTTGTACCTATATTAGACATTCAAGGAGAAAACAAACACGGCTGTTCATCTCTTATCACATCTCTTGTCACTCACTAACCGAGGTCAGGTAGTCAGGGAGAATATGCTAGCATAAGAATAAGAGGGAGTAAGGTCATTTGATCTAAACCCACACCTCCACCAAACAACAGATAGCTTGCGCGGTGCGTTATAGACGTTTCAACATATAGGTACGTAGCATTAGCATGCTACGTACGTCTGTAACAATATTAAAACGAGATATCTACAGCAGTACAACCTACCTATACGGCTGAAAAGATTGTTATTGTAAAATAACACCACACTACCGAATTTAAATATTTCGAAGAAACCGAAAACCTCAAGTCAAGGTGTCTTTAAATTTGTAATTTACAAACATTTCTGCAGTAAACGTGGTCGTCTAGTCCTATTACACTGTAACAGGAGGTGATTTTAACCTTTTTCGTTGAGGTAATATAGAAATCAGTCAAGGCACCAGTTTATTTAAAACTTGTCTGCCTTATAACTTATAGAATTCCCCAAACGTGAGGTAGCAGCCAGAATATATAAATATAGCGCAAGGTATAATTCAGACAAGCCTCACAGAAGAATCAATGGAATCAAGTCGACCGATCACGACTAAACTAAGCGAATACGTTTCAATAAACCCATTGAGTTGCATGAAGCTGCGATAAAATAGACTGTTTTCTCCACCTACGGTGGCGTAACACAATTCGGGCCTCTACAAAAAGTGGTTTATTGTGTTCTTAAATAAAGTTATTCAGTTTAGTTGGCGGCGTATTGTATAGGCCCATTGTGTTCTCTGGGCCCAGGTGGGCCGCCCTACGCGTTCACCTTATGAATATCAAAAACACGTTACATTTATTTACGGGCGCTCGTTCGCGTATTGGTCTTAATTTCTTTCAAAAACATATGTAATACGAACTGAAAGTATTTTATTTTGAACCTTAGAAAAGCAAAAATGTCATGCCTTTACCTAAGTCATTTTTTGTTAGGTGTGCGTATGGATTAAAGATATAAACCCATCTTACACAACATATACACATTTAAGTATACAAAATCAGCATACACAATGTTGTTTCAATGATACTTCTTTGCTTTTTCGTCCTTTGTACACTTTTCGGCCCATTAAAATTATTCTAAATAGTTTGGAGATACAGAACAATCACTGTAAATTGTTTGTTTAGTATAACTTAAGCTGAGCCTCAGACAACATAGGCTTGCCTGCCTATAATAATAACTATGTACTATGAAATGTTGTATTATAGTGCAATCCTTTCAAATACACAATTTTTATTATTAATGTTAAGATTGACATACCAGTGGAGCTTTAAATGTAACAAAACTAAACTAAAAACTCATCTTACTCATTTCTAAACCATATGTAAAATTTTACAAGTTAAATGCTCGTCTTTACTAAAATTTCAAAATGGAAAGCCCTGAAACAATAATATTGTACTTCTTGAAATATTCTAATTTGTATGTGGGTAGGAACAATATTATTCAAAAACGGAAACAGATTCGAATTAGGAATCTTTATGTAGCACTTTTTACCGCTATATATTGGACTACGTCACATACTTTGCTCTCATTATGTGGTTAGTAGTTGAAGTAATGTACAAAAATCTCATGAAATCCCCATCCCTGAATACAATTCAAAAGAGATTGTCTTGCCTCAAATAATTTGATGTACTGTGAGACATTCTTAAATAAAATTCGTGGGTGTCTTTGATTTAGTCATATTTCGGGAAGCAGGGTTTTAAATAAATTATGGAAAGTCAAGAAAACGATTCGTTGTTCTGTTTACTAACTATAGCACATCAAGCTACCCGTATTTTACAGTGCGTATTTTTTTTACAACAGCATCATGATGAAATATCCCACAATTTGATATTGCTATTCCAAACAATTATGCCTACATAGACCGGCCAACGCAGCCGCGCACTTTAATGGCTGATCAATTAAGAGTCTGATAACTTTAAAAGCTTAATTATCCGCTATCAGGGTGATGCCGCATGCATTAAACTAATTAGCTGAACTGCGCGCAAATTGTGCGTATACATTTTTACTTTACCGCATTTAACAACACAAACTCAAGTGTTACCAACCATGAGGACGTGACGATCGCTTACTAGCTTACAGAAAAACTGTTGATAGACCGGTACAATCAAAAGCACGGTAGGCTTTTGATTTTTTACGCACTCTTATCGTTAGCATTGGAATAAATATCGCACTGCAAGTTTTTACCTTATTGTGTTGTTAACTCGTAAATTTTAAAATTATGTGGTTTCTATTATCTGCAGTTCAAACATTTATGTATAGTTAGGTAAGTTCCATATATCTTTATTGAATATCAATGATATGTTTGACATCACGGTAAATAATTATACGTATTATATTTCCATAAGGTACATGGCTCATTGACAATCTTATATACCGGTATGGTTCACACTATCTGCCGGTTTCTGTGGTTAGCGCTTGTCTCTATGGATTTCATAAAACTATATTTTGAAAAAAAAATCAGTCATCTTTAAAATCCAATTATTTCTGTATTCATCACAATTTTGATAGAATTTTATATAGACAGGATCCGAACATTAGACAGACTCCATAAAAACACTTGCTAAAACAACAGTTTACTTCACCGATGCAAGTTTTTTTTCAGCCAGAATGCGGCGCGAGTAGTCACAACCTAATTGTTAGCAGCTCTTGTTATAAAAGGTAAGGCTGGTTAATCGCCGGCACCGACCTGTTTGCGTTCGCGGTAGCGATACACATACGTGGTCGAGCATACATTTTTGTATGTATCCTATTGAATACTCATTGATAAATGTACTACTACCAATAATAGTAGTAACCAAAATGTTTAAGGTTGAATCAAGCTCCATACCTATATATAGCCGTACCTATATATATATAGTCATTGTTCAGCCATCCTACTAAAATAATAAACGTGGAAGTTTGTAAGAATATTTAAATATCAGGATGCTACTCTTTTATGCAAACACTACTGAATAGAATTGGATGAAATTTGATACAAAAATATATGAGATACTAGTTGAACATACTAGATACTATTCCGAAATAGCGCGAACAAAATAGCGGGTATCAGCTAGATAAAGTTTTTTTTTTATATTGCACTTCAAGATTGACCTCATCCCACCTGATGTTAAGTGATAATGAGGTCCTAGCTTAAGGGTGACAATTACAGCATAATAAACCTGTTACTGGACTTGTCGCCCTTATCTTGAAGGCTTGCCCCTGCTCCTAACGTAGCACCCCCCAGGAGCTCTGGAAACCTTACTCACTCGCAGGAACACAACAACACAGAAGTGATTGTTATTTGGCTACAAACTTGACGTTTCTTAAAACCTAGAGGTTTCAAATGTCGCTAGAGTTCAAATTCCAAGCACATCTTCAGATGACTTACTAAGTTTGTTGTCAGAAGTTATCAAATTTAAGCGATTATGACTAAATAATAATACTAAATAAGACTTTTCCTAACATTTTCTCATCACACCAATAACGAAGATTTACTTGGAATTTATTTGCCTAGGGTCCAAAGAGATTTATCCACGCAGAGGGTGTCTATTCCTTTTTAGGGCTCCGTAGCCGAATGGCAAAAAACGGATGAAACTTCATGCCTGTCCGTCCGTCCGTCTGTCCGTCTGTACGTCTGTATGTCACAGCCACTTTTTGCCGTAACTATAAGAGCTATACTGTGGAAATTTTGTAAGTAGATGTATTCGGTGAACCGCATTTAGATACAAAAATATAAAAAAACAAATATATTTTTTTTAAATAATAGAATGAGAAAACAAAAAAAATATATGATGCACATTTCAATTCAAACTATTGAGGGCTGTCGCATATTAAAAATCACAAGATGGATTACCACACCATATTGAAATCTAGCAAATTTGCCATGAGCGATAACCATGAATACAGCACTTCTATTCCTCACATTACCTAAATTGTGACGTATTGAGCATTTCGAAGTAACTGTGACTTAACACAGGGGACGTCATCATTTCAATTGAGGTCGTGCCAACTACCCTCTCTCATCAATCAATGGCTTAAATTCATTGCGATAGCCTTCTGTCTATTCATTAGAACTATCTATCTCCTATTTCAATTTGTTGTCACTGGGTCAACTTGTCGTTTAGTTAAATTACATGATTCTAGGCTTCTTTTGTTACAGTTCTGATGGAAGTTATATTGATTTTGTTTTCTTATTAAATCTGACGGTTAGGTAATGTTGATATCTGAAGCCATCTTTAGTACCTATTTTAAAATCAACCTGATTTTAAATTATACTTGAAATTTTCGTCGTCTATAAAAACCAACTATCAAAATCGAAACGAACAAAGGGAAGGTTTTGAATATTAATCAAATACGGCAGTTCAAACGTGTTTTTAATTGGCTTATATAATATTATGATTTTTTTAAACGATTTATTCTTATTCGAAGGGAATTGGCTAGGTTTGTAAAAATAAAAATTGCTATCGGCTATATTCATATCCGACATGTTTTGTTTTTAAATTGAAAATTTTAATACCAAATATATGTATTACATAAAGGCTGAAATCAACTTCATACGAAACTGAAATATGAACGTTTTTTACGTTCAAAAACATTCTTTTTTTGTAAATGTATAAGTGTAAATGTAAATGTATGAGTGAAGCCACTTTTTAATAATTATGTACCTAACATAATTATTAAAAAGTGGCTTCACTCCATTTAACCAACTCGTTAAGTAAACTTACAATCACAAAAACGGTTACTCTTAAGAACAATCTGAAATATTGCTCAATACCCTCATTTAATTACACAGGCATTCCTTTATACTCGAATAGCGCACAAGAGCGCTAGAGTGAGCTTTGTGGCTGCTGCGCCGTTTCCATAGCTCACGACAACACACGCTCATAGCATCACTTGAAAAAAAATCCATGCACTTAGCGCAGAAATAAGCGAGGTTTTCGACCGCATTCACTTTTAGCGTTGTAGTTTTTCTCTTTTTACACCCTTCTCGCCATTCCATTCGGCGTCCCTCTCCAACCTCGCATCTCTTCAACTGTACTCTGTTCGTTCGTGACACAAAGCAATATGTGAGTTAACTTCAGTGTAACGATTCTTGTTTGAGTTGCGATTTAATGCCTCCTTAAACTGAGATGGTTTACGGGTTAACCCGGTTCGAGGATAAAAGTATCCGCGTTTACTTTTTGGATCGAGGCGGCTCAATAAAAAACTTTGAATCCTTTAAAGACATTCGCTCCTATTACGTGGAGATTTGCAAACTTTTTACTTTGAACGGAAATGAAGTTGGGACGATTTAATCGTCTATTTCATCTTGATTAGCCCAGATATTCTGAAAAGCTTTTGAGAGCATTGACGTTCATAATTCACTTTTTCTTAGTATTTGATCTACGTTTGTAATTTAACGCGTAATTTCGGTAGATTTTTATGCCCTTTTTGCAGTGATTACATGTGTCATTACACATCATGTCATGTCACACATAGCGAAATTTATAATTTATTTTCTACCAAGAATATCTTAATGTTATACATTAAAGTATGTAGCGTGCAATATTAGCAATGTATTGCAAATACACAATATTTCGGTAGTATAATAAATACTGCATTTATGTGCTTATTTTAAGCTATTTATGAATAATTTCCTAGTTTTAACTGTTTCGACAGCAAATCAATTTAATAAAGCTTTATTTATAGATTACATAGAAACCGGCAGCGAAAGCAACTAGGAATCAACCTCAATCACATTTGTAACTAATAAAACAAACATCCAATTAATTTGCGTTAACCACAAGTATCGATATCTAGTTATTCCGAGTTTATATTAAGGCCGCTTGACCCGACCCGTACCCTGCCTCTGTTCATCTGGAAACAATTTTGTCCGAAAAGTGGTCAGATTAAGAGCTAATCTATATTTACCAATGAAACAAGCATCATGCCCGGCCGCAACTTGTCCAATTTACATGACGAAGGTGGCGATATCGCAAAAGAAAGTTCCCGACAACTTTTATCAGATCCCAGCCTACTGCGGCTGATGAGTTGGCACCGAACTTTATTTACTGAAACCACGATCAGATTCAATGGAAACGGAATTGGGATATCAAGTAAAGTTATTTCGTTTAATGTCTGGGTTTCGGCCAAATTAAATTCATATCATTGATTTTCCTGATTACTTTGTGGTGTAATGTTGTTTTCATTATGTCATTATTTCTTTCCGATTTTCATATTTTACCTATCAGATAAAGTAATTTTACGAATCCTTAAAATTTGTAAAGCGTGATTTTTGGCAAAAATACTTTGTAACTATATTTAAATGAACATTTCTGCCTAATACAACTTATAATAAAGTATAATAACCCCAGTGCAGAAATAATACTTCACACTTATTAAACCATTTTGAAACGTAGGTATTCAACGATAGAAATGTTAAAAAGAGCAAATTTTTAATTAACTGCACGCTCATGAAAGATGCAAAGTTAAATGAGCGTGAAACCGTGTGTGCATAAAGAATCTCATTCCATACTACTTTATGCCGTACTGAACCCCGACCCGAAAACTGTTTGGAGGGGCTAGGATTAGGCAATGATATAGCCAAGTACGTATTACACGAACAGATTTAAACTGAATTAACCGTTCGATCGGAAAATTGGAATGCCACACAGATAATTACCTGACACTCACAGAAAAGGAAGTCGTTTTGGAAGGAGATTCAAATAAGCGTGTACGAAGGACCAAGTGAGACGGGCGACCGGCCTTCCGTAGGCTGGGAAAAATAACTGATACCGTGTTATCTGAACAAGCGATCGACTAGAACCGGATACCAGCCAATTGAATCGGGGCTCGTTCACAGAAGTGTTGTGATTGAATTTGAATCTCCCGGACTTCACAGACGGATGTTCTTGCCGCTTGATGGCAATTACTTAGTCGCTTTTGTGTTGAGGAAAGCCGTAGGAATTCGTATCACTGATTGCGAATTGATTGGTTTTAAATACGATGCTGTATTTTACCTTAACCTGTGCGATGATAATTTGTTCAAAAGGTACAATTTCGCTGTCTGTCTAATAATTCCTATGTATCAAAACTCAAAATTAAATATAAAAAATCAAAAGTTTTATCTAATGAGAACATTTTCACATTTTCTTAGCTCAGAAATTTCGTGTGGACTATATGTGGGCGCAAAATTTCAAAACATTCTACAGACTTCACGACCTGGCTACGCAATGGCATCAAGCAAGACAAATATGTGAAGCTGAAGGGACGTCCCTACTTGTACCAGAGAGCTTAGAAGAAATGGAAAATCTTAAACTGCTCGTCAGTAATATGAAAGCCCATTATACAGCTATATTCATAGGAATACATGACCAATTCTCTACTGGTTTTTATGTAAATCTCAAAGGTGACACTTGGTGATCGTATCTAATTTATTTCATTGTTAAAAAGTTTCAGGAGACTCTAATTTAATCATACGTCTGTATTTCAGGAGAACCAATCAAGGACACGATATTGACTTACCTATGGGGTGAAGGATTACCAGATAACCACAATTTCAGCGAACACTGTGTTGTTATGACTAGAGAAGGACTATTTGATGACAAACCATGTGACGCTATATATCCCTTCGTTTGTAAAATAGAGGGTTCGAAAACAAAGTTCAATGAAAATTGTAACAACTTCGAGGAAGGTACGAAAGGTTTAATCACAAAACAGTACGTTTTTAATTATTCATCAACTTCGATTGATCGAATACGACAAGAGAGATCTAATGACCTTTTCCGCATTTTTTTTCAACATTGGGTTCTGTAATAACATTTTAACTGGCTCTTTGTCTGGCTGACTGCTGGATCACGTGCCAAAAAGAGAGGTAGGGCATAGCGATTTATCGCTCGAAGTGGAGCAGTACAATCCCTTCGGTGTTGTTGTGTTCCTGCGTGTGAGTAAGGTTTCCAGAGCTCCTGAGGGAGGGAGTGCTACATTAGTAGCAGAGGTCTTTTTTTTTTAGTAGCGCAGTATATCGGCTCCTCCCAGCCTGATGGTAAGCAAGAGAGGAACCCACATCGCGATGATAACGGATTTGATATCAAAATATCCTATCCGTTAGCATCGCCATACTGGCCCGCCAGAAGTTTTTTCACGCTCCTTTTGAAGGAATCCATGTCAAGGGAAGGAGGAAATACATGAGCCGGCAACGAGTTCCACTTCTTTATGGTCCGGCAAAGATAAGAATTACCGAACTTTTTGGTTCGTGATGGAATATTTTCCACGGTGAAGCGATGACATCGTTGGCCGGCTCTTGTGGTTCTGTTTAGGAAAGGAGAGGGTGGGATAAGGGAAAATAGTTCCTCGGAACACTCCCCATGATAAAGCCGATAAAAGACACTTAATGAACCAATGTCTCTACGTAGTTGAAGAGGTTCAAGGTTCCAAGTAATCTCTTCATCGTTAATTATGCGCACAGCC
This sequence comes from Glyphodes pyloalis, assembly GCA_037074685.1. Classification (NCBI taxonomy): domain Eukaryota; kingdom Metazoa; phylum Arthropoda; class Insecta; order Lepidoptera; family Crambidae; genus Glyphodes; species Glyphodes pyloalis. The sequence goes on from JAYKKO010000004.1 coordinate 7,704,487, forward strand.
CGTCGCTGCAACCTATCAAGGGCATCCATGAGGTATTTGGCCAAGCCTTCAAGGTAATGGCGACAAGTCCGGTAACAGCTTTATTATGCTGTACCTACTTGTCGCCCTTAAGCTGGCACCTCATTCCCACTTAACATCAGGTGGAATGAGGTCAATCTTGAAGTGCAATATAAAAAAAACATACACCCTTCAACCAGTCTGTTCTGAGCCAACGAGCTGGTCTCATAGTTGAGATAAGACCTGCGCCTAGATGTGGGTCGATGAAAGGTGAAAAAAGAATAATGATTTTGACAATCAATATTAATTTTTACCAGCTTACCAGCCACATAACAATGGTAAATGCTACAACTACCACGCGGAACCGCTTAATTGGCATGACGCTTACATGGTCTGCAAGTCGGAGGAAGGTGATCTAGCCATTATCAATTCAGCCGAAGAAGCCGCTCTGGTGACTAAGTTCCTTGGAGACCATCTCAACAGCGATGCACCGAATCCTAATATTTTACTGCTCGGCTTCAGTGACTTATTGTATCCGTTTCAATACAGAACTATAAATGGTAAGAAACAGGTTTTTTTTTATTTCTATCCAAACGTAGGATTTTCGATGAGGACTCATAATTGTAAAATATATTGATACTATTTTTTCTGGGAAGGTTTACGATTAAGACGGACCAAAGCATTGTTACCGATTTCGAATCCGTATTCAACGTTTATGAGCTGATCGACGTATTTAATGTTGTCTGATGTTGAATATTTATGATCATCTACCAACTGGTCTCCGGGTTCGATTTAAAGCTCTTCTCATCCAGTCCCTACTCATTTCCCTACGAATATCATTGCTTCATATAGTTACAGTTCAGAGCGCCCTACGTTAGCCGATTTGGATTCCGCTACGGTTCTCCGACGGCCGATTCATCAATGGACTGTTCACCGACAGGACGATTCACTTATCTACGTTTGCCCGACAGACTTTTTCACCTATGGACATTTCGCCGACAGAACTTTTCATCTGCGTCACATTCGACGACAGGCCTTTTCAGCTGCAGAATGTTTTTCCGACACGGCTATAAACCTTTAAGATTCTTAATTACAGACCCTTTTATCTAAGTACTCTTATAAAACCTACCCTTATCCGATGATATTGTAATATCCCACTTAATCGTCAATATACAACTATCCGCACTATTTTATTTTATTTAATACTAGCTGTGCCCGCGACTTAGTTCGCGTGGACTATAGGGTTTTTTCATATTTACCCCTAAAACCAAAGAAGTCCATATTATAATCTAAGTTTTAAGCTTTGTTTTGAATTTTGTGCCAAATTTCATGATTACCTCTAATTTATAAGATCAATTTTATTTAGAACTTTTGTCTTTTTTTATTATAACATTTTATGGTTCTATCTTTTAAAGTTTAGGTAGCGTACGCAAAATAAGTAACTTTTCTGGTTGATTTTTTACACGGTGTGCCCGTAAAACCCAAATATTTTACGGAACCCTTTTTTTTAAATAAAATTTAGCCTATGTTATTCTTGGATAATGTAGCTTTCGAATAATAAAAGAATTTTTCAAAACAATCCAATAGTTTTTGAGCCTATTCATCACAAACAAACAAAGCTTTCCTCTTTATTATATTAGTGTAGATAACTGATAAGTGCCTAGTTAATTTTCTTCGGCAATTTCCAGTTTGCTACTTCAAATCATATATGGTTACACATTATAATGTGTTCCTAGGATGCAAAATAAATTAGCGCTACAACGCAATATCTACAAGCATTTTTTTCGGAGTAGGTAATACATAATAATGTACAAAGTAAAATAATGCAACTGTAGTTTATGGCTAAATGTGGAATAAGATAATTTTATTGTGTTATTTTCATTGAATCCTTATAAAGAAAGAATCGAGCGGCAATTAGCACATAAAAATGATATGGGTTTATTTCTTTGTTGGTTTTTTTTTTAATATATATTTCTGTTATATACTAAATATTATTTACGTTATCCATTTTTTCCATTTGTCTATATTCATAATATACCTACACACACCGTCAGATCGTCATGACAAAATCTGTAAAAATATCCCACTCATTCAATATTAAGTGGGATATTACAATATCATCGGATAAGGGTAGGTTTTATAAGAGTACTTAGATAAAAGGGTCTGTAATTAAGAATCTTAAAGGTTTATAGCCGTGTCGGAAAAACATTCTGCAGCTGAAAAGGCCTGTCGTCGAAAGTGACGCAGATGAAAAGTTCTGTCGGCGAAATGTCCATAGGTGAAAAAGTCTGTCGGGCAAACGTAAAATAAGTGAATTGTCCTGTCGGTGAACAGTCCATTGATGAATCGGCCGTCGGAGAACCGTAGCGGAATCGCCGATTTGCGGTCGCCATTCAAGAGCCCTGTCTGCCCCAGAGACTTATGGACGGTGAATATTATTAACCGTATATCTAAAATCTGTAATATAAATATTATTTTATACAGCACTTAAGGCTGACCTCATCCCACCTGGTGTTAACTGGTCATGAGGTCCCAGCTTTTCATATTTATATCAACTCTAATATTGTAAAATATGTTTGTTGTTTGTGAGTATGCTTGTAGAAAGGGTCTCTGGTACTGCTGAGCTGATATTGAAAATTATTTTATATCGATAATAATCTATATTCCAACATGTCTGTCATTAAATAGAACAAAAAAATAGATCATAAAATGTCTACGAGGGCGAAGAGGCAATAGCTTGTTTAGTTTACTTATAGTTAGCAAGCCTAAAGGGTGGACAACAAAGTTTCGCTATATGTACTTAAACACTTAAGATATTTGCTATTTAAAAGTAAATATTGTTTTCATGAGAACTAGGTAATATTGTAGCTACTTGTACTTACTTTTGATACCTCTAATGGAATCTTCAATAATAAAATGCTTTTATGCTAAAAATCGAAAAGTGACTGTCGTACTTGACAGTACCATAATTTTTTGTGTGTTTTTTAGGTCAAACATTAGAAGAAGCTGGATATTCTTCGTGGAACCCAACAAAGGAAGACATAACAATCGAAGATTTAAAACGATGTGGTGCTATAAGCAGAGCAGGTTTTCTTCAAATGACATCGTGCGACCAACCTGCAATGTATCTTTGCGAAAAAAGTATTAATTCTTCTTTAAATGATCCGGATAAGGAAGGAGCATTTAAGTAAATAAATTTTACTGTAATTTTTATGCATATGGAATTTAAACTCCAACATTCGTTTTCCATATTGACTGGCTGGCAATCGAACCCGGGACTGTTGTGATTACGCTACGTAAAAGTTTAGCCCTATATACGGGATAAATCGGGACATCACATAGACTATAACCCTGCAAAGAAGAGTTATAATGTAATAATTAATAACCTTCAAGATTGAATTAACTTTTTAGAGCACATATGGTTTACAGAGGAGGTGAAAGAACATGAAAAAGACACAAAATCAAAATATCTTCTTTCTCAAACGAGCAAAAAACAAAACACTGGAATTAATTAACGAACCAAAATAATTCTCAATTCGAATCTGCCAAAATCATATTTTATATTTCACCGTTTGAAACTTGTGTATAAATTTCCCTCCTAAATTTCATGCCTTTGCTCTTCAATTCCAATCACTTGTTAGTGGGTGAGTATGCAGGTAACTGACGTGCTCGATGAGCCATTGCCAGCATTAATGCGGCCCTCATCGCAGCCCCATGTTGGCGTTATGTGACTGACACTGGCAGATATCACCGCCATGGTTAACTGGTAACGCGCACTCTTGTGTGATAACTTACCTAATCAGTCTAATTACGGATTTAATCACTTCTGTAGAAACGCTTTGTTAGATTTCTATAGTTTGGTTATGACATTCCTGCAGACGAATCACCTAATTATCCTGTAACAACGACGATTCCGTGCTTTGGAAGGCACTGTTGTAAGAATTTCGAAGTTAAGATGGCAATTGCTCCAATGTACTAAGTAAACAAACTCATTAAATCAAAATAATAGTCATCGCAGACCCCATAATGGATGCCCAACCGGTTAACACGCGATGCGTAAGAATTCTGCTGACATTCTTGTCCAATTTCTAACCCGAGAAACAAGGTACAGGTTTCGATTTCGCTGCACTACAAGAAAACACGGATAAAATATGTTTACATATACACAGTCCTCTTTAATACTTCATTTCTTTTACAGCTTTAAAATACCACATTGCATTGAATATAATAAGTAGGTACCTCGATACGGGCAAACGCGACAAACAGATAGGCTTATGACGTAGGGAACCTTTCTCTTTCCATTTTGTGTTTTTGCTTAGTTAAATAACATAAATGCGTCTATTTAGTAACTCGTCACACCAACGGTTTAACCAGTGGTGCAGGCGACGCATCGACTTACCGCTCACAGGCCGCGGTGAACAAGCGTGAAATACGATTATTTTGTCTATAGTAATCGTATGTTTGCGGTCGTACGTGTTGTTATTTGATTGTCAGTCTTCAATGTACTATTGTTGAAATTTAGACGCCTGTTAGCGCTCAAAGTTTACCGATTCGATTACAGTGGAAGACGACCTCGCGAAACAATAGAAAACTAGATCTTCAGTCCGTAACATTTTTGGAAACGTAGACTTAACTCATTCAATTATTAAGGATTTTAAATTTTAAATTGTGGTTATGTTTTTTCCTTTTGTGGCAGGCACAAGTCTCTTTCAAATTACTTATGAAGATAATAAAGCAGTAATCTCTTTTAAACTATATGTATATAGGAATGAGTTAAGAGTTGACTGGTAGAGAATGCCTCATAGCATTAAGTCCGTCTGTTGTACTTTTTTGTAAAATAAATTTTTAAATAAATAAATGAAACGCTGAGGGAAAAATCAATGCCTTTGTATCTTTTCTAGCTTTGAGTTCAAGTTGATCTTAGAAATTTATTAAGTTCAGTTACGATCAGAGCTTAGTACAAAAACAAGTGGGTTAGAGAATTACCTCAGAGGATGGGTAATAGCACTGGAACCGCCACAGGCGAGGTACGGGCATCCTCTAATCAGGGTCTCCTCTAATTCTCGGTTTACCTGTTGTAATTGTTAGGGAGTACATCTTACGACCAACCTCTTTTGGTGATAATGCATAGATAAACATATATTAGTAATCTAGTTTTATACAAATGCGACATGTCTAAACAAAAATCATACATAGAAATTTAAATTATATGAAACTCCATGTTTTTGTGTTGATTTTTAAATAGCAGTTCTATTTAAAAATCAACCCAACTTGTAGCAAATACCTATGCATCTTTTTGTATCTAAAGAAAACATAGGCTATGGCTGTCTATACTGATTATATATCCGGAGTACTGATTCAATATAAAATCGGGTTTATTAGAGCTTGATAAGCTGTAAAAAATAAAATGAATGATCGACATTCAATCATTAAAATCGGAATTCGATTTTTTCTCATTGAGTCATTTTGTAAAAAAACAAAATGGTGGATGAAAAGAGAGCCAAAAGCACTCCTTATAGAATCACAAAGAAACAAACAATATAGTTTTTCTCATCTCCAGACATAATACCGGCAAAGTAATTAATGGGGACTACCGCACGTGAAAAATCCGCAAGATGTCACTACGTGTGTGTGAGGTCTAACTGCTACACGATTGGTTACTTTTGACATGACATTGACAGATGTGTCACTATGACATGTTAATCACCAATCACGAAGCAGTTGAACCTTACGCCCCCGTAGTGTTATCTAGTAAATTTTTCACGCGCGGTAGCCCCTATTAAAAACAAGCAACTACCACGTCCGCACAAGTAATCGCGCATCCACACATCAATTATACATAATCTTCGTCCATCGAGGGCGCGCCATACATCAATCAGCCTTGTCCGCGCGACGCGGGGCGCAATCAAATAAAATTTAACTCGCTATCGCCGTAGCGCTTATGTATAAGCTGTTTATTGCATTGAGCAGTCGCCGTTTTTGCTATTATATGATTGCTTCCACGCCTTAACTACCTACGTATCTCATAAATCGACATGAAAGTGAAGATACTTGCCATAAAAGCAACGTGTCAATACGAGGCTTATCTTGAAATGTATTTCATCAAATAAAACATACCACTACTTTTCGAACAAACTAGTAACTCTTCTAAAGAAATAAATGAATAAATTGTTTTAAAGAAACCAAAAATAATAATCTCCCCTTGCGGTGCGGGGCACGAACCCACAGCCTTCACGTTTCCCAACTGCCCCGAGATGAAATTATAATGTTTCTTTAAAATATTTAAAATTCGCTAATGCGGCGTAAAGTACAAAAAAAATATAAAAACCGATTAAAAAAAATTAGTAACTGTGTTGTAAAAACATGCACCCTTCATGAGGTAAAAAATGACATTTGGCACATGATGATTCTTCTTCAAAGAAGTCCATTCTTCCCATTGTTGACAAAATGCTCTGATAGACCACAAGTCCAGTACTTTATAAAGTAATAGTACTTTTCAAGGATTTTTTAGAGGCAAATGTTTCAATATGTGCCCGTTTCAATGTAGGTTTAGTAAGATGACCATAAAGTCATCTTATCACAATTAGTATAACACTCGAAGCAGTTTGAACACTGCCCACTTCCCTCTATTATAGATAGGTCTTTAGATTCTAATATCTAATAGTGTTAAACCCAGAATCGAATTAATATATCTGAGAAAATTCGATAGGTCGTATCTCATCACATTGATACAATCAATTAAATTTTAAGGTTTCATCTTTGGCTTTCAATCAGAAAAGATAACAAAATGGTGGACAGAAAATAAGCTCCGTAGGAAAAATAATAAAATGTTAGTTGACCAAAATTAAAACCAATATAACTGTCGGCAACGCTTTTCATTCCTCCGAATCCTATTTTAATCTATGTCTTAAGAATTTGTTTTATTCGGTCTCCATGAGAGGTCGTTTTTACTTCCAGCTAGATACGAACCATACATAATCGTAAAATATAACAAACGACTCATCAAAAACTGTTCACGGCGGCGCCATAAACCAGATAACTGTCGAAAATTAAGTGAAGTTAACTCGTGTAGTTTTAAATTTAAGTTGAAGAATGTGTTAGAAATTAAACTAAAAGTTCTAAAGAGTCACTTACTTAGATTCGAATCCAACATAATTTGTTTAGTTTTATACTTAAAAAAAATACTTGAAACATTCTACATTACTTTTAGTTCTCACTGAAAGCATTTGAGAATACCTAAAACCGCATTTCCCGAAGTGTTTTTCTTGTATTATCAAGCACTTTTTTACTTACAATAGTTAGTTCACGATTTAAAATTTATCCAGAGATTCCATAGCCTTATTCGCCTAAAACGTCAAGTTTTTATTTGGCATCTCTCTTGCAAAATGTATGTGGATTCCTTAAAACCAGAGAGATTCTTTAGAGATATCATAGCCTTATTCACCTAAAAAAGTAATGTTTTTAAGCTTCTATTAAATTAAAAAAACTTCACCAGACCTAACCACTTGGTAATTTCAGCTTGTAACCTCTACTGTCTCTCTCTTAATTGTAAGACATATGGCCAACCAATTGTTCTTGTGAAGTCCCCAAAAGAAATAATAACCAATCCCCAAAAGAAATAATAACACGGAACGACCATGATTTCTCTTTTACTACACTCCACCGAATGCCGCCACAAGTTTAAAAGGTGGTGACATTTGCATGATATCAAACTTCTAAACACGCCTACACATTGTCAATTTGAAAACTGAAGGTTGATCGCAACAACTCGCAACAATTATGGTAGTTAGCCGAAGGTGCCCGTGATTAAAGGATGTCCGAGTCCTCGCCGGCGGCGACGGTGAGTTCCCAACCGGCGACCAACCGTGTGTGGTAATTTACCACACAACTTATTAAGTTTAGGCAAAGTTCAGATAATATTTGACTTGCTTACGTTAAAGTACAAATTAGAATAAAACTGTAAGCGTAACCCCACACTAGCGTTCTTTGAGCGTCGACGCCCACGCAACGCCGACGCGACGCCGACGCGACGTCGACGCAACGTCGACGCAACGTCGACGCAACGCCGACGCAACGCTTGCGCAGCGGCGCGGTCGAAATAACGAACGCCAGGACTGCGCTCCACAGGCGCCGCGCCGGCCCGACGCCTGCGCAGCGTTTATATTGTCACCAGTACAATGATCAACACAATTGTTTCGGCCCGCCCGTGTTTTAGAATCAGTAGGTAGAAGACTTTTAGCTGATAGCAAATATGGATGTAGCTTAAAATACTAACTCATATTGCCGCAGAAACCTATTTTCAATTAAGTACTTTTAGTTTTCCAGAAAATAAATGCTAAAGTTGCCTATTCGGGCCATGTGTCAAATAGGTAAAATATATTTTTTCCTTTACAACTTGAAAGCATTAATTTATCACTGCAATATAAAACATTATATTGTGCGTTATTCAAATCTTACATTTCCATTTTCGAAACAACTGTACATGACATCAGCGCGGCGCGACGCTCGAACGCGATGTGAAGGGGACGCCCAGCGCAAGCGCTGCTCAAACGCCGCGCCGACGTTATGCGGGCGCCGCCGCGTCGACGCTGAGCGGGCGCCGCGTCGACGCAACGCCCAACTAACGCCAGTATGGGGAGGTCGCCGGCAAGACGCTGACGTTCGAAAGAGGCTAGTGTGGGGTCCCTCTTAAAGTAGGTTCCAAAAGTTCAAAATCGAAACCTGATTACCGAAATTTTCCGCGATATAAATTTTCCCCCACTATTGATGGCTAAGCAAAACTGTTTTGATATTTTTTGTTATTAATATTTTTAAACTTGTTAATTAAGGCCTTTTATTAAATGATTAGCTAGCTAGCTCATTGCGTAACCTCATACCTATATACGATACTTATGATTCCTCATTTATTGACATACAATTTATATTATAATACCTATGTATATTATATGTACATCAATACCGGTCAAAATCATAGCTCTTCTTTTTCTGCTTCGCCTTAATGAGGTTAAATATTTTTAAACTATATTTTCATTACCCAAACTATGCAAAATAACGCTCAATCGAATATCAATGAAAAGAAGTGGTTGAAAAATAGTTTTTAAAAACATTTTATTTCCACCCAAACAAACCAAGCACAAACAAACATACAAAGCTTATCAAAATATGAACCAAGCATTTCGTCAATTTTCATTCTTCTCCAAATTAGGAGATAGGGAACACAGTTCAGTTATAGATCAAATGTAATTTAGCTTAAGAACATCTGACGGTTGTTAATATGAGTTAACATATAAGGTAGGTACACACACCAGCCTCATTTGCAGGTAATATTTTAAAACAAAAAGCATTCTTTATGATATGCTATTTCCGTCTTAATTACAATGCCGTAATGCCGTATAGGGAGGGTACCAAAGTTATCTCATTCAATATAATAATATAAGAAACGAAGAAGATATTTCAATTAAGCTAAAATTAGTCTTGATATCCCGTTTCGCTGATTTATGTTTCATCAGACCCAACGAACACAATCACGCGTCCGTTTATCAGCGCATTAAGTGTTATGAATAACTTCCCCGCCACTAATCATCAGTTTAGGCCGCGACACGCGAAATGTACGATTAAGATAAAGCAATAGCGCCCCTTTCATACGACATTAGCTGCATTACTCACGGCACATTTCGTAACAATCTGCGCGAAGGCCCATTCGCGTGTGAATCCTAAGATACAGACGCTCATTTCCCCTGCGCTCCTCGGGTTAAACACTGCACGCTAAACTCCATGTGTGTGTTTGTAATAGGAAAATCGACGCGTCTATAATTAAAAGGATCACATCTACTATGGGCAAGCGGAGTTACGTAAAGTTTCCCAGTAATCTTCATTTGATTGGTCTTAATACTTGGTTGTGACTGTAAAAGTAACTTTTCAGCAATACAGTAATAAAAATAACTCGTTTTTAATCCTTAAACTATATTCAATAGAGAATGTACTAAAATTATGCAAAATTTCAACAGCTGAATAAAATTAGCTGACCAAAATAAAATTAAAATAACTGTAGATGTAAATTAGAAAAGCTAAGCTTAGCACACATAATAAGATATTCTTGCTAGAATACTAAGATCAAAAGCCGAGTCAAAATCTATTGGACAGCCTTAGAATACACAAGTTATCCACTTGCCTCACACGCAACCTTCGTATTATACGGAGTATTTCCCGCCCTATCTTCATAACTAAAGTAAGTTCTGTGCCCATCAGAGGGGTTTCCCTTTCTGGCTTTTCCTGTTTTAAATAATCATCACTTTCACTTTAAGAATATTTACCGTCGTTTATAGTTCGAAGTACTTGTATCATACTACCGAACCGTTTTTGGAGGAGCACGTTCGAAACTGTTATCAAATCATTGCCCAATGTGTTTCCGTGACATAACACGTACAGTTGCATATCGAAACGCGGAGAATTCCCTTGAAATTTTCAAAGAAAGCAATAAAATTTCATAGCTTTACTCGGGCGGAGTGACAATAAAACTGCATCTCGATTCTGATCACACTCGTTTCAATATTCAGTTGCGGGGCAACACCTGAGACATCGCGCCTTGCTTGAAAAATGCTTATTATATTGCTTTCCTGTAAATAAGGTATACCTCTAAGGTCGGCGATGGCACCCTTATGTACCTAGATATAAAAGCCAATTTGGGAGACCCAGTTAGAATGTACCTAGTGTCTTGTTGTGCTATAAATTCTCGTTCATAATGTTAACGACCCAATTAACTGTAAGCATGACAAAGTGACTACCATCATGATCGTTATTTTAAGTAACCAACAAATAGCTACAATATATGTTTCTTTACATTGTTGAAAGTAGATTTTCCTAGATTATTATTAATCGTATATGAAACACTCTCACCATTAAAACGTCTTTACTTAGATGACTTAATATTTGGCTCAAAAAAATCTCCAAATTGGCCTCTAATTTCATATACAAAATCCCAATACCTATGTATTTTTGACTAATACCACATTCTATACTAATACTAAAGCCATTTACCTATTTCCCTAGTTTGTAGTTTTTAATATTTGCATACAAATTAAAAGTCTGTTACTTACAATTTGATTCAATTTCCGATGCAACAAAATGCTTCGTATAGATTCTACGAGTAGATTTGGATAAAATAATATCCATTACTATAAAAGCGGATATATTGGAGAGATCAGCTACCCAAGCTAAAAGGCAACTATTATGCAAATTCGATCGCCTTGCTAGTCAATACAACGACTTTTCCATAAATACGTTTCGTACTCACTTGATTTGCAGATTTCGAACATTCATTGCCCTTTGCCTCTCAAAGCAGTGCCTAAATGAAATAGAGTATCCCCGCGTGGTCCGTTGATTTCCATAGGCGACTCATGGCTCCCAAAGACTACAAACGACCTGTGCACGAAGCCTGAAGAAGAACGTTTACAGTAATGGCCTCCCACCGACTTTTCTTGGCTCCTGTTTTTTAGCACCCTGAAAAAAAATATGTATGAGATGTGAGCCCAATATAGCTGTCTACATTTACAAGAAAATACAACGTGAAATGTTAAGAGACATACTAAAATCAGAGTAACATATTAAAATCACACGCTATATGCGCTTGCTCACACACTGGCTATAATTCTGTACATCGTATTTTTGTGATACAGTAGGTACTATGTTTAGAACGCGATAACTACTGAGATTCTTCTTGGTAGGATTAGGTTCCAAACCAATTTGATAGCTTCATATTTAACATGCATTATCTAAACATTTGAAATAAGTTCTTGGGTCACAAAGCGATAACATGCCTAGCCCGTCGTTGTTGTTGGGTTGCACCAACTTAGCTAACACGAGCTCCCGTGCCCACAGTAGGTGCAACGTGAAAGTCTGATTAGGTGCATTTTCTACTTAAATATATGAATAGATTATGACTTTGATCGAAATACATAGAAAGAGATACTACAGACATTGTACCAATGTACAGGATCTCATTAATCCAATAGTTTTGCCTTTGATATTCTTGTGTTGACACTAGCTGTTCGCGACTTCTATCAGCTTATTTATGATTAAAAGTATCTTATTCTATAGTCTAGTATGTATTTATTACTCTACTATGTTTAACTAAAAAAAACATTCAGTAGTTTTTTGCGTAAACGAATAACGAAGAGACACATTACATTTAAGTTGAGACGTCCATGCATCTAGCTAGACATTCAAAAATCCTGACATCCATACATTGATATCCATTCATCATTAAATATATACTATTTTTTTAATTTCCCCTTGCCTGTCAAGCAGATTTTGATACATTCCTTGCCCTTTACCCCATACGACATAACTTAAATGAAATGGAGTATTTCTGTATGGTCCGACGGATTTCTATAGGCGACTCACAGCCCCCAAAGACGACAAACGAACCAAGCTCGAAGCATGCACTTACAGTAATGGTCTCGCACCGACTATTCCTGGCTCCTATTTTTTAGCCGCATCCTTAAAAATTCATGCTATCGGCAACGCAGTCAAGCTTTCTGGGGGCTGTTTGTTGTTTGTTTTCGAACTTACAGAATTAGAAATCTATTCGGTGTTTTCAACATATTTTCAAGGGATCTTGGTAACCTACAAGCTTTTTTTTAGCTATTTATTATCAACTACTTTCGTGTTATCTCAATTTTTTTATTACTCAATCTGCAGTAATGCACAGGTAAGTACAACTTTTTACATGCAAATACGCACAGGAGCCTTTACTGCTATTCGACGAAATATAACATTGCAAGAGGCTCTGGTAAAATCTACACGTCCCACTTAACTACAGCAACCAAACATACACTCTGGTCATACCGATCGAGATAAAAATAAAAATACACCACTCTAATTACGATGAGAGGATGACGTCATGTGCAAGCTGGAAAATTATCAAGAAAAAAATGCAAACCACAGCAGACAGTGACGCCAGAAGCCAGCGTCAAGCTCAGCCTGTTATTGACAAGCCTGTGTAGTTTTTAATCTCCCGCTTTATTATACATTCCGCACACGCCTATTCCTTGTAGGGCCCGCTGCGTTCCACTCGAGTCGGCCGCGGAAGCCGAAAGCAAAGCGAAACTTTGCTCGCGAACTAACTTTTTAGATTTTTATTGCTTCCGAAGAACGTGAGACGCAATAATATTAAAATTTTAATAGAACACAACGGCTTTTATTTTAGGAAACGTAGAAGGATGTCGGAAGATTTTCAACTAAAATTAACTCTTTCTTTTACAATACATTTAAAAAAAAAAATAGCACTGTCCTTGAATTATTACCGATAATCATAAATCAACGACGATAGTGCTATATTTTTTAAGAAGCGATTATATAAACGATAATATTGGCCGTTAAAGCCACGATGTCAATTCAACAAGCTACGAGTAGCTTTCCTTTTTAGTGCATAGTACATGTACTCAAAATATCAACATCTTCAGATTGCATGCAATTTTTCATAAAATACGACATTTTGCAACCAGTATTACTTTTCTTTTCTAAATACCACCTTCGAAATCATGTCAAACCTATATCATGTCGTCAGGCAGTACAGGCCCCATTTCATCTTTGAGATGCACCTCATAACTTTATTGCAGAATGGTGGAAGGGCGTGCTTACAAAAAATCAATGAAGTAGGAATCCCCCAAAGACACCAAAGACTCGGCTGAGGTTTCTCAGCTCATATTCGCGGAGCCATAAACACCCGCGTCGATCTGCGATCATTCTTCCCCGATCCATCTGCCGAGGACGGGCGTCAACGTATTTTCGCTAAAAATGCAAATTCTGACGCCACGCCCTCGGCCACGCTGACTTAGGGACCAGAGGGGGTGACAGCGGGGAGCAAGCAACAATTTTTCACCAAACCAAAATGAGTCAGACACACCCCTAGGCACGATAAGTACAAAATATAAACAGCAACTTTTTGGCGAAACAAAAGAGCGGAAAGGTTCATAATCTGAACTGACTTAATACTGGATACCCTTTTGGTTTTACTTATGGATTAAAACTTGATGATTGAAAATGCGTCGGATACAGCTAATGTCTAAACTTTTGTTTTAAGCTGATAGAGTTTTAATTAAACATTTGAAGTTGCATCTGCGAACAAAGTTATAGGTAAATAGTAAAGTAAAAAATATAAAGCACAGCACAAAAAACATCGATCTCTTGCATCGAAGTAAACATAAATGTTCATCATGGGTGGACTGAACGGAGTGCATATGCGCGGACGGAACTTCAATCCACCATTAAAGAGGGCAGAAGTTAGCGCTGTAGTCCCGATGTCCCTATCCCGATGGCCGTTATAGTTTAAAAATTTCCCATGGCGCCAGTAATAGGCGATGAGAGTTGCGGTGGAGTAGGTTTCAGTGGGTAATCTTCGCTTTTTTCAGAGTGCAGGAGTCCCACATACGCCACTGCATTTTAGCCAGGCAGCGGTACGGTGGACATGCATTTCACTCCATTTAAAATAAAAACTAAGACAGGGTTACTTACAAGCCGGGGCTGTTATCCTCATGTCACTGGGGTTGCCGTCAAGTCTTTAAAAGAGGGCTTTTTATAGTAGAGGATCCTAAATATGCAGTGACTAAGGGAATCCTGAGGGTAGGGGTTCTACCCAGACAGGAGACCTATCTTTGAAGTGAAAATCGAACTATGATCTTTGGATTACGAGGCTAAATTCGTAAACACTAGACTAGAACAACTTAATTCGAATGAAAATTCAATTCAAAACAATAAAAACTCAACTAAATGTGAATCTCATCAAAATGCATTAGTATTAGTAATATCTCATTTGGCTTTTATATACGAGTATTACAAATAGTGTGACTAGCAAGTCAATAATAGTTAATTTTATCAATGTCCTACAAAATTTTGGTTTGCATTTGATTAATCATTTGCACACGTCGATGAATAATTTCGTATAATTTTATCTCCGAACTTCTCTCTCGTACTTCGCTAGTATTTCATTATCCGGTGTGATTTTAAGCCCCGTTTCGTTTATGTTGTAGATGAAGTTTATCAGCCATACTTGTTTGTTATTAGCAACTTAATCAGAAACATGCGCGAGCACCTACGGTAGCGTCTTCGGAGTTTCCTTAGTCGGTATAGCTAACTTTATATTACGGAGCTGCAAGAAAACTGTAGTTTGAGGGGAAGCCACCACTTACCAGTTTCTTGTCTTTTGTGGTATTGTTTGATATCCATTGAAGGAGACGAACTTTTAAAATATGTCCATAATGTCGTTCATCTTTATCAATACAAATTAAATGTATGCCTGTTAAACTCCGGTGGGGCCGTAGCAGCAGCAAGAGTGTCCATCATTGAAATCAAGTCATTGTTAAATTAATAATTCTAGCTTAATGCGCTAGCCAAATTCGGGTTGAAGAACGTAAGCCCAACCTATTTTCGAATTAAAATGTATCATACATGCTCGCTCTAAAAATCGAACCCGCGCGGTAACTATCAAGTAAATCACTTCACGTCTAATGTGAATATAAAGGCTTACCAATTAACAACGATTATGAGTTTTGTCACTTTATTTCCATCTAAATTTTATTATGCAGAAAGTTACAGCGTATAGTTTTTTTGTCTGAAAGTGAAGTGTCTCTCATTCTTACGTGAGGTTGAAAATCATGATAGTTGCACCATGATATAATGTATTGATGAGTCTTATTAAAGCGTACTGAAAGTTAAATGGCCAGCGCTCTTATTTGTTGGTTGGGTTCGATTCCCCATTCAAACTTTACTGTCTTGAATTTTTTGTGTCTACAATTTCAATATTGTGATTCTGATTTCCATAATACAAGTACTTAAGCTCCTTACTTTGAAGTTGAGTTGATTGTGATGCGATGCGTAGGTATGAAAAAAAAAAAAAAACTTCACATTTCAATCATAAAAACATCCAAGGCTCAAAACAATTTTGTTTACAATAACCGGACAACTGTTATCGACATTCTGTAATTGTTTAAGGTTTAATCGCTCAAGGGGGTCATACATGAGAACAGGGTTCGTGTACTTCAGCACTAATCTCCCACCAGCGCGGGCCACGCAAATCATTAGCAGGATAGAGACGGCTGCGGCGGACCACGCGCTGTTTGCATTCGTAATTAATACACTGTTTGCACTCCTGATTTACGATAGCGTCCGTTGTGTGCTCCTAATGTGTTAATAGCTTACAAAATTAATATTCGATAGAAACTCGATTGCATTTTTCGTGGTTGGTCTATAAAACCTATTTCTAATGATGTTTAGTGTATTTAAAACAACATAAGTTTATCGTGCCGAGTCTTCTCCTGTCCTATACTCGTACCTTCTTTCTTTGGCGGGAGGGCTTGTCTATATCCATATGTAGCATGGCTTGACATAGTTTTAAGTTTATTATATACTAGCGACCTGCCCCGGCTTTGCATGTATGTAATACAATTATTGCAAATAAAAACCTTCCTCTTGAATCACTCTATCTATTAAAAAAAACCGCATCAAAATCCGTTGCGTAGTTTTAAAGATTTAAGCGTACATAGGGATATAAGGACAAAAAAGCGACTTTGTTTTATACTATGTAGTATTAAGTTGTTTGCTTAATAATATAAACTAACTCTTATAATGATCTAGTGTCCAGCAAAGAAAGAATAAATATATGTCAGACAATATCATATAGGATCTTTGAAATTCAAAAGGGAGTCAAACATTCCCTGTATTGGGACTTTGTATGGTGCCTTTGTATGTCGTGAGCATAAATACTAATACCGAACTGCAAGTGTTTATCGTAATCTTTACCATACAATAACCTGTACGTATACAAACACATATATCTATGAAATAAATCAAATAGGAATCGATAACTTCACGCACGAAAAACAATAAAATACTATTCATCCATTGGCCGTTCGGATAAATTCTATAAATTTCTTTATGAAAGCGAGATATTATATACAAAATACAATTGAAAAAATGTAATAAGCTGTTCTCATAATGTGGTAGTATTAAATAAAGTACATTTTTATATATATATCGCTCATTAAATGCAAAACAGACGCAATTCCAAATACCTTTAAATAACAGGACGGCAAAAACAAAAAAATTCAAACTAATTCAGGTATTTTTTTTAAGGTTATCAATTTCTGTTATACATCATTGAACTGTTCCAGTATGAATTACTATTTACATAAATTGTACTCCAAGTGACATTCAAAAATCTTTATAACAGCAATCTAATCGAATACTTGACGAACAAAATCTTCTCGTTACGCAAAAAAATATTTCGTAGACATTGTGGCACCCTAATTTATTCAAAGATATATACTTTGGAAAACCCTTATCAATAGTGGGAATACACTTTTTTTTCTTTAAATATAAGTGTAAACATCCAAATAAAAATGTTAAACATCTTTTCTCAAAACTATCCAAGTATATTAATTTGTCTATGGAAATTTATTAAGCTCTATGTAGTATATAAATACATATATACTGCGGAATTGATGCTCTAAATACCCTTAACTATATCTAAGAAAAAACTGTGTTCCTTGTATGTATCATTCTCTTTATCGTTATATTTTAAAGCTTAAAAACTCGTCTATAAAAACACTTTGAAAACGCTAAAAATTCACAAACAATTTATGGAATCTTGTCCAGTTTCCAACAATAGCGAAAACGCTGCATTCTTTCTTCTCTACGTAACGGGCAAACAAATTTCGTGCAGTCTAAGCTAACAGCACTTTAATTAATCTAAGTAACACAAACATGATAAAATAGTGCACTAGATTTACTGCACGATCCGGACAAAACTGGGTAATGTTATTCAGAGATATGCATTTGTTAATGTGCCAGATATTCGTTCGCTCTCGGCTACCAGAGCACATAACTTTAGAGTAAGCATTAGTAGTCGATGTACGAATTTAAATTTAGTTTTATATTATTACAAATGCTGATCACCGTTGAAGCGTATATATAAAAATGTGGTGTGGACCGAGAGGTAATTTAGAGTGGTTTGAGTGTATTTTATTATAACGTAATTAAAAATAATTAAGTTCCTTCATAAGTCCACTTTAGCAATATTAAGACGTTGCTACAGAAATCAAAAGTAAGGTCAATGAGGATTTAATTGATGCTTGAGTGGAATATACATTGAAAAAATTTTTTCTGCCGCAATGGGTCGTCATATACACAAAAAAAAATGTAGTTTTTTTTTGTGTATATGATTCCACTACCTACTATTTAATGAGTGTGTGTACCATAGCTCTTTAAAAGAAAAGTTTTCTCAAGCTAAGAACTTTGGATTTATCATACACTTCGTTTCGCCTTAGAGAACTTTTCCTGCTTTTCTGTTGAAATTTTTCAAATTTTACCAAGGATCCCTAACCTATGTTCAATTGGAAGTATGTAGCATTCTATTGGTGAAATATTCGGCCCAGGGGTTGTACTCTCAAAAACGAAACGAACAAACGAAAGGTTTCATTTTTGAAGATTATTCAAAAGTTTAGGAATGAAGACGTGGTTTTTGATTTTCATAAATAATATTTTGTTTTTTGAAAACGCTTAATTTGCATTCTAAGTGATTTCTTTATGATTATGAGGATTAAAAATTGCCATCCGTTGTCGGATCCCACATATTTCGTTTATGGGAGTAGGCCCCCAGTACTTTTTGAGCGTATTCATTACAAACATACAAACATACAAAAATAGGTACAAATCTTTCCTCTTTATAATATTAGTATAGATATAGGGTCTAAGGAAAGAATTGATTTAAAGACTAGGACTGCTTTAACTAATCCTGCTAATATTTCAGTAGTGAGAGTTGGTGGTTGGGGTGGCAGGATGGATGAGGTGCTTTTTATGAATCGATGGATCCTATCTTAATATGTATACTTCGTTTTTGTCTAGGAATTACGAAAGCAAAACCAGCACATGATTTTGCTAGTGTATAATTTTGTCAGTGTTTAATAATATTTATGCTAACAAATATTATTCACGAACTCTGTTTAGTTTTTAGTAATAGAATGTCATCATTCCAAGCCAGTAAAAGTCTACGCAGAGCGTCTATATACGCGAAGTATACATTTAAGCTTAAACCTGCGGTATGTTTGTGTTATCGTTTAATCTTCAAGATAGACTAAGAATATGTACCTACTTTAGCGAAGTCCCAATTAGGTAACAAAAGACCTTAAGCTGTTAACCCTAAGTTTAACATTAAACACGTCATAGAATATAAAAGCCAATATAAAACAATACTGGTACACTATTATAAGAATTCTCTACATTCCACCTGCTCTGTATCTCAGTTTGAAATGGGACATAAAAATATTAATCTCCATAAAAATACGGATCTAGACTGCCATCATCGCGATTGAAACAAAACGCTTGCTTAAAAGCCCGTTTTAATTTCATCTCCATAACTCAACCGTGCAAAAATAGGGTTTCGCTTCAGCCTGGAATAAAAAGGAATAGGTACACCGACGAAACAATAATGTGCAATTGTAGTTGCCCTTACAATGGCAGGCGGAGACATGCGGGTGGGGCGTGCGGGGAGACGCAAAGTGAAATCGGTCCTTTCAAAACATTTTACTCCGAGCTCGAAAAATAAAACGTCGAGCACTATTCAACTACGGTGCGGTCGTGGATAAAGTGTCTGCCGCGTTAAAAGGGCCTTATAAAAAACTCTGAACGGTAGCTAAACGATTCCAGTGATCTAGTTTGGACGCAGCCACTGCGCCCAATGTTTGAGTTTGTTGTCAGGGTAAAAACGAACGCTGCGGTCAACGCGGACTCTGCAAATGGATACCAAGTGCATGCGCTGTATTGCGTCAAATAAAATAGAGGGATGTCCATTGCGTTAAATTGCTAGTTCGCCGCTGTGATGCATACTGGCGGGAAATTGTTTCCCCAACTGTGGGTAAATTTTAGGCTAATGAATAAATACTGTTCTAACAAACAAATAAAAATCATTTGGAAAAAACCGGTCAAGTGTGATTAGGAATCGTGCACAGAACCTTTCGTCAAACATATTATGTAAATGTTTTTTCTACAATAAATTGGAGCTTGATATTTTACAGCTTTGAGAGTTTGGTGTTTATTCGCCCTCAAGAAATTGATTTTAGGTCAAAAAGAGTACCCCATTTTAATTTTGCGACTGTAAAAATAGTTTTCATATGCGTTTACTTTGGAGGTTGGTTACATAAGTATTTGTGTATGATAGTTCAAACATTTTACTTCCACGCATTCCTGATTAATGTGTCTTGAAACACAAAAAGGATTCTCTTCCATTTTAAGGTGCTAACCCTTTAAAACTATAGTGATTTCCATATAAATGTGACAAAGTAGCCACAATTATAAATTTACCAATAATTTAATTTTTTAATGATAGTTTAATAATCAACAAAGTCATTTGAAATGCATCACAATCTAACACTAGACAGTCTGTTACAGCTATTTCTCGTTTATAAGGCATCTCAATTTTACATTCTATTCCGTCGTTTGATTTCGCGTATCGCAATTTTCCAATCCACGGGTCTCTTGGCGTGAACTACGCAGTACGCTGAAAATACGATAAGAATACACAGTGCTTGTATTCCATGACATTCTCGTTTCGATTCAGAAATCGAGTGGGAAGCCTCGGCTCGAACGGGTCGCATTTCCTCCTCTCGCGAATATTCGATTCAATCGGCCTCTCTCTAAGTGCGAGGGAACTATTTTTGTTGCGACACTACTGGGATACTGTAGATGGGCAAAAGAAAAAACGTAACTATTTTACCTGCGGCGTGGCGGCATAAAATATGCAAGATACAAGTCATTAATTCAACCTAATTAACATTCGAACAAAATAATATGATTTTAGGTATTACTTTTTTTTTGTTTTTCTAGCGTGTATCCCGATTTATTATTGTATAGTACATTCAAATCAAAATAAATTTCAAAACCCAGACCATATTGACCTGGCCCGAAATTGATCCTTGAACTATTCCCCCTTCGAATGCCCCTAAGATGGGCACCGCGCTACCTATGTTGTCAAAATAAATTTATTATAAAATCAGAAACTATCACAGCTTTGCGGTTAGTCTGGAGTGAATACAAAGATGTAAATTTGCTCTAAAAGTGTCTTTCCATTTGAGAACTGCTATTGATCTGTTCGACTTTCGATACACAGCCTTGTTTATCGTTGCAAACTATCTTCCAGGTTAAAATTCTGCTGCTTACTCTGACTCGCATTTAGGTTCCAGAGATGAGATACGGCCAAGTTTAATATTTAATGCAATATTATCCTAAAAGCTTGCACCGTTTATTGAGTTTTATCGAAATTGACTCATGTTTTCCTTACTGTAAAATATCGCCAGTAGCTGCCATCTGATAGATATTAAATTGTGATATTTATTTCAATTGGAATTTAAGAAAATGCAACGTCCGACGAATCTAAAAAAAGTAAAAGTCAGTAAACTGCTGATAGATTTATCTCTATCAGCAGCTTACAGACTTCTACACTCGAAAAACTTTAAAAAACTTTCCGACTCCTCACTAATTTTTACAAGCTATTATAAAGGTTGTACCATTTTTTAATTCAACAACCTCTCATTCAACAGAAATGGAGTTTGTATCTTTAAATGTTTCTTAACAAAAAAAAATATGTTTAATATACCTATTTTTTACGTTTCAGCAGAAAAATAGTGCAAAATAGTAGCACAGTAGCGCATAAAAATGTAATCTATTTCAATATATCCCGATAAAACAATTGGGATGACGACACGGTAGAAAAATTGGGTGGTGCGTGCGCGAGATGGATTCAGCGGATCGGTGCAGATTGATTGCGCCAGCGCCATTGCATAGAAAATATTGCGAACAGGTAATTGTGCGCGGCGCGGCTGCCCCTGACGAGTGACAAATAATATGACGGACAACGAATGCGCATTGACTAAATGCGATTTTAATTGATGATATTACTCACTTTCTCAAAAACATTCAAATGCGCATGTATAGTTTTGGTTTAAGATATTTGAAACAACGAAAAGAAAGGAATGTTTATTTAGTAACATGACATAGTAGTAGCACTTTTAAAACAGAAACTTAAAAATAAAATTATGTCACTGAAAAGGCAAGTACTCAGCATATCTCGATGTACGACATATGCTGAGTGTACATCCCGACGCTGTTCTTCCGTATTTCCCAAAAAGTTTGCAAATTCACTTCAAAAATTGTATATAAGGTAGGTACAACAAATAAAAACGATTAAAGTATTTTATGTAACTTTATAAATCGTAACTAAAATTACAGTAAGCATTTTCATAACGCGCTCGCGTTTCTATTGTAATCTTTCAACGCGTCAGAACCGCTCGTGTAATTAATTTCACCTAGTAGGTATATTTTGGTTCTTTAGCTAACATTTCTTAACCACAAAACACTTCATCCATCATCTGGGTTATAATGGTTCTTGCTGATAATTATATTTGTACTGTCAATCTGTGTTTAAAATTATCAAATGCAAGTTGTAGGTACCTAATTATTTTGTACATTTCTTAAACATCGTTAAATAATTCATAATAAAAATTCTACGCTCAATTCAAATAGTCACTTCAGAGTAACTTTTATATGATAGTGAGATCAACTGTAAAAGTGATAAATTAAACACTTTTATTTACTCGGTGTGATAAGTTATTTCATTGGATTCAATTAAAAACATCGTAAAAGTTTATTACAAATCATACCAAATCAAGCGAAATTAACATCTTGCGTGCACAACTGCACGCGATAGGTTAAAAAGGGTCTAGTTTTCTATTTTAGTACACGCCGCTTAAACAACTGAAATGACACGCAAAAATTGTTTGTATTTCCACGAGACGGATCCCGCGAATTGGTGCAGATTGATTGCGCCAGCGTCATCGCATAGAAAATATTGCGAATGGGTAATTGGGCGCGGCGCGTCGCCTGCGCGGCTGCCGATGACGCGTGACACATAATATGACGGACGACGAGTGCACATTGGCTAAATGCGATTTCATTTCATTTGGGCATTGAGTCGATGACGTCACTTGCAGGCTCTCTCCGACGTTCAAACGCTCAAACCGAACACTCGCGAACTGTGATCAAGTTTTATTATTTTACAATGGCCGTCGTTTGAGGACAAACTCTTAGATTTTATAATAGCAATTTACCAACCTTTTTATTGATAAGTTTTTTAAATACTTAGACTGTAATAATAATGGTACTCAGCGGGCTATGAGAAAACATGTCCGTCTTCTCCTTCTTTTGAGGAAATAATCCGTAAATAATATAATTTTCAGAGAACTAAAGTTGTTCGTGGCTAAGCGAATTGGCTAGTAAAAATGCCAATGGGTAAATCACACGTGCTAGAAATTAGGGACGTTTGGGAAAAGCAGGAGTAAATAGTGGTGATCGCGATTGGCAACCACGGTGTGGGACGCCTTACAACTAGAGAAGCGATGATAATCATAGGGCCAGAGTCGGGATGAGAAAAGCTGAAGACTAAGTGCAGTGGAGTGACACAGGCTAACGATGATAAATAATACCTATGTGAAATTTTTAATTTCATAAATTTCTTTTGCAATACTTACATTTAACTGAACTTTTAGCTAAGATAGTACCAAATAACACTCTAAACAATAATATCCTCTAACAAAGGATATTTGCCGTGAAAAATATTAAGAACCGAAAATTAATAAATATCCATACGGAAAAGTACAAAGTCTAAATTTTATTTACAAACCACGAATTAGGTAGTGCATACGCCAAGCCCAGGCCAAGTTATTACTTCCCTGGAAGCTGTCCAAAGTAGGTACAAAGAACATAATAGCAACATTTATCTGAACGTTCGTACTTTTATGTATTTGCTTAAAAACGTTGTAACGAGAAATGAAAATGCAGAGAAAATAATACTCATGCGAACAATAACTTGGCAATCTTTATCTCTTTGTCTGAAAGCCCTATAGATGGTTGCGATTTTCCGCTTGATAATTTTAAATTAACAAGTTGAATAATATGAACTCGACGTCAAGTTGCAATGATGATTTTAGAGTTGAATTAGAACGAGTTTGGTTCGTTGTTTGGTTTTTAGTACATATTAGTCTCTAGTGGATCTCAGAGTGTTGGATTCGATTTTTGGGTCAAACAAAGTATTATTTGTATTTTTTTAACTCAGATCGACTTTGTGCTCACCAACTCACATTTAGCAAACGTGGTGATTAATTCGCATATCGCGTTATTTCTCATAGTTAAAATAATGACATTTGTCAACCAAGAAGGCCTTAGCTCTCGCAGCCCAATGGGACATTCAATACGGTGATTGTAAACTTTTTAATCACACGAAGGTTCGTTCAAAAGTCTAATTATTAATTATTTAATAGTAAAATTTCTATAATAAATTATATAAACGTTTTTTTTTTAATTTTAAGCCATAAGCCTATGAACCTTCCTTACCTTGTTTTATTATTTTGATCGGGGGGAAATGCGTGAGAGACCCTACCGTCACTTGATGTGACGTGTGTGCTTGAATACAAGTAGTTATGCTATGGGAATTCTTTCTTCCCTGTTATTTTTAAGATTCTCAAATTTTGATCAAGTACCTACCTACGGTTGAAGTTATGTGATGAATGAAATTACTATTTGCTATTTGTAAATTTTAGTAAATAGTGTTTTTTCTATGATACTCAAAAGTCAATTATAAATTATTCATCAAAATAATTCGCGACAAAGGTCTGCGAGCCTAGTGTAGTGACCACCATAAACAGTTGTTATGTGCTTTTATGAAAATAAACACTCGAACACTTTTCAAATTTAATTATGAATAAGAGCATTTTAAAAAGCAGTCATTTCACAAAATTTGACACAGATATCCAATGTGTTTGGTTAGACGTAAACTCTGGTTTACGTTCAACATTTACAAGACATCCTAAAGGGACTCTGATAATACTGCGAGTACATGCTAGTTGTTTATAACCGTACACAACTGGCACTCGTAAGTAAAAACACACAATTCACGTCGCAGTTCAACGCATATACAATTCACATAATCGTCACAATGAGCGAGCTGCGTCGCCGGTCGCAGTCGCATGCACGCACTAATGAAATCGTAAATCAACAGCACACATCGATAGATTTCCGCCGCTCAAAATTCCTCGTTCCAACATTATTCTCGCCGAGCGCCTTGTTAATTAATAGAATTAAAACCAAACTTGATGAACGCGTTGACTGTCAATTATTTGCAAAATAAATCGCCGTGTAACGAAAGCAGGAACTATCGGCTGCGGCTGCGTACGTTTCGAAGAGCAATTATTTTAAGGACAATGAGATGCTCTTTACTACTTACTACAGCTAACAATTTATCAGAAGTCAATACAATTTATACATTTTCGAACGCTGCAAGCATGCAACAAACAACGTTATGTTTTTTTTTACATTTACTTATGTTCAAAATCATTTACAGTACAGGTAAATATGAAATAAGGATTTAAAATAATGGTTATCTTGTATCAATTGTGACCGATAACAGTCATAATAAGGGAATTTGATCACTATCTAAGACTATAATACCTGACACGTTACATATTTTTTGAAATCAGATTTCAAACCCTCAGTGACATCCTTCTATTCAAACCTATAAATTGCATAATAAACTGCACGTTTCAAAATCAGCTTATATGTGGGAGTTCAGCCCATCACATCCCATACAAAAAACATCAAAAACGCTCCTGATAAGGAAAGTCTATGATTTGTGACTGTCCAAACGTTTATGTTAAGAAAGAGGCAGCATAGTTTCTGAATTAAAATCCGGTTGGGTCGTTTTGTGATATAGAACTTTTAAATCCGTTTTGACAAAATATTTCAAGTACACTTCAAATTTGCTGCCATCCACAACCGAATGCTAAGTTTAGCGATATGCCGAGCAATATCCAATTTTACGTTTATCGATAGCTCACAAATACAAGTACGCCGATTAACGTTCGGGATTATTTATATACGAGGTAGCTCTCGACGAGCCGCTGTCGACACTCGGCACTACATCAAAAACGATGCACTCCAACTAATTGCATTTGGTATTGATGCAAGCCTACCCTGCTCTTCGGCGGTAAATACCCACGCCAACAGATGCGAACTATTAGCTAAGTACAAATTGGAGCGACCACTGGCCGGCTAATACGTTAAATTGATTACTTGATCAGCTACGGTTTAAATTTAATCCAGACTATGAATGATGGGAGTCATCAGTATGAAAATGTTGACGACGTAACATCGATATGTAGTGCTCGTACGCGGTAACGATGGATCGGAAACAATCGGAAAAGCTGTACAAGTCGTGGTCCGGTATTGGATGGGTGACCATCCCAATCGACTTCAGTGACACTTCATTATATTTCTTCTTTATTAAGTTAAAAGAAATGATTAATGATATTATTTGTTGGTTGGGCCGTTGGCACATAACTAACTGGGCTTAGCTATGGTTAAGTTACCACCAACCACAAACTAAACTTTAACAATAAGAACCTAACGATTTGACAGCTGTTAAAACTTTAACGCCTCATCCTTTTTTTAATTTGACAGTTTAACCTTTAAGTTAAGTTGGTGCAACTGAGCCTTAATTAAATCATTTGTCTTTGCTGTTAAATTGCCTTTTCTATACTTTATAACAGAACAATTTAGTTTGGTTTAGTGTTATTTCTGCAAAAGGAATCTAAGCAAAGTACTAGGAAAAGGAAAATTCAAATTTTTTCTACGTTAATATAAGCTAGATTAGCTCATCTGCACTACAGGTGAAACGCATAGTGAAACCCACTAAGCAACTTATATGAGAGCATTCCAAATACGTAACCAAAGATCCAATTCCAAACTGTGTTAGCTAAATGGACAAATAGAGCTCGTATAAAAACAGAAGACGCTACTCGAAAGGTGCCGTCAATGAGACGAACGAGACATTGAAAGCTTTCACCGTAACCGGTAGTGCCAGACATTTCGGTTGATGCACTTGGTACCATTCATTCAATCTGAATGCACAAGATCGGAACACAGCTTTAAAACCAACATAAATTACACATTTTCTAATTTTTGACTGAAAAAATTATCTAATAAGAATCTCAAGCCGTCAGATATAGTTTATTCTCTAAAATTCAAAATAAAGGGCCATCGAATGTGTTCTTATGCAAATTGTATGCCAGCTTACCTGTTAAGTTATGAAGTTGGCTAATGCGACATTCTATATTTTGTAAGGGTTTTTTTTCATTTTGCATGAATACCATTAATTAACTTAATTGAACACTTTTGTCAACACTGTCATATCTCATTATTATATTTGTTTCAATTCGACAACAGTCAACTCGTCAGTTACCATTAAGATAAGTTGATGCAACTGAGCCTGAAAATTATTTTATAACGCACAACTCTCAAATCATCTAAAAAGTTTCGTATTTTAGTTGTAGTTTGGTAAAGCTGTTTTTTCTGGAGAATAATATTGGTGAATAGTTTTTAATTAAATACACAATAAAACTTTTAACAACATTAGAAATTTTCAAATGCTGAAAGTTTACAGATGTCTTTAGTTAAATATAGGCCCCTGTTTTACATTAGTAGTAGTAATACTTACATGAGTTCCGAATTAGGAATTATTAATTACTTATTTATTTATTATGAACAATAATCACACCTTTTTGTCGTTGTTAACGTAGACCAACCCGTATCCAAACATAAAAAGCACTTAGAATACTCTAAAAACCTTTGGAATATTTCCCGTAACTTAAGTAACCAAAACAGTAAATATTTTAGTTTAAAAAAATATGCTTTCTAACGTCGACTTTCTTTTCCAACAACACAACCGAATGAACTTTTCGCAATACTTTTTGCCGTGCAAACTATATTTTAATAGGCACTAACACAAAACAACCACACTTACTCCGTGAGCGGCAAGAATAAAAGGATAAAGTTTGCTCGTTAAGTTATTTTCTAAAAGGAGTCTTTTCAGACTATTTTGCACTTTGCCAAGTAAGTATGATCGAGTAGTTTCAAACAGAATAAAGATGTTATTTTGTAAAATTATAAGTTGCTTAATGAGACTCCCGCTTTCTTGGAAACTTTGTTTAGTAATAAACATCATATTATTTAAGGATTACGATATACGCAGTTATCTATTTTATGATGCTGATTTAAATATCGAGTAAATATTGGATACTAGTTTCATAAATGAATCGCCTTTAGCAATGTTTATTAGCTCGATACGATTAACTTGTTTAATCGAAAATATGTAATTTAATACAAATGCTGATGAACGAATAATATTTATTAACATTCGTATTCGGTAATTGCCTAACTTTCTTTTGCTGTGTATTACAAAGATACTTTTAATTTGTCTTTCATAGTATTTAAAAGGTATGTGGTAAAAGTAGACAAATAAAGTAAATTTGAAGTAATGGTTCCAGATTACAATATGGCTTGTTGTCAACTGTGAAATTCTATCTAGTGGAAATCGAGCAGCAAGAAGCGTAATTCGTACCTGCCCTCAGGAATTACTAGTTAACGCTTATTCAACAACCTATAAAAACAAAGAGCCGCCGCGACACAAGGAGGGTCAGAAATTCTATTGTATATTAATGTTTGCGACGCCATTCTCTCGCTAGTTTTGGCAAAGATGCAATTTCATTTGAATATTGTGCAAGTCGACTGTTATCCAGGGTTATAACCCTGAAACACTTTAAATACAAAGTGCTCATAAAGGCACTCGTTTTAAAGTTGGAAAATAGTAATAGCGTTAATTGATATTGGAATTGGTGTTCACGGGTGGAGCCTTAGGGAGATTATTACGCTGTCGTATGTCGACTGCGACAATTAAAAGGAAATTTTGTCGCGCTCGAGTCGCGGGATGTCTTTCATTCCGCGCGTAAGTGCGCCTCGGCGCGCGCTCGTCACGGTGTCTCCACGATTTATATCCACCATATTACACGCCATTCGACACATTGCCGCACCTGGCACTGCTATGTGCGAAGCATCAGGATGTGGCAACTTACTTATAGTCGTAACATCCCGTACAACCAGACACAAAAAAAAACAATTGTGTCTGGCTTTAAAGGACATTTGGTATCACGATGTTATAGCATACCATGTGTACCAGGACTCCGGTCACGCTGATTTGATACACTTTCATTTCGGAATAATTCAATTTGAATTCAGACGGTGAAAAGTTAAAATTGTGGGGATAGGGAATGGTAATATCACCATCAATGGTCACTCTTCGAAGGTAATATTAAATGTTTGTAAAACTGATTTGTAAAAAAATACTATCCACTCAATTTAGGCCTTTAAGACGTAGGGCTAGTAGCAGACAACAACCTGAAACGCCTGATTAAGAAAATCTTAGGTATACTTCAAAATATTTTAAGTTAAAAATGCTGTCGAAGCTCGAAATTGTAATAGAGAAAACAAATTTATGTTTGTCCCTTGCACATCGCTCAATCTTACCATACATCCTTTGTGCTCTCAGAATAAAAAGTAAATTAAAATGGCTATGCCCAACACTCAAAGTTTTTAAAATATTACGTCAATGTTTTTATTCCTTGTAACCACCCCGTAAAGGGATTTGAAACCAGGATCCACTTTTCCTCCGAATACAAAATCGGACGACAAACGAATGAAATGCCGTATCCACCAATACGTACGTTCATGCAGACCCCGTGAACACTCTAGGATGATTGTACCCCGTCTAATTGTTTCTTGCACGCGGCTATATTAAGCAGTGAGGCGCCGGCAAGTTTATGACTTCTTGAATGAGTCGTTAACTTGTCGAATCAATTCCTCGTGAGCCCCGGAGTTATCCGAAGCGTTAGGGAGGCGTATCATTTAACGTTATTGTGACTAACTATTGAGACGGATAGGTAACTTGGTATTGATCTGTCGGTTTTTTTGGATTCCAGTAATGCATCTTATTTGCAATTGGTTAATTTATAAGAAAGTAGGTTACCTGCTACTCATAAAAAAAATATTATTTGAAATTCTTATTAAAAATATTATTTCTTTTTAAGAAAGAGATCAATAACTAATATTCGCTTCCTGATTCCATGATTTTTCCTCTTTTACCTAATAAAAATTAAATTATTTTAAATACTTTTAAGTATGTACATTTCAATTTAATTATTGACTATCGGTCTATTTATTATTGATAAAAATGTATACATTTTTATTAAATTCGCATTTCTTTCTTAATTTCATTCAATATCTATTCCTAGACCATTTTGCGGCTAGTGAACATCTGACAGTAAAGTCACCCTTAGGTACATCCCTCCACCGAAATCACACGGAGCCCGTTGGCAATATAGCCCATACTATCTTATAGTTGAAATGAACCTATGCCCAACAGTGGGGTATAACCGACTAAATTAGACTACATATTTATGAACTCTAACTTATACCTCAAAATTAACTTAAAAATTACCGCTATCTACCGCTTAAACTGAAGTCGTTAACATTCAACGGTGAAATTAAATGAAGTCCGAGCAAAATTTAATTAAAATAAAGTACGCATATTCATAAAAAGTTGGTATGGAATAGTGGCTTAGCATATTTAGACTGGGCAAATACTTTCATGAATTTCGCTGAAACTAATTGTCTGCTTTCATTGCGCTATTCATACTTTTTATATGTCTATGTAATTATCTACTTACCTGCTTGAACATAGTTGAATTGTGAAACTATTTAAGGAAACTAATACTTTAGTAATATGGGTAATTGACTTAGTTTCTGAGAAAATTCTTTTTCGATATTTTTCAAAACAAAGGCTTTATTCTGCTCCAGAGCTTTAAAAAATTACGTTTAAATCCAATTTGTATAAATTACTAAATGGTTAAAACCACCGTGCGGAGATATAATTATTATAATGAGGTTCGTCATTTGTAAAACAAAAAGCTATAGAGCATTTTAAATTTTAACTAAACGAATCATAAACATTATTGCTTAAAAATTATTAAAACATAGATGAAAAAATAAAAGAAGCACTTTATTTAACTTTATTTAAATTTTTATCAAAGCCATAAAATCTAATTAAAAGCATTGTCTTTGTATATGAACTCAAGGTAACAGCAACGAACTCCAACCTGCCAGAATCTTCACATTTCCGCTAAGTTTGCGAGATATTTGTTTCAAATAAGAGTAATTAATAAAATCGTCTTCTCTTTTAGCTGTATTTCAGTCGAGGGACAGGGTATTAATAAACACAAGGCATGGTAGTTCGTAAATAATAATGTTTTAACAACCGAGTACACCAACTCCCTGCGTACCTTGACAGACGCGACGTTTTACAAAAATTTGCTGACGTGTACAGTGGCGGCTGATGACAATAAAACTAAAACACGCTTTTCAATCATTCAATATCGAGATTATATTAACCTAAACATTAAGCAAATCGTCTTTTATACCAAAAAATCCTCACATCATTCTGTAATATAGCGCACTCTTACACGGCAATATTAACAAAACATTGCTAAGAACCACCGCAAGAAAACTGGCTTTCAAATAAAAAATATCGCTTTGAATACAACACACAAATTAAAAACTGACTAAAAAAACCTTAATAATTTCAAAGGTACCTCCCACTTTTAATGGAAGCTTCGAAAACGTGCAACTTATAATTGTTTATTCCAAGAATATCGCGCAGTGTACAATGATTTTCTATAAGCTGGAAGTGTGATTAGAATTATCCTAACAAGCTATCTTATTTTCCTCTCTGATGCATTTAACTTTGCTTTCTTTTGAACTAATTTAACGCCAAGGTTAGCCTTTTCTCAATATTTAGATTACTTAACTTACGTCTACTGTCCTATCATGCATGTTATTAAAAGTAACTAGATTTTTAGAAGTACAAGAACCAAAATATAGTACCTATACAAATATTGTCTCAGCGATATCGCTGTTACAATAAACGCCAAGGTTAGCCTTTTCTCAATATTTAGATTACTTAACTTACGTCTACTGTCCTATCATGCATGTTATTAAAAGTAACTAGATTTTTAGAAGTACAAGAACCAAAATATAGTACCTATACAAATATTGTCTCAGCGATATCGCTGTTACAATAAATATTATCTCAGCGAGGTCGCTAATATCCAAATCCCAATGATTATTCGATCCGATTATCCGAGTTCTTGGATGTTTATGCACAAGTGTACAGTCTTTCTTCTATCTCACACTAATAGAAATATCGGAACGAAATAGCGGCAATGAGCAGGATCAACTTATATAACCCATTCAAAGAAACGAATAATTTTGATACAGTAATAGTAATTTCTGAAGCAGAAAATTTATATTTACCTCTTGGTTTACTCATGCGCATGATTGTTTTCTATCAATAGATAGGTACTATTAAACACCACAAAGATCGACATGAGAACTGATAACTGAGTAAGTACCTCAAGCATGTATATTTAAATACATGTATTATATCACAGAAAAAATATAAATATTAATCACATAGAAGTTTTTCCTGCATTAATATCGAACCCACGATTCGTCGTGCATATATGTAGATGGCAGGGTAACTAAGAGGACATGATCACTACCAAATACGATATCGGGTCAGACGTTTGTTACACGGAACAACAATCATAACCAAAACCCAGACACATTTTTATGTAATTCATACAGATCACAGACAGACCACCTACGTACACAAGCTTTAGCAAACCAGCTATTTGAAAGTACCCGAATGTCGCTACACCGTAAATATATGAATAAATTGTATCAAGTTCGAGGAAACAGTTTCCCGCTAAATTAAAATCTCTCACAGGCGAATTAAAACTGGAAAGTTTTAAAGCGTACTTTAGGCGC
The DNA here is from genome assembly GCA_037074685.1 of Glyphodes pyloalis. Lineage (NCBI taxonomy): Eukaryota > Metazoa > Arthropoda > Insecta > Lepidoptera > Crambidae > Glyphodes > Glyphodes pyloalis. The sequence goes on from JAYKKO010000004.1 coordinate 7,737,301, forward strand.
AGTAGCTTAATGGTATTAAACTGCTGATTTATACACAAACCGGTTTGAGTTATGTACACTGCTCGCTAGTTGCTCCCTATTATATTATTAACGGTACTAAGAAACACTAGAACACTGAAATATGGTGTTGAAACTATTATTAAACACGAGTTTATCTTAAAAAGACTGTCTTGCATAGAAGCTTACCATTTAAAAATACCTTTTCTCATCGTATTTAAACTTTAACTGGATATTAGTTAATTTAAGTACCTTTATGGTCTTGGGTTCCATTTTCATATTATAGAACGCAAAATGTTTCGGTTTTTTGTCTTTGGGTAGCGTGGTTAAAACAATACCCACTGTGGTGACGATGTTTCGTTTTCAATGGCTTGTAGGCTTTCGTCGAGTAAAATACTAAATAGGTCAAGATCGTATTTATTTTAACGTTGTAAATTCGACGTCTTATATTTTCTTTTATTTAGAAATTGGAAGAGAAAAAAAAGATATTCTTCGAAGATATAGAAACTCACTTGAAAAATTTAAAAACAATTGTTTTCCGCTATCATCGCTATCATTGATATTTGATGACGAATATTTAGAAATTTTTAATTTCTGTTACATAACCTATACTAAGTCTATGAGTCCGAAAGATGCATTGCTTATCTAAAAATATAGTGACTAGTCGTCACGCAGTAACTTGTAGAACCTACTATACTGTCAAGGCTACGGCTAAAGACGATGACTCTGTTAGTGTATGGTAAAGACAGTGTTTATGGCCAAAACCGGCTCCACAAATATACCCAACTTTTCCAGAATGTCCAATGCTCTTACTCTCCGAGCGCAAAGAAATTCCGATACAATTTTATTAGCGAGTCGCGTTAGTGTTTCGGGCACGGTCCCTAATAAAATAAGCTGAGGTAACGGTGTGTTTACCCTGACGCCCCCGAGATGACAGATAGGGCACGCTGCGACCGCCCGTTCTTATGAACTAGCGGTATAAACCATGCCTACAATAAGTGTGTGGAAATTTTTAGTGTTTTAAATAAACGTTAGGCGAAACTAAATTCAGTCGTGCAACATTGTGTATGCTTTGTAAAAACGGTTTCCAGATTTTGTATGTCCTTTTTAATCAGTAAAATACTTGCAGTGGTTTGTGCTGTCACTAGTTCACAATTAAATATCATAAAAAAGTTAGAAGTATCGTTGTCATGTAGTTGTAATGTGGATGTCATGTACATATTTTTTTCTTTATAATGTTTACTTTAGAAACTGAACGCTTATCGTTTGTAAAATATTTCTATCCAGCATTGATGTGTAGTTCAACGTTCTAGAGATAAGTAAAACATGGAAATATGAAGTATAGTTTAGTATGAACTCTGTAGTTATGTAGTATAGTAGTAAAGCAATGGCATAATAATGTTTACTGTTTTCCCTGAACAAGTATTGAGAAAATTGTTATCTGTCTCAATTGGTATCTGCTAAAAATGTAGTTACTTCTAAAGGCTGTATGTCCACAAAACTGTGTCTTAGTTTGTTGGTAGTATAATATAGATTAGACTGCGGCTAACGCACTCCATCCATAACTTCAAAATCGACCTACCATCAAGTTAAGAACTTAAGCCCATATCTATTATGTCTTTAAAATCGAAATAACTGTAAAAATCCATCTATCTACGACTAATCAAGCAACAGAAAACTGCAAACAGCACGCACCATTTACATAACTTGGTTAGTCGAGTGTAAATTGTGGGACTAGGTTTTATTTGCGGCCTACATCTTTTTGCATAGAGGATGTCAGTATGCATGGTTGCAGTGTGACAGGGCACGTATCGCCAACATAGTTAGTATTTTTGACAGTGCGTAGCTTTTCGTGCATCAGATGAACATTAAATTCGACTCGACATTGTCAGATAGGACGATGTTTTGACGGCTTAGCAAACCTCTGAAAACAAATAACGGAACGAAATTATTGATCCATTGATTAATATATTTTTATGAAATCTTTAAATCTAAATACCATAACATAACCTATTTTTAGTTTTGTTCACCCAATATTGACTACAAGTGATATTTTAACTGGATATTTAAAAACCTGAGATATTTCGTAATTTATAAATAGGATAGGAGAATTGAATGATGATTTTGCAAAAAACGAAAATGTAAATTTATTTGTTTTTTTTGTGTATGCGAAAATTATTTCAGTATTTACAACTATTGTTACTACAATCTAGCGATTGTTAGTTGTAACCATCAGGAGAATTCAGAAAACGATCGGAATATGGTTACAATTTTCATAGCCAGATTGTATATCCATACTGTATGACCCCCAAATACCAAGAATAAACATGAATGAGTAAGGGTAGTAGGTACGGGTATCAATATAATATTTTTAGCATTCAAAAATATTGAGGCACACTTAACACATACGACATTAAAATCCGTGTTATATTGAATAAGATGGAAAAACAAATTAAGAATCCATATTTTTTTCTTTAACTATCCTGTAAGATCGTCATGATTGCCTTATTTCATAATTCTAGGTTTATAGGGAACTCCATTTACTTTGCAAAATGTAGAGATCTGAAGACCCAGCTCAGTAGGATTAATGGAAAAGCCCTATGTCAAGTGAACTTTGTCAACATAAATAGATAAATAAAAGTATCTTGTAGCTGCGGTGACATTGACGCCCAATAAATATTAAACAACATCACACACGTCCACCTCATCTCAAAGTAAACACTTGTTTTATGGAAACCAAAATCAACGCAGATACCAAAATATACGGTTCAATTCACAAAAACACCCCGATACAATACATATGCAAATGTTTGTCATAGGACCGTATCCATTATCCATAGCGTATATATAGGGCACAGTTTCTACAAAAGTATCAAGCCAACCAAAATACCAGCCAAACAAATGAAATAAAGAATAAATGCTGCTCCTGTCCTATTCAACATGACTGTTTTTTAGTATCTCTTAGTACTAAATATTCAGATATGGCATTACAAAGTCGTCTCACAAAATTTTTACGCTAGAAACGGTAACAACGCCAAAGATTAAAATTGGTTCGGGAACATTTTTTTAGGTAAACATTTTTTTTATAAATGTCAACAGTCAATAGTCAAATATTTTTATTCATTTAGTTTACATCAGTAATACTTATGAATATCTGTATAAATCAAATGAAGTTACCTCCAGTTCGGAACATATATCTACCGAAAAGACACCGGCAAAAACTAAGGCTTCAGTAGTTTTTTTTACCGAAGAAAGCTAAACTTATTGCTTATTTTGTATGTCTATACAGGTAGTTTGTCCATTGTAAACAAAAATTAAAAATCAATTAAGTAGAAAAAAAACTGGGTTCTGGTAAAAAAAAAACTTTTATCTAATGAACTAATGACTAACTGGCCAGCATCACACAAAGTAATACAAATCGTTGGTCGCACTTGCTTATTTCGTCTCGCAGACTCGGGGTCACATAATTTTTTGACGCATCGTCCCCGCGAGAATACACTTTTTTCTTTGTCCTCCATCGCTAACGAAAACAGGGCTGTTGGTTGCGCTCACCTAATTTTTGCATAAAAGCTTTTTGCTTAGAATAACGCAGTCGAGTTTCTTTTTCATACGAATTCGTGTATCCACAGTTTGTGCATACATGTAAGGATTATTATGGCTTCATATAACAGTGTTTATAGTCAATCTTCTGAGTGTTACAAAGGAAAATATGTAGTACTTACTATCCTTATCAGCGTATTAAGATTAGAATTTGACTGAGTAAATACACAAAAACTCTATTATGCCAAAGTTTCTATAGAAAAGGTTAGCAACAAATCTGGTAACCGTTTTGCTATTAAATTTTTAGTATAGTTTATTATTAACTTATGCACAGATCTCCATCAGACCTCAATAAAGTGTCTTTTAATAGACATAAATCGTTTTTAACTACCAGTTTTAATTGACCACCTCTTAGATAGATAGGATAGACACTTTGTTGCTCGGAAAAAAATACTGAAATTTGTTTTACAGACATATTAAGTACAATTTAGGCGGTCTTATTGCTAGAAAGCAATCTTTTCAAGACAACCTTTAGGTAGACGAAATAGTAGATATCGAGAAACGGGTAGGTACGAGAAACCTCTTACATCTCATAAGGTGAAATGTCTTTTTAAAAGCTAAACCAATTGATTTTCGACCTTATATCTAATCATACGTTCTCAATACAAGTACAAATATTAATTCAATCACAAGCAGCTCCGCAAAATAACAACGAGTGGCGGAACCAGCCAATATAAAATAAAATTTTTAGACACTCAGTACTTGTTCGCAAAAGACTAAAATAACTACTGAAAATAGCCAAAAGAACCGCTTCTGACAACAGAGCAGTACATATTGAAGCTTACATAAAACTAATCATAAAATGGTACGCCAATACTAGTACAAATACCAGTGCAACCCTGCAGCGACGATTGTGTCCAAATGCGGCTTCGCGGAATAGAACTCTGGGCGCGGAACCGGCCGATAAAAGATTTCACTCGCCACCAACTCTCCGCGGCTACATTCGCGGCGACCTTCGCGGCCACAATAACGCCATGTGCGGTACTTTATTACGTTATATTAGTGTGCAATTGTGATACAGAATTCCTAGTGACGATGTCCGTAGCCGAGAGACGAGCGGGCCGGACTTTGGCGTCGCGCCATCTCTGAGGTCCCGGGTTCGATTCCCGGTCGGGTCAATATGGAAAACGAACTTTTCTATGTTTTCTCGTGATGTGGGTGTTTTGGTACCGCCGTTGTTTCTGATTTCTGTAATACAAGTGCTTGAGCTACTTACCACATATTCAGAACAATGTATGTGATGTTGTCCAATATTTATTTATTATTTATTTATTTGTTTATTCCTCAGACACATTACAAAAACATAAGCATAACGACAAATTGTAAACCAACATTTTTCAAAAAGAATCCCTTAAGTCGATTTTTTCGTCATTGTAGAGACACGAGCGAGACTCGAACCCTTAGACGCAGTTCTGTGTTTTGAATTGTTTTTTTTTCGGATTCTTACTGTTCTTTTAGTCTACTTACGCCATTTTTGCTACTTACAGCAAATATAAGGTCAATCTCATTTTAAAAGCAGAACACAATTGATTTTTTTATTGTGTCTGGTTTTCTAGACTGAATTGAATATCGGAATTCAATTCAAACTCCGTTAAAGAGCGGGTCAACCCTGCAGCGGCGATAGTGATCAAGAGGTGATGATGAAGAGAGATGTTTGAATAATTTATAGAAAGTATAAGTAACCTTCATCACAGAGACCAATCATTAATTTTGCACATTTTTCTTGATCTTAGTGGATCTACCAGCCGTAAGTATCAAAGATACGAGATTTAAATTGAAGAAGCTGAGCCAAAGTAAAGATGACTCATTTTACAGATATAATAAAAAAATCTATGCTAATCAATAATCTACATACTAATACTAATAAATTCTTCAAAACAAGCTTACTTGTATTTTGAGCTTTTTTTACTCACACTTAAAATAACAGTTATGCAGCGCGGACTTGAATGCCGATGTTCGATGGTAAATCCCAAAACGATACAACGCCAGTACGTACACGTACAAACACCGGTACAGAGCTGTGCAACCCCGCAGCGGCGATTTTGATCAAGAGCGGCTCCGCGAAATGAGAACGGGCGGCGCGGGACCGGCCGATAAAAACTTTCGTTCGCCGCCGACTCTCCGCCGCAGCAATAACGCCGGTTGCGGCAGCTTATTACATTGTTGTTTGTGCCATTGAGATGCACAAGTCATCTTAAAAAAGTGACTAACAATCAGCTATCCATTATCAAGTATCAATGTTACAAAATATTAGCAATCTTCGTCACAGAGATCGATCAGTAACCGTTAATTTTAATTTTTTTTTCTTCATGCACTACCCGTTAATATTTGAAATACTATTTCTAAACAGCTTAACCTAAAAGTAGAGAAGTGGATTTGACAGATTTTAGGACCGGGCCTTAAATAATTCTAATAAATAAGTTAAAACGCACTCGTATTTTGACCATGCTTTTTACGTACAGCTAAAATAACTGTAATTTCGCAGCGAACGAAATGAAAATCGGTGTTTGAAATCCCAAAACAATACAACGCCAGTACACGTGCAAACACCGGTACAGAGCGGTGCAACCCTGCAGCGGCGATTGTGATCAAGAGCGGCTCCGCGAAATGAGAATAGGCGGCGCGGGACCGGCCGATAAAAACTTTCGCTCGCCGCCGACTCTCCGCGGCGACATTGGCGGCGGCAATAACACCGGCTGTGGCATCTTATTACGTTATTGTGATACACAAGTCCACTCATAAGCTGTGACTTTTGTCTACCTCACTTTTTCGCGGTTAACCTCCAATTGACAAAGTGTTATATTCTTTGAAAGTCACGGTCTATGCAGTTGTATAGCAACGAAACATCACATTTTATAAATTCCTTCAAAAGGAGGGTGAAGAAACATATTGCGGGCCACTATGGCGATGCTAACGGATCATTGCGATGTGGATTCCTCTTTTGCTTACCATCGTTCTGGGAGGAGCCATTATGCCTACCTACTGTGCTTCTATAAATAAAAAATAATAAATATAAATAAATATATTAAAACTACAGTCATATTTCACAAACATATTGGTAAAAATCTACCCTCTATTTTGTTTACAATAGTCCAATAAAACTTTTTTAATTCAAAAATCTTGGAACATAAGTTGTTTTTATGCTTAGCATATTGCGTACAAGAAATAATCCTACATAGGAATGTTTTTTTATCAGACATATCTATTGGATAGGGATTAACATTCAGCTAGTTCCAATAACTTTAACGTTAAAATACTCTTAAATACTATGCTATTCACCGTCCTGTTCAGCGTTTTCTATGAAATAGTCGCTGTGAGAAGAGAACAAACGGATTTCTAGAATTAAATAGAAATATAACATTTCGAACCATTGAATGCTTGTAACTGTAAAGTTTTTGAGTGAATTATTAAATGCGTGAAAATACTTGCAAGACAACATAAATGAAGCACTCTTTTCAAGTTACAGTAACTTGGAGCAAACACGCGAAGACAGAAAACACCAACCCCCCCACAAAAAGTTCAAATAACAACCCGAAAATAGCAGAGCGCACTGATTCCGACAGCGCAATTTATACTCACCGAGAAGTATTTGCCAAAAGATTCCTAACGCGTTCAACACCATTTGTCCCCACGGTGATAAGTCGTGCTCTGAGCGCGGTTAGTTCGCAGTGGCAGTTTTATTTACGATCCGGGGCAATATCTGAAGACGGCAGCGAGTATACTAATATCGGTGGTGTGGCCGCCGCCGATAGTCGCCTGATAGAATAATATGACGGGTGCGCGACCGGGAGGCCTGCCCGCCAGCCGCCGGCACGTAGGCAATAAGCCCGGCCAGCCAGGGCGCGGGATGCGAGAAAAATAAGATTGCGCCCGCTCTTGAACTTCGAGGGCTGCCACTAGGAATTACTGAGGCGATCAGCTGCTGGTACGGCTTTGGGAACGCTCCAGACGGCATGAAATGGACGGTGATGGAAATACGCTGGATAAATGAACTTTCACCTGGATTGGGAGTACGTTCAATCAGAGTTTTGCTATTATCAAAACAAATGTTCAGAAATTTTGTAGTATGTTTGATCCATGATTTAATAAGATTGATTATCGCATTCTTGCACGATCCCAGTACTCACACCGATGTAATAGAGTAAATTTGGGATTAAGAATTGAATTATTTATTGGGAATTAGGGATTAAATCCGATTTTTAAATGTTTTAAAATGGGCTAATCAGTTTTTTTATGCATATTATGAAATTTAATATATCTGTGAAATGCTCATAAGCTACACTTGGTGCGAGAGATGGACATATTTGTTTGATGGCTATGCACTGTCACGTTATTACATACCTTTTACACGGCAACTACACAACGGTAGGCTTGTGTAGATAGAGTTTGTTGCTAGGTTAGAGTAAAGTACGATCAAAGTTATAGAAATTTAGTTATTTTAATAACGTTAGAAAATGTTAACTAAAGCTTGATATTTCTCAAGAATTATTATTTTATATTCAGATTCGTACCTGCGTTATTTCCGACGGTAATTCACTTATCGGCATAGTAAGTTCGCGACGTTCCTGATTGGGGAAATCTTGCATTCAAATTCTCGAGAGAAGAGATTAATATTCCTCGTCTCGAGCGGTTAAAAGGAAACAAAGGAAACTTTATTGATAGTTTTAAGCCAGGTCAAATCTTCGTTTTTACTTTGAGATAATAGAGAGGAATAAACAACTCCGGACAACCCTAGTCTCAAAGGATCCCACACGCGTTGCCGTCCATAAAACTCACTAATTTCATGGCCGGTAAAATGTGTTAAATGTAAAGTGTAATTCAGGAAAACGGTATTATCATCTATTTGTCTTCGAAGAAGATTTTTTGAACCCCAACTTCATTTCAAGGATCGAGGCAGGTATATTTAACAGCTATACATACTTTTCAATATGTAGTGATGTTGTAAATCTATGCGACTGAGTTTCTTCCCATAGAGACACAATCAATAGTTAGTTCTGATTAAGATGCTGATATAAAACATTTGTTTGAGATCATATATCTATCAAGCTTCTCTATTCCACATCTGTGAAACCGAAAGATGTAATTATTTAAAATAATTCAACGGGTCAAAACAGAAGACGGATTTAAGTTATCATCAGCATGGAATCCAGTGATTAACAAGTGTTTACCACGGTTAGAACGATCAGAAACAATTCCGGATACTGTCATTGTAGTGTGTCGAAGTGACTTCAATAACATTTTGTTATGTGACAATGTGAGGGTGGATGAAGATTTGCAAGCTCCCCCGAACAGACGAAGGTGAGCAAGACCAGTCAGCTCGTGACCACGGTTGGTGCAACCTAACCGAAACGACGGGCAGTGTCGCGTTTTGACCCGTTAAATTATTTTAAATAATTAAAATGGAACGCGAAAGTCTTAAAATGTTTAAGAGAGGTAGGGCATAGCGATTTATCGCTCGAACTGGAGCAGCCCGACTGGTGAAATACCTCCACTTTACAGAAGACCGCAGCCAAACAACAATCACTTCTGTGCTGTTGTGTTCCTGCGTGTGAGTAAGGTTTCCAGAGCTCCTTGGGGCTGCTACGTTAGTAGCAGTGGTCAAGCCTTCAAAGTAAGGGCAACAAGTCCAGTAACAGATTTATTAGGCTGTACCTGTCACCCTTAAGCTAGGACCTCATTACCACTTAACATCAGGTGGGATGATGTCAATCTTGTAGTGCAAGATAATAAAAAAAATTACTATACCGAAAGATGTAGTTTATATTTTCAAAGTTTCAGTGTGCTTGTTCTACTCGAAATATAGCAATATCTAAAAACCTAGATATTTTTAAATGTCTGTTGATTGTTAGTAGAAATACGAAGCTTCGGTGTAGCTACAAAGCCCTTAATCGTGGAATAAACTAAACCAATATTGAAAGCATGCAACAGAATTTGATTATTTTATTTATTCTAACGAATATTTCTTTTCACTTAAATAAACGAAATTCTAAATTTTTCGCACGAAATCGCGAAAGGTAAACTTTTTTCCCGTTCCAAAACAAAGTTGCAGCCCGACCGTGACATCAAGCGCAGTCGTAGGTGCAATGAAGAAAACGTACCAGTCAAACATTTACTTCTGTACGTGAGCTATGTTCCGGTTAACGTGTAACATATTCAAAAGAAAACGTCCCGCCGCGGCTCGGCTTGTTTCATTTTACGATCTTATCGAAATAATCCGATCTCGCTTGTTATTTACTGCCACCTTAGCTCAGTGCCTGCCCTCGCGAGTAAACGTCAGCGACCCGCAAGTAATTATAGACCTTATCCCGGCAAGCATTCGACACTAAATGGTTTATTCTAATCCGTTGACGTGGCTCCTTACACTTTCAAGTCTGCGCAGGGATCAGGCGACGGAAACAATTTGGAAGAATAACAAGGATTGGAGCTTAGCATCCGCGTGATATAATATACTTTTCCGGGTTGTCTGCGAAGACTTACGGCGTTTTGTCTTAAGTGACTCAGGCAGACGTACCTCCGGAGATTGAGAGGAAAAATCTAGGTGTTTTATTTCACATGAGAGTGCGGTTGTGGAGTCAGGCGCGCTATCACAATAAACACTTTGCGGTCGCGTCGGTCTCGTAAATTATTCATAAGCCAAAAGGTTTGTGATAAGTCTTGAAATAGATAGTCGTACTATGAACTCCAGACGACATTAGACGCGTTTGCTAAATTTAATGGAACATAAATTCTACTATCGGCTAAAGAAGATAAAAGTAAGTGGGGTTTTGACGTGGCGGGTACGTTTTTATTGAGGAGGCATAACAAATTGTTGGCGATGTTTACAATCTCAACTATGGGATTTTTATATTATTCATAAAAAAAATTATCATTTGTGGATAGATGGATTAGATTAGGCGAAATAAACTTGGCAACTTGTAACAGGCGACATACCTACATAAGATACATTGATCCTTATTTTATCTTTTCAACTTGTTTAATTCTAATATTAAAAATGCGAAACCTTGTAAGAATGTATGAATGTAAAGATGTTTTCATTTGCATATGAATGCATTTTTTTTACTTTTTCACGCGAAAAGTACCTACTCAATGGATTTAGATGCAATTTGGTAGTTAACCATGTCGGATCCTAGAATAAAGTTTTTATTTCCGAATAACGCAAACGAAGTCGCCGGCAGCAATTATATTCTACTTCGTATTCAAGGCGTTATAGTGGTTGTGAAATATAAAAGATGCCAATTCAAAGCTATGTTGGCCATTTTCCAAATACTTAATAAAATCTCGAAAGGCGCAGGGATCCGCGTCATCTCAAAGAAGCACCCCTCACGCACTCCAACCCACAAACATCTTCACGACTCTATGTCAATATTTTTTTTCTTTGTACATTATTACCAATAGCATGTCTTCGATTATTTCAATTATATCACCAGTTAACCTTTTTATAATTGAACTAACTGTTCCCACAAATTATCGGACTTTATTAGGAAATTAAAATAATCTTATAGAGTAACAGCAGCCCTCTTGGAATATTTTTTATAGTGAACGGTAATGGACCATCTTAAAAGCACCTCTTTAATCTAAATATTACAGATAGTCAAGTATCAAGAACATGCCCAGAGGCAGAAGAATCGGCTGGTCTGGCGCTGCTAGCATGTACAAACACGGATGAATACAGAACGAAGCACCTCGAGAAGCTTACAACACTTTCAAGAATTATTTACGGAATTAAACCCGCTGCTAGGCTTCCTGGAGGAACTCGGCGGGCAAGAGTAAGGCAAAAAATATTTTCCACACACTCAACGAGACCCCTCAATGCAGTTGCGGAAAACCCGTCTAGTATACCGACCTTAATATAAGCCTTATAAGTCATTGTAGTATACTTAATGTGCTAGCTACCAAAATGGATCCAAAAAAAATCGGGATATTTTGCGTTAACTACAAATTATGTTTCATCACTTGCTAATATTAATAGGATTTTATCCGATTTTAGTTTTTCTCAAAATGCAGTACCTACTTAGATGGGTAAGGGTTTGATAAAATAGTACTTTCAGATACCAAATCAAGTATCAAACTAAACTATTAACCACCACTATAGAAGTGCGGTTGATGCAATAATAAACAACGAACGAAATTATTTCCACTGCAGTAGAAATAGTGGAACAATTTTTTCAAAATTATATCCCATTATTTTAGTTGCGACAAACCAACATATAAGGACGCGTATATACGAAAATAGTAAAATATAATAGCAGTTGTCTATCAATAACAGTCAATGACAGAGATTCAATAAGATTCATCTCTTGAGGAATTAAATACATATAAATAGTATTTCGTTGCGTTGTTTCCGTCAAGTAAAAAAAATGAAAAAGTAGGAGTAACTGTTCCAGTAATTCCGTCAATGGAAATAGTGGGATACACCCACAATAAATAGAAACAGACTATGATGGAACTACCAGCATTCCTTGTTTAAGGGCCCCTGAAAATCCGGAACATTGTGATTCCGCCAGCGCAGCGCTGTAATGAGCTAAGTTCGTAACGCCCGTAACTTACATACCGATCGGTCCGGCCGCCATCGCCGATCCACAAACATGCCAAGTAAGGTACTTCTGATCGTGTCACTAAATTTGTACTGTTATGAATAATATTCTTGAATATCTTGGCACCAAAGTACGGTTAAAAGAACATCAGAGTAAACATAGACTTTTTCGATTTTTAAAGTGCTTCACGCCACACTAGTTATCAGTGTCACTTATCAGTCTTTCTTACTTATATAAAAATTTATAGGGATTTTTTTGAAACAACAAACCAAGCCATTGCCGAATCTTCCAAAGCAAATATGATATCATATATTCGTTATGTGTCTGGATGTCCATGATATTTATTGAAGTTTTTCATTATTCTACGAGTACATTTAATGATTCTAGCGTTCACAATTCGCGTTTTTACGATACTCACGTAATTGTTGTCCTATAAATTGTCTTAATTATTTAGTTACTTGCAAACAAAACTAATACTTCGTCTGAATAAGTCCGTACTAATGACGTCCGCTGATGACCACAGGCCTCCCACATTAATCCCAAAACTCCCAATTTGTGCCACTTTCATTAATCGCTTCCCTACCAACATAAACTGCATCGTCATTGCATTTTCTAGTCCATGGTCACCGATAGGATCGTTCTGCCCCCAAGTCTAAAATACATCCAATTCCCAATACTCTTTACGTAGTATCTGACACAAAAGGGCAAAAGTATCCCAAAAACAGGCCACAGAGTAACTAGGCGGCAGTACGCCCGCTCCTTTGACGCGTGGCCGCGAGTTCGTAAATGGAATTTGCAAGTAATTTTGCCACCCCGACCCTGCCGCCCCGGCTTGCTCTCTTGTCTCCGCGTGTCGCTTCCATTACAAATTGTGTTGGAATAAAAATATGGTACGAAATATATAGAGCTGCCTGTCACCATCAACTTTCGGCACTCGTGTAAATCGGACGGTTTTTTACATAAAAATATAAAAAATATAAAATTCTCATGTAAATAATGAACAGCATAACTAATTAACCACAATGTGTTATTCACAATTGAATTATGGCTAATAATTCAAAAATATAGGCAGTTATTTTATCCTAAGAGAAAATATTAAATTTGCTTAAATTTTTTTTTACTTTGAAAGTAAGGTCTTATTCCTCATAAATTGACTGGCCGTTGTTCAGACATGCAATATAAAAATGGAGTATTAAGAGCTATGACTGTTATTTATTTTTTGTTAACATTTTCACAATATTTACTCTCGGGAATTCCCAAGCTTTTAATATGGTATCGTAAATTTCGCAAAACAGTTTTGATAACCAAGTGCTTTATCAAAAATAACCTTCTAATAACCTTACAAACATACTTAGTATTTTCTTAAGTTGTGCATGTTGCATCAGCTTTATGTAGTTCCCTCGGTTCACGGGAAGAAGTGGGCGTGTAATAGGAAATGTTCCGCATATTGACTCCGGCGACGTCCCCGAGATCTCTAAACAATGACACGCGGCAGAGTGCAGCCACTACAGACCGACGGGAATGTTTAATCCGGGAATGGGAACCAGACTACGTGAAATAACATAATATTGGAAGGATTTAACTGCGAGAAGTGGCAAACTTTTAAATTAGGAGCTCGTTAGATCTCATTTTACCAGATTTTATTTATAAAATATTTAACAAAATGTTTTGAAATTCGCATAATAGTGATTAAAGTAAATTGTTTTCTAATTTATCATTTTGCCTTTGATATTCAAAAAATAGTAAGATAAGGTTGGTAAGTAAATGAAATAAGACAAATCCCATAGATTTATTAGCTTCCTTCTAAGGCTGTGTCCCTAGTAGGCAAACTGTTAGCGGCCAACTGAGTTTGCTGCGTACCGATTTAGTACGCCCTTCCATATATTTGAAATGGAGTGTCCACAGTCTGCTAGTTTTGCGCTCACTATACGCAGTTTGCAGCGTTACGCGCGCTGACTATAGCAGTGAGCGGCCGACTCCCACCAAACACGGTTCTAATCGGCGGCGACGCACGAAAATTGATTAGAGTTTGCAGCTAACTCAAATTTAAGTTTGCCACAAATTTGCGGCTAACTCAGTCGACCGCTAACTGTTTGCCTACTGGGGACACGGCCTAAGATAAATCCAAATAATTATCTGCCAACCATCAGCATAATTTTTCCTATAATATTTATTCCAAATAGTCATATGTACATTTATCTATATGATATTCGTAATCGAAAACTTGGTATTGGTTTATATGGCTATTTTAATGCATAACTAGGTACATTTAATAATTTTCGTATTCTAAGATTTCATGTGTAAGTTGAGAATAGATATTTATCACTTAGGAAGACTTGAACACCTACTGGAATTATTTTTTCTTATTTGTCTACATATGTATATATCTCATTTGTTGTCTCCAAAGTTCAAGTTCATCGTAGACAAGCTAGCAAAGTCGAGCAAGGCAGAGATGCAACGTCGTATAGGAGCCTGCACTTTTCCGCTCCCTACATGCATCCAGCATAGTACGTATTAGAAGCCTACACTTGGAGCTTGTTTAACTGCATAATCTATGTTTGCGAGGTGGTTTTCTTTTCAGGGTACGGAAGTGCGCTCACTCACCGGTTGGCTTGAGGTATTTCAAGACACGTCTCATAACTCCATCTAGAGGGCTAAATGTTAACGCGGGATTTAGTAGGTAGATACACCGCTCTTTCTATTTGTTAGTACTGAGAACCCGACACACGGAGTTGATCTGTCGAATTCAAATACAACGCAACTACAATCCAATTTTTGGCTTTTAGTAGAGCACACATCGTCTAAAATTAACTACGTATTTTTCATAAAATTCTGGCGACATAACGGTTGAAATCGTATTTTTTTTTTCTTTTAATGCGGTAACTCTGCATCAACGAAATTCAGTGTGTCATGGGTTTGGTAATCATGAATAAATTATAACATAAACGGACAAGTGATCGTATTTAAAACAAATTACCCTTGGGAATGATGCATTGATAAACCGATTGCACAAAATTTGCTTATAATACAAAAAATACATGGTATTTACAGCACTAAGCTTAGCTAGCTTACTTGTTAATCAAATTTACTGTAAGATTAAAATAAAGATCTTACTCTAGGATCGTATGAAAACTACGAATCTCCTCGCAAAACTAGTTGCCATAATACATGCGTAATTGAATTGAAAGAAGATAACTAATTTAATCAAACTGAACATAAAACTCCAGGAACCGCCATTGCATAATTATAAGTAGGCATTAACACCAACCCCTTTGAAAGATCAACAAAACTTGATGAGTCCGTTAAAGTGGAGGATAATTCGAAAATCGCTACCGTAACCGGGCAAAGTTAAAATTAGAAAACAGTCTTGATGATCAGACATACCTCCGGGCGAACTTAAACTTTGTTCCCTTTGAAAACCGAAAAGCTGATCCCGAAAGGCATTATTGGAAAGTATTATGTTTACCCTCATCATATCTTAAACTACTCGCGGGCGAATGGCAGGTCTAGTATCTAAAATCCAGCATGTTTCTCAAATTGTGTCTAACTTTAGATGACTGCCGCTGCTACCAAACTTTTGCAAAATCTACATAAACAAAAGATTAAGAAAACATTTGTGAAACATTAGCTGCTTAGCTTAACATATACACGTGATACCCTTTAACGCAATTTAGCTCTCAAGTAAGTAATTTCTAAAATTATATATTCTCTAATTGTAATTGATAAGTGTAAAAGCAAATCTTTGGGCTCCTTTTCTGTGAACATAGGTACGACTAATGCAATCGTGAAAACACAAACACAAAATATTGTGAAACAATCATATTCATATCAATATCAGTTAATTAAAAAAAGCAGGCAGACAATAAATTGAATGTAAACGTTCTTTTATTATATTTTTATTCACGCGCTATTTTTATTCAAATGCATCAAATTCACGACCTCGATGGCACAGTGGCTAAGGTAGGCGGCAAAAACGCGAAAGGTCCCAGGTTCGATACCCAGTCAAGTCAATTTGGAAAACGATTTTTTCTAAATTGACTTGGGTCTGTGTGTGCTGGGATGACGCCCCCAGTTAGAATCCGTCGTCTGGTACTCATAGTACAAGGGAAAACCTTAGTTTGAGACCAGGTGATTGGTGTGGTGGTCTGGCGCATTTATTTATTTATCTACTGAACATCAAACATTAGAAAGCTACTGCTCATGTATTGTTTACCTGTAACACTTACCCCAACTCACCCTGTTCTCTGATACATATTCTATTCTACATTTAAACTGCTTGCGAAAAGGATTTTCTAGGGTAAAAGTTTAAATAAGTTTAGGGGAAGTTTCTCAGACCCCTTTTACGAGTGCAAAAGGGCAAAGAAGGCAAATGTTTATTCAAAGATTTTATAGATTGTGTTGAGTGAAAGGGAGAAGACAAAGTTCATAGAGCGATAAAACCAGAAGTGGATATTGTACGAGTTTATTGGATTGCGAAGATTACATTCGTAAAATAAAACGAGAGTATTCACGGGGTATTCTGTGTGTACCTGAGATTTTACTTGTTACGTTGTAATGTGATAACAACTTAAAATAATTTCCGGATATTATAAAAATATTTTAACAATATTTTTTTTCTATTTTTTCTTAACACTGTTTTACCTCGTTTTTTTTTTATATTGCACTTCAAGATTGACCTCATCCCACCTAGTGTTAAGTGGTAATGAGGTCCTAGCTTAAGGGTGACAAGTACAGCATAATAAATCTGTTACTCAACTTGTCGCCCTTACCTTGAAGGCTTGACCCCTG
Source organism: Glyphodes pyloalis (assembly GCA_037074685.1). Lineage (NCBI taxonomy): Eukaryota > Metazoa > Arthropoda > Insecta > Lepidoptera > Crambidae > Glyphodes > Glyphodes pyloalis. Next base: position 7,754,220 of record JAYKKO010000004.1, read on the forward strand.
CTAACGTAGCACCCCCCAGGAGCTCTGGAAACCTTACGCACACGCAGGAACACAACAACACAGAAGTGATTGTTATTTGTTATTATGTTTTTATTTTATTTTTTAGATTACATAGGCACTTTGTCACTATTACCGCACCCATAAACTAACTCTCCGCATGACCCAAAGGTTGACTGGTAGAGAATGCCCATAGCATTAAGTCCACCTGTTGTACTTTTTTTGTGCAATAAAGTTTTTAAATAAATAATAAATTTGGCTGCGGTCTTCTGTAAGGTGAAGGTATTTCACCAGTCGGGCTGCTCCAGTTCGAGCGATAAATCGCTATGCCCTACCTCTCTTAAATACAATTTTGATACAAAATTAATCGTTATCTTGAACGACTTTCGAAACGACCTTTTCTAGTACCCCCAGGTTATTTGAAACTGGAGAGAACGTCCGAAGGTGCTGAGGGAGCTGTTCCCGTTCGCCAGCGGAGGCCTATCAAAATACGACCAGGTTGTCACGCACGGTAGGCCGTATCTTGATGGGTGGATCTCGGGACTCCATCTGGCTCTCGAAGGGAGAGCTGAAGTGAGAGTCTCGGGTGTCCGCAGTGGCGGTAAGCAGTGGAGCCGGAGCCACTGCTGGGACCGGAGGCGCCAGGCGTGGGGTAAGCCTGGCGTCCAATACTTCGAGTCAGAGGGGGTGGGGCGTATCCGATGGCCTGGCACGTTTCAGCCGTGCGCGTTATGCGCGGTGAGGTGGGCCGCTTACCGGTAGGCGCTGTGGGGAAGACTGTGTAGAGTCCGCAAGGGATCCCGACTGTCCCACAACTGCACAGCCTTAGCCATCGAAGGGTTCTCCTGTTCCCCGCAGAGAGTGACGGTGCGGTAGGCATTTTCCCCCGACAAACAAAAAAAAAGTGTGAGGTCCCAAAATATAATCGAGCTTAGTTGAAGGCGCTACACTCCACAGCCTTTAGCTTGGAATTTCTGATAAAATTCGAAACTGTACGGTTTAAATCATAAACTGCGACTTTCTAAATATTCAGTAACTTGAGAAAAATGCATAGATTTTGAAGTAGTAAATAAAAGCGGATCTTCAAAACCAAATAAAAATAAATACCACAAAATACAGTCATGGGCAAGTTGAGCGCGCCCGCAGAGAGTTGAACTTTGTCGCTTTTTACCGCTCCGGAGTTAAGCATCCGGATATTTCCGTACTTTCCGCTACTTGTAGCACGAGACTTTTTTACTGATTTATTCGAACCGTAACTACCTTTCTAGAGCGTAATGTTTTAGAAACCATATACCGTCACTAATTAAGCTAACGCCAATTTGAAAAAAAAATGGAAATGTTTGTTGTGTCATGTTCCTTATTAATATTATATTTTTCAAATCATATATACCTAACGCTTATTTTGGTCCATCAAGCCAGTCAATAACGCTTTTGTTTTGTTTATACTATGTACCTACCTATGTTTTTCATATTTTAATAAAAAAATATGTCGAAATAGAAGCACAACTCGATATTCCTAAAATCATTTCCTAAAAGTTATTCATACAAAATGATTTTTAAAAAAATACAAATAATATAATTTGCAAACAGAGACAAATTTACCCATCCTAATATAACATTAAGTATCTTCAAAAGTAGAATCTTTCCTGAATTTTAATTATCTTTGAATTATTCATAAATAAGCACTATTGCAGAACTTGGCCTCCTAAATCACCGCTCCCAACCCAATGTTGGGGTGCAATGATCTAAGCACATTTCGACTCCGCGACACAAATTACATCGGTATAATTTAATCTCGAACAACTTCTGTAATTTTATTTTTCCTTTGAATTAATTTAAAAATTCCTGCCGAGATCCGAGCAGTTATCGAACTTGGGCCGGGAACTTTCAGCACTAGTAATATTAGCGAGTCACTGCGAAGAAATTTGACGTTTGAATGAGACTACCGATGTTAATTTTCTTATATCAACTCACGAATCTGCACATACTTTGAGATCGAGTTTTGTAAAAGTTATTCAATTTCTTATGACAGAATTTAATCTAACAATGGGAGATTGTAATGTTCAGGTTAATAAAGCAGTAGATATTTTATTCGTGGCTTTTTCAAGTTATAGTCTTTAGTGCATAACAAATGGAATTTTGTAAGCTTTGATCATTTACCTTGATCTTAGCTGAAGACTATCATTGAAATTCAAATTATGTACATGATTGTGAATTCTATTCTTGTTATGAAACAGATATCTATACATGCGAGAATGTAAGGGTGGATGAAGATTTTCAAGCTCCCCGAACAGACAAAGACGAGATAGACCAGTCTGTTCGTGACCACGGTTGGTGCAACCTAACCGAAACATCGGGCGATAAGTAGTTCGTATTAACTACTAAAAAATGTTGTCGCATTTTACACGTTAACTTATTTGAAATGTTTAAAATGGAACGCGAACGTTTTAAATTCTAGAGGTAGGTATGTTGCAGGGAATGCCGTTTGAATAAACACCATCGGTCCCGATTTTGAGATCATTCCAGATACAAGTAATGTACTCATAGGCTATGATTGTAACACAACTAGATAATCCACTGCTCTGAATCACCGTCAAGATATTGAATACAAGTGGCGTCCAGAGCACAAACATAATTTACTTATCTCACACGAGACCAGAAAGTTCCCTCAAACAAATAATATAGGTTTCCATCGGTACGGGAGCACCTGGGCGGCGCCGCGATCGGTGTGTCCCAGGGGAAATAAAAACTTTGTCGCACGTCTCCTATCCTAAAGCCTTCTTACAGTCTTCGGCCCGCGACACGTTTACCGATTCCACACCAACATACACTTTATAGCTTTGATTCTCAACGACGCTGCGTTTACGATATCGATACGCGTGAGGTGCCAGAAACAAAGAGCTTCACTGATAGGCGCCGCTCAAATACATGATCAACTTTATGGGGGCGCGCTGAGAAACATGAATCGGTTCGCGTTGAGTGAAATCCCCCAATCCCATAAAGGCCCACCTTTCCGAACGTACAACTACATTTTCTCTATCAGTCAGCTTGCGTGATACAGTTTCTTGAAATAGATTTGTGCAGGTGATTGTATGTTCCTGAATACAAGTATGTATCAGCCAAACAAAAAATAGTTATTTCCAAAAAACCTTTTCCAAACCAGTTATTTTAAATGTGTAGGTTTCAAACCAAGCATCAATGTAAAATTTCAGCACAATCGGATATACAGGAAGTAGATAAAAATTGTTTCCTTAACTGGAATAAAAGGTTAATAAGAGCAAGGAATAAAATTACAACATTCTAAACGGTAGTACTTCTGTTAAGGAAAGAACCAACGAAGATCAAGTTGTATAAAATTCACAAAGAAATTAGACGATTCAAATGCCTTACAACATACTCGTATTAAAACCAAATGTGAGCCTCTCTAAGAGGAAAGCGAAAGATAAAAATTACAAACGGCCGCCATACATTACCAATATTAAACGTTGATGAAGACTCGTTTAGCAATTCCACACGTGTTTTAGAAATTGAAGAAAATATTCCCGACATAAAATATGCTCGGCGCAGTGCAGAATTACTCCGGCATAAAGATGGTCAAGTGTTTTACGAGCTTGCCATTCTTCATCTAATCACGCGAAGAAAAATGATGCAGATATAATTTGGTGTTACCGAATCCTATTACCCGTTTAACTTGGCAATTTTTCCCACGTTTTCTGCTCCATTCGACTCGTTATCATGTGTAATGTAGTTAGAAAGCGAAATGCAAAGTACAAAAGTTGGCATCACATTGTTCACGCACTCGTTACGAAGTCGAATCGAATTGGTAGCTAGGCGAGTGTTTCGAGCAAATGTGCCTGGAAGGCTGATGAATCTAATTTTTGTCGGGGCGCAGCAGCGTTCCTTATGAAAATTATGCCCCATTGGAACGGTCGGGAGAAGTTGTGAAGTTGAAATAAACTGTCCCGCCGTGACTCGCACGCTGATCGGCGGCTGCGCGATTGGTGGAACTGGTAGAACCGCGCGGTTCACACGCCGAGACCTACCTACTAACTTGTTAAAAGTTTGCATGAGCATTTAGTTTTTAATAAATAAATATTTAAAGATAGGTTTATTGCCAACAAACTGTTGTAAAATTTGCGTTTAGCTGGTATTCGTACCAATCTTTTCGTTCGCTTTGAGGCAACAAAGAAGAGATCTGATACCAAATAATTTCCCGAATAAAATTGACAATTTCAGTCAAGTTTTATGTTAAATTTTGTGAAAGCATTTTAATGTTACTTAACAAACATACAATATGTGTAATCTGAAACAAAATTATTTGTAACTAGAAAAAAATTATAAACAATCAAATCTGTCTCCCCTGTCCACAAATGTCAGAATCGACTTGAATACAGAAAGTCTATGAGACCTGATGTTTCAAGTTAGCAAAAGAAAAGTTTCCGAATTCGAATATGTTTCCGACGTTATGAGAATATGGGGGCAGGCAGATACTCCGTTAAGACAAAGAAAGTTGCCACAACACCATCATAAAACATTTTTTCAACGAAGTAATTTGTTTGGAACAGAATCTTTAACGTTAAAAACGTAACGGAGCATACTGGCGCCCTATTACCAGTGGAGTGTGAAAAACGACTAAAATAGGTGACGCCGCGGCGGAGCGAAACGCAGCTTCGATAACAAGGCGTACCCACTCGCCTTCCACTTGACAGTACCTAATAGATATTCCTACTAAAATGACACCGAAAGATAGGAAATACACAAACGGACGTCGGTGATCGTTGTCTAAATTTAATACGGCACCAATTTTTACAAATAAATTAAATTTGTCAACAACGTTTAAACACTTTGCAAACTTTTTATTGGCCACCAATTTGTAGCCAACATTTGCAGCAAAGGATTTCCCAATTTAAAAAAATATTTACATTATTTCAGTCTCAAACTTTTTTGAATAGACTATTCATTCATAGCTAGAGTATATTTATGACTGGAACTTTCTGCTAGAATCATTATCTTGAGTGCTAGGGTGCCTCAAATTGATCGTGGACAGAGAAATCTGCTAAGCGACGGCCGCAATTTTCTTTTTTACAGACGGTTGCATTGGACTACCAGGGTTTGTAAACTATGATTTCGATAAAAGCAAGAACATTCGACATACAGTACGAATAAAGTACTATTTGTTAGCAAAAACGTTACAAAAATGCGTTTAAGACACTCTTACAAAGGTGTAAGACTGTCTTAAACGCATTTATGTCAACAACAGTTAAAATAAGTTGGTACTACCCACACCTACTGTCAGCACTATGTATCCTATAAGTTGTGCATATTATTTAAGTAACTTGTAAGTAAGGGGATCCATTATTTTCTTTAAAAGCAATAGAATGTCATTTCCGCCTATCACCAGTAATGTAGTTCGTGGAAATTTAGCTCAATACCATAAACCTTTATTTCTTCTCTTAATACAATTGTGACCAATCTATATCTACACTAATATTATAGATTAAAGATTTGTACCTATTTTTATGTGTTTGTATGTTTGTAATGAATAGGTTCAATAAGTACTAGGCTGATTTAAACAAATATTTCACCAATAGAATGTTAGTCTTCCAATTTGACATAAGCTACAAAATTAGGGATCCTTGGTAAAATTTTAAAATTTTCAACAGAAAAGCGGGAAAAATTCTCTAAGGCGAAACGAAGTTCGCCGGGACCGCTATATATATATATATATATATATATATATATATTAAGGAATAAACGAATTATTAATTACAGTTAATTAAAAGATTGTTTGCAAAAATAATTTCTGAATACCCTTTCGAGGATATTACCAAGGAAAGCTTGTTTATTATTAGTCTTACTACCCATAGAGCAGAAGCGAGAGCAGACAAGTTTTGCAGTCAAATTAGGTGCAGACATCGCTGCAGCTAGTTAGCGAAATAGTCAATACCGAGCACCGGCGATGCAATAAATGCAAGCACACCGGCGGAGCGGCGATCGACCGCGCTAACGTGGGAAGAGTACATTTATTATGTCGAGTCACGGTGCTCATTTGGGTATTAGAGATAAAATTAAAATTTACGCTTTGCCCAAAGCAATTTGTAACCGGCCGCTTTACTTCGCGCGGAAAATAGGCTCTGGTTTATCCGCGTTTTACATTCATTTTCATAAGTGGCTTACGTTCAGGCGCGAGTACCTACAAGTGGAGCCGGACAACTATCGTGGGATTGCTTTGAGCTGTTAGCATATTGTGTTATAGACAGTAAGATGATCAGACCTTTGTATGAGGTGGTTTCAAAAAAGAATTTAGTTTCCTATATCATACAATCATTTTCCTAATCATCATATTTCAGTCAAAGAACGTCCATTCCATTATCTTCAGCATCCCAAGGCTTCAACGAATAGTGAAATCGTGAAATGGTCGTTGTCGTTGGTAGTTCCACTGTTTTTTACACGAAATTAACTTCTATTCTGCATAATTTTTTATGCATACATTTACATGACGTCCCCGGCAAACGAAATTACAAAACTATTATAATCTATATGTGTCGGGTATATAATGTAATAATATATTCGTGCTGTTATATCGTGATAAAACTCGAGAAGGGATAGACCTATTTCCCTGTTTTTTATAAATACTCCAGGCAATCACACCTCCATCTTAACGTTTCCTTTTGTTCATTAAGTACCTGACGTCGTATTCTAATTAGGGGCAAAAACTCATCACACCCAGACTTAAATAAACCAATTTAGAAAAGTCCAATTACCAAATGAACTTACCGAATATGGACCCCGGGACCTTTCGCGTTTTCGTCGCCTAAATTAGCGACTATGCCATCAAGGTAAACCCATGACTTTCCCATGATTCCCAGACCCATGTTTTCATAAGATTCGCTTTCAATCAATAAGAATATGCGATAGTATTCATATCGGTGCAAGTGACTGTACAAGTACCTACATAAGTTTGGAAAAAATGTGTTCATTAGTGTAAGATATGTTACATTAATAAATAAATAAAAAAATTTACGTATCCCAACAATATACATCTACATATCTAAGTAAAATTCCTGAACTTACCACTCTATGATCTATTACGGTTCCAACCACAAAACTATGTTAGCGCTGCTCTAATATTAGTCTCAAGTGTCTATTAGTCAAAAGAAAGGACTTACAACAAGAAATGCTAAGACAATTTGTCAATGAGAATTCATTGTTGTTTGGTTTAGTGTAACCCGCTAGTGAGTCTGATAAATGTCCTTTCAGAGCAAGCCGTCAGTCAAATCGCGGTTGCCTGCCCACAAGATATATTGTGGGCCCAGCGCTCGTCCTAGCGAAACGCCTCTCGCGTTTAAAATTTACAATTTTAATGGTGATTCGCCTCGCATAGTTGTAATTAAGCGAACATCCCGGAGTCGTGTTAACAGTGGCTCGTATTACAAAACCGCGTTCCTGGATAGTGTTATCTCCACATTTGTAGTTTAATATGTGTTGGATCGCTTGATGAAATGATAGACCACAAAATTTTGATCGTCCAGTTAACAATCAGTTATAGATACAATAAAGCTATTTTAGTGGGAAAAAGTGGCTTAATAACTTATCAAGGAATTATAATAGATGTTCAAATAGAGTAATAAAAGGTGTCAAGGAAGGTGAATATTTTTATCATATTTTTCTGGCACACAGTACAGATTTATTATATTTATTTTATAATTTTAGGACAGACAGTACTACTTTTATAAGTGTATGCTGTAACTTCACTGATATGTCATGATTGAATTAGCGTGCCTTAAAAAGATAACTCAATTAACAATAAAATATATACCTAGTTGATCAAACAAAATAATAAAATGTTCATACGCAACCGGAAATTGAAAACAATAATACATAAGAAAATTCAATTCAATACAACTCATTAGATAGCTTTATTCGTTTATTAAATAATATTTGCTTATTCTGCAATTTGTTACATCCTTTAAAATAATTCATAAATAATGATTGAAAATTCCACGAACAGCACACATATTATTTACACATAGATAGTAATCTATAACATAAACATTTACAAAAATGTATACTTCGATAAAAGTCGAGATTTTATGGTTAAAAACCGATCTCGACACTTCATAATTCAAATCACCCAATGAAACGTTATATTTTTAGCTTTTCTTAGTAAGTAAGTTAACTCATTTCGTTGTTTTGGACAACCTGTTAATAGGCTCCCATTATCTACGAAGGCCAATACCTCATATGAAGCCGTCTACGAATATTTTGGTCATTATAGAGGGTGCTCTCTGCGGATTTAATTATTTCGTTCGCAGCATAAAACTATTCGGTTAGTTTGACGTGGGTTACATTTAATTTGGGAATGCTAACAGTTTTGGAAGCGTTTTCGACTTAGGGCGACCGCAGCAAGCATCGCAACGGAACAAGAACAAACAAAGTAATTAAACACATCAAACGGAGCGAAATTGAACCGAGTCAAAGCTCGGCCAGTCACTGCGGGAACGGTCACGATTTGTATACGATTGGTGGAACTAGCCCAGGATGTATTAAAAAATATTTTCCAAATTATTACCTTCTTTAATTAAAAAAAAGACCCAAATAAACTAAAATCATTGAGACACTTTACGTTAATTCTTTAAGTTCTATAACTCTAAATTTTATTTGATCTGATTACAGAATGTGAGTAACTGCGTGTGAGTAAGGTTTCCAGAGCTCTTGGGGGGTGCTACATTACTAGCAGGGGTCAAGCCTTCAAAGTAAGGCCGACAAGTCTAGTAAGAGATTTATTATGCTGTACTTGTTGCCCTTAAGCTAGGACCTCATTACAACTTAACATCAGGTAGGATGAGGTCAATCTTGAAGAACAATATAAAAAAAAGAGAATTGACGTACACGATTTAATTACCAGCACAGAGTTTATATTCTGATCATTACATCCACCAATTATAGACGTTTCAGTTTAAAAATTAAGCCTTTCATTCCCGCCTTCATAGACTACTACGACACTTAAGATATTATACAGTAGTTCCGAATCGAGGCATGCAGAATTGCAGACGCTTCGTCTACACGCGTTTCAAGAATCGTCGAAAGTAAGCCGTTCCAGATGTATCAAGAAATGTACATGGTATGGCAACTGCAAGTTAGATAAACATATATAATGGAATGTTTTATGTAAACTGTTTTATTACGCTAGACCAGCTTGTTTATTTATTTAATTCGGATCTAATCTACTTAGTAGATAATTGAACTTTGATGAAATTTTATAACTCAAGGTATGTACAAAATTTCATACGTTTATTGTAATTGTAAATCCAAGATGGCTGCCGTTAATGGCGAATTACATGTACACTATCACTAATTTCTCAACAATAATTTCAGAAAAAGGATTCAACTAGTAGAATAAAGGTTACAAATATAAATTTTAAATCCAATATTATCGCCAAAAAAAAGGGCGGATAATTTATTTTTAACTATTACTTTAATCTGCTTTTCAAATGAATGGGATTCATTACTAAAACAGAGTTCACGTGATAGAAATTACACGCACCCAGATTGAAATTGATAAATGTACATTAATTTGAAAAACTTGAATGTTTTATTCCTGAACCTTAAACTTAAACTCGGGTACTTGGTAGGCGACCCTAGCGCTCAAGAATGCGCACTAGTTAAATAACTTTTTATATACTGTGATCACAACTACTTACGTACATACCATAGTGACCACAGAGAAAGAATCCGTTGGTTCCAACAAACATTAAAATTCAGAGAACGGAAATAAGCATGAAATCAAAGAAACAAGAACAGGAACCAGAAGGCGTTAGCGTAACGAGTCATAACGTAAAACGGAACACATTTAGCGTCGAAAGGAACAAGCTAAAGTTCCGCAACGCGTTCGCATCCAGGGCTAATTGTTCATAAGAGACCTGTTGCCGTAAAACCACGGTTTTTACCGTTTGCTCGCCCTTGTTAAATTATGCTAATTGCTTATCGTCGCTACCTTGAGTACTTAGAGCCAATTCCCGCCGGTCATTTCAGTTTAACATATATTTTAAAGTAACGCAACTTTTTGTTCTCAATACTTTTATGTATCGTATACACACGTAAATAATTTATTTAGTAACTTAATCTACCTTACTTAGTAAGATTTCTCTCGTAATCGGTATTCGATCTGAATGTAATATACTTTGATAGTCTTTCATTGCCTCTTTTTTTAATTCTAAACGTTATTTTTTTAATTATCCCTGGTTACGTGGTTCTATTTCTGAGGTAAGTTGCTAAGACACTTGTAAGTGGAGACACTAAATCTCTTGCACCACTTACTGGCGCCATCTATTATAACCTCATACGGTCAGTTAATTAGCCATCGAGCGAGCAGCGCTGATAGCGCAGTGTAATCCGATAACGTATACCAATTGCCGCGCCCGGCCGTTATTTGTGATTACAACCCGAGCGCTTTTTGCGCTTTTTTCGACGATGTGTTTATTTTCCGCGAGCCGATTATTGAATTTCGGCCAAATTAATTGCGGTTAGTTAGGCGGAGTGTGGCTTTGAGATACGAGATAAGGCTGCGGTTATGAACGGCCTCCTTTTTATTTGTGGATGATATGCCAGTTCCACGCTTAAATATGTTATGACTTCATGCGGAAAACAAACTTATTAGGTGAAACCCGACTAATGAAATATTAGCGCGAACTATCAATAAATGATTTCTGTGACTAATTTCAAAACGTTAATAAGTTCCTAAACATATAAAAAATATATTGAATTAGACCAAATTTTGCTTCATTTTATGCAAAATTGGGATTCAAAGTTCAAAGCCAAAAATAGTGAAATAATAGGTAATATGAAGTAGTAGGTAAAGTACCTATAGTATTATAATCACCTTGCCATAGACCTTCGCTAGTAGCTTTCAGAGACAACCTGCTGCTTTTTCTTAGTATCAGTAATATTAAACTTAAAAGCTATTGCATTGATGAATTTTTTTTCATCTAAAGTATTATTTTGAGCCTGAATTCTTTGAAAAGTCTTGCCAAATAATTTTATGAAATCCCTTTTAAATCTTTTTAGGAGTTTAGGATACAATGAACATAAGTTGCTTCCGCTGCACCTTTTTCATTTCACATGCTCGGATGAAAACAAAACATTCAATTTACGCCACGCATCTAACCTTTTGGCGTCCAGTTCGAAGGCAGTAATATATTTGTCAGCACTGACGCGCAAAACGGAACGTACACCCTCGCATCGAGTACAACGGAACGTGTAGCCACCGCTCCACTATCATTACGCGAATGGATAGGACGTCTACTATCCTCCGGTACAAGGTGACCAAAGGGCCTCGGCACGCAAATCATCCTCCCTTTTGAATACTGATTCTGGTAAGAGACTTTCTGAAAGGAAGTAAACATTCTTGTGGTCCGGGAAGTGACAAGTTCAATGGGGAACCCCATTTGATCCGCATTGACTGTTTCAAAAAACATTGTGGATGTGGGAAGCTTTTTATTCATTTGGGAATCCGTTTACGAAATTTTCTTATCAAATCTCTTTACCATCTACCAAGTTAATGTGAAATCTAAGTGTCTATGAATCGCTAGAAATGTGGAAATCTTTGTACTTGTAACTTTAAAACGATATAATATTTAAAGGGCATACTACCTATAATCTAGACTAGAGGTCAACAAGCATTGTCAAACTAAAATGTTAAAAGACACAGAAAAACTAAGTCCGAATACTATTGAAAATTGTTGCTTATATATCAAACACGAATAATATAATTAAATATGTAAAAGTCGCTTGTAGTTAACGCCAATGTTTATAAAAGATTTACTGAAAAGACGACACTTGTCCAGACACGCTCTTAGTATTTTTCAAGTACCACATTGAGAGCATTGAGATTGATAAATATATTCGTATTCTTCGTTCATTGCCATATTGCAGTCTGCTGTATGATGGCCAGAATAAAGATAACATCGCACCTTCTCTTATAAAATTACCTATCCACTGAGGTCCAATTACCTATATCCGAAACTTCAAACCCTCGTCTGATCGTATCGTTGAATGTCGATTCTACTGAGATATGGCATGAAGGTACAAGGTATGTACCTCTGCATAAGCACGTGCCTGTTGTTAGTAACTGCTTTTTGGTCTTAACATCCACTCAAACTGCAATAATGTGCATTACTTTTTTCATTTGTTTATTTAACTCTTTGAGAATAACGTCTTCAAATTGTTTCTTAGGCAGAATGATACGGCGTGCCATAAGATGTTAGTCGACACGTATCTATGTCCTTCGAAAATAAAAATGGGGGACTGAGATTATTCTTCAAACGCCAGTTACGTCATAAACTTTTGCCTTATTTTAATTCTACAAAGCTAAGTCTTGCTAAAAAGATCCATTAATTGTATGCTAAACTTTTCACTTTTTCTTATGCCAGGTTTAAAATGCGTCTCACGTGTAAATTTTATCGAGCACTGTTTTAATTACAAAAACAATAAACATCGGTTTGTTAACTGGTAATAGGCTGAAAAAAAGTGTAGATATAATCACCTAATTACCTGTATCGATACGTTGCCGTCTCATACCAGAAATTTAACGTATTTTGCAAGTTAGGATTGCGGTCTAGAAGAAATTGAACTGTAAACATTTCGACATCAACAACCATTTTCCAGTATCTGGCTTAGGATTCCTTAGTTTTTAGGTGTAATTTAAGTACTTACTTTAAGTAAAGTCTTTAAGCTTTATGAATAACTGTACCATTTTTCGTTGCTCTGTCTGTGGAGACTGAACGCGCGGCGCCGGCGGCGCTCCCTTTGTGCCCATGATTGGCGGACAATCAGAAAATTACCTCAAACAACGAAATAAATGTTCTTTAAGCTGTAATTAAGTTGGGACTTGTTTGAAAAATTTCAACTTGGTACTTTTCGTCGACGTCCGAAATAGTTGATAAGCGAAACGATTTATAAATCATGGTATTAATCTTACCTAATATAGAATTAAAGAAAGATTTTCATGGCGGACCTTTTAAAATCAGCGGCATTAATCCATGAAACAGAAATGAAGGGAGTACACCGTTTTGCATTTTATAACGCTTAGCCTAAAACAATGTGGACAAAGATTCTGCACGGACGACCCACTAAAGGCAATAAAGGAGTTTACATTAAACAACAAATTAGAATATGGTGCAGAATGAGTGCGGTAGCCGGTCGGGGTTAACATACTCGGGTATTTCCCTCTCAAATTTGGAGCCTTTGAGGGAATTAGGAACTCTAGAGGCGAATTTTGGAGGATAAACCCAGCTTATGTTTTACATCCGAGGCCGAGGTTAAAGTTAAAGCATAAAAACGTGGAACCCACTTTAGGAATCTTATAGCTAGTTTTTATTACTACAGTATCAAGGATTTGAGTTTTCGGCGATGCGTTGATTCAGTAAAATTATGTTAATCTTCAGTCTTCTTGATGAGTTGAAAATTTAAAATAGAATACTAATCTTCAAAAAATAACTTTTCGGTTGAACCTTCAGAAAATTGAAACGTAAACATGTTTGCTAACTTAATTAGATAGTTAATAAGGTAAATCAAAACGTTAGTAAAAAAACGTAAGTTTTATCCAAGAAAAGTCTTTCAACGGTCAAAAAACCAGTTCCCACTAGCGAGCGTAGGTCGCGTATAACTTTTAGCAAGTGGTACAATTGGTTAAAATACAACAGGACCGAGTTGAATAACCTAAACTCGAGGGAAGCTCACTTCGAGTATAATTCAAGACTTATATCAACGTTTTTCTTTCTTTGTCTTAGGTTCCACCGTCTGTTTTAGACACGAAAAAAAATATTTTTCTATTTAATAGAGCATCTGTAATAATCATAACAGTGAACTTTGATTGCCAGTAAAGGGACCACAGTGAACTGATCATAGCTTAAACAAAACTATACTGCCTCAAGTACCTCTAGCAAAATTAACTGTGTGGGTATTCCAAAAGCAGCGACTGGCAACCCCGTCCGCAGGTCCGAGACCGCTGACACGGCCCGCTCTGACTAATGCCTCGCATTAATAACCCTCGTAATTAATTGTTCGCATGTCCGCGGAAGAAACGGTCTGTCTCCGGTAATTTCCCAGTATAATTTAAATTAACGAACTGGCTGAGCGGTCCTGGCGACGCGATTCAATGAGCGCCGATGACTGATGGCTCAGGATGGATGAGCGCCCACTGGTGAGTGTTTTGTTTTGGAATAATGGAAGGATCCTCGAAAAGAAAATAACAAAAGAAAACTAGGAATTGGCCAGTGTTATAATAAAAATTGGTGGCTGATTTTGTTTTAGAAAAATAAAAGAAAGTCAGGTCAAAATAAAAACAAAAGCACATTATGGTTAAACAGTGCCCTGTCGTTGGCACCGATAGGAAGTCAAGCGCAAAGTCTGACGTGCTTTTGACTCAATATAAATTACTGGTAGACTTTCAACAGTATTGTAGATGCCGACTTAAAAATGGCACATACGTAACAAGACTTTAAACCTACTTCCTACCTTGTATTAAGCCTTCTTTCAATCTCATTAATCACTTTTATTTACTTATTAAAACTATTATTTACTTCAATATTTAACACAGTCACATAAAAAAAATACTGAGATGCCATTTTTGCAATGCTTGTGTCGATATACACCTATTATGATGAGGGGGACAATAATATTAGGGTATTTTGCATAGAACTGGGATCTAAAAAATCTTTATCATTGGCTGGTAGGTTATATTTTATGACTCCATTTAAAGCAATTATATGTGTGATCTCCAACCAATTCTCTAATGGACTATTGTCTATCCAATCACTATACGTATCTACTATAATCAGTAAAAAACACTTTTTAAGGCGAATAGTATGATTTTTTACGACAATCGAATACAGGTTGACGCAAAAACGTTAAACACCAACGATTTTCCGAACCGCCAAAATCGATAAACGAACAAATAGCCTTTAAAAAACAAAGTGGGCCGATTTGTAAAACACGAACCAGGTAATTTTGTCCACTCAATGCGGATGCTCGCCCTATTGCCTCGGCAGGAGTACCCTTGAGCGGGATGGATCGTAAAAAATACGACACTTCAATATATATGGCTGAAAGCAGCGTTTACTGCCCACTTAGAAAAAATGTAGGCTTAATTCAGCACGTCGTTCGCCCTTCCCCTATAAATATAAGCGAGCAATCCATGTGATTTGATAGCCCTGCTCGCGAACTAAAGTCTTATACGATAATTAGCTTCTACCTTCAGCGACCCACGAACTTGTAGTACCTACCTACTCTTAGACCGTCTCATAATCACCCGCCATTGGCAATCCCGTCAGCATATTTTCTTTCGTTGTCAGATGTTTGTGAAAAGGGGACGCATTTCTATTATCATTAGCATAATTTGAAATGAAAACGTTATTTCTTTGATATCGTAATTTCTATGCAAATTGTCTAATCTAGAAGCTTTTAAATCGGATTTTTTTACATTACGATATCTGGAGAGCGATTTTATTCAAATCTGTGTATTGATTGAGTAAACAAGCTGAGTTGGTGAAATGTGGTGTTAATGAAAACCAATTTATGATGGGCTGATACGTCGGGCTTATCTGTGTTTTTTCAAGCTGTTTGCAGAGACTCTCAACATGCATGTTCACTGATTACTTGGAAAACTGGAGGCTGAAGTAGGTATGCTTGTTCCACTTTTTGTAATCAAGTTTTGAACACGGGCATATGCAATTTTGAGTTTAGTAAAAGTCACCAAACTACATTTTGTATTCGTAATTTTTAGTAACCATCTTTACAGGGTAAAGGCTTTTTTAAAAAACTGTATTTTTTTTCTCATATTATTTGCTTATTTTAATTTTAGAATACTTCATGTTTAGAATAACTCCGCTAAACCATATTTGTATATTAATGTCCACTCATATTTATATAACCTTATTAAAACGCGAATTGTATGATAACGTCAGAAGAGGTAATATTATTGCTCGTGCCGATACACAAAATGTCTTTCAAATAGTTGAGTATGTATATAATTGATTATACTAATACAAAGAGGAACAAATAAACTTAAGAGAACATAATATAGTAAACTATAACTAACAAAATATTAAAACTGAAATTAATAAAAAATGAATATTTTAAATAAACAAAGATGGTCCCTGTGGTAAGGTACCCAAAATGCTGGCTGCATTACCTCGATGGCGATTGGCGATTGAAAGACGCTGGGCGAGGTAGCAGCCAGCCTTTGGGTCTCCTTTTAATTTAATTCAATAAATATTTAGAGAACTAGGAAAAAAAAATTGTAAGATAAAACATTATTGATTATATTCATATCTTTAACATTGCGATAAAGTTTAATAAGTATTATTTTACTTACGCAAAAACCTGCCAAACACCTGTATCTGTTTACTAACTTGTTTCTCATAAATCGCATGCAGTACACGTGCCGTTTGTTCCATTACGAATTCATCACGAATTACTCCAAACACGAATTTCCCCTTCAGAAAAGGAACGAACTCCGAGACACCTCGAAATTTAGTGGACTCCCTCACAGTAACCTACGTCGCGGGCAACAAAGACTTGTATTCGACACACGTCATCGATTTCCTATCCAGCAATCTGAACAATGAAAAAAGAGTACGGACCCCAGACTGTTTACAAAAGATTGCTCGTACCTGCCGCGGAAAAAGTGGTGGCGACACACCACGGCCATACTCGATTCCCTCCTACCCAATTGATGCGCGGTACAGTTACCAAGAAAAAACACGTGAATACCAAAAAAATAGTACGTTTTCATTTAAAGGGTCCACTGGAATAATGATAAACGTCCTTTGTTTTTGTTTCGAGATATTGAGGTGTTAAGTTTATAAACGTTGTCCAAAATTCAGCCTTATTGCCGTGATTACCTGGGACACAGAGCGTTATAGACGTGTAGTCAAATATCAGAAACGGTTTTATCTCAGGACTGGAAGCGATATTGCCTACTTAGTTAACGAAATTACTAGCTGCATGTAAAAAGTGACCGAATGACGTTGATTACATAGATTTCATTATTTTGAACATTCATTCAACTGCATCGAAATCTAATTTAGTATTAAAATGCTATACATTAAAATTGTTTGTTTCTTATGGACTTTACAGATTGCGACTTCTTATAGCAACAAGCGCACGTCAAAGCCGTGCGATTGCATAGCAAAGCCAGTGACCAACAAATATTTGTATTGTGCGAAAGGAAGTCGATCTATCGATATATAGAAGTATCGATAGTGTAATCACTACGAGGCTTACTGTTACAATCGTGATCGTATGTGACAGAAAACCTCCAAGTTTAAAAATACCTAAAAAAACGCTAGTAAACAACGGGTATCTATCGATTATTAGATAATAGATATTAGATGCGACACTTTCGCATAGTCTACAAAAGAATTCAAATGCAACTTCACACAAATTTTTCCCCCTGTCAAATTTTTTAATTTGTTTAACTAATGAAGTCAAAATCATCCAGAACTTTGAAGTAATTTGAAAATTGAACTTTAATGCGGCTAAAATAAAAAAACCCATCCATGGCTTTTTTATTTTAGCCTTTTTAAGTATAACTAGGAACAACACGCCAAAAAAAAATTTTTTATGCTCGAATAACACGGAACGGCCCATCTACTCATACAAGTGGCATCTTCATTTAATTAACGCTTGAACGCGGTCGTTTTTTGAATAGCAGACTAAAGTTGCGTGCATTCCGCTCAACGTAGAAGCATAACAAATATTTAAATGCAGCGGCATTCTTAAAAGTCTACAAGCGCCTGAATTCTGTGGCTTTTACGGAAATATTGAGGCGCTGCCGCTAAAATAAATTCCGGTTGTAAAAGCGTTCCAAGGTATGCTTTTACGTTCGCAATGTTTGGTTTAATTAAACATTGTACAACACTGCGAAGTAAATAGTTTAATTTTGATCATTATTGATGAAATATTTAAAAGGTAACATAGTGGGACTATGTTACCTATACCGTTAGTCGATTCTGTGACATTAACTTGTTAAGCATGTTTCATTTTAAGCAAAAGTTGCAGAAACCCTAATTCTAAGAGCGAAGCGATAACGCTCATATTACATTGGGTACAATCAGACACTAATTATATACTTTTATCCGATAATTCTAAACGTGATAATTTTTATTTTAGCTTGTAGTTTTTGTTCTTTGTAACCGCGCTGCGGCTGCGACTGCTACATTGCTAAAGTCACGGCTACTAAAATGCTACGATCACGGTCCGTAGTCGCTAACCGACCTCTACGAACAGCTACGAAATGGTATATACCGCTATATTCAATTTAAAACTCAACTGGCAAAGGGCACCTACCTAGTTTAGCGATTACAGGTAGAGACACACTTTATTGCACAAATTGTTTGTTTAAATTTTTATTTGTTTTAATTAGAGCTCGATAAAAATCGTCACCTTCAACAACTTGCATCGATTGGAAAAGCGTCACACGCATTATGTGGGAGCTCCACACTCTATAAGGAGTAACGTATTTTTATTTGTATCTTTAAAAATATTGCTGAGATCATGTTTGACTCGCTGTACTACATTCGCGACTAAAATATTACATTACCAAAGAATTTATTGCAAGTAAAACGCTTAAGCTGTGATCACAATACTAGTATGACTAACTAGTCATAATTAGTCTGTCTTTGTACACCGTACCTGATACATTACAATCATAGCAACTTTGGATTGGCTGCTTTTGTTGTTTGAACTGATCACCCAATTGTTTTTACCTGAAACGGCAGCACTCTATCATCTAGTGCGAGTTAAATGCCAGTAAATTTTTATGACATGTAATTTTCAACTATAGAATGAACTATTAATGACTAGCTGTTGCCCGCGACTTCGCCCGCGTTATTTCGGTATAAAAAGTATCCTATATGTTAATCTAGTATGTCATCTGTCTTCCTACCAAATTGTATCCAAATCCGTTCTGTAGTTTTTGCGTGAAAGAGTAACAAACATCCATACATCCATACTTACAAACTTTCGCCTTTATAATAGTAGTAGGATATAGTTTTTTTTCAGACGGTATGCGGTCGCGGCGAAACTTAAAAGCCGCCACAAAGGGGTACACGCGTCCGGTCCTCGCTATTGTGGCCGCAACTGCCTCACTTGACGGCCACTTTAGATCGCGCCTCTCGACGAGCCGGCGGAATAACTGTTGTGGATGTCGAAGACGATTATACTTCTTTGTCAATTACGGTATGAAAAATATTTGCTATCACTGGACCATGCATGGAGAACGATTCTACTCGCGGCATTTTGGTAGTCATTCGACTCCTTTAACTGAGTTATTATTTAGTATTATATTGATTTTTATATTTTTGAATCAGCAAAATCTAGTTTATTCAAGTAGACTAGTATATCATTATGAGATTTTATTATTTTACTTTTAACTTTTTTTTTTTTTTAACTGCGAACGTATATTTTTCTTTTAATTTTCTATACAAAAAGAATAGGTATCTATAATACATGATATTTATTTTTTTCATGATAACCATTTTATTTAGCGTTATTCTAAGTTTATGTCACTTTATTTTTTTGTTTAAATCTTTTACTCTATTTTTTATTACGGTAGTACCCAATTTGTTTAAAAAAACATATTAATGTATTTCGTAAACCACGAGGTTGCAAGTCGCCTTAGGTTAACGATACTAGAAAATTACATATATGCATGGAGATGGGCATATAGGCATATAAATTAGTCGATTCTACGCATGCCTACTTTCCGACCAACATCCTTTCACATTGAGAATAAAAACTTGAGAACCAAAACGTACCTAACGGTAATTATTCAGAGTCTCTAGAGATATAAAATAATAAAATATATGATTGGAAAATGCAAAGCATGGGGGTACCTATCCCTATTTTATCCCTCACAAAAGATATTTAGTACAATAAAAGTCCGGATGAATTGAAATTGTATTACGAACTGCGTAACCCGAAACTCACAGTTTAAACAAACAAAAAATAAAGTCAATTAAACGGGCATTACAACGAACCCTGCTATTGAGCTTCCCACGTGCTTATAAACATCATATAAGTACGAATTCATTTCAAAGGAATTTCTAAATAGCGGCATCCCGAGCTCCCAATGGTATTTCAACAAAGCCTGGAAGTTGCAGAGGTATTCGAAATTGTTTACAAAATTCAATCCTAAAGCTTCGAGCCAGATTAAATCTAATTTCAACTTGAAGGTAAGTCTGAAATAAGTCTTCATAAAACCGGAACCCTTTGATTTAACCCTTTCCGAAGTTGGGCTTGCTGATTGCCCGAAAGTTACTTTCGGTTGTATACTGCGCTATCTTTTTTCTCGTCTAAAAAACAAATCGAAAACAAGCGAGTAAGTAATGGCTTAAAAGTGACTTCTGGGATCCAGCGGGAGCCAACCTGTCGCAACTCGGCGGGGCCAAAAAGGCCCTTGTTGACAGGCAAACTCCTAGCGAATTTACCATTTTCAATTTATTCTGCCTTTTAATTTGAATAATTATAAATAAAATAAATATTAGACAACATCATACATTGTTCTGATTATATGGTAAGTAGCTTAAGAAATTGAGTTACAGAAATCAGAATCAACGACGATACCACTGCACCTGGACCCAAGACAAAAATGAAAAGTTCATTTTCCATATTGACTCAGCCAGGATTCGAACTCAGGATCTAAGAGATGGTGCAACACCAGAGTTATGAATTCCGCTTATGTTTCCCAATCGGTAAATAGGTAAATGCTTGTTTACAGTTAACGCGCCCTGAGAATAAATGAATTGACGAATACTTTGCCACCTTATCACTTTTTAAATATAAGGCACGCTAACTATTATATTTTATTTCATTGTTTGTTAACTAACATACATAACAATGGAACATGCATAAAGGAATACCTACGTATCAATTTCAAAGCAGCTCAACCGAAAATGATCCACATTAACCTATCAACGTCTTCACAAGTTACCGCACCACCAATATGTTGCATTCTGTCATGTTTCAAAGTTCGTCTAAGTTTAGAACTCGTGGAAACTTCGCAAGTCAAAATCAATTTTCGTTTCGGATAGCGAAAATTTGACTACAGGGTTAGGACAAAGACCCCAGGGCCGGGGGGAGCGTTCATTTTTGTAACGCTTCATTTGCAACACAACTTTTAAGTAGTTCGAGTAACGCTCAGATTCCGTATTTTCTCAAAACGAATACTTAGTAAGCAGTTGCCTGCGAACTTATACGAAAAGACAGGTAAATGGTTTTTGCAACTTTTTACATGTAATTTAGTTGCGTACGCTGAGATACTTTATTGATTTGGTCGACGTGAATTCGCCTTTGCATGTCCTGAATGCTCTTATTAGTAAATGTTTTTTTGATATTTTTAAATTAAATTTTGGACATTATCACATATATCTCTCTGATTCTGTGGTAAGTACCTAAAGCACTGGTTTTACATATATCAAAAGCAACAATGTTACCATAACACCCAGACTTGAGGCATTTAAAAAAATGTTTTCTATATTGATTCGACAATTGGGAATCGAATCCGGGAATTTCCGGCTCGTTCGCCTTTCAACGACAGAGGTCTTTAAGTTTTTGTAAAGTAAAAATAATTTTAAATAAGTCAATTACCTAAGTCGTTTTAGTGGGAAAGAGTAACATATATATGTACTTCTAAACATCCATACATACAATTTAACAAACTAGCGCGTTTATGTTTTTATTAAGACAGGTTTATCATGTAAATTCTTTTTATTTAGGAATTCAGTTTCTTAGGGGTACAGTCAACAACACTCACGGTAAACAATTGCAGCACGATATTAGTTCTTATGCCCACGACACGAGGACGATACAGAGTACAAAGTGTGAAGTCTAACGTACTTTTGACTTTACATGATTTCATAAATTATTATTGACTTGTTCCCAAGTAAGAATCCCTCTTTTGTCCAATTTAAAAAAAGGTTTCTCAATTGGTCAATTCGACCAATGTACATCTTTTTAAAACGAAGAACAGCAAACAGCCTGACAAAACACTGATGTCTATGAAAAGCTATATCCAAAAGACGAAAAATCTAATGTCGAATTCGCAGCCACAATTTTGAAGATATTTTTTTTAGAATACCCCTCGGGCATGCACACAAGTTCGTGTAGCCTGCGAAGAGGCGAAACAATTTGTTTGCTTCCGACTTTTTCCACATAAAGTAAAAATGAAACAAATATGCAACCCGAAGTATGGTGCAAAAATCTTTGGATTTAGACCCTGTGAATTTTTGTACATTTGTGGCCTGAATTTGTTGACTTTCAATGTCTGTAAAAAACATGCCCACGTAATGCGCTTGCCGCCACCTTTTGTAATTTTAGGGACACAATTAAAATATATAAGATTTAAAATTACAGTGTTGTAAGTTATACATATATGTATATTGGGGTCGGTGCCTAACTTTAAATGTGTGTTGAAAAATTTTATATTAGAATATTTTAACGTGCAACATTTTTGGGAATAAAATGACAATTATTGTACTGTATACTACTTTTCTATGTATACATGAATAATTATATACATTAATCTACGAACTTGCCAAATTTTCTTTATATCTATGCAAGAATTAAAATTGTAAAAAAATACATTACTGATATTTTCCCAATTTAGCAACCTAGTTACGTATACATATCGTTTCATAATCTATACTTCAAAAGCAGAACGTATACCAGACTGACGGAACATGAAAGTTTTTTTAAACAACAATTGCAAAACACACGACGTTCAAAAAAACCGACATGGAATGCGCAGGCGTACCTACTTTTTAAGAGAATTTTTCGAGAGTTTCCCTCGGACATGCACAAATTCGTCTAACCTGGGAGAAGCCGAAACAATTTGTTCGATGCCGTCGCTTGTGATGGCCGGCTTGTTTTCTCACGTAAAGCAAAACTGAACCAGATATGCAACCTGATGAGTTCGGTATGAAAATCTTTCTTTCGTTCCTGCGAATTTTTAATATCGTTTTTACCGCGGAATTTTTTTAGCGTCCTCTGTGATAACAACTTAATGATTTTACTTATTAATTCTAGCAATAAGCAAAATCACCAAGTTACCTTTACAGCAGCTCTTAACAAACCCATTATTTTTAAAATGGCGCCAGAACCTATTGACGTTTTATCGCCGGTTAAGTGGTCTAATTAAACACTAAAGGTCGTGAAGATAAACCTATTAAAAAATTAAGAATTAAATTCTAGGAAATTCAAATTCCCAATAATTTGTGTTGTAGCTGAGAACAAGAATGCGACACCTTTCATTAAACTTAAATATATTAATAAAAAACAAACATATAAAAACAAATTAACTGCGTTAGTCACACGAACGATCAATATACCCTCCAATCCGCTTGAAAGGAAATACAATTCATTGCCGTTTTATATAATAATTAAATTATGGTGAATGTAATCTACCTCTAATTTAATTACAAAACACTAAACTTTATTGGCACAACAATTTTCCACAAACTTTTGTTCCAAGCTATCCACTTAAACATTTTTTATACCTACTGCGTGCTAGAATCTAAAACTTAATCAATTTTAAAACTTCAGCAACATGCCGCTTTAGACGTTATTTTAATTAACTCGCTACCTCAAAGCGCCTTTTAACGCTTAAACCTCGTCAAATCAAATCTGTCAGTTAAACAGCCAGTCAAGCGCGAGCTACGCGCACACGGCAAAGGTTCCGTGATGTTACCCTTTTTGTGCTCTGTTCCTTGTTTATTTTATTTTGAATATTCGACTGATAAGTCTGAAATTTTATTTTGTTATAAGTTTTATATGCTTTTTACTATTTACCTATTGTAAATTTCGTATTTGTAAGTTACTGAAAAGTGCTTCAAACATGTTTTTTTTAGTTTACAAGAAAACAAACACTGATTGTGTATTATTTCCAGGTTTTTGTTAAGGAAACCTTGTATTAAGTTAGTTTCATAAATTTATATTTTATGTAGTAGATATTAATATGTTTAATGTCTACTGGTTAACGTTCTTGAGAAAACGAGATTTGACAGGCGGTTATCCCCAAAAATATGCTTCGAGACAGGGACGGGCAGCAGGAAGGCGCTCCATTTCTGATTCCTTCCGCTTCCGGCGCTGCAAGAGACGACTCCGGTTCATCCGTAGCTCCGCTTAGAACATTGTTGGCGTTCGGCTGAAAAATATCATCTTAGTCCAGTTTATTTATGTTAGAGCAATAAATATCCGCTTAGCTTAAGGGAATTATAAGCTGCGGGTGTGGACTGGCCCAGCGCTTAGCGATGTTGGAGTTTTCTTTAGTATATTTGTTTTGGAGGTGAGTATTACGGTAGGTTTACAAAATAGATCGTGTAATAAAGGTTTTGCAGTTTACCCTGTATAAAAGTATTCTCATGATTGTTTCTGGCTCAATGGCGGATGTGATAGCCGATAGGGTAGAAAGATTCTAGGAAAAGCGTAAGGCGGCCCCCAAAAGATGGGCAAAGGTACTTGTCACGGTTTGATAGCGTAACAATGGATGCAAGTGGTTCAGCAGTGATGATGATGATGAAAACATTTCTGTTTCTTCTATCTTCAAATACAAATTGCAACAAATAAATAAAGGTTCCTCCAAAAACCCTGTTTCCTCGTCTATGCTAATATTATAAAGATAATATTATTTTTGACGAAAAAAGTCAAGAACACCTTAATGGTCAAAAATCGAATGTTAGAATGCTACGTTATTCCAAAGCGAAATAATATTGCATTATCACAAAATTCTACGCTCAAAGTTCCAGCCAACCGGGAAATATTCAACCAGTAAAGCCAGATTATCAAGTGTGTGCCTGGAGCAATCAACAAGTCTCTATGCTGATTGGTTGATGCTTTTAACAAGATAGTAAGCCAAAGTTGGCATCTGCACACAGAGGATAGTACTAGTTCTAATCTAAATATAGGATTTTGCTACCTAACTTTGTTACAGAGCTGAGAATTGCCTCGACTACTTCTAAAGTGTGTACACGTATTATATTTCTGTAAACAAACACTCCTTTGAGTACCTGTGGTTACTAATATAAAGTATAAAGTAGAAATACGTAATAAAATAAAGGCACACTGTTTAATAGAAATTAAAGATTAGGTATATTGCTAGTAAACACTTGGTACAAGTAAAATCTTGATTCCAAAGACAAAGAAGTTATACTAGGCCACACCAAATGACATATCTACCGATCTAGACTCCCTTAGATAATTGAATAATTAAAACTATTATAATAATTGAAACTATTTTATTTATATTGGACTCCACCATGGAATCTCCAAGTATGTCAACTTACCTACGGTAGCACAAATGTTTAAAATCCAATTTTTAGTCAAATGCACGTCAGAATACATATTTTGCACTTTATTTTCGTCCTTATGTCGTGCTCATAAGAACTATTATCGAGCTGGAAGTGTTTACCTTGACCGTACTTGAAGAGTACAGAGGAAAAACGATGTCACAAATTGAAAAAATCGAGAAATGCACACTTGTGAACAACCTGATCTGTTACACCGACTCATTCCCCTGTCACGTCACGTAGTCAACGTATGATTTTTTAAAGTTTAAAAAACAAATAACCATCACCAGTTTTATAATAATTTTTTTGATGCAGGTTGAAAAAACAGGAGTTAATGTAACTTTTGGTATCACTACCATATTTTCGGGTTTAAAGTGACATGACTTGTTTTTCCCCTTGATTATTGGAATATAAAAAAACGTTAGTTATGCATGCTAACTTGAGAGTATACGATAGTGAGAAATGGAATACCGATGTAAGTTCATGAAGTTAAATCTATATACAAATAGCAGGTGAAATATGTTATTTTGTTTGATTAAACTTCACTTAACACTAAAACAAAAGCATAAAGAAACAAAAATCTAAATGAGTATGATGCTTTTGTACAGATTTTTAAACGCTCTAACGTAAATCGCAATAAGTACCACCACTTAGATGTAGAAACGCTTTTGAAAATCGCTTTTAGTTTAATGCTAGCTTTACGCGTGGTTCGACAATAGGCAATTTTATAGCTGCTCTCACAGAGAAAGGACCGGCATTGTACTCTAGCAGTGCGCAATTTCGTCTATAAATACAACTACATCCGCATACCGAATGCGACGCAGCCATTTTACGCAATTGAAATATTTTTAACTTCGAAATCATTGCGGCCCAAAATGTACATTTTTACGCTGAAATGAAATCGAATTGTTTTTAAAACGTATTCGGAGGAATGTAACAAGAACATAACCTAATAAATGAAACTATAAACTTAAACAATCTTAGCACGAGAATATTTACTACTATTTTGGTACATCGATGGGACACATAAAGCTGAAATATCTCAAAGGTACCTACTACAAAACCCCATGAGTAATGCTTCAAAATGAATACTCACGCTGCAAAATAAGTGGTAAAATATGAAGGCCCACCGCATGCAGATTAAAAATAATCCCCTCACTTTTCATATCTTTGTTGAGACGAGCACCTTTTACCCTTAAGTGCCGATTATTTGCCTCTTATTTTATTTGCGACCCTCGATCGGCCCTGTGCAGATAGATGGAGCAATCAGTCCGGCCCTGGGTCGCGCTGACGCGGATTTTAAGCAAGGTCCCACCCTTGCAAGGGTATTTATTGATCACACGTTGTAAATCTAGTAGACGTGTTTACGTAATGTGTACATAGGGAAATGTACTGACTGACAGACTGAATAATCGCTGAGCCGGAGCCGATGAAAATATGGTACACACACTTTAATCAGTAACTCCTACGACTAGGTCTAGAAGCTGATGATTATGATAATAGCCTTTATCATTACTAGTCTAGCGCTCTACATTCAATTTATAAATTTTATTTAGTTAAGCGACGGCTGACACATACTTCATACATGTGAACAGCTTACCCCTTAAAAATACATACTTACTTTGGTTCTTTAATCCATACACTAATCAAAACAAAATTACATGACTTGTTAACAAAGCGATCTACGCAAAGCAATAAGTTAGATAATGCTACTGTAGCATATCTACTGAATCTTATACTTACACTTTGCATTGTATTAAATGTCGATTTAAAAGTTTTATGTAACTTACTTGAATGTAGAAATATTGCTTTGATTTGATTAATTTAACGAAATCGGTTACCTGGTTTAGCGGATAGCAGAACTAATCGCCGATGTATTTAGTAGCCGCCATAGCACAAACTCTGTTTAGTAGGACCCATGATACCTTAATTAAAAATACAAAATTTATCATGTGAATAAATATTTTAAACTAGCTGTCCCGGCGAACTTCGTAACGCCTATTTTTTTAGTTTCTAACCTTTTAAACCTTCCCTGGACCTCCACAATTATTTCAGAAACAAGATTAGCCAAATCGGTCTAGCTGTTTTCGAGTTTTAGCGAGACTAACGATCAGCGATTCATTTTTATATATAAGATAAATAACAGCAGCATGGTGCAGATAACTTACATTTTTTGTAAGAGACTTTAAAAAATAATATGTGGATCGTTCGATCTTATTTAAAATACCTCTGTCTAAATTACAAACTTGGTCATAAGCATAACGTCGATACGCTTGCAATACCGCGTAAGTAGATTTTTCCGTAAGTTCCAATTTGGATTGAAATTATATGAAAAAACAGACAAAACTAATCTTATGGCAAACGCTAGATACGCGGTATTATAGGCGCATCGACGATAATATGTTAGGCTGGTATATTTTTACCAAAACTTTTACGCAACTGTGGCAACACACAAATTTTATAATAAACTTATAGAACTATTGAACATTTGCAAAGTATTCAAAACGATTTTAGTTAAAAAAACATGCTACCGGCGCAAAACATGCTACCGGTCGAAGAATGGGTAGGTAGGTGTTTTGGGCCGATTCAACTCTTCCCATCCCTTATCAGAACACACACGTAATTAGTAAACTGGATCAAACTAGTCAAACATTGTAAGCTCTCTCCCTAAATACGCTGAAAGCACGTATTGAGGTGTTAATCTTTCTATGGACAAGTGTTGCTAACTGGATGCAATTAATACGCATTGGTAATCTGTTGTGAACAACATTTTTTTTATTGTTCACAATGCATTTCGCATCCTATTGGTCTAATGATACATGATACGCTGCGACGCCGCAACAGAATTGCAACCGCCGATTTAAGGCGAAAAGGTACGGTAAGTTTTCTACTCCCCTGCAAGCTCGGTGAAGATAAAAATGCTATCTGCAGTCATCTTCAATAATCAGTTAGGAAAAAAAAGAGACGGAGGAGTTCATAATTTACGATGTCGTAGAGGCAACGCTCATTAGTTTAAGCATCAGGCAATCAAGTCAAAATCAAGCAATCAGGGAAGTCAAACACTGCTTAGGCATCAGTGATGTCACATCGACATACCAGTTGCGGCGCCACAAAATTGATACGATGAAATCTTAAAGGTTGCCTCGCTGCAACGCATCATTTGCTACTAAGCTAGCAAGAGACTGATCTTACAGTATTTAGGTACTGTTAGATGGTACGGTATGGTATCAATTAAATAGTACCTGATTAGTTTTCTCGTCTATCATATCGATGATCCGAGACGAACGGATTAACTTTTCATATGTAAAATCCTGAAATTAGTTAAAACTATCCTAAACCAAAATGTAGCGTGCGCTGAGTGCATTATTTCAACCGCTTCTATGTTAAACTCTAGTCGTATTCGATTGTAATTCTACTACCAATAAGCAGGTTAAATTATTTATTTTTTAAATGTCTCTACTGTAGCAACACCGATACGGAACAAATCAAATGAAAGGAGAGTTATTGGGAGACGTGTGCGGAGTGACGATCGCACCTGTCTCGCGCTGATTTACTCGGCTGCCGATAAAATAAGCTGCCTAATAAGAGTCCCTGATACCGGGAGTCATGAGTTGGTTGTCTTTTAAATAACGAAATGATAAAATTAGTCAGAAACCTATCTATGTAAGTAATGTAAGTAGTACCAAATTATGTATAAAGTTTGCTGACTTTTTTATATTGCATTTAAGACTGACCTCAGGTGGGACCTGATGTTAAGTGGTAGTGAGGTCCTAGGTTAAGGGCGACAAGTTCATCATACAGTTATTTTTATACTTTTATGTAAAGAAGCAATTATGTCCTAATGTACAAATTTTGGATAAAAAATGGTTTTGGTTCAATGCACGACAATTAACTTACTCAGATATTCAGCTGCAAATACTATAATATAATTAGATCCACAATCTTTATGTCATAACAATTTAATTTAATTTCAATAGTATTTAAAATGTTTGTAAATATGTTGCAAAACCCTGCAGACGTATATTACTCTCACCTCAACGCATAAATCTAAGTCATAATGGCGGGGTGCTATCAGTTTTGTCTGATCAAAAACATAATATTTTTAGTGTTTATTTACCCATGTGTAGGCAAAAAATAAAAAAGACATTATCGACATCGACGCGCCGCCGCCCCCTACTGGGATCAGACGCACGTCGACAGTTTTCACCCCATTGAGAATAGGGATGCCGATTTAACAGCTACTGAGGAAACTCGTGATTGAGATGAAGGCATTTTGTTACAATCATTTCTTATATGAAATAAATAAATATTCATAATCATAATCAATTCATTTATTCATGTTGGTTACAAGTAACACGTATGCATCGTCAAAATGAATATAAACAGATTTTTCTTTCTCGATGGTCTAGCTGGTCTTGATCTCGGGATACTGGATTCGATTCCCGGGTCGAGCATAGTACATATGTTTCTGATTTTTCGCATATCCCAAGCTATGGGTTTTCGATCACAAACTGTCATTTTTGAACTATAACCAATTTTTTAAAGGGGGAAATGAATAGGCGCATTTTACCACTGCTTTGGGGAAGGCAACGGCATGTGTGGATCTCCCCTGCTCTTTTGACCCAATAAAACCCCTCCGTACCTCTCTTCGCCTAGTGACGACGCCATGAGAATATAGATTGACTATAGCAGCCGCGGCTCTTGTCACCCTTACAAACGTCTTGACAGGCCAATTTGCCCATTCAGCCGCCATCATAAAATTGATTTTGTGCGTACTATGCCCTTTGTTAAAACACACCATATTAAGCACACCATTTTTATTAGCTCCAATACACCAAATTAAAATACATAAGATCAGGATACTAGTAGGAATACATGGTTTAAGGTGACTTGTTTGTGATTTTATATTAGTAAGGAGTTTCGGCGGTCGCCAACCCTAACTAGGGCAAGTTTTCATGGAGTCCTCTCGCTCTCTGCGACGCAAACAGCTAGGCAGTTACCGTCTGCATTCTACACTCAATTATTTTTGTGCGTGCTTAATTACCTGTGTAATGAAACCGCCTTTTTATTTAAGAGACAAATGGAATTAAAAACACAATTCTCCCCCGCAAAGTAGTGCTTTGCCCGTGATAATGAAAAACTAACTAGACGTTTACGTAACGCCGAAGGAAAACTGCTTCCAGGTAATTGTAGCATTGTTTAGTTAGAATGAGCTTTCATTCTGTTAAAACATCAAAAGCATTGAAATTCGGTAGAAGAAAGAAAAGTAAGGGTTCAATGCGTTATAGTGTGTAAACGATAATAAGCTATGAAGTGGACCGCGTGACCGCGACCGTGAAAAGGATCCATATGTACATTGAGTGTTAAAAAACTTGGCCCCGTGTACAACATACTTAAATCCCCTAATATAAATATGCCTAAAAATAAGAACTAATCATAGCAAATTTAAAGTTCGCTAGTACGGCGTATAGTACTATAAAAATAATAAAATCGATTAAGATGCCAAGGTGTCTTCGATTCCGTGGTTTTCAAACATTTCTGCAACGAATGTACCCCGGGCCGATAAGTATGTAGTTCTAAACATATTCAGCAGAGGGCACTTACCGGAAGGCTAACGGTTGATACGGCAGAAAGAAAAAAAATTCATCGCCTACGATAACTTGCGGTTAGCTCAGTTGGTAAGAGCAGCGCGATACGTGAAGGTCGTGGGGTCAATTCCCGCACCGCAAGGGGAGATAAAAATTTTCTGTTTCTTATATTTAATCATAGCAACCACGGAATAGAAACTATAGAACGATCCCACAGACAAACTATGTAAATAATTTTGTGGGACTACTGACAACTCTTGTTGACCATTGTTTGTTTAATAAATAAATAATTAATAATAATAAAAAAAAATTAGACGACCGGGCTCCGTCGTAAAGTTAGTGAAGAGAGGAGAATTAACTTTCAGAAAGAGGACCAGTTAAATAAAATTTAATGTCTGACGTTCAAGCATAAATGTCGTCGATCTAAGAGCATAAAGGCAGCATCCTACTAAAATTTAAGGAATAATGAGATACAAGAAAAACGGGACATAGTAAGGTAACATGGTTGAATTCCTAATTAAGTAAACTGTAACTATAATTATATTATTATTTAAAGATTTTTTAAATTTAAATATCTTCCATTTCTATTGGGTATTTTGGCCATTTTAGCAGGCTTTTGGCCAAAACAAAAACGCGCAATCTAATTGAATGCTAAAAAATTACGTACGACTCGCCAGGTGTTAAGAATGTCTATGCTTGTATTCTGCACCTCTATTATTATTGTTTTATTGTTATTAAGTAAGTATTAACAATGCGCTGTTCTCCGTGAAAAAAAAACGATCAGAAGCGTTCACATTTATTTTGCACAACAAATTACACTTTATGCTAAACATCTCACGGTGCTAGTTGAATAATAGGCGGACCGTGTTTTTATAAGTGAAACGTACAGAAACATAAATAAGTCCGTAGAAGGCGCACGCTTGAATTGGTACCTAAATGGAAATGAAAGAATATCGTAAAATATCGTCGCTAACGTAATGCTGTTGGCTGCGTTATTTATACGGCGCTTTTGAAACGGTGCCCCTTTTAACGGCAGTTTTAAGTGCTGCCCGTGACCGTCCGCCGGATTGCTGATCGCTGAACGTAATACTCGAGTGCAAGCCACAGGCGGTAGCGGTTATCAGCGGTTTAGACGATGATAATATTATGAGAATATGGTGAATTACCTCCACCTTACAGAAGACCGCAGCCAAATAACAATCACTTCGGTGTTGTTGTGTTCATGCGTGTGAGTAAGGTTCCCAGAGCTCCTGGGGTGTGTTACATTAGTAGCAGGGGTCAAGCTTTCAAGGTAAGAGCGACAAGTCCAGTAATCCATCCTAATATTATAAATGCGAAAGTAACTCTGTCTGTCTGTTACTCTTTCACGCCTAAACGGCTGAACGGATTTTGATGAAATTTGGTATAGGTATACGTTGAATCTCAAGAACGGACATAGGCTACTTTTTATTAGAAAATAAGGGGGGGTGGGGGTAATACCACCTTTGAAAGTTTATATGGAAAAATGTTTATTTTTGAAGTTATAGATATGAAATTTGGCACAAATATAGCTCGAAACTTGGATTAAAATATAGACTACTTTTTGTTTCAAATATTAGGGGAAAAAGGGGTAAAACCGACCATGAAAGGATGTAGTCCACGCGAACGAAGTCGCGGGCACAGCTAGTAGCTTTATAATGCTGTAGTTGTCTCCTTTAAGTTAGGACCTCATAGCCACTCAACATCAAGTGGGAAGAGGTCAATCTGTAAAAAAAAAGATAACAAAGTTAAATATTCGTATGCTAACATTGCATTTTTGACATAGGTAATGTCACTCGTGCTGCTACGAAGCGAATAAAAGTGTGTGATGTAATCAAGTGAATCTAGTGCTCTAAATTTGTCATGAGAATTTACCAGATAATGGTCTTATGCTGTTACTACCTGATCTACTCATGTAATCGTATTTCCATAGATATACACCAGCTGTCGACTTGGTTGCAAATTATCAGTATCGTAGAATCACAGAGCCATATTTAAGTGAACGCTCAAAAGCAAACTGCAGTAAACACTTGCAGGTCTTAATTATTTCTTATGTCAACGATATAAAGGCGGTACATAGGCAAAAACATATACCTTTAATAGTCTGATATTTATGCACTTTTTACTGCATAAATATCTATTCAAACTTAGTCTCTTGTATCCTGAATGTACAGCCATCATCATTAGTTCGTATACACCTCAGTACCTTGACATACCAAATCACCCCATAACTAAGTAAGCCAGATAGACAGTGACTTAATGTGACAAGGTACAGAGTTGTTCACAAACTAAAGCTGCTGACTGTACTTGTAACGAACAATCAATCCCATTTTCATGCCACTAGTAAGTACTTAAGTTTCTTTAACATTAATCCGCTATCGCATGAATTTTAAACCAAATGATGATGGGAAATGTAAATACCAACTACAAACACACGCCTTCATCAGTATTATTACTATAAATAAATCGATTTAAAAATTTACTCGTATATTACTAGCATTTTAGAAATATAGTTTATAGTTCATTTTAGAAAAATTTCATCGCCTACAATAACTTGCGGTTAGCTCAGTTGGTAAGAGCAGCACGCGCGATACGTGAAGGTCGTGGGTTCAATTCCCGCACCGCAAGGGGAGATAAAATTTTTCTGTTTCTAATATTTAAAGTTCGCTAGTACGGCGTATAGTACTATAAAAATAATAAAATAGATTAAGATGCCAGGTGTCTTCGATTCTGTGGTTTTCAAACATTTCTGCAACGAATGTACCACGGGCCGTTAAGTATGTAGATATAAACATATTCGGCAGAGGGCACTTACCGAAAGGCTAACGGTTGATACAGCAGAAAAATTTCATCGCCTACAATAACTTGCGGTTAGCTCAGTTGGTAAGAGCAGCACGCGCGATACGTGAAGGTCGTGGGTTCAATTCCCGCACTGCAAGGGGAGATAAAATTTTTCTGTTTCTAATATTTAAAGTTCGCTAGTACGGCGTATAGTACTATAAAAATAATAAAATAGATTAAGATGCCAGGTGTCTTCGATTCTGTGGTTTTCAAACATTTCTGCAACGAATGTACCACGGGCCGTTAAGTATGTAGATATAAACATATTCGGCAGAGGGCACTTACCGAAAGGCTAACGGTTGATACAGCAGAAAAATTTCATCGCCTACAATAACTTGCGGTTAGCTCAGTTGGTAAGAGCAGCACGCGCGATACGTGAAGGTCGTGGGTTAAATTCCCGCACCGCAAGGGGAGATAAAATTTTTCTGTTTCTAATATTTAAAGTTCGCTAGTACGGCGTATAGTACTATAAAAATAATAAAATAGATTAAGATGCCAGGTGTCTTCGATTCTGTGGTTTTCAAACATTTCTGCAACGAATGTACCACGGGCCGTTAAGTATGTAAATATAAACATATTCGGCAGAGGGCACTTACCGAAAGGCTAACGGTTGATACAGCAGAAAAATTTCATCGCCTACAATAACTTGCGGTTAGCTCAGTTGGTAAGAGCAGCACGCGCGATACGTGAAGGTCGTGGGTTCAATTCCCGCACCGCAAGGGGAGATAAAATTTTTCTGTTTCTAATAATATAGTTTATTATATAGGTACGCCGGGTTGGTACGCGCAAGAAGCCGCTGCGTGCCGCTGGTATGCAATAACATATAACATACTATTAGGAGTAGATATTAAGATTTCAGTTGGACTAGTATTATGCAATTAATATTCTGCAGGGTTAGCCTTACTCAATAAACTGTTCTCGCTAATATTCAGGCTCGGTAGTTAGGAGTTAAAAAGTAGTAGGTACCCAAACACAGGTACAGGGGATCCAAGTTAATGATTACCTTCGTAGTACAAAACTAGGTGGATACCCGTGTAAGCTATATTCCTACTACTAGCTGCTAACTGAATTGCGTAAGTAATAGTTTAAGGTAAAATAATGGCCTTCATTCTCGGGTAGATACTTCGGTGCCTACTAAAACAGTTACAAGGTATCTTTATTGACTGTCTGATTTGTCTTTTCATCTCAAGACCGGTAAGGGAGTCGAAAAGTACATCGTAAACTCACGAGTGTTACATTACTTACGTGTTGTGTGAGTCGTACGTAGACACCGTCAGTCGGTCGCACGTCGCGGCCGACGGTCGCATCCCTGTCCGACAAACTCGTTAAAACTTAGAGAAACAACGGAAACGGCGTTACTTGGAGACACTTGCGACTCGCGACGTTAAGTAGAAAAGTATAACACGACAATAATATGAAACATTTTGTTGCGACGAAACTTGGCGACGTTTAAGCTGATACCTAGACTAGACGGCGAAGTTTTTAATTTTTCACAGTGAAAATGTGTTTTCAACGGAAAGTGTTTTAGTTGATGGAGACAATACTTTTGGCTTAGGCGTGCTTGTTTGAGATTAAATAATTTGTTTCGTATCTATTGCTCAGTTGAACCACAAGTGTCTTTCATCAACTCTAACAAAGCATATTTACCTACATATTCCAATCTTTGTCAGCAATAACTGAAGCAAAAAAGATGCAAATGCCAATGCATATGAAAAAAACGGGGTACATGCATTGATAGGTAATGATAAAATTTTTAGAAAAATATCCTCTCCGCCACCGAACTTGTAGATGAGTCTGTGACCACAAAAACTGCCCAAATATTTAACTGAACTGAAATACTTAAAACTCCTGACAGTTCATTATGAACGACGTGACCCTTTTATTTGTTACCCATATTATAATGTTATTGGCGACCTCGGTGGCGCAGTGGATAAGGTAAGGCGGCCAAAGCGCTAAAGGTCCCGGATTCGATTCCCGGTCGGGTCAACTTGGAAAACGAACTTTTCTAAATTGACTTGGGTCTGGATGTGCTGGGATGACGCCCCCAGTTAGTATCCGTCGTTTGGTACTCAAAGTAAAAGAGAAAACCTTAGTTTGAGACCAAGTGATTGGTGTGATTGTCTGGCGCATTTATTATTATTATTTATTATTATATTGAAGGAGTTGTGTCTAAAGTAGCGGCCACTATTCCCATCAAACATAGCTATAAACTCTCGACTAATGCCAGGTTACAATATTTTTCGATTCGTAATATGTCAAAAATTACTATCCGTTTCTCCAACCGACTACGAGTCGTTAATACCGTTCCAAAATTTACTTTCCATACCAACTGTCACCATTCGTCGGTTGGTCATTTTTAGCTTACGCCTCGTATTATTTATTATAATATGTAACGGATCGTTTTCCATATAATGGAACCCGGCATTATTCACTCTTCAAACAAAAAAAAACAAATACAAAATGTATTTACCAATTTACGAACTACGATGGCATGTACTAAAACAAACAGCGACTGGTCAAACTTATAATTAATTGATTAAAAAATGATGACTAAATTCAATAATGGAACGACATTCCTGTGAAACTTAATTTGGTATCGTGTCTTCTTGTAGGTATGGTTAATCCAAATAAAACGTGAAAGTCATACGTTATTGCAAATGTTTATTTAGGTCTTCACTGGATCAAAACCCAATTTATTTAAATAGCCTGCCCCTACTAATTAACTTAAACAGCCCCAATATTATACACACATCATGACCCTGGGCGAAATCCTCGAGATCGGTCGGTAGGTAGGTATATCACAAGTTGCAATAATTCCCGAGTAATCTACAGAACAATAGCGGTTTAGTGTAGGCGCCGTTAAAATTATAAATATCCAGGGGCTCACTAACTGCCCCAGTATTCCGTTAAGAGGATTCCCAAAGCTGTAAATTGCGTGAGCGAAATATTTACGAGACAGGCTTTCGCGGCATTACTGCGACTATGCGCATACATTGCGCCCTCGCTTGTTGCAAAAATGCAACATGGCCCGTTGCATTAACAATCCGGTGGCAACTAGATAACTGCGGGTTTATTGGTCAGGAGACAGTTTAAAAGGATAATATCGATTCGTTATTGTGCCGTAAAAATGGTCCAGTAAAGTAACCAACCTCAAAACTGGTCTCTATATTTGTAAATATGTAGGTAGGTACATAGCTGTCCCCGTAATTTCCATCGGGATCATACACGTAACCAATTCATTTTCACGTTGTTTACAAGAACCACATAAGCAAAGTCCAATTTTATTGACAAGCCAAAAGCTAAAACCAGTTTAAACTTGATCCTACAGAGAAGAAACCAGCGAGGAACTGAGTAGTTATCGTTAAGGAGAAAAATTCGACAAGGAACTGAGTAGGATTACTTATTTGTTATTTCAGATGTTTTTTTATTCTTAATATTAATTTAGGAACTTTTATTTAAAAAATAATTATGTCAGTTCCATCGTACCCTATTTAAGCAAATATAAGAAAATAAAAATTTGTCACCGATGGAGAACCATATCACAAACACTATTTGCTACCTCAGATAAAGGTTCTGTTAAAATTTAGTTAAATGTACCCAAATCAGCACAGTTCAAATGGAAGGTATCAGTGACTGCCGTTCCCAACCGTTCCTGTCGATTTCTGACACATTCCGTCATGAGATGTTGAACATCTTCAACTGTAGGTACCACATGTTATACAGTTTAGTGAGTCTGATTTCTTCATGAGCTCAGATGAGCAAATTTGTTAGTCGGAATGTGTCCTGATCGCAACCTAAGCCACATTACAGAATACAATCTATTTAAATTCGAATTATTAAACCATGGAATTTTGGGGGGTTCGCTTTGTAATGTTTCGGATATTAATTTCGGATGTAAACGTAGGTTACTTCTTTTCTATGTTACGTACTTCATTCAAATCCAATGAGTCGTTTTTGCGTAAAAAAGTAACAAACACCCATCCACCCAGACAAACTTTCGCGTTTACCTAAATATAAAATTCAAATCTGTACGCAGTGATCTGAAAACGTGTCGCACATCTGACTAACTAAAAATTGCAGTTTTTGAGTTATGCACACTATCGAATTTCTTAAATCAGTAGCTATCGACCAAAAAAAAATTCAATAACATTTCTCTTTTAGCTTCATTAGTACACCATAAATCTACTTATTCAGGAAATTCCTACAGTACTCAGGGACACGGCAATTCGTTTTTCGCCACTCCTAAAAAAAGTACTTTTTTGAGTTGACTTTTTAGATCTGGAGGTGCGACGTGTTGAGCAAGAAACAAGTTAAAACGTATCTATTTTTTTCCATAATTAATATTTATTAATACACAGTACCTACTGTTAAAAATACATACTTCCACTTTATACTTTGACCCTTATGTTATAGGAATGTGAACTTATAACTCTGCAGGTATTCCCCGGCGTGCTATTGACCGAATCCACTTATTAACCACTTTTCATTCGATAACCGGAGAAGATTAATTAAAGAAAAAAATTGGAAGGCGAGGTAGAGGATAAGTTCCATGCGCTTACGTTTTTCCGAATTATACTTGACCGACTTCCTACCCTTTGATAGATGAGTAATCAAATCTCGCTGTGACGCACTAGTGTAACAAATCTAAAATCCGTTGAAAAAGCCGGTAGAGGCGGGCGGATTTCCTCTTTTTCCGCTGCAGGAGTCCGGTCACCGAAAAAAACGGGAACAAAAACGGTTCGGCTAACCGCCAAGCGTTAATAAATTCTTCGAATTTGCGGTCCCTCCGCAGGACGCGGACACTACCGCTGCATGTTGCGCCACATACGTACACCAATAACAGTGCTGCCAGGAATGTTTCGGTTAAACTCTTTTTTCTTTTTTATAAGAAATTTTCTTTGTGGTAATCGCTTGCTACATACAAAAAATCCATACTAATATTATAAATGCGAATGTAACTCTGTCTGTTTGTCTGTCCGGCTTTCACGCCTAAAACACTGAACCGATTTTGATGAAATGTGGTATATCTACGTTGAACCTCTAGAACGGACATATCCATCCATCCACTCTCGTAATATTGTCTAAATTAACAGGTACTCCAATAGAGATAAAATCTAAAAAGAAGAAGCAGACATATTGCCGACCCTACAAGGGCCTCGACTTGAACCTTTGTTGATAGATCCTCGGTAAAGAAGTATGAGAGCTACTATCGCGTCGATATTATCGGCATGAGCAGTGCATGAGAATTTGGATTGAGAAACTACCGACGATATTATGTAAGACCGAGAAATTAGTTAATAGTAAACATACGGTCGAAAGCACGTCAAACTACACACTTTGGACTTTGCCCCGGCCTTATGACACGGGCATACGAACTAAAATCGAACTACTACTATCTTGTTATACTGATAACCATACATAAAGAAAAGGGCTATAAATTGATTACACATGAGTAAAAGCCGTTTTAATTTAATTACTTTAGCCCCCAATCCCAGAAACTAGCCCAAATTACCATAATGCAAAATGTCGGTGAGTAAACGCTATCTCTAGGTTTATTGTTTTAATTTCGAAATAGAGTTAAGAATTTCTTAAATATTTAAACTTTCTTATCATAGTTGGACATATTGCCACCTAACGAATTTTGCATACCTACGAGATAGCCGTAAAGTAACGTTTTATAAATTTTCAGTTTACCACTTGATTTTAAGTTGGTTTGTGATTGAAAAACTAAAATGGGTATCATAAAACATATTTTATTTTCAACAAATTACAGCGTATATTCTAATCACAGGTCTATCAAATTACATTAAATCAAAATATCTTAAAAACACCTTAGCATATAAAACACTAATACCTAACAAAAGTCTTGTCTCGTTGCAATCGTCAAGCTTTATTTTTGGTCCTCAAACGTCACATTAAAACTAAAATTTACATACATACTTACCAACAAGTATTTTTATATGAATACTAATTAGAATACCCAATTATTCTAGATCATAATTTCTTACGTAAGCACTGATCAGAATAGATTTTAAATCAATTAAAATGGAAACTGTCTCAAAATCATTTAGATTAAACATTTAAAAATAATTATCTGATCAGATGTAAATACGAATTAGAATAGATGAGATTCTGAAACCTCAAGAAAAATACACACATGACTTTCACAATAACTCTACACATACAATATCAATAAATACAATACAAAATATCATAGTTATAATACACTTTGAAATACAGAATATAATTAGTAATAATAACGATGCAACAGTACACAAATACAATCCAATCAATTAATGTCAACATTATCTAAAGAACATCTAAAATCCTTCCATCATACAAATTATGTCTAAAACTATTTATTATTCTAAGCAAGCTAAAACAGGTACTTAGCGAACCTTATAAACCTCAGTCGCATTATCATAATAAAACAATGCATGTCATCATATTAAGTCATCACAAGATTTTAAATGCAATAGCAACACACAAGTTCATAGTACACAAGTGATGAAAAATTCTTAGTAATTTTCCTCACCCATTTCTTTTCTATATTTTGATCAATTATTATTAAA
Source organism: Glyphodes pyloalis (assembly GCA_037074685.1). Classification (NCBI taxonomy): domain Eukaryota; kingdom Metazoa; phylum Arthropoda; class Insecta; order Lepidoptera; family Crambidae; genus Glyphodes; species Glyphodes pyloalis. The sequence continues at coordinate 7,794,582 of JAYKKO010000004.1, forward strand.
TTTCAAAAGAAATCTTAGGCATGTCACACTCTTATAAAATAAAGAAAAAAATTGGCTAAGCATTTTTAACCACTCAGTATGTGTTTAAATTCCAGAAAGTAATATATGTAGTGTTCTACGTACTTGAGGGTATTTTTGCTAACTCATAAATGGCTTCTCCTTTGAGCTGGGGTAGGCTGGACACTTTAGCAAGGGTAGTGTCTAGATACTTATTATAAACTGCCTTGTATTTAGAATTATCTACACTGATGACTATTTTTGCGAACTTCCTAATAATAGGGTCAATGTGTTCCAGAGAATACCCTGAGTAGTATGAGAGGGTAGGTGTCCAGACATCCTCAAGCTTTTTACTTGACAGCAGATACAAGGATAAACAAATAGCAGCAGCCGCTAATTCTGAAGGCCTGTAATGCGCCATTGAATATTCCACTAAGCTGAGATCGACAAAATATTTGGCCAAATGATGATTCTTTGATGTACCATGAGCAGCTTTAACGAACCTGAAAATGAAAAACATCAACATTATTAAATTATTAAAAAAAAATTAAAAACACTGATAGAATTAAATGAAAAGAAATTCAGCATCACAAAAAGGTTAAAAGTTGAGTAAAATAATTTCCAATAACTTGAGTTATGGTGTTATAAGACACAATGCATATTACAAGGCAGCAGGGATCTATGACATCAGGCTACCTTAATTAATAGTTAGATGGTGCCTTTTACTTCCAAATTACTAAAGTAATATTTCATTTAAGAAAAAGTAAATTTACTTTGCATGTAAACCTGTTAAAATTTAACTTGATGTCGCAATTATGACACGTATTGTGTCTCATCAATTTTATAACTTTCGGAGTCCCGGAACATAATACAGGGCGTTGCCCCAGTGCTATGGACAGTGAAGCACATCAAGGTAAACACTTGAAGTTCGATGTTAGATCTTTTGCCCGCGAAAGGGCGATACAAAGTCCAATGTGTGTAGTCTAACGCGCTTTCGACCGTATCCGACTAAGTTACCGACCGTAAGACGAGGTTCCACCAAAAAAATTTGGTATCAACACAAGTTGGCAACTTTTATTCGCCGAAGATTCGGCTTTAACCACGATATATTCGACAGTGTAAGCTATAGAGTAATGACGTCCAGGTTTGACGTTACCAACGAAGCCTGCAGCCATCAACAGAAGTCTCATTGTTGGAGAGAATTTATTCCTAATCACATCCTTAAATTTATACAAACCTTCTGAGGAAACTAAGTGGTATGGGCCTAGCGAGACAGAAGCCAAGCTTGGACATGATCTCCCTCTCGCACTGGAAGACGTCAGACTTGCTGTAGGCGTTGTCGGTGACGTACACGAAGTCTCCGACGTCCGGCGGGTAGATCTCCTCGTATTTGCTCGCGATGAACATGGCTGTCACGCCAACCAGCTGCAGCTGATTCCTCTGGACATTTGGTACAGCCTGAAATAAAAGAATTGAGAATTAGAATTCAGATATCACAACACCCACCCAATGTGAGCAATAAGCAATCAAGACGAAAATTCTTTTAGCATCTTACTTTAGGAAAAATCTGTTTGATAGGACAAGAATGGCTAATTATGATAAAACAAATATTACTAGCTCCAACTAAGGATGCATTAAATTCCGCAAAATAATAATGGTGCAGTATTTATTTACTATTTACGTGTGATATGATTTCAGGCAACAAGAGAAGACTTTATTACTTAAGCAATCCAAAGTTTGGTTTGGTGCATTAAACGGATAAAATAAATTATCTGATCTTTGAACAGGATGTGTGTGCCTTATAAAGTTTATGCTTTATAAAATTGTAATAGTAAAGGTACATCCTCAAAATTTACAGTGCAGACAACAAGTTTTCGCTGACATGTTCTTCACCTACCTGTAAATATCTGTCAATTATGCCAACAGTCAGATGGAATGTCTCCAGAACTAATGAAAATTGGCGCTGAACTTCTACAAGCCAATCAATCAGGGTAGCTCTCATTTTTCCAGTAATCACAGTCTGAAAGAATATACCTATTTTAAAAATGATTCACACAACATAATTGTTGAGATGTGTTTTTCAATTCAAAATAAACCAAAAAATATTAAAATTACCACCAGAGACCATGTCTGTAAAAAATAAGTATGTTTTGAGTGTTACACATTATACTAAGACCTGTATACTACACTTAGTTTGCATACAAATGTTTGGACTTTGAAATTAATTGTAAAAAATTACCTGTTTCCTCAAATGGTCAATTTCAATTGGATATTTTTCTTCCAGTTCAGTCAAGTATTGGTAGATATCTTTAATATAAATCGACATGAGCAGAGGGCTGTTTTTATCCCCAGCATCAATATCCTCAATGTCAACAGGCAATTGTAAGGAAACCTTTAATTCTGCAGCTTTCTTTTCCACTTTACTCTGATCTATTAAACCTAGACCTTGATCTGAATATATAGCTGATTCAACCAACTTTAATTTGCCTAATGACTCTGTAGATTCCTTGAGAATCGGTCTCAAAGTCTTCTCCTTGTTTTCTTTTACAGTAGGCAGTTTGGTTGTCTTCTTGCTATCTTGGAAACATTTCTTAGCCTGTATTAAAATGTTCACGCTATCTTTGACTTCAATTGGCTTGTTTTCTTTTCCCTAAAACAAAAATATTTTTAATGTATAAAAGCTCTCCAAACTTTATAAATAATAAGTTAACATATAAACCACAATAGAATCTGTTTTATTATGTATTTCTTACAACTAACGATTTAGCTTAGCTAATATCAACTAATATCAATATATCAACCGCAACTAACAGCTTATGGGCTTAATAAGCTTGTTGATAAATGTTACTATATTTGTTTGAATTTTAAAATTGCAAAATTCAAAATATTATAAAAGACTAATTGATCATCAAGCAACAAATGTCTAATTAATGCAACTGATCACAGCTAAACCACTAGTCAATATAATTAAGATCAACCATTCTTTATTACAATCCTGTGGAAGAGAACAGACAAATTTTAACTCCTGCTCGATGGTGTTTTGGTACAGTTTCCTTTACCCTAGCTCAGTTTAATATGATATTAATATAAAAAAATATATTACCTTTGCTCTGGCAGCAGCTCGTGCAGCCAAACTAGCAGTGCTTTCCTCTCTTCGCAGAGGTGGCCTCGATGATGGCTGGATGGAAGGTTTGCCAGCAAGCCCAGTATCCACTTTCGATTGCACATGGCTGTAATTACTGTGAAGCGAAAAAAAGCAAATATTAGAATACGAATGCAGTTTCATTGAACCCAAGGCATCAAGATTAAAAATTAAATTACTCTAAGGAGACTACAAATTGATATACTGTAGCATCTCAAAAATGGGTAAATTCATATGATTTAACTTTTTTTAAATTTATTTCACAACTATATTATTTAATTTAGTGTCTAATGATTTCTTAGCAGCACTTTAGGATTGACTCTGGTAAAAGGAGCGCCCCAACAAATAACAGGTTTTCTCCAATTGAATATTAGGTAAAAAAATTACTTAGGTAACAAACATTAATCTACGAATATGGGCGCAGTTGAACAGCAAATTTACAGTGTTGAATGAATTAAGATTTTTTAATAACATGAGGGTAGATTAAAAAAATTCCCAACTAACCTTTTCACATTGGCTCGATTGAGAGACGCTTTCTTTTCAAATTCAGCGGCAGCCACAGCCACTTTTCCAGCATGAATGTCCCGGTGAGCTTGCACATTGCTGTTCAGGTCTCCCAATGCACCACGAACCGCCAAACCTTGGCGTTTAACGGGCAACGCCATTCCAGTTTTACCCTTGATTGCATATACATTTTCCTGATCCTGGATCTGCATCTGCAAAGTAGATACGCATTACACTACAAGACAAATAAATGTATACAACGATCGTTCATGGATTGCAAGAAAGCTCACCTGTCTTTGTCTCCTAACAATCTCCATGTTTCTGTAAAACAACTAGCACGGTCAACTACAGGAAGCCACCACAACACTTTACTGAATACAAAAATAATTACACCCCGACACGCCGCCGCTAATTCGGTCTTCAGTCTTCTTTCGTTACGACCTGGCCCTCCGTCTCAGATTTGTTGTTTGATTTGAATAGAAAATGAATTGAAATAACGGCTGAGGCCAATTCAAACCAAATATCGATGCTGTGATTGGCTATGTACAAAACACAAGCTATGGAATGAAGTACTTTTAAAATTATTTGTGTTTGAAAAATATAAACATTCAAAATATTTATACCTAAATAATAAATATAAAATAAAATGCGTTTTGTCAATTACAATTGTTTTATTTTAAAATTTTGTCGGTAAATTATATAAATAAACCATTGTATCCGGAAACAGCTGAGAATTTCGTTGTTACTGTCAGTTTATGACTGAAGGCATTGAAATGTAACTTGTACAGCCCTAAATGGCCTCGCTAGATACTCGGACTAAACCACCAGATTTGATTAATTACTTCGATCCGTAGTTAAAACTAACATCAGTGACAGTTGCCATTAAAAATATCAATTAACAAACTATTGAATATTTTATTAAAACATTAATGACATGAGTTCAAGCGTTCGGAGCATATTTAGGTACAGTCAACAGCACGTTAAAGTCATCACTAACAGTTTTATATTTGTTTTCATGCCAATGTCCTAAGGGAGTTACACAGTCTTAAGAATATAGCAGTTCAGTAGTTTTACTAGGCTTAAAAAATCCATGATGCCATATTTTATTTAAGATTATTTTTGTTTTCCGGATTACGCGTTATATTAATAATTTGTAATTATTTTCGTCCAATTTTTATAATATTTTGTATCTCTGTATTTGTAAAAATTAAATCTTTTAAAATGTTGAATTACTTTAAATTTAGAAATGAAGAATTGAAGTACAAAACAATTATATTATTAAATCCTTCAATTAGAACAAAGTAAAAATGCATTTAAAAAAAAAATTCAATTGGTGATAATACTGCGCACTAAAATTCAATGGTTGGGTGTGTTTACTTACATCACTTTTTCAAAAAATCTAAGGAGCTAAATTTTAGTGCAATCTATCTTAGTATTTTTTTTATTAAATAATATGTATCATATTTTTTTGGGAATTTAACAGTTAAAATTTCAGATCATTCATATTTTTGTGATGGGTTGTAATATAATTTAATTTTTTTTATCCCAAAGTAAGAAAATACATGACTGAAAACCATAAAATGTGTTTCATAAATATCCAAATTGATAAAATTCAATTAATTCAAAGCCCATTGACTGAAAATACAACATGTTAGGCAATAAGTTTGATGTGTCACAACACAATTACTGTTGACTAATCACTTAAAATGCACACATTTTAAGTGATTAGTCAACAGTAAATTAACATTTTAATTTTTAGAACTCTTACTAATCACAAAAATTTACAGTTAAAACGTATCAAAGTGTGAATAAAAACTATCCGTTAAAAAAAAATCGTTGTGTGCAGAATTTGTTTGTATTGTTTTATTTTCTATGTATTATGTCGTGATGACAATTTGTTTTTTGTGCGTAGACTTGAAGAAGATTGCACATGTGTGTACATTAAATGCAGATTTTTGCGTGGGGAAACGCAAAAAATTGCTAGAAATATTTGTAATAGATTATGACGCTAACTAAGGCTACTCCTATGCTTCGCTTGTTGCTCGATGGGCTTACATGACATTCACAGACCATGCTATTGCCCAACGTCTACGAATCACCATCATTAGTCTGTGTCACCATCTTGTGGATTTTTAATGTGAACACCCTCACACAATTCTGTTGTCTCTAGCGAGAAATGTGATGTATTTTGCATGCTACTACTATAGTTTGTATAAAAGAGTATACATTTAAAATTGTCTGAAGTCGCGAAGTGGCGCAGAAAGGAATCATCTTGCATAAAAATTCGAACTATTGTATATTAAATATTTTTTTTCTATTCATTAAAAACACAAATTCAGTAAATTTTTTAGTTAATCCTTATGTCCTGAAGTCGGTCCAAAGCACTTGTGTGGCGAGGTCTTTTTAGTCAATTGACTGTCTAAGTCTAATGTCACTGTAATGAAATAATAGAATTTGAAATCCAAAGCTGTTATTGTTAAGCTTTAAAAAATAAATGTCGCTGTCTATTTTATTGACACATGTCAATAATACAAAATCCAAAGCCGTAAAAGGTAAAAAAAAAAAGGTCAATAATACGTCAAAGCAGAACAACCGCGCATGGTACGATTTGCTGATAATTCGCTCAATACCAAGAAATTTCGCTAACATTTACTTGTAAAACATAGTGATTTACGCCGGTTATTCGCAAACAAGGCTCAAGTGTTTCTTGTAACAACGTATCTCTTCAGATGTGAGAATCATAAGATTATTTCTAAAGTAATTTCGTAACCTTATCTGCTTTGCTAATCGAATTATTTTCCCCAGCTTTCGCTACAATGGTGCAGAAGGGTCCTCGTCCTTTAGTGCTGTGTGGCCCGTCAGGATCGGGGAAAAGTACTTTGCTCAAGCGACTGCTTAAGGAGTTTCCTGATAAGTTTGGCTTTAGTGTGTCGCATACTACAAGAAACCCGCGAGCTGGTGAAAAAGATGGAGTTCATTACCATTTTACAAACAAAGATGCAATGATCGCAGCTGTTGAAAGAGGGGAATTTATAGAGACTGCTACCTTCAGCGGGAATATGTATGGAACAAGGTAGGATCCATGGTATATGTAGTAGATCTGTATTAGAAAACGAATTTGGCCATGTGCTCGTTGTTTTGAGAGCATTGGCAATATGCCAAAAAGTGATCTGCTTTGGTTTCGTCATTGTTTACCTTCTTTTCACTCAAGCTTACTGGTGGAAATGGAAAATTAAAAAAAAACATTTTGTGATAAACATAAACATCTTAGGCTTTAATAACTGACCTATTATAATATTTAATTCAACTAGGTTAGATAAATATTGACTAGCATAGTATAGTAACATTATTTATATTTTATTGTGTGCTGAACAAGGTTATTGCTCTCAAATTTTATAAATAGAATATATTATTTCGTTTTTTATTCTATATATCCATCAATGTTTGTTTTGTTTAATTTTCTTAATTATACATTATTAGCTGTGTCCTGCTTGGAATAGTGACTTTTAATCATTCAGGCCTATATGTTTTTTTTATAAAAAGGTCTCAACTTTTCAAAACTGACCTTTAGTGCAATTTCTTTTTGTGTAGAATACTCAACAAATTCTACAAATTTAATTGTACTCAGAACTACTTTATAGTACTGAGTCACAAGTTATAGGAGCAAGCAGGGAAAGGGATTTGTTTTTGATTGGCTGAATAGACCTGTCAAAGGTCTGGCTGTGTTACAAAATTAATTTATCGATACAAAATATTGTCTTTTACTTCAGCAAACGGGCAGTGGACGATGTGCGTCGCACTGGCAAGATCTGTGTACTGGACATTGAAATTGAAGGAGTGAAGCAAGTCAAAGGAACCGATCTGGATCCACTGCTGGTATTTGTGATGCCACCTTCTATTGATGAGTTGGAGAGACGCCTGAGGTGCCGAAACACAGAATGTGAGGAAGCTTTGAAGAAACGTCTCGATACAGCAATCAGAGAGATTGATTTTGGTAAGATCATTTTGTAAATAGTAACAATTATTAATGAGAGCCTTGTTATCTACTTGCTTAATTTATTTTGAACAAAAGCTATAAAAAGACAATCTTTGAATTTTATCTCATTTATCGTTGCTGTAGCTGTTCTAAATATAAATAATAAGACACATATGTGCCTCAATATTATTTCAATACTACTTAAATATATTTTGTTACACTTAAACTTTTAGAACATTCTCATATATATTTTATTTAATGGTGTTAATATTTAATGGTGTTTCACTGTAACTGTCGCCAGCAACTTCTATCACATTATTTCGCTTTCTTTTTACCAAATTTCATCCAAATAAAAACTTATTATCTTGTGTAAAAGAGTAACAAACATATCATAATATGAACCTACATAATTGCAAAATGCTAACTTTGAACAGATTGACATTACACACATACTGTAGATAGGTAGTGTAGAAAAATAAAAGACATTCTGTGTTTACATCAGTGTTCACTAATCTGCCTAACATACACAACGCGACTAAATTTTATCGCGCTCTTAACAAACGTCAAAATTGATTCAAGACAAATAATTTTAGACATTATTGTTGGAAAAAAACCTTCTTTTATGTGTGGGAAATATGATGAATTATGATTTATTAATGCATTTCTTAAAAGCAATATTCATAATGATTTCAGGCAAAGAACCTGGCAATTTCCATGTCATAATATTGAATGACAACTTGGATAAAGCATATTCAGAGTTACGTGAATTTATATCCAAGAACACAGTGGACAAGGATCAAGGTAATAACATTAATGTATTTGCAACAATTAATCATATGTGTCTTGTATAATTTAATTTTCCCCATATTTTGCCTGGAATGAATACCAGTGGTATTATACCACAATGTCCTATCTGAATTATCCATGTTGATTATTTATTAGGAAAATCATCAATACAATCCTACTATATAAAGCATACCTAGATAGTTGAATTTAAAGTAGTGACTATTACTTTAGTGTACTTATATTAATAGCATGCCATGTAATAGTCTCAAAAGACTAATTTAAGGACAGTGAAATGTGAAGTATCCACTTTTAATTAACATACCTACAAAACATGAATATGAAACACAGTTACAACCCAGATAACACATTCTTTCATAACATATTTTGTTTGTTGACCTCAGAGTATTTTTGAGTGTTTGCTTTGTTTTATTAACAATGTACTAACAATACCTACAGAATCTGCGCCAGAAGCTAATGACACAAAGGATGGCAACTGAACATTGATACAGGATGATACCTTTGGAAATATAGTATTTAAGATCAACTTTGTTGTTCAATGTACAACTCTTCAACGCCCCAATAAAATGAGAATTTCATAAAATATAATACTACAAAGATATACAAGTATGAAGTTATATATAAAATAACTACCTCTTACCATATTTATGTCAGTATTCTAAAACCTGCAAGGTTTTTTGCAGTTTGATCTAATTTAATACAAGCTTATACATTATGCTTTTTATGTGTATTGTTAAAAATATTTAAGCAATTGTAAGAATAGAAATGGCCAACACAAGCTTGATAATTAATATACAATTTCCTGAACATATTATTTTATAATACATGATGAAAGGTTTTAAAATTAAACAATGGTCATTTTAATAAAAATATTCATATCCTAGATTTCAAACTCTAGATTATAAATATTTTTCTAGAGTACAAAATATAGCAAATAACTATTACATATTGTTTCGTTTAATGTTGCTTTTGAAGCATATTTTATTATCTGTAGTCTCACATTATCTAATATTCCTACATTAATAAATGTTTAGAATTTATTGTATAGGTAGACTATTTGAAAACATTGAATATGTGGAATTTAATAAAAACTAAACAAGTACATTATAAAATCACTATTTAGTATATAAAAAAGTCGCTTTCCACTGTCTGTCCCTGTAGGTTTAGATGCTTAAAACTATGCAGTGGATTTTGATACGATTTATTAAATAGATAAGAGTCATTCAAAAGGAACGTTTATATATAAAATACGAACATATTATAGAACAGTAAAGCTGACAAAATCATTAGTATCAACATAGCACCCATACAAAGCCAGGGTGGGTCGCTGGTATACTATATTCAATGTTTTCAAAGTAAGTATTGATGTTAACTGTGTAGTAAATTATCTTAAAAGAAAAATTCGGGTGGCACATTCGTGACCCGATTCAAAAGCAAAATTGTTTCTTATTATGTGTACCTGTCAACTGATGGACATAAGAATGATGTTTGGAAGATAAGATATAGTATAATATGTAACTTATAACGTCTTTATTGTTTATTCATAATATTATTAATGCTGACGCAATCTTAGAACATTGTTTACCTTTTAGTGCAATTGGGATGATACATTCAAAAAGAATTGTCAGGCCTAGACGCTGTGAAATAGGAGTTTAAATGTCTGTCACATTGTTTTGCGAATCATTATTTTAAGAAGAAGATTTTAAACCCTATCGAAAATATTTAATAGTTGTTGATAAGGAGAACGCATGTCATTGTTTCATCTTTTCTGTGTATTTAAAAAATATTAGTAAGACAGTTGTGTCGTTGTACTAGTATGTAATGAAATAACTGCATTTGTAATTGCCTGGAAAATATTTTATTTAGGTACAACGAAATCGTCTATTCAAGTGATAATCAACATTCCTAGTATATTGTAATCTTATGCTTTACATAAGATTTTATTACAGTGCCAAATGCATAAAGGTACTTACTTATTAGTTAATTCAAAAAGTTATGGACATGTTGTGAGGACGGTAAAAATGGTTATAATTATAAGAAAATAATTATACGTTCGAAACACAATGTATGAGAAGTCAAGGGAGATTGACGCATCTTATGTTCATACATTTTTGTGTCGAAACTAGTATCATTTCGAAAAGGTGCAATAATGGAGTTACCTTACTGAGAATCGGAATATTGTATATGAATACTTATAATATTAAATCAATTTCCCAATACAGTAACATAGGTACTTACTATCCCATAAATCGTTGTGTTGATATTAATTCAATAAATTATCTTATTTAAATTTAAAAATGAGAATACGATCTATTTTCTGTGTCCTTATATAAAATATGTTGTGCATCTTTTAATTAGAAATGGTTTTCAATTTTTAATTGATAATTTATGGATATGTATTAGTGCTAAGTTTTTTGATAATAAAACATGCTATTTTACGTGTAAACATGCGAAATCAGTGGAAGTTAGAAAATGTTATTTATTTCTTGTAAAAGCCACACAATTTATTTGCTTTTTAATTGTGTCTGGTTTATATTTATTTCATTTTATAAGATTCCGGTTGAATTTAGTTCGACGAGCATTTATGTACCTACTTTAAAATTTGCAATGAAAGTAAATACATATATACGAGGTTGCCATTTTTGTAAAAAACATTCTGTTTTAGAATTATTTAAGATATTAACCTGACGAGACGAACATACCTCTTCACCAATTGTTTCATGATCACTTGGTAAATAATTAAGGTTAGTTTCGCAGTCTTAAAGATAGTTGATCAAGAACAGATCAACTATATTTATTTGATTTTAAAAAATTTAGGAACCTACCTATCTGGCAAGAAAGACTTCTAGGAACCTTGTGAGATAGTGGAACAGACATGAAACATTATTAAAGACAACATTAATTTGTTTTTTTTATCAGTACAGTTTTTACTTGAGGATAATAAAATATATTTGCAAATCAGGACAATATTTATAAAATAAATCTTGTAAATTCACTAAGATTTCACGCGCATAAACGCGACTGGCCACTCTGCTATAAAATAATCTACCCTTCTAAAGGCAAGAAGTTACCTTGATTTATATAAATAATTACAATAACTGCAACCCATAAAAGTCATTATCTGTAAGTTAAGTTTATTTCGTGACTGATTCAATCTCGAATGATTTATATGTTATGCTGCATAATACAAATATTTGCCTGTACTTACACACATTAGCATGTTATATATAACTTTGTTGGTACTTGAAATTGGAAGTGAGTTAGTTCGTAATAGGTGAATTATATCCGTTATGTATAAAAAGTTTATGGAATTGTTGTCGAATTGGAGGTTTCCATTAACGCTTTACCTAAGTACTGTCATAATATTTTCTTACTTTAACTATAATATTTCTCAAAATTCTGTACCTAATCGATAGAAGCTTGCAAATAATATAGGGTTCATTCAATTCACATACATTATTAATAGTAGCCAATTTAAATTAAATTAAATGTATGTATTTTGCTTTTAGCTCTTCGAGGCCTCTAAGGATTTGTGGAAGAAAAGTCACCATATGTATAGATATATTTATTTTGTAGTATAAGACTAACTGCCTATTTTAATTATGGCTTATTTTTTAAAATAATCCAAATCATCTTCATTTCGATGTTGAGTTTTTATAACCATTCCACGAAGATTAGCAATTTTGATTAATACACTTTTGTGATTTTGCATATTTTTGTACTATGATATTTGAACGTAAAAAAATGTTGTTATCCAAGTATTTCAACATAACAAACCATTTGTTTAAAACCATTTTGCGCGTAGACTAATACGTGTAACGTGTTGTGTAAAGAATAAAATTATAAAAAATAAATTGTTTTATTATTATCCGTAGTTTTCTATTACGTCAGCCATGTGAAGTCATGTCTGATGTCTTATACTTACTTACTCCCATGGCTCGATGACCCAAAGTGTGTCTTGGCCTCCGATGTGACATCTCGCTACCTTTCGCGATCCTGTGTGCTGACCCGCCAGTCGCCCACTTGCAGCTCATGAAGATCGGCTCTCACTAAGTCGCTCCAGCAATACCTAGACCTAATTTTTACCGACTCAGTAGGTACTTGCATAAATGATTAGTGTAGGTACCTACAAACCTACCTGTGAAAATATTGTAAAACCAATCTCAGAATTTGTAAAACTAGATAAATATAAATAAAATAAAAGCTTAGATAAATAGGTAATCGTATGTTCACTCAGGCCTCAGAGGGGTAATTAGATCTCCGTTTGTAATAAGTTTACAAATACTAAAGGTTTTATGTTTTGTAAAAACTCTTTAGAGCTAGGTTACCTCTTTTAAGACAGTCATTATTGAACCCTTAATAAAAATGTACAGATGATTTCTTATGCTCACTCAACCATCACGTTAATTTGAACCCCAATATTCTTGGAACTAACAACAGAAACGCATTCAATCATCGTATCCCCTGTTCATGTAACTCACAATTTTGTAAAACATATAATGATTTAAAAACATTACGGTGCATTTTCTAGTAATGTTTATTAAAAAATGCTTACTCAATCCTCTGATTTTCCGCGTATTATTGAATAATTATGTTTTGCAAAATCTGTTTACAAGAACAAGGGATGTGATTGATTGCGCTTATTATAAATGTAAATCTAACTACACCTCTGTGAGGCCACTTAACCTATTTATCTCAGCCTGTATCGTTTTACAAATTCTGAGATTGGTTTTACAAATTGTTTTAGACCTTTTACTAAATGATAGGCGTATCATTATTTTTTTCTAGAAGGTGCTCACTCAATCCACACGCACATAGTTCGAAATGGTATCACAACGTGTGCGACTGGTTGGGAATCATTTTACAAAGTTTTCCCAACTAGTCACCGCGTAATTAATACGTTGGGAACAATGGAAACATATGGGGCTAGCCAGTACATACAATTCTCTAAAGAGTTCACATAGTTTTTGGAAAAGGTACGGACCTGCCTAGGTACTACAGCCTAATAGAAAAGCAAGCATGTTGTGCACAAGTAAAGGTACAGTTAACAAGATTTTCTATGATGGGAGGTTTAATAATAAAAGTATTTTTTTATTAATAAATTGTATTTATTGTGTACGTCCAGAAAAAATAAATTTATTCGCACCAAAGCAAAAACCATGGTTGTAATATTCGTCCAGTAACCATAAAATGATAGGTTGCAATAAAAGGGCACCTAATTAAATTTAACAAAGTTTGACAAATTAAGTAATACCTAAAAAACTAATTTTGAACTAACATTCAATAGACAAATTACAGTTCACAAAAGCACAAATTGTGTTATTTATTGACTTAATTAAATTTAAAGAACAATACTGCTATCCTTATCCCATCTATCACGGTGTGAATGTGGTGGGGTGTTTTCACAGTCTCCACTGATTGCTGAAGCCCTAGATATATTCTTCAATGAAACAGTGCTCCCCGTAGTTGCAAGTTTTGGTGGTTTTGTTAGAGACTTTAATCTGGGAATATGAGAGGCACGTTTTGTCTGAACTATTTTCTGAGTTTTAGGATCAAATAAAGTATTCGCTGATTTAGATCTAGTGTGCCCTGTTTCAGTTTTATTCTTCATGCAGGACAATGGAGTTCTGCAGCCATTGTTACTAGTTGATTTAGATTTCTTAGGTGTATCATTATTTGTCTCTGCTTCATCTTCGTAGATGAGTAGACCTTCAGGATTGTTATCTTGTTGCTTAGTTATATTCTGACGAAGATCAGCATTAGTATTTTGAAGTACTTTGATAAGAGTGTCATCAGACATTTCTTCAACATTGTCTTCACTTGAATCTAAAACCTTTTTGGCAACTACAATAGGTGTTCTTTCAATCCCTACTGAAGGTGATCTGGGATCGTCATTAAGAATTTTAAATCGTGGAATATTCTTTATAAAATTATTAGAATCATTTGGGTCTGCTATTTTCAATACATTGTCCTCACTGTCTTCAAATTTATCAACATCACTCTCTACATAGTCAAAGTTAGTTTCCAATAACTTTGATGGATTTTCACCATTTGGTGTTATATTTACTTCAATAGATTCTTTAGAAGCAGTGGAGGACCCTAATGGTTCTTCAGTTTCTTTAATGGTCTCACTGAGGCTCAGATCAAAATATCCTTGACACAGATTCTTAGGGATAACTAGGTCAGGACTTCTAGTAGCATCAATGGAATCGTCAAGATTATTCTCATTATCATCCCTTAGGCTGGGACTACCACAATCATTTTCATTTTGTAGTCTCAATAGTCGTTTGTCACTAACTACTTCCTCAATTTTAGATGCAATTATGATAGGTGTCCGTTCAAAGTCTTGGGTCGGGGATCTAGGATCATATGATTGTAAATGATTCTTGATGACTGCAGAAAGGATTGGATTGTTGTGAATTAGCTTTTCGTCTCCCTTCGTGTTTTCAAATGTTTTTCTTAAGTCAACGTTTTTTGTTATATTGTGTTTTGATCCACTCTTACCCTAAAATAAAAAACAATCAGATTACTAGAAATGTCCAGAAACAAGATTTAGTCATGTACTTCAATGATTATGCAAGAAGTAGGGTTTAATAAATACTAGCGACCCGCCCCGGCTTCGCTCGGATGCAATGCTGGTACTAAATTCACTACGGAAAAACTGTGAACGATGGATGCTATTATACATATAAACCTTCCTCTTGAATCACTCTATCTATTTAAAAAAACCGCATTAAAATCCGTTGCGTAGTTTTGAAGATTTAAGCGTACAAAGGGATATAGGGACAGAAAAAGCGACTTTGTTTTTACTATGTAGTGATGATGTCGCGGGTGTAATTTAAACAACAGACTACTTTCAATTAATAAAAAGGCGCGAAACATACATTATTGACCCATTGAAAGAGTAAAAGTCAGAAGTTTCCATAGGTATCATCAGTTGTGAATAGCAATATACCAATATTAATGACAAAGAAGTGTGGACCACTAACTAGTCTGTTCGCCTCACATGAAAAATTTCACTAATTATATTTACTAATTGTATTTCTATTTATACAAACTCAGCAAGAGGTACCTATTTCTTTACGTATTTGTCAACTCGCAAGTTGGCAAAATTCTTATTAAGCACGAATGTGCATTAGGACCTACAGTTTGTTTAATTTAAATATATATATTTTTTAATTTTTCTTATTACTTTGAACCAATGAATTATTTTTTACAATTTACTACATTATTTTATCTAATTACTACACTGTATGTCTTAGTGCAAAACTAGTTATAAGTTCAGCTATATTTGTAATATGAACGACAGAGTTTCTTGCCGGGATCTTCTCTGTAAGTTATAGGTTCCGAACCGGAGGTAGCGTCATTTGCATTATATAGACGTTTCATAAATATTACTGGTGTAATTTACATGAATAAAAGAATATTGAATTTGAATTTGAATAGAACAATATTAAATTGGGCCCTGGTTACAACGAGCACTAACGATCTTTATTTACAAGTCATTCTGAGTATCGTAGACGAATTGTGGGGTTTTACGGCAAAATAAGATTTTAACAATTGAGAAGTCATTGACACGAGTGTAAAATCACAAAAGAGCTTGTTTCAACTTACATGTAGAGGTGTCCGTACTATTTCAGGAGTTGGCGACCGAGGATCAAAAGTATCACCAACGTCTTCGTTTTTTTGCATGTGGCCAGCTGCTTCGGTATTAGGTTTACTTGCGTTGGTTCCCATTGTTTTTGATAGATACCCCAAAACTTAATGTGTCACGTGAAATTAAAAATCAATACAGCTAATTCGACATTGTTAAAGATAGATTGAAAAACAATAAAATCATCTATCAACCAAAGCAAAAAACCCAAAACATCTAACGGCCGAATCTGTCAAAAAGTTGTTTCTATTTTCAAACCACTCATACTTATTTAGTTATAATGTACGTAACGGAATCAAACTTTCACAGCCTAATAGTTCGTGTTGGCTATGGTCGAATATCTATGTTCTATGCACACGGCGGATCTGACCCGCGGACCGGCTTGCTGTTTTTATCCGAGGACATGTCAAAAAAATAGAGTTGATTGTGATATTGACAAGAAAAAAGATTGTTGGCTTTAATAATTAATCATTATGTAATATCCACGCATGGACTTAATATATAAACAGGACCGAGTACTCGCAGCCAAAAAACGAGCCGAGCAAGATAGCTACCACAGAGGCGTGTGTCCCTTTCTAATAGGGTGACAACAAGATTTATTTTAACAACGGACATTTGATTAAATAATTAAAATTTAGCCCGTTGTCCCCACTACATCTAGTAAAATAAATAAATAAATATTGGACAACATCACATACATTGCTCTGATTCTGTGGTAAGTAGCTAAAGCACTTGTGTTAAATCAGAAAAAACGACGGTACCACAACATCCAGACCCGAGACAATACAGAAAAGATCGTTTCCCTTATAGACCCGACCGGGGAACGAACCCGGGACCTCAGAGATGGTGCAACAACAAAGTCCGGCCCGCTCGCATCTCGGCTACGGAGGTCGTCATGTTCCAAAGTTATCGTCTGGACAGATTTGACTGTTGAAAACAACCAGAACAGCAATACTTTTATGTTTATATGTTTGAAAAAATTATCTTGAATTATTAAAATAGAATTTATGTATAATTATACCCCCTTTTACTCCAATGGGGACAATGGCAATAAATTTGAATCATTTATTGAATTTTCCACTGTCCCCACTGCTGGGGACGCGCCTAGTAGGGACAACGAGAATAACCCTAAATTTTTGAAATAAATAAAACAAATTGTAAAAGGTATCTATTTATTTAGCCATGTACATGCTTTGGTTGATACAGATGACAAGAAAATATAGTTGAAACAATGCTTAAAATAATTGCTAGTAAGTACAATTACAGCCGCTTCGGCTACATGTTTAATGAATGGCTTTTGTATTTTGCTTTACGTGTATAGCTGAGCCATTTTTGTCGCATTACTTCATTTTTAAGGCAGGTAACTATAAATAAATGTCCAACAGTGAGGAACTAACTCGAGCACACAATTGAAATATTACGAGAATTATGGGTACCCTAGTGGTAAGATTTACAGTAAGATAATTTTAAGCTTACCTGTGGAACGATACATGGCAATCACTATATTATTCACTTGAACAAGTATAAACGCAACATTTTTTCACCATTTTATCTTATGAGGTGCCTTAGAATTGTTTATTTTGATAAACTCAATCAATGACAGTTTGACTTACTGACGCCATGGCAGTTCATGATGATGCTTTAGAGGGTTACCACTAGGAAATTAGAAATAAGCAACAAACTATTTTACGTATTCTTTATAGTTTATGTATAAAATCAAAGAAATAAATTAAAATATAATTTATTATTTTACAATTGTTGAAATAACAATTAAATACAAGTGCATAAACTGAGTTTTTGATCAGGCAAAATTTAGATCAGAAATATTATTTTATGCTGGCAAGATCTAAGAAAGATCAAAGAACGAGACACACGCCTCCGGCCTGGCTATCTCTGTCGGCTCGGATTAGCATCTGTGTAAAGCGCACAGGAATTAATACTTTATTGCATTGTAATAGTGTTCATTTTTCATAATGAACATTTTCAGAGTTATCAGTCCTGTTTATTATATTAGGTCCATGTATCCACGTTAATAAAATAAAACCTTTATCGCCTAAATAAAATAAATGATGAGTCTACCACAAAAAAAAAAAATGTACAACACTTATATCCCCGGGAAGTACAAGTGAAATCATAAAATTTAAGCCACCTAATAACCACATTTATTTAGAAAACTTACAGCATTATAAAATTAAGTAGTTACATGTTAAATTAACACAATAGCCTACAAAATTATTCGAGTTAAATTCAAAATAGGTATATTAGAGTCTACCGGTGTTAGCACACTGAATTTAAAATTACTTAAATAATGTTGACAATGTAGGTAGGTAATTCATTTCTAATTGATTTTCTTTATTTTACCTTCTAACAACACAGGCTACTGAACTTTTGACCATAAAAGTTAATGCCTGCTAGCATGTGCAATACGTCGAATTTCTCTCTCGAGATCACAAAGTTTCGACACTGTTGATTGGACAATAGCACACCGCACTCGTATTTCAGCCAATCATTCGCGACTAGTTAGATTTAAAATTGTTACGAGCAAGATTAAATTTACTCAGTCAGTGCAACCTAAGCGGCAATGTCATCTCATGTGAGAAATTTGATGTATTGCGCATGATAGACGTAATGAAGTGAACAAATTATATTGATTTACTTATCTTTACTAATATTATAAAGAGGAAAGATTTATTTGTTTGTTTGTAATAAATAGACTCCGAAACTACTGGACCGATAAATCCTTACATCGCGTGGGTTGCCAAAACTATTGATGATGGAACAAAATCATGTACTACGACTTTGCAGAACTCATCATTATCTACATAAAGTGTTGCGACAGCACATGTCTAAATATTATAGTTATGGAACAGAAGCGGTTTTTAGTCTAAAAATTTAAATAATATGCCTTTATTTGTACTTTGGTTTTATATATTAATATATATTAATCCTTTACCAAAATAAATTACTTTATATTCAAGACGGCTTCAATACCTTTATATAACTTTTTGAATTATTATTATGAGCGTATTGAGTGGTCGTTTTATATAGTTCAGACATCAAAATAGCATACTTAGAGAGCAAATGACTGTGACTGGAGATAATACATAGTATAAATATCTGCAATTTCGCTCCACCTTGGTCAAGGTTTGAGGCTAGTATTGTCGGCAAGTCACACCTTGCATAAGTTAGTTTATCTTTCGGGTTCCCTTCGGTTGGCAAGTTAAGTTGAAGGTCCAACTCCCGCGGCGGCAGACCGTAGCAGCACGAGGGTACCAATGCCAGCCACGAGCGCATGTCACGCGGCAGGTTGACCCCTCTGCAAGGCCGCTGCCTCCTGGCGAGCCCTTGCAGCTGAGACGCCCGTTGGTTGGGGGGGCCGGCTGCTCGCACCAGGTTCGAGCTGAGTAAGTATAATAAATAAATGGATATAACAGACAATATACAGCGCCTTTGCGCGGCGAACGACACAAGTTCATTCCTATACACAGGGTTTTAGGGGGAAATTCTGACGACCTCGTTGGCGCAGTGGCTAAGTTAGGCGGCCAAAGCGCAAAAGGCCTCGGGTTCGATTCCCGATCAGGTCGATTTGGAAAACGAACTTTTCTAAATGGATGGATGACACCCCTAGTTGTACCCGTCGTCTGGTGCTCATAGTACAAGGGGAAACCTTAGTTTGAGATCAGGTGATTGGTGTGGTTGTCTGGCGCATTTATGATTCTTTGTTACTTATTCTTTAATTATCCGAGGTTCATGACTCAACCTAATTGCTTACCCAAATTTTCCCAGTATTTTTTCCAGCATTCGTTGGGAAATAAAATGTACTTTGTTCTCAATGTTGTATAAGGGTTAAATGTTTGCTGTCATTAAAAGTAGGTACCTTTACTTCCACTGCTCTTTTATATACCTCTAATATTTAGCCACCGATTTGTATAAAAGTCATAGAGTAGGTATTATAGTCCTGTATGATCTAAAGCGCGGAGTCTGGTTATTACAATAGATAGAACATGAGTGCATGCATGTAAATATAGAAACACGTTTTCTTAACGATCTATCGACACTTCTAAAGTATGCATAACGCATTATAAATGATAATTAGGAGGTTTCTAGATTGCAGAAGATAATTATAGGTAGGTATTTATAATGTAGTCTTTCGAATAAAATTTATCAAGAAGCACTTTGCATATACCTACTTTAAACATCAAGCCATATTATCTTTAAAATAATAATTATCTACTAATTACAGCTTTATAAATAGCGATGAAATCGATTTAAAATAATATCTACTGGTTAACACTATAGATAACATCTATTAACATGTTTACAACCCACGTACTGGTGCTTACTGAGGGAAAATACATTGATGTACCGTACCGTCACCCGAGGGAGATGACAGCAGGACTACCCACTGAAATACCGACCGATTGTGATGCTGAGGGCAACTCAGCTCAGCAATAACCACCGCAATTCAAAAATCATCCTTAAAACTTTAAACCTAAGAATACGCAGCTGTGGGCTTGTGGTGGAACTACGATGATTATCTTACCTCTACACACAGGTAGATTGCCCGTCCAGCCTACCCAACCCATGTTATCTCCACAGGACAATGCTGTATGGCCGTGTAGTTCTAAATTTGGGTCACGGCACGAAAAACTGCATACTTTGCTCTTGTTGTCACATTCGGTAGTCAAGTAACTTGGGACTGAACAAGCTTGAAGAATCACGTTCACTTGCATCTTGCACATTTGAATATCCTGAAATTAATCGGCTATGTTGAGTAAAGTCCCTGTACGTACAATGAAATGTATTATTGGCATAATGTGTGCTTCTAACTGATAGGATGAGTACCCTATCTCGTTTACGTATTGTTAATTATTCTAATTTTGAAGATTGTGATTGACACGGGAACGTTGTGATCCTGTTTGCAAATAGCGTGTTACAGTATATTGTATTTGACGTTACTAACAATTTTTGATTTAAAAAAGGGGCATTTCGTTATCTGTATAATTATATCTAGTTATATCTACTGAAGGCTCTCGCTCATCCAAAGTGCTATTTACAAGTTTAGGGACCTAAAAGGAAGGTCTTAATTATGATTTCGGCATCCCGACGCGATATTAAATTGCAATGGAAATAGTTGTCACAATGATTCTGGCACCTTAAAATGTTAGTGCTACTTAAATGTTTTGTGTCTTGATAGATCATTTTATTTCAAATGTTGAATTTTCATTTAGTTCTATACCTACCTACGCTATCAAAGCTAAGTGGTAGTAGGCATTTAGGTACCGTTGTATGTAAATCTACGTAATAAGTGCTTACTTTTCCTTTGTAAGATATCCGTCCAATAATGATGTGAGACCCCTGCGAGATCAAGGAGCCAAACTTAGGTCCGTACACAGGGATGAACCTCACGAATCTGGGTGTCTTCATGCCAGAGCACGTGGTCAGACGAGGGTACTGCAGCAGTACTCTGTCGGAGCCAGGCTTCACGATGACAGTTCGATCATGTGGGCATTTCACACAGAGTTTGCCGTCTGAAACTATAGATGTATTATTCAGTCTCTTTAATAGGTATATCATTAGGTTAAAATTAATATGCACGATGTTATTGTTAAGTATTATAAAACAAATTAGTTATCATTAATATCTTTCCCATAATATATGGCCCCAGTGCACTTCAACCCTTGATCGAAGTTCGACCAAGACTTATATTATGTCCAGGGCGATAGAAAACATTATTTGGACTTTCACTTGTCAGCAATATGAATCCATAGAAAACTGATCTAAAACTGGACAAATCTCTGAACAAGAAAGCTGACTGGGTTGGTTGATTATTTTGTGTCTGTTTACTTACCCGAATTCCTCATAGTTGTACTTCTATCAGATCGCATGGCGAGCAACCTAGGATCGTAATATTGGTCACCAGGCCTTACGACTTCTATTCCGGGAAATACAGACGAAACCGCCCTCTCTATGTTTTTCCGATTATTTTCTTGAATATATGCATCAGACTGATAGAAGAGTCGCGGGTCTTCTCGTGGCTGGTGTACTTGGAGCGTCTTCGCAGAGGGCACCGGGGAGGCATCATGTACAGATTGTATCTGCGAGCCCGGTAGGACGTACCGACTGCGATAATCGTCATAATCATTGCTTCTCTTGAAGTGGTAGTATTTGCCCGAAAATCGGCGAGGGTGTGACTGATATTCTGGATATGCTTCGTTTGATAAGAGCTTGATTCTGGAACAACCAATAAAATACTCGTATCATGATGCCCTGATACTGAAGATTCAAGGTCGTAGGCAATATCTACTGGAGTCTGCAGGTACAGACTCATAAAATTTACGCGTCTATTTTCCTCCTGGCGTGTATGTTATGAAACTGTTAGTATATCCGTAGTTTTAATATCTATATTACATTAAAGTAGGTACCTAGTGCTTCTGATTGCAAAGAATTTAAAAATATAATAAAATTTAAGTTGTATCGAGATATGTGCATTGAAAAACGTTAGGATAAGGATGTAGATTAGCCATCGACGTTGGTGAGTCCAATTTGTTTCGGAATTAGTAAAGTAGGTAGGGATCTGGATAATATAACTCAAATTATACATTCGATGGTAAAAGTTATTTGACGCTTGTTTGGCACATATTCCTAATAAACTAATCATTTAGGATAGTTAGTGTACGTATGTAAAGTAAGTGGGTACCTACGTTATTTCTATATTTTATGAAGATAGTAAAATATGTAACGGGCGCTCATCCAAGAATATGTTTAGCAGCGGTTAAATAGTCGTAAATATTATCATTATTGTAACACATTGAGATCAATAATTTAGATTGCTTTGTGACTTTCTTACGTTTATAAAGCTCGGCGAGATAGAACTCATATTGGTAAACTATACTATCGAACATCTTTGCACGATTTTAAAGTGCAAAAGCCAAAAAACCAGAACTAGAAATAGGTTAAAGATTATCTTTACCGATTCGACTGAAGTCCAAATATTTACAAAAGCAGGTGTTCGTTTTCAAAACATAATGCCCGATGAAGTATGCACACCGAATTAAGGTATGTGGAAGTATTATTGGAATAGAATTGACGTAAAAGCAAGCTGTTATTTTCGGTCTGAAATGCGGTTTAGCGAAACATTTCAATGATCAGTGTAATCGTTATTAAGTAGGTACTTACTTTTAAGGGTCTTTATTATTGCTTACCTACATACATGTTCTTAAATACTGTACGTAACTGATTAAACTGACTTCACAAAACACAGACAGAATATAGTTACTAAAATATATGTTTTTAATAAAAAAAAATATGCAATCCATACTAATATTATAAATGCGAAAGTAACTCTGTCTGTCTGTCTGTCTGTCCGTCTGTTACTCTTTCACGCCTAAACGGCTGAACGGATTTTGATGAAATTTGGTTTAGGTATACGTTGAATCTCAAGAACGGACATAGGCTACTTTTTATTAGAAAATAAGGGGGGGATGGGGGTAATACCACCTTTGAAAGTTTATATTGAAAAATGATTATTTTTGAAGTTAGAGATATGAAATTTGGCACAAATATAGCTCGAAACTTGGATTAAAATATAGACTACTTTTTGTTTCGAATATAAGGGGAGAAAGGGGTAAAATCGACCATGAAAGGATGTAGTCCACGCGAACGAAGTCGCGGGCACAGCTAGTTTAAAATAAATATTCTATATAATTTACATCACATACTTTGATCTAAATTTGTGGTATGCAGCCAAAGGATTCGTGTTGCTAAAACCAACCCCCGGTTATGTTACAATTACGTATAGTTGTGTTACCATCGTGACATAACACCCAGAATCAAGACTACATAGAAAAGGTTCTGTTTCCGTTTTGAATCCACCGGGAATCGTACTCACGGCCTCAGTGATAGCGCAACGCCAAAGTCCGTCTCGCGTCGCATCCGATGTCGTGAATATAATAGTTATTTGTTCATTATAAAATTACTTACAGGAAACTCTTTTTTTTTATAAAATAAATTAAAGCCAAATTATTGATGTTCCTTGTCTGAATAGTTTGTTACTTGTTACATGGAATGACAGCTATTTGGCAACTGTGTACTATTTCGAAAAAGTAAATCCCTGTTAAAGACAGTGCCAAAATTTGTTAATGTTTTAAGCTAAGATATATTTAATGAAGCAAAACAAAACCAATCAAAGGTAATATTTTTTAATACCAGGAACTCGGTTACTTCCATATAGCGAAATAAAAGGTATTATTAGTTTACAAATAAACATTTTTAGCAAGATAACTTGACTCAGCACTAATATAAATGTTTCTCTGGATGGGGAACAAACTCTGGCTCAGAGGGCAGAGGCACTATCAAATACGCCTTATGTCTTACTTAACTACATTAAGTAATGAGGATGTACATTGTACAGTCTCACAAGCAAGGCCGTCTTAAACGAGCCTGGGGTCCTTGGGCACGCAAGAATTTGGGGCCCTATTGGAAAGTAAGAAAAGATAATTATACTAAATTGTTTGATATATTACGTCATTTATGATATTAGAATGCTGCTGTTTCTTTGGTTAGAGAAATGGTCGGTCCCATGCGGTCCCAAAGAATGGGGGCCCCGGGCACAGGCCGTGGGTGCCCTTATGGTGAAAACGGTTATGTTCACAAGATGACAGCCGTGTCTTGTTGAGGAGGCCGTGATATTTGTCAAAACCGTATGTTTGCTAAAAGATACACAAGATTGATGTCCTTCCTAGAATGTTATTTAGAGATGATAAAAGTGTCAGGTATGCACCGGGAGAGATGGACGGCGTCGCCTCGAACGTGCCAAACCTCGTGCGTCACTCTCCACTATGCTCTACACAATATGTATTTTGTTACAGTCTCGAAGCTCTGCCGAATACGCGGAGTGTACTGAGGTAAGTGCCTACTTGCATACTTTAGAGAAACAGAAAAAAAAATATCTCTCTTAGAGGTTATATTAACAAGAAAATTCGTCGCGTATTATAACTTGAGGTAAGCTCCGTTGGAACTAAAGCAGCACGGGCTATATGTGATATAGGTCGTGGTTTGAATCCATCTACAAGGGTAGATAAGTTTTTTCTGTTTCTTTAATTATTAAAATTTCGCTTTTGCGAAAAACAAGGGGAAGCGTCATGCACGTTGAAAAAAATCAATGCCCGGTTATACAACCGCGCATTGATTTTTTTTAACGTGCAGAAAACTATCTAATTCCACCTAATGAGGGCTTTGTGAATAATAAAAACTTATAGGACTTGTTCCTAATAGGACTCACCGTCTTATCTACGATAATGTTTATTGGTAAAAGTAATGTTCTAGTTAACATCAAAATCAAAATCTTTTTATTCATGTTATATGAGTTCAATCAAACCAAATGTGATGTTGCCACCGATTCGGAAAATATGAATATAAAACTACCGAGAAGACCGGCAAGAAACTCAGTAATTTCACTGAGTAGATCGCTACAAATCTCATTCGAATCGAGTTTTGATTGGCATAATCGAAACAAATGTGATCTGAATCTCATCTATAAACGATTTATGACGAAGATGCGCCACGCGACTGAATTTTATCAAGCTTATAAGAAAAATCAAAATAGAGAAAAAACAGTGTGTCAATACGACAACTGAAATTACGACTGATTAGTCCGATGTGCTATGTGCCAACCAACAATATCGAAACTTTTGTTTCATGCAACATATTTCAGAGGTCCAATAATAAAGGGCGGCAAAGTCCAATTTATTACCTTGGGACTTCCATCTTTGTTAATAGAACTGGTAGGTAGGTTTTGTATTATGTACCAACAGCGCGTGGTAGAATTTGTGTACTTGGGCGTTTCGTCTGTTACTTCCAAACTGTGAAAATATTTATGTCATAGTTACTATCTACTTTACTGACCTGTTGATGTCTATGTCAGCTTGTCGGGTTACCGCTGTGCCTACAACAACAATGTTTACTTTAGTGATTGTTTACACTCGTAAAACGTGTCTCTGCGGTCAATGGAATATATGTAGTTTCGTGGCGGAAATACTAATTGAGCTTCCATTGTGACATAAACGATGATTTTATAGAATAGGTAAATGTATTTGTTCCAGAAAGTAGCCGATCAAGTTTAGTGATCTTAAGCTAAGGTTCTCTCTTGTATGAGTACCAGATGACAGACTTTAAATGCGGGAGGCAATTCAGCATATCCAGACTCACGACAATTCATAAAAGTTTGATTCTCATGTTGGTTTCACCGAGAATCGAACGCAGGACTTTCCGCACTTCGGGCGATTATCTTATCCAAATCGAGATCGATGAGCTTCTCGTGGCCAAGTTTTTTATTTTTTTATTCTGTATTGTTTAATGAAGTAGGTAGGTAGATAGTACACAATGCAAACTCAATAGGTTTTGATAAAAATATTATATTCGAATTAGGCCTATAAAAGAAAAAAGAATACTGTTTAAAAAGTAGAATAACAATAGGTAGGTAATTTTTGTTTAATTGGTTTGCATGTATGTATTATTTTATGTTGTTTATAGTATTGATTGATTTATTTTGTTGTGATGACATCATATGCTAAATATAGAATAGG
Source organism: Glyphodes pyloalis (assembly GCA_037074685.1). Classification (NCBI taxonomy): domain Eukaryota; kingdom Metazoa; phylum Arthropoda; class Insecta; order Lepidoptera; family Crambidae; genus Glyphodes; species Glyphodes pyloalis. The sequence continues at coordinate 7,821,245 of JAYKKO010000004.1, forward strand.
TGTATTTTCAATAATGTGTCATAACGTAAGCTTAAAGTGATGATGATTACACTCTTACAATGTGCCGTTATGATGCTTGTTGTGTCTTGTTCCTACATGTTGTTAAACATACATACTCATCTGTAAATCAAATCGTAAACTGGTATGTATTTATTGATGACTCGACTCGGGTACTCAAACTTAATGCGTAGGTGTAAGTGTTCTATTGCTTCCTAATTGTATTTAAATTAGCCATTAACACTCTTAGATTTCATTTGATTTAATAAACATTCCACGATTAAAGCGATAGGTCTTAATAATTTTATTATGTTTTGTTAATCGTCAATTGCTAGTTTTTCAGCTACGTCGTAACTACTTCCTACTGGTATGCAGATTTTGATCAAATTTTTCCAAAATGGCATTTATTATACCCGTACTCAGCGTGCATCTTTGGCATCAAAATTTCCCTATTGAAAATGCTTGCATTACATTTTTGCTTCTTTGTAGTAATATTTTGTTCTTTTCAACAGTAATAAAAACAAACGAAAAAAGATTCCTAATTTGAATTTCGAACTATCTTCTTTAAAATGTATACTTTTTATTATGTATACCAAAATCAGTCAGACTTTTCCCCTAAAGTATTATATAATATTTAAAATAAGTATAATGTAAATAATGTTTCATGTCATGTACATACATGACATGTTTCTTATGGAAATTATTATCATTAATAACTTAAAGACGCAGCAAGTATTCTACGATATAAAAACATTTTTGAGAAAGCCACGACGTTAATGATTTTGTAAAAACTTTAGCATCATCGAGTACCTACTTTAATTAAGATAGTTTTTTTTTAAAAGCATTCTTATTATCGAAATACAACATAGAAAATATGTTTCCTGTTTTGTTAAAATTTATCGATGGTTCTTATTTTTAGGCACAAATGCAAATATTTATCACTTAAATTAATTATAGCGATTTATAGGTTTGAGAAAATATATAAACTATTTCGTGTACAACTGACCAAAAGTAATACATTCGTAATATACGTGGTTTTGTAAGTATATTATTGTAAGAAAAATAAATTTACTGTTTATATGTACAACTTTGTATTCAAAGTATAAGTACGTACTCAGTTTCTAACTAGTAATTTTGTATAAAAAATGTTTGCAAGAAAAAATACACATGAGGCTTTTTTGTCACAAAAGAGTTTTTATTAAATTCATTGTTATTAAGTAAGTTCAGGATATGTTTTACTAGTTTGCCTTTTGTGAGTCTGAACTCAAAATACCTACCTATTTAATTAAAATAAAACATGACATTATGTTTTACATTTTGCAAATCAAATCATCATTTCAATAATTATTTTTACCGAAGACAACATGCAAGGATTTTTAAACCTATTTTTTCTATATTTTTCAAAACGGTTTCGAAAAACAACTCACCAATAAAACACCCGATTAAAAAATATGAAAATAACACGCACATCTTGAGGAAACCATTCGTATTGCCTTTGTACCACTTTAAAAAAAAACTTTTTACTCTAATAAAAAGCAAAAGAAACAACGCAACTGTACGCGAAAAGCGCGCGAAAAGTACTATTTATTGGTCCGAAGCTCATTGATGTAGACGTAGGTGGGCGCTAGTACTTGCCAGAATAGTATTATGATGTTTTATATTACCGGCTGCAGAATAGAATTTACAATGTACTCAGAAACGATGGTCGTCAGTACTTAGTGTAAGAACCGAATCTAAAGAGTTTAGTGACAAAAACAACTGAACTCGTTGTATGATTGCAAAATTCGTTACAAGTGCTAGTTTCTGTCACGCTTATAAAGATGCAGTCGTATATTCAAATGGTTTAGACGTTCCGAGTATCTGCATACGGGTAAAATGTGTCGGTGTTGAGGTTAATTGAGTAGCAGAGGTGGCTCCCAGGTAAACTTAGCAAATTGTCGTTGGTTAAAATGTTGAGTCAGAAGACCATGATGGGACAGGATGCTATGTTTGGATCCCTACTGTTAGGTCCTAGTAAAATATATTGTTGGCGGAATACACGCTTAACATTTTTTTAAATGAAGATCGCTCCATTTCCTCCCTAGAGATCGTATTTTAAAAGCGATTAATATTAAAATTTGTGTTTGACATGATTTTTGTGGAGCTTTTATTAAAATACTTTCTCTAATTTCCGCACAGTGCGGTCGGTGATGTAACATAAAACATTGCAATACTAAATAAGTAGCGTAATTATTCATCCCAATCTTAAAGTGTCCCAGCCCTAAAAACCTAATTCGAAAAAAATGCAGGATACTTTTTCGTATAACGTTTAATGTACGACACCAGTTACGATTCACAAACATATCTACAAAACAAATTCGACAACGCTGTTACAGTTCTTCTACCTTGGAGGCAAGGCAAAAGATTTGGTTACACAAGCTTGTTGCAGGTATGATAGCAGCACGGGTGGAAGGGAGGGTTGGGGCAAGTGAAGGCTTGACAGGGCGGCACGGCAGGGGAACATTCGCCAGGGAACCAGACAGTGCGGGCATACCTCCCGCTGGGGCGCGTGCATGCGCCGTGGTTGAAGCAGTGCGCTTTGCACGGATAGTCGTAGCAGCAAGGTCTGGAAATCCACAAAAAAATTTAAAAAAAATTAAGAGGACAAACTGCTTACATGTTAAATTCGAATATAAGGCTGCTATCACACTAAGTTGGTGGCGACTACGCAAATAAAATTTACGCGGCTTTCCATTCATATTCCATAGTTTTAATTATAGGAAAGTTTATACCTTTCCATTAGTACATAAGTAATTTAAGTTTCAGGCGTTTGTTTTTAAAATGCTGATTCAATCTGTAAGGATTTCTGCATGGCTCATTTTACAAATTTATCGGTAGATAAACTAACACACTTTCGTAGTTACAATGTTAATCCTAATGATATCTAAGTATACCTAGATGACGGCAGTCGGAAGTCTGGCTTCAAGGTCATCTTAGTTTTTCTAGCTTCTAACAAAAACTAAAGAAAACGCAGGTGTTGAAGTGAGAGCGGCGAAAAGTGAGTATTTCGAGTAATGTGGAGCCAAAAATATACTGCTGCCGACGACAGACACTGCTCGGCTATGGAAGGTTGAATTACTTCCATATGTTTAGTGTCCGAGGTATTAGGCGATGATTTTTTGTAACAACTTAAATTTGTTACGGTAAGAGAAGCGGGAAAGGTAGACCTTCAAAGAGTATGTAAACTATTGTTGATCTTGACTGATTTAGAAGTTGTAAACATCATGATTTGCTGACAGAATTCTAATCGAGATATCATTTGATAGACTGGCAGTGAGAGTCGATGCCTTGATAGACACAAACGTCGTCTTTGCTTAACTGTGAGGCCCGTTCTCCAACAAAGCGGAAAGTTGAAAAGACGAGAGAAGTTATGCTGGAAAGCTGGTAAGCAATATCCACCGTAAGACGTGGAGATAATAAAATCTGCCTGGACATTTAATACACATTTTTTTTCCCTTCTCCGTTTTGGTGGAAACCAGGCCTCTTTGTAAAATCAACAGGCTTTTTGCCAAATGCTCCTTGTGGGATTAAGATTATTTAGCTTATTCTATTTAGGGCTACCCAAATATAATGATACAATTTCCGGAGTAATGAGTGCGAGATAGAAAGAGCAGCGAGAAATCTCGCGAGGTCAAACATATAAATCTGCTTTAAAGATTTTTACTGAAGGGAACGGCGCAGACAACATCAAAACTTGAGAGCGAGGTTGCTTGTTCATTAAGGAGGAGCAATGAGTTATAATAATGAGCAGACAGCTTTCTGTGCGGACTCACTATTTTGTTACTAGCTTTGTTAAACGGGTTAAGCGTTCACCTCTCTACTGGAGCATTGCTAGGGCCGGAGTAGTAGCAAGTGCACTCCCTCTGAAAGGGCTGCGGCCGCGGCTGCCCGCAGCGAGGCCTCTTGTAGTAGATGCTGTACTCGCCCTTCACGCAGCCGTACCTTGGGCACGGTCGGACGCTCTCGAACCCTCGGGGCAGCACGGACATGCTTGTGAACCGACACTGGTGCTAGGGATTCTGAAATAGATAACTACAATTTGAAAGCAACAAGGTCTTACGGTTGCGGTATTGTACTTGAAGAAAGGTAGGTACGCTAGGTTAGATTTGATGCCTTAGATATTTTATAATCAAGAAATTCAGTGAAAGAAAAAATTCTAACACGATAATTTCAAACACAAATAACTTACCAAATATTTTTATAATGGGCAATCTATTTTCCAATTTTTATTGATTTTGTGTTTATTTTTTGCAAAAGCTACTTTTTTCTAAAACATGCGTGACATTGACTGATGTGATTGACAATTAAGATTTTTTTCTGCTTTGATAGAAATCTTTGGAGGTCATTTTATATTAATACTGGCTATATTAAAATGTAAGTATAGCTGAAAGTTTGGATGTGTGTTTTTCGTATTTTTTCTTTAAACTTGAGATTGGCCGATTGCGATAACAACCAAAGAAAAAAAATAACCATAAATGTAGATTATCATTTAGTTTTGCAAAGTGATTTAAGTAGGTAGGTACCTACTTTGTTTGATGCTACCTATATTATAATTTAGTTAACCGTCGAATCTTCACTGAATTTTAGTACAATTCAATAGGTATTCAATGTATGTTTTCAGGGTACGGTATCCAAAGGGTAAAAACGGGACCCTATTACGAAGACTTCGCTGTCGGTTCGTCCGTCCGTCCGTCTGTCATCAAGCTGCATCTCAAGAATCGTGATAGCAAGATAGTTGTAATTTTCACAGTATTTCTGTTGCCACTATAACAACAATACTAAAATAAAAATACAATTATTATTTAAGTGGAGCTCCCATACAACAAACGTAATTTTTTTGGTCGATATTAATAAAAACTGTTGTTAGACGCTTAAAATATTCACAGAATATTTAGTAATATTTTTACTTTAATAATAAATAATTGTGTCTAATGTTGAATAGATAATGGTACGGAGCCCTTCGTCCGCGAATCCGACTCGCACTATGCCTGTTTCTCACCGGATTTCACCCGAGCAAAACCGGGTTTTCGTCTAGTTATATATATATTATTAGATACACTTCCTGTCCTGTGATGACAATAAAGCGTGGTTTGAGTCCAAAGTCTTTAAAAAATATATAAATATACATTTAATAAATATTGGAACAAGAGAATTTAAAAAAGGGAAGCACCGCGTTCAAAGATCATTTTATTTTATCTAAAATGTAAGCAGACTAATTTCTTATAGATTAAGCATTTATAACCTGTGTCATAAACTACAAGTACAAATACTAATAAAAACAAAACAGCAAAAGTAAAACAGTTTGAAAAGTTTTATTTCTCAAAATAGAAACGAGGACATTGACGTTTTTAGCACTCCATTATAGTTACGTAAGACATCTTTTATCATCACAGCCGTAAAACGAAAATTCAGAAATTCCCTCGATAATACAAGGCCACATGCTGCCCGATAAAATTAAGCAGTTGCAACATTAGTCAATGCATATCGGTCACAGACAGCTGTAGCAGCACATTGGGAGTTCTTAGATATCAATACAGCTACATGCTCTCTTACATGAAGAATTTAGTCATAGATCAACCATTTCTTGGTGCTTAGTTTTACGACTAGACAGGTATCAGAACCACAGTGGTCTCGACATATAACTTTTTAAGTCGATACGCATCTTCGACGAGCCGACACAGGATTTACAGCAGTGATACAGTGATACAAAGGAAAAGCGGCTTGTTGCTCACTGAGCTCAACTACCAGACACGGGCCACAGTTTCCACAACAGACAGGTACTCCTGGGTAGCTGCATCTCTTAGGTGAGCAGACGCCAGGCTCCGTGCAGCAATAACACGGACATGGCTTGCACCGGTTTGGTCGACAGCACGGAATAGCCAATGTGTCACAAACTGGAACCGGTTTCGGTACTGGCGTTGCGGGCTGTAACAATGTAAGTTGTGGGTTAATTTTATGCAGCACATGCTACATTGAGAACGATAAACACTGGTAATCGAGCATTGATGGTAGGTAAGTAGTTTAGATTTTTGCATGCTAAATTGAAGTGACTTAATCATTTATTTGTGTAAAATTTTACATCTGATTCTTGCAAACCAGAATCGTGATACCTTTTCGCCGTAACCACAAAATACGATTTGTGAAAAAAAACAGCGGACGTAATATAGGACGTATGAACGAATAGGTACAATCAAAAGCACGCCAGACAGCACTTTAGTACCGCCCTTATTTTGAGGACGAAAGAAGTAATATTGTACTGTAATTGTTTACCCTGATGTGCTGTTGATCGTAGAATGATAGGTCAGGATCGCACATCCAACAGCACGCGCGCATACACATCGAATGAATTTTAGCTTCATGGTACTCAGGCATATAATTAATCGTATTCATATACCTGCGAGGTGTAGTGATTAAAGGGTCCTTGATCACTAATAAAATCCAAATACTTTTGGTATTTCGTTATACGCTTTGCGAAGATCAGATTTGTAATGATTCAATATAACAGACTAGTTCAAATCAGGGGACACGGGGCTCAGTAATGGATATACTACTGGGTTACATGCTAGGAGAAAAAAAGACAAATTTACCTTGTCACATGGTGGGCACGGTGGCAAGCAAGGCAAAACAGGGGGTGGTGGGCATGGCTCAGGGCATGGTCTCACGGGCGCTGGACACGGTGAGCATCCACCTCCAGGGCAAACGGAACACATGCTAAGATCGTTCCGTGATGCTGCGCAGGGCTTCGTGCTGTAGGGATAGCAGGCGCCGCATGGCATTCCTGTGCACACGCAGGGATCGAAGCTGTAGAATGGAGCACTCATTTTGGTAGTTTTACTGTTTTTTTTATATATAAAAATTTATTAAAAAATCACGAGAATTTCAATGTATATACAACAAAATGAATTAAAATTTGTGACAGATTTTTGTTTTCTTCCAAAAAATATTTTTTCTACAAAAGAGGTAGGTAGATACTTTACTGGCTGGAACATTTACTGAAAGAAGAATGTCATCTTGACAAAACTTGTCATTAAAAAAGATGAAAAACATCTAGGAAAACTTGGTTAAAATTATTTTTTGGAAAAATAATAAAAAGAGAAAATTTAAAGTGTTATCTTGAAACTAAAATTTTACAAAATGTGCTCCATGTGTTTCTGCCCAACATGCCCGGCAATATTGCCTTGCGGGACGGGTCCATGCACGTACTCCTGTCCACCACCACCTCCTTGCTGCCAGCCGTGCTGTCCACCTCCCACTCCTTGCACACCATGCCCCCCCTGCAGATGCCAGCCAATGTTCAGGCAGTGCCCCGCACCTGTCATCCCGGACTTGGTTCCTCCAATTGTCCCGATGTTGCCGCCTTGCAGACCTCGTCGTACGCCGCCTTGTGACCCCCCTCCACACCCACCACCAAAACCCGTTTGCTGTCCTCCAATTTTGCCATGTTGCCCACCACCTGAACCATGTGATCCTCCACCGGTAAATGTTTTTGTTTACATTTTTGTTTAAACTTATGATGACGTAATGCCGCCGTCGCGCCTCTTCACTGTGGAGAAGTGCCATGAGTAATTCCGCCATCGTGCGCAGTCATCGCGTACTTCTCCCGGTGTGGTACATTCGATCTCCGTAGCTAGCATTGTATTAATTATTACTATCAACAGTATTATGATGAATGGGTAAAATCATGCTTCAACAGTCGACCGCACGACGGCGGCGCATATGGGGCGTCCTGTACGCTGCAGAGTGCATCCTCTACGGCGTTTAGATTACACAGTTAAATTTACATACAAGCTTCTTGCAACAAACGAAATAAAATTTGAATTGCTCTTAGGCTTGGGTACCATTTGGTTAATATAGTTTGTGGCTAATATGTCAAATAAAATCACTTTCATTCAGATGCGTGCCTATTAGACAATAGAGAAAACGATTTCACTGATTGGAGTATAGTTATAAATGCCAAATTCAAATTACAGGTCTGCCCCTGCCCAGACCCGACTCCGTGTTACCAGCCAGTTTTGCCGTGCTGCAACCCACAATGCCCGCCGCCTATTCTTCCAAAGCAAAGACCGATATGTCCGCGGGCTCCACCCGCTCCGTATCCCTGCTTGCCGGTCTGCCGAAGTGATTGCCCCTATTGTGAACTGGACCCCGTCACTCGGAGAAGACCATTGATTGTTCACGACAGCGTCTATGCAGCGAGGCCAACTGGTCTGCCAGCAGACTGCTCCATGAGAGGCAACCCTAATGTTCGATACAAGGTCGCAAATTATGTGAAACAGGTGTGTATCTCACTAAAGCTTAAGTTACTCGTTAATATATATATTTTCATATATATGCATATAGTAAGAATTATAATAGTAGGGAAAATGCGAGATTCTTAATGCCTTTACAGAATATTTATTTATTGATTACAATATATGATTTGAAAACCTCATGTTATACATTTTTTAAGTAAAAGTAAAAGTTATTTCCTAAGTAAGTAAGTAAGAAAATAATAAGATGCGTTTTTTTATTCGTGCATCATATATGAGAGATTTTTAAATAGTCTTTTAAAAAGTCGCGCTTAAGTATTTTTTATCTATTCCAGGGACCGCAATCTGGATGTTGTTACCAAGTTCCCGTCCCTCTGCGGTAGCAAATTATTGAGATATTTTGACTTTCGTCTTTTGTGGTACGTTCATAAATGATGTATTTTTGAATGAAATTTTGTATGGTAATGTGCGAAATATTGAAATAAATTTGATGATTAATGATTTGTTTACCCTTGTTATCTTACTTTTTATGAAGTAAGGTATAAAATTTGTGTTTTACCACTATACACAACTAAATACTATTATGAACACCCACGTTTGTCAGGACAAACAAACAACCGAACACCAACAAACCAAGCGGTAGTGTTAGAACGACCTTTTGATTCAAGGTGGTTTTAGCCAGGAACACAAACCATTATTCCTCAGGCCGGGGCCAGTCAAAACATAAGTCTAAATGGACATAGTCCACAGTGTAGATAGACATAACTGCTTACTATGCGCATCTCGAATGAAATGACAAACGTTTCGATACCTACTGTTGATTGGCTGAAAGGACCCCGCACTCGTATATTCATCCAATCAGCATTTGATAAACATAATTTTTATATAATTAATATATGACATATTAAACAAGCTTGATAAAATTTTACTTCCGCCTTTCGTACTTTTTATTTAGTGCAATAAAGTTTTTAATAAATAAATAAAATTAAGTCACTTTATCCGCAGATTAACATAGTTTAATGTGAGCTCTTTTGAGGATTTGTCCAGACAACCTGTGCAACAGATACTTAGGTGCTCTCTCTTTACAATAGTAGAATTTAAACGTTTTACTGTCGTCAATTTTACAAAAGAAACTACTAAACCATAAGTACCAAACAGGAATTCCAAATCTTTTTAAAAATATTCTATTACCTTCTAAATCTATCAGTTGGTCGAATAGATATAGATCGTGGCGCGCTAAAATTCCGTTAAGGGATAACCTTTGAATCATGGATGTCTCTAATTTATTTAAAAATGTTTGGTTTCGTATCCTTATTTAAAATAAATAAAAAAAATTGTGTCTATCCTAAAAAATGATAATTATTATTACTAGGCCAAAATTAAAACCACGGTGCGAAGTTGCAGCTATCACCTATGCTAGTAAGTCCTACATAAGATAGTTTCAATAAATCTAAGTCTATGCCTTTTATTTAAGAGTTTTCATTATTTAAGAAGACCTTGATTCTATAATGATCTCAAGTTTCCCAACTTGATCATTATGTAAGTGTAAATAAAAGCAACTTTTTGAGCTGAAAAACAGTATGGATTTTCCTAAGTTAGACAAATTAGATCGTACTCGCCAATTCATTCCTGAGCAATGTGCATTGTGTTTTACGAAATAATTAGGTAGGTGCGAGTCAAAGCGGTATCATTTTTTCCATTACAACGAATAACACAGATCCAAAAGAATTAATTTATTACGATTACACTGAAAACATCCAATTCACTTTTGAGTTGCAGTACATTATAGTTTTGAATCCGGTAAATATTTGGCAACGTTCCATTTTTCTGAGCATCACATTATTTGCGTGTTGCAGCTGTAGATGTTGATGCACGGGTTTACTGGGTAATACTTCTTCGGTTCTGGCATGTTCATGCACATGTAGGGTTGGTTCCCGCAGACGACCGATGTAGGCGAACACGAGGGTGGGCACGCAGGCGCACACGGTAAAGGGCAAGTCGGGCTCGGCACTGGGCAACAGCTAGGCATTTTGATAGGTTTCACTTGAAATTTTTGAATAAATCGTCGAAACGTTGAGTGGATGTATTGGGAGAAAATGAGAGTGCGGTGGCGAGGGGCTAGTATATAAAGATGAGGCATGGCCGACTGAAATAGTGTTAGGTATCTAGATGGTTGGGGTGCTCATGGAAAACACAATACGGTGGCTTTAAACGAATTCCTACGGCGTACAATGAAATAATGAAAGCTTTGTTAACTGCATCTTACCCTAGATAGTAATACCTAGGTACTTCTACTATCTTTACAATTATGCCTTTACAAACTCTTTTCTTTGTTTTACAAATATTTTCACAACTTTTACTAAGCATTGTTGTTAATAAGTTGCAAAAATCCGAAAAAAAAATTGGTCCGTCAGTTCACACACACCCTACTATTTTTATAATTTTCATAATAATGTAGGTACAATGCCATATTATGTCTTGTACACCTAAAGTTGGTATTCCTGATAAACTTGATACAACAAACAAAAAATAATTCAAGGTTCAATGTTACCGTTCGTGTGTTCGCCTTATTATTTTTATTTTTTTTTGTCGATGGAAATGCCAACCGCACCCTCACTCTCTGCGGGGAACAGACAGTGGTGTGTCGGGCTCGCACCGACTAATACTCCCTCGGTGGCTGCGCAGTGGGGGGGGGGGGGGGATTCCTTGTGAATTCTACACAGCCCCACAGCGCCTACCACCAAGCGGCCCACCTCGCCGCGCAAAACGCAGCTGGAGCGTGTCAGGCCACCTGACACGCGCCACCCCCCTCGGGACCGAGGTAACGGATGCCAGGCTTACCCCACCCTTGGCGTCTCCGGTCCCAGCAGCGGATCAGCTCAGCTCGGGATCCGTCTTCGCTTCACCCTGTGCGGTATGACATGACGGCTGGATGACAAGGCCAGCCTCAACATCCCGGACCACAGGGTTATTAAACCCCTCCCATCGCGACAAGGTGCGGAACCCAGCGGGGGGTTCGTGTGGTCGCCATTGATATAACACAACATTGATATTTATATAATTGTCTCAAACATGTACTCTACCTTATGTTTATCCATTTAAAAATTTTATGCACAAATAAGTACAACAGGTCATAGCAGGCGGACTTAATGCTATGGGCATTCTCTACCAGCCAACCCGTGGGTCATGTGGAGAGTATGTGCTATCATCTGTTTACTTTTCTTTTATATTTTCGAAAAAAGTTTGTTCCTCAGACCGGAATCGCGATTGACCCTGAGTCTCTGATGGATTACCTCGTAAAAATGTGTATATATGTGTATGTTGCGGGATTTTATAGCGTTCTTTGTAACTCATTGTGAATTTACTGTTTTTAGTTTTTGGAGAGGTATATTCATTCTAACTTTATGCTGGATGCATGAATTTTGGTTTAAAAGCTTATTAGGTCATATTATTACGACTTGCGGCAGCATAGCATAGCCCACATCCAGAATTTAAGGCCCAATACGAAGAGAATTAGCGAAACTTCATGTATTTCTGTTCACTACAACGACGACCTCAAGTAATTCTAAGCATTAAATCACTTTTTGTACGTTTATTCAGATATTTTACAAGGTCGCCGCCTTCTTGAAATTTTAAAATAAATGAATATACACCGTGAAATTTTAGTGGTTGTTTTCCCGCAGCAGAACGATTAACCTTTAGTAGCACTATCGAATAGTGCGAATTTTTTTTTTAATAATACTATTTTAGTTTTAAATTAATCAAAAAAATAATCATCAACTCGAAAGCGTGAGAAACGAATAGTTATATTCCGAGATTCTGACGTATGAAGGTACTTCTTTGCACGAAAACCTTCTTTAAACCAAAAAAAAGTCTTAAGTCCTAGGCAATACAGCATAAACTGCAACGCACGCGCTCCGCGAAACGAACCGCCTCGTGACAAACGACACAGACACAAAGGCACCGCTCGCAGCGTTCGTGCGACTGTCTCACTCACTCATTTCTACTCCAGTGCACCGCGCGCGAACGCCGCCCGCGCAACTACTCAACGCGCCCGTGCGCTACGTCGTGGAGTACCTACGTCGCTATGGTGCAATTGTACGCGACAGCGAATTATGATTCGCATGCCGCTCGTCGGCTTTACGCAGAGCCGCAGCACATGGAGTCTTCGCGGTGTTCTGAACCCGCAAGTACCACAGGCTCGGACGATCGTAGCCGCAACCCAGCGGTTACTCGATCACGGGCAGTTCCAGACGCCAGCTCATGCTCAAGGCAGAGGTCACCCGGCCATTCATTCTTTGGAGCTTGACGAATACATCATAACCGTCGCGGCGGGCCAGTGCCGTGGCCACCACGAAGCCCGGATCTTACTCCGTTGGACTTTTATTTGTGGTCTGAGGTTAAGCGGATTGTGTATCGCGAAGAGTACCACACCCCGGGCGCCTTAAAAAGTGCGATAGTGGATGCTTTTGATGTGGTTAGACGTAATAGAGACACATTATTGAAATTGAAAGTAAATCAATTAAAACGTGCACGATTGTTTGTAGAACGCAGTGGTTTACACTTTGAACAATTACTCCGTTACCGGAAAGTGTAAGTATTTGTTTGTACATTTGTAAAAGGGATATTAGGTTAGGTAATTAAAATCATTGTAAATAGGTTGATTTCTATTTTTTAAATACGCCTTAAATACTTTATTGCCTAATTCAGTAATAAATTATTATTTTCAGACAATAATCTTGGTTACATGTCACGTTGTTATGAATTAAAAATTATGTCGTGTTTAATTAAGTATGGATAGAAGTATTTACGACGGTCCTAAGCCCGTTAAAGTATGAAGGGAAAATGGAAATCACTTGTTAGTAAATAGTGAGTTTTCAGCGAATTGATAAGCGCGAGAGGCAATGACCCGGCCGGCCGGCGATCAGCTGCGGCGCGGCTCCTACTATTGTTTCGAGGTTGCTTTCGAGTATAGTTTATCACTATCATAAAATTGCTATTTTTTGATCTGCATAAAAAAAACCTGCACAAATCTATTGTACTACTCAGATATAATGATTTTACTGCGGGAAAACAACCACTAAAAAGTCACGGTGTATAAAAATTATACCGTTTTTAAAAAATGTTCAAAAATGATTTCTTCAAATTATTTTTCTTCCAAAACTCTGTAAATATATATTTAGAAAAAAATATTTTTACTAAAAAATTTTAGGATTGTGATTCCAAAGGTCGCCGCCTTCTTCGTTTTTTATACAATCTATTAGTTATTAAAATAATTCATTTAAAACACAAACGCCTGATTAAATTGCATAATTCTTAGATATGAAAGTTTGCCGTTCAGGTGCTTCGATGTGTAGTGTTGACAGGTGACGGCAGTTAGTTGTGTGCATGGACTTAATACAAAACAGGACTGATAACTCTGAAAATTTTCATTATGAAAAATGAACACTATTGCAATGCAATAAAGTATTAATTGCTGTGCGCTTTACACAGATGCAAATCCGAGCCGACAGAGATAGCAGGACGGAGGCGTGTGTCTCGTTCTTTGATCTTTCTTAGATCTTGCCAACATAAAATAATATTTCTGATCTAAATTTTGCCTGATCAAAAACTCAGTTTTTGCACTTGTATTTCATTGTTATTTCAACAATTGTAAAATAATAAATTATATTTTAATTTATTTCTTTGATTTTATCCATAAATTAGAAAGTAAACGAAAAATAGTATTTGCTTATTTTGAATTTCCTAGTGATTACCATATAAAGCATCATCATGAATTGTCATGGCGACAGTAAGTGACACTGTCATTGATTGAGTTCATCTATTAAACAATTTTAAGGCACCCATAAATGATAAAATGGTGAAAAAGTGTTGCATATATACTTGTCCAAGTGAGTCGTACAGTGTTGCAATATATCGTTCCACACGTAAGCTCAAAATAACCTTACTGTAAATCTTACCACTAGGGTGTCCATAATTCTTGTAATATTTCAATTTTGTGCTCTAAACATGTCAATGGCTAAATAAATAGGTAGATACCTTTGATCAATTGTATTATTTATTTCATAATCCTTTCCTTATTCCCAAAAATTTTGGGTTATTCCCGTTGTCCCTACTAGGCGCGTCCTCAGCAGTGGGGCAGTGAAAAATTCAATAAATGATTCAAATTTATTGCCATTGTCCCCATTGGAGTAAAAGGGAGAATAATTATACATAAATTCTGTTGAAATAATTCAAGATCATTTCAACAGAATTTTTCGAACATAGGTATGAACATAAAAGTTACGCTGTCCCGGTTGTTTTCAACTGTCAAATCTATCCAGACGATAATTTTGGAACATGACGACCTCCGTAGCTGAGAGGTGAGCGGGCTGGACTTTGGTGTCGCGCCATCTCAGAGGACCCGGGTTCGATCCCCGGCCGGGTCAATATGGGAAACGATCTTTTTTGTATTGTCTCGGGTCTGGGAGTTTTAGTACCGTCGTTATTTCCGATTTCTGTAACACAAGTGCTTTAGCTACTTACCACAGAATCAGAGCAATGTATTTGATGTTGTTCAATATTTATTTATTTTATCTTGATTTATTTTACTAGATGAAGTAGGGACAACGGGCTAAATTTTTATTTTTTAATCAAATGTCCGCTGTCAAAATAAATCTTGTTGTCACCCTATTAGAAAGGGACACACGCCTCTGTGGTAGCTATCTCGATCGGCTCGTTTTTCGGCGTCGAGTACTCGGTCCTGTTTATATATTAAGTCCATGGTTGTGTGTTTTGAAAATAGTAAATAAATTGGTTTACACGCGTAGTCTTTACGCAGCTCGAATTGCGCAAATTCCATTTTGAGATTATATTTTTTGTAAAATACTTTTTTGTTGGGAGGCTGCTTAGGCTGCATTTTTAGGGTTCCGTAGTCGACTAGGAACCCTTATAGTTTCGACATGTCTGTCTATCTGTCTGTCCGTCCGAGGATAATCTCAGAAACCGTTTGCACTAGAAAGATGAAATTTGGTACAAATATGTATATTAATCACGTCAACAAAGTGCAAAAATAAAAAATAAAAAAATGTTTTTTAGGGTACCCCCTCTACACGTAAATTGGGGTGTGACTTTTTTTTTATTTCAATCCCAACATGTGATATATCGTTAGACAGGTATTTAAAAATGAACAGGGGTTTCCTAAGATCATTTTTTATATTTTTAATATTTTGGGAAATAATCGCTGCAAAAGAAAATAAAATTGTGTCCCCCCCCCCCTCTAACTTTTGAACCATAAGTCAAAAAGTATGAAAAAAATCTGGAATATAGAACTGCATAAAGGCTTTCTAGGAAAATTATTTTGAACCTGATGGGTTTAATCGTTTTTGAAATTTTTGAAAAAATATTTTTTTAACTAAAGTTGTAATTTAAGGATACTTAAGTATTGTGTTGCTTTGAAAACTACGGAACCCTACACTGAGCGTGGACCGACACACTTTTGGCCGGTTTTACTTATTTACAATAGCCAAACTGATCATTTATACGTTTCTAGGCAAGTGAGAAATTCAAAAATGCAAATCGTCGACGCGCGTGCAATACCGCGTATGTAGCATTTGCCATAAAGATTAAAGTGGTCTGTTATTTCATATTATTTCAATCTAAATTAAAACTTACGGGAAAATGTCATTACGCGGTATTGAACGCGCGTCGACGAAATATCACAACCGAATCGGAAAATAATGAATAGAGTAAGTGCAATCACAGAGACGGCAAATAATGTCATACATTGTCATAGGGGTATGATTGACCGCTTGGAGTCTAGTAAGAATTAATACACTCAGGACCTTACCCCCACTATGGAGAAAACAGAATAAAGTTTTTGATTTTTAATTTTTGCAATTTTTACAACGACATTTTGTAAGACTCACAAGTACAATCATTTCAAAATATGTACGTGAAGTTATTTTTCGTACGATGCACCTATTAAGAAAATGTGGTCGCATGTGGCTAAAAGCCAATCATAATCTTCAGTAGGCATCTGAGATGGAATTGACCGATCATGATCGCCATGTATACCTGACGGTAGCAAGTTTGATGTCTTGAGAGCAGAAGACCTCTGAATTTAGCTTACTGAATGCCGCGACTGCAGCACTAATTCTGCTTATTATTTCAGCATCGAGGTTGCACTTGGGTGTTATTGTACTCCCAGGTAGTGGAATTTGTCAACCCGCTTCAACTAGTCCTCACCAAGTCTTCATTTCAGTGTCTCGCGACCATTAACGTCCTTCGACAGCCATTCCTCTTTTTGATACTTATTTTTAGACCAAATTTTTGGCAAGACGGTGAAAATCCGACATGATTTGCTGCAGGGTTTTGGGGATTCTGCCACGAAACAAAGGTCATCTACGTACAAGATCTCATTAATCATAGCGTGTGTAACACGTTCGTGCAAGCCCTGAGTGCGGAACCGGATGCGAAAACCTTTCGAAGAAGTCCTTGAGACATCCCTGACATCCAATGCAAAATACAGCGCGGATAGTGTAGGCTAGTACATACCCTTGCTTCATACCACAGGTGACGGGGAAAAAAGTCGAGACTATTCGTCGTTGACAGAACTGCTCCGTGCATCATAGCTTCCCTAGCACCTTCTAGAGAGCTTTCTCGAGGTCAACTCTTTTCTTGAAGATGACGCACTGAAAAATTAGCTTTGCACGTGCCAAAATCCAAATTGGATTTCAGGCAGGTGCTCTTCGGTGTGGTTTAGGAGTACTCTGGCAAAGATTTTCCCAGGGGCTGATAATAGTAAAATACCCCGGTAAGAGGTGCAATCGATCAATGCGAGAAACTGTAAAAATGCTAGGACTTGGTCTTTTTCCCACAAAGTACAAATAGGCTCCATATAGCCGAATGAAACCCGTCACCACCGGATTTAAGTAGTTGCTCTCCCGGTATCAAGTTGATACCAACCACGCGCTATTTTAGTTGTTAACTGACCGCAAGAACAATCTCAGCAAGTGTCAGCGGCTTATCCAGCTTAGCTAGAGTGGGGAGTTCAGATATCAACAGAACATATTCAAAGTCAAGAGACCAGCGCACGTTGAGTAGAGCGTTGAAGTGTCCCATCCATTACTCGAGCACTTTCTCCTTTGTTTTGAGAAGTCCTTCACCATTCGATGGTTTCAAAGGAGCTTTTGAAAAGGGGATCGTGCTAATCAACTTTCGAACCTCACTGTAAAACACCCCAAGCTAGTTTGTGTCAGGAAACCACTGCATGTAGTGAGCTTTGTCTTGCCACCACCGATCCTTTCCCAAGATAGTCGACGAAACTTCAGGTTACTCTCGTCGTATTTCCACAACACTTTCAGGGTGAATTGCTCTGCTTTGTCTGCTGCGATTGCGCTAACTATGACTTTATCGTTTTCAACAAACCAATTTTCATGTTTTTGGTTGTTAGCCCTTGAGTGAATTTAGCCGTGTCTAAGATATGAGAAGATATAGCCAACCAGCTCTTTTCGATATCACTGCTCTCAGGGCTTACAGACGGTTAACTGATTGTTAGCGCTTCAGCATATGTCTTCATTGTCTCATAATTCATAAGCCTAATACCGTTTAAACATGCAGACTTGGATGGACCAGATCTGCGAGGACGCCGGAAGCAAAGACGTAGTTTTATAACGTCAAGTCTGTGGTCAGTCTAGCAGTGACCACCACGCATCCCGCGGGTGATTAGGACTTGGGAAACGTCTCTTTGCCGTACTTTCGCATAGTCTATTAGATACTAATATTTGGGCCTCGGGTGCTCCATGTAGTTTTATGCTTCGCGGGGAGGCTGAACAAAGTGTTTGTAATAGCAAGAATTTGTGCACATAAATTGAGCAGTAGCTGTCCATTCTAGTTCATGTTACCCACTCCGTTTCTGCCTTAGATTTTAAGCCAGCCTTCATAGTCTTGAGCCATTTTGGCGCCCAACAAGAGTACCAGCTCGATTGGACGTACACTCTTGATACTGCGCGCTAATTCTTCGGAGAATTGCTAAGTACCCGAGAACAATTGCGGTTTTCCGTTCTGGATAGGTGTTGGAGTTGTGATCAAGTAGGGTTAGCATGTTCTACGCGCCTGAAGTCATATTAGGTGATTTTAAAAACCGTATTTTATTGCATCGTCGACTACGAGTGAAACGATGCGGAGGCAGCCGCGGTAACTACCATCCGTGTGGGTTAGGGTGAACATTTCTTTAGGGCATCTTTTCTAGCCCCCTCCCCGGCTGAGCAGGCAAAGCAGTACCCCCTTAAACAGGCCACCTTTGTCACTAAGGTGCTGCCGAATCCTCTTTATCTCCCCGGTGTAGAGTGAAAGCGACCACGATGTACCAACTACACCCCCAGAGCCGTCCAAGTGCAAGCCTCGGACAAAGCCCAGTCTGTATGAAACTGGACCTCTGCCCTATCAGCTTGCCCTATGCTTATCAGTGTGGACTGCCTTTACCGCCGAGTTAGACTTTGTACACAAAGCAGGAGGTTCCACCGCAAGACCTGCCAACCGAAGCATGCAGGATTCCTCATCGGGTTTAGCTCACAAGCCGACGTAATAAGCCGGGGTGTGATCGTTGTGTGTACCACAGCTACTTGGAGCCACCGATGAGGATGCGTGTACCGTCTGCAGTTCTGCACTTCATGTACACAACCTTTTGAAAGGTCGGTTAGCATACACGCTGCAAACGCTCAATTACACCCCATATATCGATGGCCCCAAGGAATAAACGTGCAAGAGCTCTTGCCCAAAAATTTTTTTTCGTTTTTATGGCATAGAATTTTTTTTTTGTAAATTTTGGACTTAAAATAAGACTTTTATAGCACAAAATTCGTTTATTGTAAGGAAATTAAATTTCTTCATATAACATGAATAACAAAACATGCGTTTATTGAATCTAATTGTTTCTTTGAGTACACCAAAATAAACGTATTAAATCAATCTGCCGCTTGTGTCTAACCTTTCCTTTGGGTAATAACTCCTACACAAAAAAAAGACACGATTATTCGTGTAAAAATGGAAGCTACTTTTATTAGTTATGCTTCATTACAGATCGCAAAAATTTTAATACAGCTATCCTAATGTAGAATTATTATCTTTTACTAATTTGTAGAATCGTGTTTTGTTTTACTACACTTCTTTATGCTTCATTTATGACACGAATAAACGTGCAGTGATACATTTCTGTTAACAAGTCACATATTATTCATTAGAATAATAAAACTATATGTTTTTTCTTGAATACTGTGATAATCGATAGTTTTATTTTCTTAAAAAATATATGATCTGAAATATTTTTAACCTTTAATATAATTATACATTAAATATATCTATTCATTACGACATTAAAGTATTGTGATTTCAAATGTTTTTATGGTTTCCTGAAAAGTAGTAGTTTTTCGTTTGAACGTTTATTCGTTGGGACCATCGATATGTTTGTATGTATGTAACGAATAAAATACAAAATTGATAATCTATTGGTACTTACTAATATTACAAAGTAGTAAGATTTAATAAATTATACGTACGCAATGCTGTCTCTAAATCAAAATTACTCTGCACAGCATGACATGTATGTATTAGTACTACATGGCATTAGCTCGTACTAGCACCGCACACTCGTGCTGCGCTAGCACGAGCTAATGCCAAATGCGTTCAATAGATGGCGCGCGGTTCGCCGCGAAACGGGTAATGTCAATTGCTTCGTATTGGGCCTTAAATGCAAGGTGTGCATCATAATTTGCTTAACTACTTGGGACCTACTCCCTTTTTTTTTTTTTTTGTTTTTTTTTGCGGGGGGAAATGCTTGGCGCACCGTACCGTCACCCGAGGGAGGTGACGGCGTGTGTGGGACTCTCCTGCCCTAAAAAGGACAGGCCTACCCACTAAAACCCCCCGGGGGACCTCATCGCCTTAATGGTAATGCTGTGGGAACTTTTTTAACAACCACCACAACATCACCGGCACCACAACATCACCGGCTGGGACCTACTCCCTGGTCTCATATCTAATAAGTGATGCCCAATATCCCATAGGTCAGATGCACATGCATCTAAGTTCTGGATGTGGGCTATGCGAGTCTTTTTAATTATCAATTTGTCTAAAAACATTCGTTTTGAATGAAACAACTATTATTACGAACAACGTTTTATTGTTTTACCCAATTTTTTACGACCAATAACTAAAAAACATGACTTTTTGTAACTTTTACGAAATTACAACACTTTTTAATAAATACGAAGTTTTATCTGTCAAGGTAAACAACACAGGACTCTTAAAACAGGATTAATAAATATATTGGGAAAACTTTTGTGTCATTGATTTCCTAACTATTCGGAATAAATTAAAATTTGCCGAAAAGCGTGACGTCAGCAACTCTTGATGCAGGGGCCATGGTGTCCTATGGCTATCGTAGCCTTGTCAAAGGCAGCCACTGGACGGGGAGGTTGGCCCACTGCGAGAATTGCATCTGTTGGTTGAAAAAATAACATATAAGGCATTGAAATATTAACATTGTATATGAGTAATTCATGATTGAATTAGCTATTACGTAAATATTGAATTTTAATTAAAACCAATTAAAGGAACCCAAATTCACATGACAATCTATAAAAGTCGTTACCTTTTCTATTTGATACTTTACGATTAAGTAATACATTTAGACAGACATGCGACGGGTTTCTCTTAGCTATAGCATAATCCTATGTTTACCAGAGAAAAACGGATTATTTAAGGGGAATTAATTCTTTGGAAGAAGACTTCAATTTCTCCACAGAATTAGAATGCCCTATTTTAGTTTGCCACCATTGTAAAAGAAAGTCGAAATAGTATCAACGACTAAGATCTATTCAATAGTTTCCGAAGACATGAAAAGGCCACAGTTGAATGAACAAACTACGCCAAAATGTTGTAGCACCTACGAAAGAGGAGGCCGACCTCAAGGACAAGGGCGTTACGTTTACGCAGCCTGTAGCGTTGTGTATCAAGAGTTAATTAATATTGTCACAAAGTAAGAACTAATAACTTGGCTAGTGGAAGCGTCAGAGCTGTAGCTCGTCACTGGATATGGGCTACTTGACTGTAAACTGTGACGAGGGAGCCTGGCGCGCCGCCACAGCAGGGAGAGCAGCATGGCTGGCAGCAAGGCGAGCACCCTCCTCCGCAACCTCCACTGGAAAAAAATATTTTGGTCAGACAACTATTATTTTCTTTGACATTTTTATATTATTTTTAAATTTGAAATTTACCATAAAGGTATCAAGTAGGTTTGAACAGTTTAATACTAATTGTTTACATATTTTAGAAAATGTACTGTGTACATAATATTTTTGAATTGGCTTGGTGGGTAAATAATTATGTCACTTAAAGTTAATATAATATTTTGATTACCTGTTGTTTACAATAATTCGATAGTAATGTGTAGTTTATTTTGACATAATTTAGCGTTTACATAATTATAGGTCGTAGTTTAGCATATTTATTTTTGCGATTTTATGTTGCTACATACATTTGAATTTTAAGGATGTTTCTATGTATTACTCATGACCATAGTAGAAAGAGAGAAAATATGTAATCCTCCAACAAACGCACGGAGCGTGGCTACTATGTGTGCGTGCCCCGCCCCGCCCTTTACCGACGCGCGTCGCACGCACACTCTGACAAATATTCACAATCTTTCAGAGTCACCTCAGTTAGGGCTTTGCACCGGAGCGAAATTATAGCACCGGTGAAAATCACTGGTGAATTTGACATAACCGATTGATAACCGGTGAATCACCGGAGATTGTGCATAATTTTGTTCTTTTTATAAATTATCTTCTAAATAAAAAAAATACTATATTATAATATTTAATGGACACTGCAAAACATTACAAAAAGATACAAAATTATAATTTTAATATTTATTTAACAGAAAAACGAAAAATATATGTATGAAGTCTTAACATGCGCCCAGAGCTACTATTGTGACAAAAAAAATTTTTTTTTACTATTAGTTGATTTTAAAGTTTTCATTTAAAAAGCATAACATCAGCGTTAGACTGCAGCGGACTTCTCCGATCATAAAGGATGTTGCCCATTGGTAACACCCTCTCCGACTTCACAGAAGTTGCTGGCATAGAAAGATATGTATTGGCAATATCATTCAGTGGTTTTATTTGCTTGTTTATTAATATCCCAAAATGACAACATTATGCCAATCATGCACTTGTTCTTAGAATAAGAATAAGTACACTTCTTTTCACTGGTTCAACTTAAGCAGGATTCACTGACAGCCCTAGGGGTATAGGTAGTTATCGTTCGGTCGGGGCGTTAGTTTACCTACTGTTCTCTTTCTACTATGTCATGACTGTACCTCTCTGCCCGCTGGCTAGCTGACATCTCATTAACAGAAAGGATTGCAAAATCCATTGAATAGATACATGATTAATGTGTTGAGCGTTTCAAATTAGTTCTAGGATATGCGGACGGTATTAGTATGACAGGACAAACAGGCAAAACACCAGCAGGCAAGACCAAAAATATATTGCTGATAATACAAATAAAAACTTTTATAAAAAGTTCTGGTATAATTTTGTACTTCTGATTACAATGTGTTCCACGTATTCACTTGTAGAAGCCTAGTCAGAGTAATAATAACAGTTTTTATAACAAAACTCACCCTATAGCTGACATGACGCCCTGAAGCCTGCTAATTAAACTCATTCGGTCACACATTATTAATTTCTGATAAAGCTTTTTAGTTTAACTCTTAAAATTTTGAATCGTCTCCGAAAAATGGGCTGAAGGAAGTGTGAAGTTTGTGAAATGTCAGCTTTTGTTTTCGTTAAACGTCACTTTGAAAAAAAAAATATAAAAAAAACAGGTTTTATTGCTTACCAAGTGTTTAGTAGTTGTACGACGGTGCACAAGATGGATAATGCGATGTGCACTGAAAAAAGAATGAAAAATGTTTTTAGAATGAAAATAATTATACAGATGTTAAGACTTGACTTTAATTAAATAGTAAGTAATTGCTAAAATATTGTCACCTGCTGTACTCTGTCGATACCATTCAACGCGCGTAAATGAGAACTGGAAGATAATTAAGTAATGTTGGTGGTCCTATGGTAGACCCCCAGTAGAGGAAAAAAATTCAAGTGATGAACCTTTGTATTTGTTCTCTAAAGGATATGTAACTGTGTAACATACATATTTCTAGTAGGTACCTATATTTTTGCCTAAACCCAAGTTCAAAATGTACCTACTACGTAAAACCATTCAAAAAAAAAATAAGCAAATAGGTACTCTAGAAGTACTTTTCTTACTCTGGGTTCATTTCTGTTGTCTGAAATTAATTATTTATGTCACCCACCTAGTTAATTTATATCGTTAAGAAATGTCTGCAGATGAAATAGGTATTATAGCTACATCGTAATTCAAGTAAAAAAGTTTGGGAGTAGATAAATGAACATGAGGATGTCACAATTTGTAATGTTGTCTCACCGGCCTCTCATAGTTGATCAGTTGGTAACGCACTTTCTTGTCTTGGTTGTTGAGCAGCATGCCTGGCCAGCTGGTGGGTCGGTAGTCAAATGTGCTGTCGTGCACGATTAGAGGGCGTCGCACCGTCACCGGATCCATGCCGCAAGGGAGGCACGATGGGCCCTAATAGACGTGATACTAAGACTGCTCAATATGATTACATGCTGGCTAAAAGTCCGTGCCACTGCATAACGAGTAGCCAAAACTCATGAGGTGGATGCCTAAACAAGTTGCAATTCTTTGTGCGGTGTGGTAGAATTTTTGTCAAACAAGGCCTCAGCAATGTTCGCGAAACAAATGTGATACTTGCTTAACTGGGGTCTTAAATTTCAAAATGGGCATTGAGGGCAGTTTTCAGAGTGTCCGTGGTAAAACGAATGCGGATCGACTGGTCGCACGTAACTGGTCATCTAGGATTAATACTTTGGCCATATGTTATATTGGAAAGTAAATAGGTAAGAAAGTACTCTCGGCAGAGTCTCGGTACAATAAACATAGCGCCGAATGCTCGCCAGCACACTTGGCTGAACCAAGTGAGACAGCTGCGCTCACACTCCTACCGTCCGGCTTCCTCGCACTTTGTCTGTCGCTCATTTGGCAGGTCAGAACACATTCTGAACAAAGTGACTGTTAGTCACTTGTTAATAGTTGAGCGACTAACTTTGAATATTACTTCCTTAGTCTTTTTATGATGCATTCTTTAGGACATCCAGTATAGAACTTAAATGTCTGAGCAGCTACTTGCTACCTACCTTGGCAGAGAAACATTTTACTGTCTTGCCCGTTTGCTTGGTACATGGTAATCAATGCTTAAGTAGGTATTTCTTTTATTTTTAATTACCTGGACTTTGTAGCATGGAATACATTCTGGAGGTTCTTTGTAGCTTGGTAACTTTTCTACTGGGCTACACATTATAGTCAAATTTTATATTTTGATTTTGAGAAATTTTACAAGAATTTTGTGTTTTTTAATAATGTCAACTGAATGACATTTTTTTTGCGTGACAACTTTTTTTTTTCAAATGATTTAATATGTACAAAATTAGGGATCCATAAAGGTATGATTCCGATCTTGGTATTACGCTGCTGCAGTGCTGCGCTGGTTCATAGCAAAGCGACTGTTCAGCGCTGATCGTGGTTATCCGCTTTTGTCAATTCATTTAGTCGCTTTCAGTTAAAAGTCAGCGAGAGTGCTATATAGCTCGGAATTAACTGGTCACGATAAATTATCCTTGGGGGGCAGTAGTGCTGTGGCAAAACAGCTGCGGCAAGATTAAATAATACCTATTAATTAAGTGTTAAGAGTTAAATATTTCCAGAACAATATCATAAAATTTCATGAAAAATATACATATCCGATGTTTGAAAATACTCATTTCCGTTGAATAAGTTTAACTGTACATAAACAAAGCTTATAACTTTGTTCTAAAAACTCAACTGGATGAGGAGGAAGACTTTTACAAACAAGCTGACAAAGTAAAATAGCAATAAAAAATGTTATAGCTGAAAAAAAATATAATCATAATAATTTATAACACTGTGTGAATTTAGGCGTGGAGAACCCTACCAGTACAAAACAGATTTACACTTGAGCAAAATTTAAAATTTTATTTGTAGTAATACTTTTTGTGTTAGCTGGCCGTAAATAAAATTTAAATCTAAAACGTCTTCGAACACAAAGAACGTCAAGTCAACTTGATAGGTTTTGCACAGGACTGTGTCAGTTTTATAAAATCTATCGCCTAGAAAAGATAAAATAAGAAAAAAATTACAAAATTTCTGCTAAACACCCTATAAAAACTTTATATTATAAGAAAATTTACATCGCTATTGACTTCGTTGTTTCAGTTGTGAAAAATCTGCGATAAGATGTAAGTTTTTGTGTTTTTTGTTTATCAACAGGTTAACAGGTGACTGTTCGATAGAATATTCTTCTGTGTTAGGCTAAGGTCGCACTACGGTTTTTCCCGCAAGCGGTAAATCGCTAAAGAGCGAAGCTGTTCGAACAGTACGTACTACGTTAAGAACCGCGACGCCAATACAAGTTTTATGGGCTACATATATTTCGCGGCGCGGTTTTTTTCTGCTGAACTTTCTCACAAATCGGTTGCGGAAAAAAACAATCAGTGAGGCTGCTTCTGTGTTCTTCTTCGTTTCTTAAAATCAGGCGTTTAAAATCCGCTAAAAGACTTGGGCCGAACTTCCGCTTAACCGCATTAAGCGGAAGTAAGGCCCAAGTCTTGGGTAGCTGCGTCGGTTTTATATCATGAAGAGGGTTCGCGTAATACAGATCCATCAAACACGTCGCCTTTGTCTAATCAGGCGTAGTGTCGACACAGGTAGCTAAATGAGACATTACGTGCGTGACACATATTAATATTATGAGTGTTCAGATATTATTGATTAGTTGATTGACTATCTGTTCAGAAATTACTTCAGGAACTTTTTGACATTTTAAACTGTTAAGTATTTTGGTCACTTTGTCAGCTTCAATATAGCTGACGGCGACTGTATCTATGCGTCAGTGTTTACTTTTCTTTTTCCAAAGGTGTTGCGGTTGCGGATGTCCCAAAATCACTATTTACACATGCTGCACAAAGATTTGCTGAGCATGAAGGTCGGGGCACTACGGTATGCTTCGAGACGTCGGCGTCTCTGGCCCAGTTGGAGCCAAAGCATCAAGGATGAAGTCGAACCGGATCTGGAAGCATTCTGAAGTTTCACCCACTCGTGTATTGCAGTTTTGAATCCGTGCTGTAAATAAAAGTGCATGTATCTATACTAGATCTTTTTTATTTATATACGACGTAGAGTAAGAGATGCAGTAGGAACACTGCTCCCTCCCTCTGAGGCGAGTGCGCTAGGAACACTGCTCCCTCCCTCTGAGGCGAGTGCGCTAGGAACACTGCTCCCTCCCTCTGAGGCGAGTGCGCTAGGAACACTGCTCCCTCCCTCTGAGGCGAGTGCGCTAGGAACACTGCTCCCTCCCTCTGAGGCGAGTGCGCTAGGAACACTGCTCCCTCCCTCTGAGGCGAGTGCGCTAGGAACACTGCTCCCTCCCTCTGAGGCGAGTGCGCTAGGAACACTGCTCCCTCCCTCTGAGGCGAGTGCGCTAGGAACACTGCTCCCTCCCTCTGAGGCGAGTGCGCTAGGAACACTGCTCCCTCCCTCTGAGGCGAGTGCGCTAGGAACACTGCTCCCTCCCTCTGAGGCGAGTGCGCTAGGAACACTGCTCCCTCCCTCTGAGGCGAGTGCGCTAGGAACACTGCTCCCTCCCTCTGAGGCGAGTGCGCTAGGAACACTGCTCCCTCCCTCTGAGGCGAGTGCGCTAGGAACACTGCTCCCTCCCTCTGAGGCGAGTGCGCTAGGAACACTGCTCCCTCCCT
The DNA here is from genome assembly GCA_037074685.1 of Glyphodes pyloalis. Classification (NCBI taxonomy): domain Eukaryota; kingdom Metazoa; phylum Arthropoda; class Insecta; order Lepidoptera; family Crambidae; genus Glyphodes; species Glyphodes pyloalis. The sequence continues at coordinate 7,848,447 of JAYKKO010000004.1, forward strand.
CTGAGGCGAGTGCGCTAGGAACACTGCTCCCTCCCTCTGAGGCGAGTGCGCTAGGAACACTGCTCCCTCCCTCTGAGGCGAGTGCGCTAGGAACACTGCTCCCTCCCTCTGAGGCGAGTGCGCTATAATAAATAAATCATTTTTGTTTCAAGTAATCAATATAGCCCATGTTATTTTGAAAAAAACATGCCTACTAGGTGGTGCGATCATGTTTGAAATCGATTCAGTCCTTTTTTAATATAAACAAACAAATATCAACACTTCCTCCTTAAAATATGTGAGGGTATTTCAAAAAATATTTGTAAATTCTGAACAAAATAATAATCACATATTTAAACGAGGATTGTTGCCTGTTAACGGAAATCATTCTCAATAGTAGAAATAATAAATGTTGACGAAAAAATTATAATTGAAAATGGATCACACGCATGTCGTCAGATACGCAAGTGGTCATATACGGATTTCGTCAGACTACAAAACAGAAACTCATCTAGTCAGATATGCAGTTGGACGGATCACACGCATGTCGTCAGATACGCAAGTGGTCATATACGGATTTCGTCAGACTACAAAACAGAAACTCATCTAGTCAGATATGCAGTTGGACAGATGCGCAGTTTGACAGACAAGCAATTCGGCAGAAACGCAGTTCGACAGACAAGCAACTTGACAGATACGCATTTCGTCAGACACTTAACGTAACTGGGGTCTACTCCCAAAAACGAAACAAATAAATGAAAGGTTTCGTTTTTAAAATTAATCGAAAGTTTGTGAATTAAATCTTGATATTTGATATTAATATATATATGATACATACATATTAAATGAAAACAAAAATTGCACAATGTACTAATTGTACATTATACAATTACAAATATTTTTTAATTTAAGTAAGTATGTAATCTGTATTTTTAACCCCCGACGCAAAAAGAGGGGTGTTATAAGTTTGACGTGTTTGTCTGTGAGTGTGTCTGTGTGTCTGTCTATGGCACCATAACTCCCGAACCAGTGGACCGATTTTGATTTAGTATTTTTTGTTTGAAAGGTCATTTAATCAAGCGTGTTCTTAGCTATGTTTTATTAAAATCGGTTAAGCCGTTTATAAGATATAGGGGATGAAAGTGGGAATGAAAAACCGATTGTTTGCAAATATGCCCGAGTGGGGTATCAAATGAAAGGAAATGATTCGTACATTACAATAGCTAAGTTTTATTAAAACCGGTTCAGCCGTTTATAAGATATAGGGGATGAAAGTGGGAATGAACAACCGATTGTTTGCAAATATGTCCGAGTGGGGTATCAAATGAAAGGAAATGATTCGTACATTACATTGACTGCGCAGTTCAGCCTTACGAATAGCTTGTGATGACAAAAAGTTGTGTCTTTCAGAAGTACCCTCATCAAGCTGAGTTAGTTTGCGCTTTTTGGCTTCGTTTTGAGCATTTTTAGTTTTTCTCCCTAGAACCATTTCTAATAACCTAATGATATTAATTTTTATCTAGGTACACAATGACAACAAAAAAATAAAGATAAAATAGCACTTTATATGTACTAAGAAAAAGAAACTAAAAATCTTTAATTTAAAAAGTATTAAATAAAAACTTAAATTAAAAATTTAAAAAAACCCCCGACCCAAAAACTCTACTTTCCAAAAAAAACATTAAAAAGGAAGTAATAAATTTAATTTTCTACGTAGGTATATGTTGTATTAATATTAATACTCCTTCTTTGTTTGTCAATATTTACACAAAAAAATATTAACGTTGGCGCGTCGGGGGACCGCTCCTTAACTATTTTATATAAACAAACTAATACCGAAATAATAAATTTAATTACTAAAGAACAAATGGAACCTAACTACAGAACTAAATCCACCTAGGAATCGTTATAAAATAATCAAAAAAGCGAAATGAAACGAGTAGACTCAAAATTTTACTCCGAAATTTTGACATCCAAAACACGACCGTCAACGACGTCTGCCCTCGCGTGTCTGCCCGCTCCACCGCGTAGGCGCGTAGCGTATAACGGACGTAAGCGCGTAGCGTATCACGGACGTAAGCGCGTAGCGTTGTTGCGCGCCGCAACTCCCGCTCCCGCCCGGTCCCCCGACGCGCCAACATTAATATTTTTTTGTGTAAATATTGACAAACAAAGAAGGAGTATTAATATTAATAAAACATATACCTACGTAGAAAATCAAATTTATTACTTCCTTTATAATGTTTTTTTTTGGAAAGTAGAATTTTTGGGTCGGGGGTTTTTTTAAATTTTTAATTTAATTTGTTCTTTTATTTTATTGTAAAAACAGTCTCTAATACTATTTGCGTATAGTCTAATACAATTGAGTATAGAAGACAATGCTTTGGTCAAATTATCATTTTTAATAAGTAAATGCTTAACGGCGTTAAGATTTAATTTTTTTCACAGTATGTAGGTACATGTACAATGTAAAACACAAACGAAAAACAAAGCCTGACTCACTGAGATTTAAAACAAAAACGAGCCACGTGCAGAACGTCGTCAGGAATCAACGAACATTACCGAGTATCCGGAGAATATTTAGCCGAGAACAAAGACTTAACGTATCTTCTAACAGAGTTGGACAGATGCGCAGTTTGACAGACAAGCAATTCGGCAGAAACGCAGTTCGACAGACAAGCAATTCGGCAGAAACGCAGTTCGACCGACAAGCAATTCGGCAGAAACGCAGTTCGACAGACAAGCAATTCGGCAGAAACGCAGTTCGACAGACAAGCAATTCGGCAGAAACGCAGTTCGACAGACAAGCAATTCGGCAGAAACGCAGTTCGACAGACAAGCAATTCGGCAGAAACGCAGTTCGACAGACAAGCAATTCGGCAGAAACGCAGTTCGACAGACAAGCAACTTGACAGATACGCATTTCGTTCACGCCAACACCTCTTGGCAGACTCCTACCTCACGCCAACACCTCTTGGCAGACTCCTACCTCACGCCAACACCTCTTGGCAGACTCCTACCTCACGCCAACACCTCTTGGCAGACTCCTACCTCACGCCAACACCTCTTGGCAGACTCCTACCTCACGCCAACACCTCTTGGCAGACTCCTACCTCACGCCAACACCTCTTGGCAGACTCCTACCTCACGCCAACACCTCTTGGCAGACTCCTACCTCACGCCAACACCTCTTGGCAGACTCCTACCTCACGCCAACACCTCTTGGCAGACTCCTACCTCACGCCAACACCTCTTGGCAGACTCCTACCTCACGCCAACACCTCTTGGCAGACTCCTACCTCACGCCAACACCTCTTGGCAGACTCCTACCTCACGCCAACACCTCTTGGCAGACTCCTACCTCACGCCAACACCTCTTGGCAGACTCCTACCTCACGCCAACACCTCTTGGCAGACTCCTACCTCACGCCAACACCTCTTGGCAGACTCCTACCTCACGCCAACACCTCTTGGCAGACTCCTACCTCACGCCAACACCTCTTGGCAGACTCCTACCTCACGCCAACACCTCTTGGCAGACTCCTACCTCACGCCAACACCTCTTGGCAGACTCCTACCTCACGCCAACACCTCTTGGCAGACTCCTACCTCACGCCAACACCTCTTGGCAGACTCCTACCTCACGCCAACACCTCTTGGCAGACTCCTACCTCACGCCAACACCTCTTGGCAGACTCCTACCTCACGCCAACACCTCTTGGCAGACTCCTACCTCACGCCAACACCTCTTGGCAGACTCCTACCTCACGCCAACACCTCTTGGCAGACTCCTACCTCACGCCAACACCTCTTGGCAGACTCCTACCTCACGCCAACACCTCTTGGCAGACTCCTACCTCACGCCAACACCTCTTGGCAGACTCCTACCTCACGCCAACACCTCTTGGCAGACTCCTACCTCACGCCAACACCTCTTGGCAGACTCCTACCTCACGCCAACACCTCTTGGCAGACTCCTACCTCACGCCAACACCTCTTGGCAGACTCCTACCTCACGCCAACACCTCTTGGCAGACTCCTACCTCACGCCAACACCTCTTGGCAGACTCCTACCTCACGCCAACACCTCTTGGCAGACTCCTACCTCACGCCAACACCTCTTGGCAGACTCCTACCTCACGCCAACACCTCTTGGCAGACTCCTACCTCACGCCAACACCTCTTGGCAGACTCCTACCTCACGCCAACACCTCTTGGCAGACTCCTACCTCACGCCAACACCTCTTGGCAGACTCCTACCTCACGCCAACACCTCTTGGCAGACTCCTACCTCACGCCAACACCTCTTGGCAGACTCCTACCTCACGCCAACACCTCTTGGCAGACTCCTACCTCACGCCAACACCTCTTGGCAGACTCCTACCTCACGCCAACACCTCTTGGCAGACTCCTACCTCACGCCAACACCTCTTGGCAGACTCCTACCTCACGCCAACACCTCTTGGCAGACTCCTACCTCACGCCAACACCTCTTGGCAGACTCCTACCTCACGCCAACACCTCTTGGCAGACTCCTACCTCACGCCAACACCTCTTGGCAGACTCCTACCTCACGCCAACACCTCTTGGCAGACTCCTACCTCACGCCAACACCTCTTGGCAGACTCCTACCTCACGCCAACACCTCTTGGCAGACTCCTACCTCACGCCAACACCTCTTGGCAGACTCCTACCTCACGCCAACACCTCTTGGCAGACTCCTACCTCACGCCAACACCTCTTGGCAGACTCCTACCTCACGCCAACACCTCTTGGCAGACTCCTACCTCACGCCAACACCTCTTGGCAGACTCCTACCTCACGCCAACACCTCTTGGCAGACTCCTACCTCACGCCAACACCTCTTGGCAGACTCCTACCTCACGCCAACACCTCTTGGCAGACTCCTACCTCACGCCAACACCTCTTGGCAGACTCCTACCTCACGCCAACACCTCTTGGCAGACTCCTACCTCACGCCAACACCTCTTGGCAGACTCCTACCTCACGCCAACACCTCTTGGCAGACTCCTACCTCACGCCAACACCTCTTGGCAGACTCCTACCTCACGCCAACACCTCTTGGCAGACTCCTACCTCACGCCAACACCTCTTGGCAGACTCCTACCTCACGCCAACACCTCTTGGCAGACTCCTACCTCACGCCAACACCTCTTGGCAGACTCCTACCTCACGCCAACACCTCTTGGCAGACTCCTACCTCACGCCAACACCTCTTGGCAGACTCCTACCTCACGCCAACACCTCTTGGCAGACTCCTACCTCACGCCAACACCTCTTGGCAGACTCCTACCTCACGCCAACACCTCTTGGCAGACTCCTACCTCACGCCAACACCTCTTGGCAGACTCCTACCTCACGCCAACACCTCTTGGCAGACTCCTACCTCACGCCAACACCTCTTGGCAGACTCCTACCTCACGCCAACACCTCTTGGCAGACTCCTACCTCACGCCAACACTTGGGAAGTAAAACTATGGAGTACGCTTATAATAGTTTTATTTTTCCACAAAAACGGCACGGTACTTCGAAGACGCACGAAGTAGTTTCGGGAGCACCCCGACGAAACCGCTGCAGGCGCCCATCTTATCCTGCGACGGCACAAGCGCGCACTAGCAAATCTTGGTGCAGCACGTATAGATGGTGATGCAGGGGCAGCAGCATCCGCCGCAGCAGCCACCGCAGCAACCTCCGCAGGGTCCACAACACCTAAAAGAAAAAGGAATGATGGTAAGTTTGGGCTGTATGAATCAGCTAATTCACCAACTGATCAAAATAATACACAACTCACATTTTGGTTAAGGGATTAGAGAGTACTTTTCAAGCCTAAAAAAAGAAAGTCCGTAAAAGACTTAGAAGTTATTGTGTGGAAAAATTGGCTTGTTTAAGATTTTTAAACTATTTGATTTTTTTGGATCTTTTTAAGTTATGTGTATCACGCAAAGGATTTGATTGTACTGACCTTACTAAGGAAATCACTTCTACAGAACACATTGGTTGGGTTTGAAAATAGAAAATTTTACATTTTCTTTCTTTTTTTTACATGGAATCACCTGCCAGTATGAGAGCTGCATATTGAGCAATAAATCCTTATTTTACTCATAAATTGAAGCTGTCCAACCTTCTTTGTCTGGTCATTTGCTAAAACCCCATTCACGAACCTATTGTTTTTAAGCAACTTCGTGATTAATAATATGGTACCTAGTCCAGATTATTTATGATCTATTAAGCGTGGTGGAGCTAGTTAAGAAAAGCCGGTTCCATCTTGACAACAAGCCAACATGGGATGTAAGGTAGACACCAAACGTGAAGGTCGCAGATTCGCTTCTCGATTGGGGCAATTTGCGAAAGGAAGTGCTTTCAATTAGTTTTTGGTACATATTTAGGAAAAAAGCTTTATGCCACAGCACATCAAGAATAGAAAAAATAGAAAATATCTTTATTTATGTAAGCTTTACAAAAGCGTTTATGAATGTTCCCTACATGTTTTCTACTGCCGTGTTCGGAATGTTGATGTCGAGAAGAACTGGCAAGAAACTGAAAAGCTAAAGAAACTCGAAACTTACTCTATAACAATGATACCTACCTAAAACTAGTTACTTACAGGCAATATAATATATTCATATGAATATTGAAATTAGAAAGGTATTTTAGAACCATATTTATTTTGTAGTAGCCCAACAATTTTTTTATATGTATAAGACTTAAATCTATGCATGGGAAAATGGATAATATTTTCATGATTATATATTTAAGACTTTGACCCACAAAGGAATGACTAACCTTATGCAGTCTTAGATATGGAATAGCAAGCTTGTGTTTATTAATATGTGAGATAAGTTAAATACTGCTACTGTAACTGATCTGCTGAGTTTCTTACCGGTTGTCTTCTCGGTAGATATAGGTTTCGAACCGGAAGTAGAATCACTTTGCATTGTATTCAATGACGATTCAAAAGTATTAGATGTAACCTACTTCAATAAAGAAATATTTGTGTTCGAGTTTAAATTTTTAGTATTAAAATTGTGACAGTCAGATTTTTTTAACAAGGTGAGCAGTTGCAGTTCGATCTTAGTTCTAAAGCCCACACACATAAGAGCGTTGCAAAGTCCATAATTTGTAGTCTGAAGTGTACAGAAACGATGGCATGATTGCAAAAATTTTATCCGTTCAATAATGTTTATGAAGTTAAATAATGTTTTGTTTTATTAAACTGATCTCATTGATGATTTAATGCTGGTGATTATTAAAGTTTAAAAATATTTTACATGGCCTCACTGAATCTTTAATTTTTTACGTCTCATAAGAAAAAAAATACATGTGAATAAAAATTTTCGGTGTATCTCAACAAATATTTTAAAATTTAAATAAATCAACAAGTGGTACGTACTGTTTTTAGAATAATATTTTATATAAAATCAGCATGCATTTAAATCAGCATGCATTTAAATGCAGTTAACTGTAAATTATGAAAAGCAATATTTTCCTTAAATATTTTGTTATTTGTGCCTTTGCTTTAGGCATTAAAGTCATGCTTGAATTAAAGTCATGTTTATTCAATAGCTTAAATAGGCATAATTAATTATCAAGCAGACTTTTATTTGGAAAACATAACAGATTTACAGGTAGCAGCATCAAAGTAGATATCCAAATCATTTGAATGATGATTAAAATAATTAATTACTTTCATTTTGAACTTTTTGTTCTTTAAAATAAATTTATTGATTTGAAATATCACGTATTTGTATGAATTAGATAGATTTGAATAAGATTGATGTATTGCTACGTATTGTAATAATAATAATAAATAAATAATAAATATTGGACAACATCACATACATTGCTCTGATTCTGTGGTAGGTAGCTAAAGCACTTGTGTTACAGAAATCAGAAACAACGACGGTACCACAACACTCAGACCCGAGACAATACAGAAAAGTTCGTTTCCCATATTGACCCGACCGGGGATCGAACCCGGAACCTCTGAGAGGGCGCGACGCCAAAGTCCGGCACGCTCGCCTCTCGGCCACGGAGGTCGTCAAATTAGTATTGTAGTGCTCGCGTACAGTGAGCAGCACATCACAGATAAGACGTTACCTAAGTACAAAGTTAGGTCATCTACCCACGACACAACGTCGGTATAAATTCTTAAACCTATAGTCTGGCGTGCTTTTAACCGTACCTACATTAGCTGCACGCAGGAAATAATTTTATCACGTCAAGGCAAACTTTAGATCTTATGCGCACGAATTAAAGGCGTGCAAAGATCAAGATGCATCATAAACAGTCAATTGGATTCTCTCTCTCTCTCTAATAACAATAAAACTAAATAGAGCTTAATAAATCTTATCCGTCTTTTCAAGGACCCGTTTCTAACAAAATGAAATGCAAGCAAGTTCCTGTCGTACCACTGAAATCCTGCAAAAGTCGTGAACTAAGAGGCGGAATACTCTACACAGACTGTTTCTGTCTACGTCGGAATGGCCTACAGTATGACTGCCGTAGAAGTGGATGCCAGAACTCGCCGCTCTGCCAGCGTTTACCAGCCCCCCTATGCGAACCATCTCGAGTTGCTTGTATGACGCATTTCAAAAATCCACACGCAACTGCGTTAACCGAAATATGTTTAATGCGACCACGTTCGCCAACAAAGTGATATCTAACAGCAATTAACAGTCAGCCCTAAAATGACTAACAACTGTATTTACTTTTAAAATTCATTTGCATGTTCACTTCAAGACTGTAGGTGTTGAATTTCAATATGAATCCCGTTCAATACCGTTTCACAAAAGTCTTAACGTTTATATTTGGCTTTATTTAAATGAAATCTTCTTTCACTCCATTTGAAACCATTCGCAAAATAAATTATTTGAATTTAGAATAATAAAAATTAAAACGCGTCAAAAGAACAAACCATTGACAGAAGAAGTTTTGACTTCGGCTAATTCAGATGCCCATGTTTTTGTAAAAAAATTGTAAATTGTTCAAAATTCTAAATTTTCCAAGTGTATATTATTTGCCAAAGTTTTGATGATAATTTAAGCCAAAAATAAAGAATCAGGTTAAAAACACCCTCCTCCGTTTAATTTCAACATCTTCGGTTAAGGACTGCTATTCCTTGATCTTCCACAATGTAAGTACATAACTTGATTTATCAGTATCACGCAGATCATCATTATAAGATTAAATGTTTAACTGTTATTCAGTTACCATGTTCATGAAAACCCACGTCTTTTCTTCATTTTAATTTATATACTAGTATAAAAGTTATAATTTTACCTATTGACGTTATTCTAAATGTAACAGGCATTCATAACGTAGAGATTAAATGAATTATTAACAATACTGAATAACTTTGCAGGTGTACGCCATGTGGACCTATGGTATGCTATAAATATGAAGACTGCGGTCCTCCGGTAAGTTCATTAAGCTTTCTTTAAATATCAGTGGTACGTCTTGCTACAGAGTTTCGCTTTAAAGTTTAAATATGGGGCAAGAAAATTCTTACTACTATTTGACGCGTTTTTGATAGTATTCTCATTCAAAATGCATATCGAGTGTAACTTGTACAAAAATAAGATTTGAATCTAATAACAGAAACGTATGTTTAGCTCCAGTGCCTGCCTCGTTCTGCGTTCAAGCGCAACGGACTGCAGGATTGCCACTACTTCCAGCAGGGCTCGATCCGGTACTTGTGCCGGGCGAGCTCTGACTGCCCTCGGCCGTGCCCGCCGCCCTGTCCGCCGTGCGTCCGCCGGCCACCTCCCGGCAAGACCTACGTAACGCGCTTCAGCGATTTTGATCTCAAATCGCAATGGTAGCGTGCACACGCCTTGCCTCCTAGCCGCTAACTCTCGGTAATTGATTCTTCTAAATTTCACGACGGACTGTGGCTGGCTTCTCCCATCTCTCAGATCTAAGTAGAATATTTTTTTTGCAGAAAGGCAAAGCCTCTGAAGGAGCATCGCGAGCGGAGGAGGGTGGCGTGGAAAAAAAGGACGAAAAAGAAAATCAACTGAAAAGGACGAAGAGCCGTGAGCTGCGCGGAGGGATTATGTACTACAGTTGCCATTGCATCAAGCGCAATGGGTTGCAACACGACTGTCGCCGGACTGGGTGTGGTGGTGAACCGGCGTGTCTGGTTCTGCCGGATCCATTGTGCGCCCCCAGCCAGCTGACTCGCGCTCGCGGTCTTGCTGATCCAGCACCTCTAGCGGCGCACGTTCGCGCTCAAAGCGGCGGGGTATCAGGAGGAGCAGCCGATTCTGGCTCTGGTGGAGGGAAGCGGTTCATTGTATGTGAATTGAAGGGCATCGTCCCGGATTCCTCCACCGCTGACAAGTCTGGGAAATGCTGTAAGTGTCCTAGTTCATTTGGTGCTCCTACGCAAAGCTCAATCGGTGCCTGTGTATTCAACAGTAGCTCTAGTGTGCCCAAGCCTGTTGTAAATACTAACACGTCAAGGTGCCCTTGCTCCAGTAAAAATGCAGCCGCTGCAGCAGCAGCAGACGCTCAAAATGCAAATTCAATTTTTGTGCTTGACGAGAAGACGTTAGAAACGATTATAAATCGCTTCGAAACTAAAGAAAAAGCACCTAGTGACATGGTAATGGGTCCGGGAGGTCGGTTGCGGAAGGTCCAGAAGTCTTCGAGTAAGGAAGAACCTTGCACGAGGCCTGGTTGTGTGCATTGGCAGCCCCCGCCACCGTGCGTGTGGGATGCGCCTTGCAAGGCAGATTGTTTCGAGACTCCTGCGGGGATACAGCCAGGCCGCAATCGTCTTATGGCGGCTGGCACCGGCAATAGAGAAGTGTCTAAAGGGGGAGGTGGCCGAAACACTGCTCAGTCTGGTGAAAGAATGAAATTGCTGACGCCTGAATGTTGCACAGGTTGTTCGGGCGGGGGCGGTGCGTCGAGTAGCGGCGGGCCGGCGTCGGGGCTGCCGGTGCTGGTGATGAAGCTCTGCTAATAGTACAAACGGCGCACACCGAAGTTTGAAGGCTTAAGAAAAAATGCAAAATGCGATAATCATGAAATAAAATATTTTTTTACAAAAAATTGTTTTCTTGCAATTCTGCTATGGATAGTTTGATAAAAGCCCATTTTTATTCTATCCATATTTAAGATATCCACATTAGTGTTGCCGGATTATCGATTATCCCCCCATATAATCTAATAATCGATATGACAATTGATAGTATCGATATCATCGATATAATCGATAGTATTGTCTAATTTTTTTTTTATATTGCACTTCAACAATGACCACATCCCACCTGATGGTAAGTGGTAATGAGGTCCTAGCTTAAGGGTGACGAGTACAGCATAATCATAACAACACAGAAGTGATAGTTATTTCTTCTGTAAGGTGGAGGTATTTCACCAGTCGGGCTGCTTCAGTTCGAGCGATAAATCGCTATGCCCTACCTCTCTAACCTAAACTAACTAATTTAAACAATTAAAATCTAATAATTGTTAATAATCGATTATAGCGACCTAAAATGAATCGATTTGATCGATTATATCAACATTAATTTTAGGTTGATATAATCGATTACATCGATAGTATCGCATTAAACTCGATATCGGTATAATCGATTACATCGATTATATTGTATTTGACTACGATTATAATCGATTATATCTAATAACGATAGGTATCGATTTAACGATTATCTTGATATTATCGATACTATCGATTGTCATATCGATAATTATATTATTGGGGCCTCTTTTGCATAATCGATTAATAATCGATGTACAATCGAATCGACGGCAACACTAATTCACATGATACTCAGAGTTGACATGACATGACATTACAACACCCTTAGAATAAGGAAAGTAGAGAAACCGCATCATGACAGCAACAATGTTACCGTCCACCCCAAAATATTTTTTTTCAACATTGTTTTGACGTTTAACAATTTAAAAATGAGTATTAATATCTATTTATTCTTTGGTAATGTAGCTAATGTCGATTTTAATATCGATAAAATGTGATAACAATATGGATGGTGAAGAAATAGGGATATTTTTCTTCTGTCGATATAAAAATAATGAATACATAAATAAATATCAGGCTATATCACATTGACCTGAGTCCAAAGTAAACAATTTAAGCACTTGTATTATGGAAATCAAAACCAACGGTGGAACTAGCCCTGCTTTCCTTCATAATTTTCACCAGAGTAGTACTAACATGCTAGGATGAAGAAGATTACAAGAAAGCAGTTGAATAATTTAACTTTTGTACGACTGTATGCTATGAATACCAAAGTGTATCAGCATATCGACAATCCAGTACATACTTGATTTCGTTTATGATGTTTGCATAAGTAGGTATACGAAAAAATAAAATTACAGTGCTACCAATATTTATTATAAAAAATATAGTATAATTTTACAAATTTGCGATTTGTGTAAAATTAAAACTTTTTGCAAACAAATGACATGTAGTTTAGTCCAACCATAGATCAGAGGATCTCAATCTCATATTACTTTGCAGTTTACTTTATTGATTTTCGCCCTGCAATGGGATTCTGTTTTCACATTTCCTGTAACAAAATACAAATTAAATAAAATGAATTTAGTTAGACTTGTTTATATTTATATATCTCGTGAATCATACTTGTTCAATTTATGTCGAACTAAATCAAAAATTTCATACGATGCAATAGGTACATTATGCCATTGCCGATATTTTAAGAGTCATGACACCATTTTTTACCAGTCTTGATTAATTCTTATTTACGTGGTATCATAAAATATCTGAAAATATTTTGAACAGATCTAAAAGTGTGTGCTAAAAGCGATCTAAAAGTGAATGTGTTCGAAAATTTTATCGACAAGTACGATGAAATTTTTTTCATTGGCACATCACTACAACAACAAATATGCATTATTTAAATTTGAAAATTTGGTTATAAATGCGCCTTTATTTTGGGAAAATTAAAAATCTTAAAGGTTAACAAGATTTTTTTAAATCTTTGGCTCATTTTTACTACATAATACGAAAATGTTTTTGCAAAACTTACCGATGAAGACGATATTGAATAACTTTCGTTATTTTTTAAATCACAAACTTAGAAACCACCATGGTCTTTGATATACAGTTATCCTCGTCCGCAATTATAATTATTATTTGTTTTTATTGAGTTTTCATACATAATTTTGCTACATTATAAGAAAATCTGTTTTAGTGAAATTCAGTTTGACAATTCAATGTCAGTTTGTTAAAATACGAGATAGGGATACCATGGATCCTGTCACAAGTATGCGCTAGTATTTGATAATACTAATATACATAAGTGTGACTATTAGTGATTCTTATTCCCATTTAAAATATAAGAATACATACGCTAGAAACCAAAAACAGTTTTCGTTTATACTTTATAGTTCTATTTAATAGTGGCACGGTATTTTGAAATAGACAAAGGGGTGTTTTAAACATTTAATATTAAATATTTAATTTATTAGGTGTATGGAAATATTGTTGACTTGCGTAATGGATATATATATGATTGAGCAGATGCAAAATATATGTCAAACCATGTTAAAACATGGTTTATGATAAAGTTGGTATCGATTAGTAGCAGTATTCTGGAAAATATGCAATACTAATAAATTAGTAACATAATTATATACATAGGAATAAAATAAAGCGTTTAGTAAATAGTTACGAATATAACAAATACTGTTAAATACTAGAAAGTGATTTTTCAATTATGGCCCATCACTGAATAAAATACGGCCATTAAAATTAGTCGTATTTGAAATTGAATGTATTTTCAATTTGGTAACGTTCTATTGGCAGTCTATGGTCTGGACTCCAACTCCGGAGTCCAGTCCATAGATTTTCTATCTGCCGATGCGGACTCCAATACAAGCTCTGAGTGGTTTTTGTTTCAGTCACACTAGGTGGCGCTGTATGACTAGATGTGAATAAGACAGCTACGTCCCAATTGCGGTTTTTAGCGTTACATCTAGGAATATAATATATCTATGACAACACCTATCGATACAACCGATCGACTGTTTATCAATAGTTTACCTTAAGTTTTATTGAATAAACTAGATATCGATAGAATCGATACATGTGATGCCGAACTATCAAAGTCAAAGTCAAAGTCAATATTTTTTATTCACATAGATTACATTAGTAATACTTATGAATAGTCTCTATATAAAGCAAATGAAGCTACCTCCGGTTCGGAACCTATAACTAAAGAGAAGATACCGGCAAGAAACTCAGTAGTTTTTTTTACAAATGGAAGCTAAACTTATTACTAATTTTGCACTAAGACACACAGTTAGTTTGTCAATTGTAAAATAAAAATTAAAAATTAATTATTGAAAAAAAATATAAAAAAATAAATAAAACAAAAGTATCTATTTGTAAAATAAATGAAATTAACTGTAGGACTTACATGCGTCATCGTGGCCCAATACTGACATTGATTGAGAAAATGTGTCATAGTATATTTTTAAAATAATATAAAACACGCAAGTACAGGCGAGCAGACTAGGTAGTGATCCACACGTCCTTATCATTCAAATAATCTTCTACTTTGTAGTAGCCTTTATTCAAAAGACAACGTTTGACAAATGACTTAAATTTGTATAAAGGTAACTCAACAATAACTTGAGGGAGTTTATTAAACATTTTTATCGACAGTCGGTACACACAGTATTAGAATATTGTTAGGACTATCGATAGTATCGATACTGTCGATAATAACGACAACCACAGACATCGAATTATATCTGTGCGATAAACAAACGGACAAATATCGATATCGATAGGCTATCGATAGACTATTAATAGTCGACTATCGATGACCATTGATCGGCATCACAAATCGATAGGGGAAGGTGGGGGAAGGAAATCCATAAATATATATATATACGCCATAACACAAAAACGGCTTGACCGATTTAGCTGATTTTCTAATACCCTTTACAAGGTTCTTACGAAAATATTAAGAAAATCCCTCAGAAAGATTGAAAAACATACATTTAATTTTGCATTAAAAAACGCGCGTAACGTAAGTATGTCAACGTCATTCACAGCCATAGACTTTATTAAAAGAGCATCGTTTGTTCGGAAACGTGGTTACTTATGAGAAATAGGCATTCATTTTTATATGGAGGTTATTAGAGATTCCAGTTCAAATTGGATAGGTACTCATACCTAAGATAGGTCAGATATACAAAATAAAGTGGTGCATCAAAGCTACGCTAAGGCGGTACGAAGTTCGCCGGGTCAGCTAGTTCATCAATTAAACCCTCTATTTTTTATTGCACAAATCAGAAACCTTTATAGCATAATCAATGGGCCTTTCTTTATTTATAATGATATCAGTCAAAACAAAAATAAAAAATTCTTCTCATAGAAATATCAACTTAAATAAAAATAAATTATAATCTCCCCATCTTGTCCCACCTAGGGTTAGATGGGGTATGACATATTTAATCGTCTTCATCTTCACAAACAGGGCAGATATAGATGGCTTCATTGTCGTTATCTGCAAATCCACCACAGCCACAATGCGCCCAGTTACCACAAGTCTAGCATGTGTTATAAATTCGAAAATAACTCCGTGTGTCTGGCTTTCCCGCTTAAACCACTGAACCGATTTTGAGGAAATTTGGTATATGGGTATACCGTGAACCTCTAGAACGGGTGGCTACTTTTTGTTTTGAAAATAAGGAGGGTTAGGTTAGGTTACCCCACTTTTAAAAATAAGGGGGTGGTTATGGGGGTTTGTATTACATACCGTCCGTGAAAGTTTATAACCTGATTTCAAACTACACCTTCGGTACAAAATTCTGTTTGAAGACCTTGTACACGGTTCCCGTTTTTTGTCTTAACTATTTAAACAGTAGCCAATTATGTATCAGTCTGAAAATGGATACTGTTGATAGTGTTGTTCAGCTCAGCCACTGACATATATTAGATGTCTGTGACCAGAATAAGGACGAAATGTTGGAAAATAAATAAATAGCTAACAAAATAAAAATTACCTACATGTATGATATTTGGTTGTGTGCCTTACCTAGGTACCTACTTGAAAAATGGTGATGGACCAAACGTCCCTTCAGATTATTAAATAGATTATTATCCAAATATAAAACTATGTAAGAGGAATATTATGATTTAAATAAAATTATATCTAATTCGTTTGTTATAAAAGTCAAATAATGTATGCAATGGTGTGCTGCAGAACGTTGGGAAATTTGCTATGAAATCATTGAAATCACAGACATCTAATATATGCCTATGTAAGAAATAGGCATCTTTATGCATAAATAAGTATTTTATAGCTATTTAAATACTATCTTTTTCAAGCAGCATTTGTAATCTGTTGCAATTTTCTGTGATCTGCCATCAACATGTCAAACTTTTTTAAACTCCAACAAACCCTTTGAACAAACCCCGTTACAAATTATAATTAGGCCAAAACAAACTCAAAACCAAATGAAACTAAATATTTAATTAGGTTTTATTACTCCAGACTATTTCCTGAAGTATAAATTGAAAGTTTAGTTCCCTTCACGAAACTTATCAGCATTCGATTCCTGATCAATACATTTGATTAAACGCCTTAGCAGTAGAAATAGCAATGTTTTCTGTGTGTAGAATAGTATCAAAATCATTAAGTGGTTGCATAAACCAGTGTTCCAGCGGCTCGCTCCTAAATGCTTCAAAGAAGACTGTTATGTGTCCTATTTTAGCATATTCTTCAGACAAATGCGGCTCAGGTAAAAAGGGTTCAGATAAATCAGGATCACAGGATGACCCACCCTGCGATATGTGTAACCCGTGGTGCTGTAGCCCTTGCCCACCTTCCGACAACAATCCATCGTCTCCCAGTATGTATGATGTAAGTTTGTTTTTGTAAGGGTAGAGGAAGAAGAAACATTGTTGATCAATCTATCGCTTTTTATATACCTATAATTGACTATGGAGTAGATACCTTTATCTAAATGTGGTAGATGTTAGTTTGACTAATGAAGTTCCACAATGGAATCTTTATAGTAGATTAGGTAGATTGCGTACTTACCTACAAATGAGAAACGAAAGTCAGGCGGCTTGTAAAGTGGACAACACACTTTAAAACAAGTTACCTTTATTGAATCATTGGCCTTCACGAAATACTTTGAAAGCTATTGAGCTCTAAATACCCATGTTTAATCGTGACATGTTAGATTATATTATTGCCGCGCGACACTAGCAGTAATATCATTCGCTGAAGAAGCCTGGTTGCCAGCTGTTAACTGTAGCATGAATATATGCGTTTATGCACATGCATTTTCATGCATATTTCTTGTGGAACTATATTTTGTTTGATCTTATTAAGAGGACGACCACCAATTTGTTTTGATTATTAACCTTAAATACATTACGTTCTTAATTTTTAGTGTCGTAAATATGGTCACTCCTTACCAACTAATAACGTGAATGTCTATTTTGAGCCATTACCGCATATACCAACGGGGGTCTTCAGAAATACTGATAATGAGGTTAGTTACTCACTTATAGTTAGGTTTATTTGATAAAGGTTAAGGTCTTCATCATTAAAATCATCATGAAAGGCTTAAATACATTTACCTTGCTCAACCAGAGACTCGAACCCAAGATCCCGAGATCATAATCCGATACTTAAACCACTAGACCAACAAGGCGTCTTATTTTCGAACATTTTGTTGAATGATTTAAGTTAGGCACCTACTTACTTAAACAAGTGAAGGAGCCTAGAGCGACCCATAACTATCCAGTAGAACGATAAACTGTAAAAGTCGGTATTTTTGGGGGCCATTCGGAAGTCCGGCCTAGGAAGTTTTAATTTATTTGAGACAATTTCAAAATATTACATAGATATTATAAGTCGCGATGACCAATCAGAACTGCAGAGCCGCGTACGATAATTAGTAGGCAAGTATTATATAGTAATGCGATACCTACAATTTTCTCCAGGTACTTGGTCTTGGAGCCGGCAAGTGTTGTTTCTACAAAAACCCCGAGTATTTCTCTTTCCACCACATGACCTACTACGATATGCACCTGATAATGAAGACTTACCGCAAACCATGCCCAGATACTAAGAGGAAACCTTAAATACCTATATCTAACTAAAATACATTCTTTAATAAATAAACTGTGTAACAAAATAATCTACAACATGAAGTAAAAGATTTGGTATAAGTCATTGTATTTATCCTTTTTAATGGATCTCCTACCTAAACTGAGTTAGCCCGTTTTAGTCTATACCTACTCAGAAAAAGATATCCTCAAATCAAAACCTAAACAATCAGTTGCTTACTTAGTTGCACATTATTTATTTCAATATGTCTAAAAAGTATAACGTGCGGTTCGTTGAAATTTAAAGTCTTTATAAAGGAATAAAGGGGCTGTTTGCATTGTTGATTTTACACGCGTTGCTAAAAACTCACAACACAAGGTTGCCTGGTTCCCTGTTGTAGTTGTTAGTTAAGGCGTTGTTGTGGTTGGTCACGTTGATCTGATTTCCCACAATACCACCACTAAGGTGATAAGGGCTGGGAGCCCCACATAAGCCGAAACCTCCCTCGGGTGACGGCACGGTGCGTCGATACATTTCCCCCTGTCACAAATAAGACTTTGGGTTTCGAAATCAGGAAGTTGTGGGTTCGAATACTGCGGGAGTGCTTCTACTTTGTGGATTTTTCCAGTTTCATTAGGATATTGCAGACTAGAATCACCTGATTGTGCGATTTGAATGATTATTCCGTAGTTCGGAAGGTTAGTTATGTTGGTTTTGATAACTATATTCCAAATAAGTTTTTTTTCCTTGTAAAGGTACGGGAGGTTAGAGGGCAGTTGTTTCAATGCACCTAATATCTTAGTGATTAAATGGAGCTCTTGTAAATTAGTATCATAATAGTTAAATACACCGTGCTCCGTGATTGTTCTATAACCGGGATGCACGTTAAAAGAAAGAAGATTATTTTCCAATACCTACTTACATGTATCTTTGCGAAGGGAACCTATTTTTAGTCATTTTGTACTTGGCACTCGCTCTCTAAATTAAGTTGATCGCATTATTCACTAAAACTATACATTTACACGTGTGCAAATAACATTCACTACTAGATGCCATAAAATTAAATCGTCAGCGGTCGCCAACCGTTAAATTCAATAACAAACAGATACCAAAATGATTTAAGTCTGTACGGTAATGGGCTAAAGTGTGGCAATGCATTGCAAATTAAGCTTCGCGGTCCAGCGGCCAGATGAAGTGGTTCAGTGACAGGTGAGACGTTCGCACTATGAATGGAAAAATAGCTCATTTTCTCTCATACATCATTAAGTGAAGCGTCGCCGACTGACTGTGATTATAGATTGAAGCGGATCACGTTTCTTGGTATATTTTGTTAACGTATTCTTGATTTCTACTAAATAGTTGGTAGAATTTGCGATTTGTTTGTGCTTTGCCCAAAGGGGTATTGTGAGACGTTAATTGTAATTATAATGAAAGAAGGAAAAAAAAACTTACTTAATACTAAATCGATTCATGGTATCTATCTTATTGTATGTACTCATATCAAATCCGAAATTTGAAACTTATCGAAAATTAAAATCTTCACCACTTTATTAAATTGATCATCGCTTAGGAAGTTAAGTGTATTCTTAAAATAAATACAACTATGTAGATCTAATGGATGCTTTTAAGGTGCGTTATAAAGACCACCTAGAAAAGAAACACTTGTAGCATAGTAGAAACTTGTAGCTAAACAGCAGGTTATACAGCCAAGTAGACGAGTTGAGTAAATAACTAACTGAGCTAACTATTGTATTTCTGAAGAAGATGGTTCATGTAATCAAGCGATTACCACTACTTTAAAAAAAAACTGATTTACAGCTAGTGCGTGAGTCGCAGTCGTCCGGTTCTTCGGCTTTATGTAAATAAGAGTGTTTGTCGACTTATGTTGGTCTTGCGCCATTCTACGCACGTACCGTGATAATATATTGGACTCAATATACTGTCAGTTTTATAATGTATCAGGTTTGTCTGAGCTATAAATTAGGTATCGGCATAACATACTAGTTCTTAAGCTGAAATATTGATTAAATAAAATGGCTTCCATTTTTTGCAAAGCATCCGTGCACGTTTTTGTGTATCGTATATTGGTTACTTTTTTGTATTGTCTACGTAATCTTATGTAAGAGCAAATTTGTTAAATAGTTTAAACAGAAATTTGGAATAACCTATTTGTAAAACAATTAAAGAGTTAATTATATAGTTTGACGACCTCCGTAGCCGAGAGGCGAGCGGGCCTGACTTTGGCGAGCGCCATCTCTGAGGTTCCGGGTTCGATCCCCGGCCGGGTCAATATGGGAAAAGAACTTTTCTATATTGTCTCGGGTCTGGGTGTTGTGGTGCCTTCGTTGTTTCTGATTTCTGTAACACAAGTGCTTAAGCTACTTACCACAGAATCAGAGCAATGTATGTGATGTTGTCCAATATTTATATTTATTTATTTATATTTAATTATCGATACAAGCACATGAAAGAACTAAAGCGATTGTAAGTATTTGGAAGAAATATTCGATATAACTAGGTAGGTATATCGTAAATTGTAGAGTTCCTAAGCTAAAAAACTGATATAATTCCGTAAGCCTTTCGCGGTTTGAAAATTTACAACATGTGTTGTATTTTTTTTTATAGTAGCGCATTATATTGGCTCCTTCCAGCTTGATTGGTAAGCAAGAGAAGAACCCACATCGCGATGGCAAAGGATTTGATTCCGAAATAGCTTAAAATCCAATTTGTTACGCAAGAAATTAATAAAATGAAAAATAAAGCCCACGTATTGATAGTAATAAGGTCTTTTAAAATAATAGACCAAAGTACTAATGTTTCAATATTTAAAATTATATTTCTCAACTATTTACCTGATCTTTAGAACATACAAAAATATAACTGCCAGGCATACAAACCACACTCATAAGTTGCTTTTCATCTGCTTGGTGTCTTGTTAATACTGTAGGTAATTGATAGATATTCCTAATAATCACAAAGGTGCTTCGGACGGAACTACCTTCCACCTTTTATGTACTCTGTGGTTCTACGTAACGTGTTGTCCGTATGCAAAATATACTGACTGCGATCTGCAGCTGTTAGAATGGGAACACAATACATATTGAATTATACACTCATGGTGCAACATGATTTCGTAATATGAGAACGTTCTCAACTACAACCGATAGGTACACCAACAATGAAGCAATTAGAATGTATTTTCATTGGACCGTAGATGGTACTGTTCAGAGAACAAATCTCCAATCAAGGTAAGATCACGATGAATAAACGACCAAAGATGGACACGTATAAAAAACATATCAATCAAAGTACATGCATGAAAATTACAACTGTTTAAATCCCTGTCCGTTTGGGATAGATTTTTATATCGGAATAAGTGTTGCCCCGGGATAAAGAGTATTCCATATGTTCATCATCCATCCATTAATCTCATCCAAGTTTCATCTCAATCGGTTCACTAGTTTTTGCGTGAAAGAGTAACAAATATACTTAGACATCCAGATATCTATACACACATTCTTACAAATTTTCGCGTTTCACGGCTTGACAAGCAATGGTTATCATTACTATTTAGAGATGGCAGATAAGACGATTAAGTTCTCATTGAATTTTCAATTTAAAATAGATAAACGTTGTAAATAAAATTTTACGACATAATTATGTACGGCTTGGGTATCATACCTGTTACATATGCTAGACACTTGATGAAGATGAGTAACCTGGTGAAATTTAAAACGATAACAACTTCGAATTAAGTTGTTTACTGCTAATTAAAACATTAGCATTTATATGCGGCCATTATCCAAATGGCATGGCGAGTAAAGAAAGATTTAATATAAAAAGTTAATTAGACGTGACAACAATGGTATTATACCTACCTACTCTGTGGTTTACGAGTGCACCCGGCAGACGTGAAAACATTAAATCATCGCTAAGGCTGGTTTTTGAGCTGTTCTCACCATTATTGCGGTCGAATCTGTTACGTGGTAATTGAGCCAAACTGAACCGCTAGTCATGTGTTCTCAAACTTGTGCGGTATTGCTAAGCCCTGTCCCACAGTGTCGGCTATCCACAGCCTATCTGACGTCAAAATAATAGCTTGTAGAAAAGTTTCTTGGCATATTACATAAAAATTCGATTTGTGTATATGAACATATTTAGTTGCCATGATGTTTGGTTACTTTTTGCCATCTTGTACGTACATGATCCCATTGCTACAGAAATGTTGCTTTTGATAAAAAAGCGATAACTGGTTTTGACAGTCCTCTCGTAATGTTCACCGGAAGTGTCCGGGTCTTCTTCTAATTCTTTATATATAGGTAATGCTTTAGACAGTGGTCTAAAGAATTTCGAAGAGACCGAAACAGGTAGAAATCTGAATCCATACCGGAGTTGATCCTTGACAAAAAAAGTTTGACGACCAAGTTTGTAAGTTCAAGGGTCCGGTACCAAGTGTTTAGCGATTGAACAAAATATTTAAACGTTGTACCGACTTTAAAAGATAAACAAACAGTGGCGGTTCGACACACTGCCAGCACAATAGCTCGCATCTTCACACATCTTGACGCGTTTCGAATTTCCCACAGCCTCAGGCAATATTCTAGCGGCCACGAAAGCCTAACAGCACTGTGTACGTACTTTTTTAAAGTAAAAACAGTACCTATTTATTAGCTTGATGCATATATCGAATAACCGAGGTTAAAAGTACAGATAATGAAGGTATAGTTAGCTAACTATTGATTGCAGTATAGTGTATAACCTACTAGGATAATTATTTGATTTCATTGCAGGTTACAAGTAACACTTTTTCACCGTTTAATGAATACAAACGAAAATTTAAACTATAACCAGTTCGACCCTACTTTTCGATATAAAAACCTGGCAAAAATACAATACGTAACGTATCTATACTAATATTATAAAGCTGAAGAGTTTTTTCGTTTGTTTGAACGCGATAATCTCAGGAACTACTCGTTCGAATGAAAAAATATTTCTACATATTGGATAGTCCATTTATCGTAGAAGGGTTTAGGGTATATAACATCACGCTGCGACTAATAAAAGAAAAAATCTGTGAAAAATGTAAGGCGATAGTACGAGTGCAAAGCCACTGCGGGCCACTAGTTCTTTTTAATTATTAGTAGGTACTACAGCGAACTTAAAAATACGACTAAGGGAAATCTTCCCAGTGTGCCAATGACTACACAATCATTATCATATTTTATTAGATACCATTTTATAGAATTTAAATTTAGCGTTCCATTGAAAATGATACGTCTTGAGCTGTTAACTTATTTTAAATACTACTCGTAACTAACATGATTATTTATCATTAAGCTACTGAGTACCTAAAATATTTGTTTAATAAGAACTAATTGGCTTGATGAACCTACTCACCATTGCGTTTAAAAGTAAATAAATTTGTATTTGAAGATAACATAATCGTTATTTATTACTTGCATATTCTGATTGATTAGTTTATTACAATATTATAATTGGAAATTTTGTAACGGTCATATTTTGTTAGACGTCCTTGCCAAGTAAAATTAAAATACGTCATCATCCATCAACTATGTAACTGTTACGAGTAGGTACAGAGCTAAAATCTCGTCAAATTGTGCACTTTGGATTTTATACCGTCCTTAATACGTGGTCATAAAAACCAATAATTAACTGCAAGTGGTAACCGTGACATGGGATTGACTTTACTACGTTCCAAGTAAGACATTTTATCAAACATCGATATTTGATTCTTCCGCTTGTATATTCCAATGGTTTCGTCAACATTGCTTTTAAAAAGCAATTTTATGTAACCATAGTTTCTGTAATCCATTATTAGTATCCATCCATGCATTAGTAGGAAATATTGTAATAGTAGAATCCACCTGTCAGCTATTGTTAAATAATGCACATTCGGTTAGATAGGTACCTACTTAATATCAGGTTCTGATTTTAAAGCTACCTCTATTTTATACCTATACTAAAATATAAAAGTGAAATTTGCTGACACCTTTGCCGATTAGGAAAGGCATGTATGACAGATGACGGTGATTTGTTCGTGGTTATAAATGGCTCCTCAGAGGCGAGACTAACGCGCGGTAATGACTCCACGCTTGTTATTGTGCATTGAACTGGTCGATGGAAAGCAATTGTTTTGAGCGGAAAAGTGGAAGAATTTTGCCGAAAGTACGGTTGGATTTGTAGAGTTGTTACACGCCAGCTTCGATGATACCGGAGCATGAAGATTGAAGAACCGTTTCTGACGTGTGGGCAACGGTGATGGAATTTTCAGAATCATCACCTTTATTTTGTTTTTAATGCACCACAATAACGAACACAAATTTACAATGTGGTACGAAATAAATTAATATTTGTTTCATTTAATAATGTGATATAAAAAAATAATATGTTTAACAAGAATCGTTTAAAACCCTATGTTTATATAGTTAATAAGTTAACCCTAGTTTGGGCTTCAAAATTAAGATATATAAGTAAAAATAAAAAAAACCTACTCGATATTAGCGCATCT
Organism: Glyphodes pyloalis; assembly: GCA_037074685.1. Lineage (NCBI taxonomy): Eukaryota > Metazoa > Arthropoda > Insecta > Lepidoptera > Crambidae > Glyphodes > Glyphodes pyloalis. The sequence goes on from JAYKKO010000004.1 coordinate 7,873,062, forward strand.
TGTTTTTGAAGTTTTTCATAATGTACAGTACCTACTACTGAAGCTTTTTTAGTCGATACTTATATTAAGGATAATAAGGCATAAACAATGTAATAGAAATCGGTCCAAGATGGTCACCACCACATAATGTCGGTCGGATTATTTTGACACTACTCAATTTACGATTTCCATCACATAGCTTAGAACAGTTCCACCCGACTGATTAATTCATCTTTCAGACAAAAAAAAAACAAAATCGTTTCACACATTTGAAAGCTACGGCACACACAGAGACAGACAGACAGACAGACACGTCAAACTTTTTAACATATCGCTGTATAGGGTTTAAACGTTAATAAGACGTAAATCAGTTTAAAAAAAAATTGTCAATTGGCTGGAAGATAGAAAGAATTGAAGATAGCGTATTTTTTTCAACAAGACTAAATTTTAATAATAGTATGTTTTTTAAAGCTAGTGGCTGTTGCTTAAAAGGAGCATTGTTTATGATCACACGTTATTTATTTATATTCGCTTGAAAAAACCAAGCGTGGCATGAGTTATGACTTTGATTGAAGTATTAATTAGAAGACTATGATCGCATTAACGCTACGCTTGTAAAATAATGAAACGATTAAATTGTCATGATAAGGAACGCTTGTTAGTCATTACTGTTATCGTGATAAAACGTAAAAAGTTTATGATAATTTTAAGTATAGGGTCTGGGCGTATTACTTTTATGAATTTAATAGGATAGGCTGCGTATTAGAAATAAATTTAACGAAAACTTTAATAGGTTTTAGGCACGAAAACGTTTACAAGGAGTTTAAATCACAACTTTACCATATAAAAGCAGTTCGATTGTGGGATAAGTACATAAACCGTTAAATATAAAACAAATACACTTTTAATTTACGACGTAATACCATTATTTTGTATTCTCATCAAGGAACTTACACGTAATGCGATTTATCCTACTCCATACTTAAAGCTTACAAACGTTCATGTTTAAAATATTACAAACGTAAAACTTTGGTAGAATTTAATGTATGTTTGTTTCCCTGTCACGCAAAAGCTACTGAATGAATTTAGATTAAATTTTGGTAGCCAGACTTACTTATAAGATACAAGATTAACCACTAGAGTACTTTTTATTCCGAAATAATGTCCTGGGCAGCAGCTTGTTAGTGTTAGTAATAGGTAATCTTCCTTCTACTTCGACATTGAAAAGAATTCTAAATTCTAGTACGAAGCTCCTCTTGCCACATTTTACGATCTCTTGTCTGCTTGCACGTATTGCGAATTAATGTTATTTGCAACAACCTGATCGATGTTTCATGACAAAAGACAGGTTTCTAGTTCGTGGCGATTTCTACAAAATTATCGCCCATGGCTTTGTTTCCCCTTATACGATAATGTGGTCAGAAAATGGGTGAAGCAACGGTTTTACCACAGACAGTATATTTAGAAATCGATACGCCCGATTTCTAATCAAATCGTCAAATGCAAAATTCGTGTCGGTAAGTAGGTGAAAAAATATCACGCACGCTGTTCTAAATGGAATTCGTATTTATTTTACTTATTGTTATGTTTATTTTATTATCTGTTAAATCTAAACAACGATGTGTTGTTTTACACACTTAAGTAACTTATCTATTCCTAGAGTTTTAAAATTATTTCAATATAAAATTGACAATCATGTAATACCTACTAGATTTTCTAGTTCGTACTTACATGCTGACGTAAACTCAGATATCGAACTTTACCAAACGTATTATTTACTTTTAGTCTTTTTGAGTATTCCTTAGTTCATTAACGAGATTCTTATTATTTTTACAGGATAACTTTTTGTGTTAGCAGTAACAGGAATCTAAAATGTATAATCGTGGCCGTGCAATTTTTGATGTTCTCATTATGCGTATGGATAGGTGTAGTGTATCTTTATTATACAATAAAATCTTTATATAAACTTAATACCTATTTTTGCTTAATAGAAAGGCTGTGCTGCGGGCATACCTAAAATTAGTAGGTAATAGGTACGTTTCAACGTGTGCGTTTCCGGCTAAATTATTTCTTAATTAATGGATCGTTAGATGTTTTTTTTTTACCATCGCAATAAAATTCGTAAATTGATGGTTTCTTCCGGATCGATAATAAATAATAATTACAAATTCATTATTTCATTACATTTAAAGCTTCAAAAGAAAAGTTCTAATTTCTGACACTTATTATTTTTTAATTACCAGTAGATATAAACCAACCAACCAACCAAAAACGAACTTCCCTAGATATTAGCCTTTTGTGGTAAGAAACATAGTTCTACGTTTACCTTATTAAAAGTTTAAAAAATAATGTAACCTTAATGTTGATTTCATCTGATTTGCTATACCAGCGTCAATTTCTCCAGAACAAATAAGCACCATGTACATTGAAGATTTTTTAAACCATAGTCGATTATCTTTCGGATGAAGGGATTATAATAGACTTATCTTGAGAAGTTCCGACCACTTCCCTAATTAGACAACAACGTATCTGCGTCCCTCTGGCTTCACGGATGTTTGGGTGGCGATGATGTTTTAACCCCAGATGCCCCGTTTATTTGTTCACTTCATTTTACCTTACAAATAAACTTGAACAGCATCTGCACCTTCGTAAGGTGAGATAACTAACAATCGAATGCCGATCTATTACCAAACTCTTACAACGGATAAGTCATAAATAGGTACGGAAAGTAAAAAATGTTTTGAATTAGACACGCGTCTTTAGGTGAACTAGTAACGTTTATCTCTAAGCGATAGTTAAGAGAAATCCTGAGATGTCCTTTTTTGGTCCATAAATCCAAATATAATATTTGTCATAATAAAAAAAAACCCTTATATAGTCTTAAAACTCCGATTACTTTCCCCTACTAATTTAGGGGGATGCCCCCTAAGTTGGGGTCCCGACTAGCTAATCAATATGACAACATCTGCGTACCTTACGCGCAGTCTTGACATGTTTTAAAAATAAGAAGTAAACTGTAACCAATCAGTAAGCTGATGGGGACACAGTCTCAGTTAACTACTACTTGTTCAAACATTTAATTTAACAGTTAACAGGTCAAAGCGAAGCAACATTTTTAGTTAGTAGAACTACTTACTGTCCGACGTTTCAGTTAAGTTGCACAAACCGTGGTCACGACCTGACTGGTCTTTCTCGTCTTCGTCTGTTCGGGGGAACTTGCAAATCTTCATCCACCCTCACGTTCTCGCTTAACAAAATGTTATTGCAGTCACTTGGACACACTATCTGTGCGTTAATAGCTATAATTAACAATTTTATTAGCTTAGATAAATAAAACCTGCATTTTTTTACGCGGACAGTAATTCCATTCTCTGCACCAAGGTTTGCTTTGTCAGTCAGCAGCCTACATGCGCCAATGCAGCTGAAAGGACTGAGGTCAAGCGTCTCAAAGATCAAGGCGACTAACCAGATAACATCAGTCCACGGCCGCTGAACTACACGCCTACGATTTAATTTATAAAGCACTCGTGGTCCCGTATATTTGGTTCCCAATAGAAGTGTAAAATGTGAATAAAATATTTTTGATCATGTCTTCCCAAATGCATTGCATGCGTTCTCATAATGAGCACAATTGAGTATTGGAGATTTTAATTTTGTCCTCAGTAAAGATAGAATACTCCTTTACCAAATTTTGGCAAAAGCAAATCCGTGCATTAATTCTAGCATACGAGGTAATGACCAAATTCTCACGTTGAAACTAAAAAGTGAGTCAATGCATCATGCGTAGATTTTGTTACATTTCTATAATACATATGCGTATTAGTACATCGATACGCGTGGTAATATGTTTCTGATTTATAACCGATACAGACTTTTTGATTAATTTTGTGAGATATGAATAACGTGAAAGTCTTAAAAATTACTGTGCCTATCTTATGAAGACCCTTTATGAATTAAACGACCACGTCGACTTTACTAAGGGGCACGAGTTTTATAATTTACTCAATTATTATGTCCACAGCAGGTATGTAGGTAGTTTGGAGGACAAGTGTAGTTATTAGAGCGTGCAGCACCGCGTGTCCTACAAAGCAGTGTCATTTGTGTCATCAAATTATGATGACTAAAAGTACGAGAATTTAGTTTACAGATATTTAGTTTACAATATAATTGAGAAAGCAGTAAGCTACATTCATACTGCTGCTTTTGGTACCTAGAGCAGGTTCAGGTTAGGTTCCAAAGGTGCAGTTCAAAGAACGACCAACTATTTAAATACATTGAATTTGGTTTCGCTCTGAAATCCCAGGCAAAATAATACATTTCATACATTTTTTTCAGTAATAAATAAATAAATATTAGACAACATCACATACATTGCTCTGATTCTGTAGTAAGTAGCTTAAGCACTTGTGTTACGGAAATCAGAAACAACGACGGTACCACAACACCCAGACCCAAGACAATATGGAAAAGTTCATTTCCCATATTGACCGGACCGGGGATCGAACCCGGAACCTCAGAGATGGCGCTCGCCAAAGTCAGGCCCGCTCGCCTCTCGGCTACGGAGGTCGTCAATCAGTAATAGATGTGTTAAATAGTATTTTATTCAACTTTGGCGTGTCGTCTCGGTAATAAATTGGATAGAGTAAGATAGTAATTTGTCCGGTTAACATTGCACGTCTGTTCACACTCTGTTCTCTCTGCCGCTTCTTCAGATAAATAAAATCGTAGAAGAAAAGCAAGAGCTTTGGTTCGCATCAAACGTTCACATGAACTCTCAACTGTTGCCACTATTCCATTATCTGTTCCGTAATCTTGGACACGAGCATTTTCTCAGTAGGTAGTTGATGAGGTGAAATTTGTGAACCATTACCTGTAATCAAGCAGTAGCTACTAGGGAAATGTTATATGCGAGTAGAACTGGGTTACAACAATAGAATATATCAAATTAATTTTTCTGGAGTTAACCAAGAATGGGGAAAATTTAAATATAAAAGTAAATAAATATGTTTAAGAACATAGAACTGATATCAGTGACAAATTTATTCAATACATATAAATGATTTAATTTATTTATTTTCCATAATTATAAAATATAAAAAAATCAAAGCAAATGCCTTGAAAATGTATTACATTTTGGATTTTTAGGACATCGTGGTGATTTTAATGTTTCATTGTTTAAATAACGAAAAAAAATATTTGTACATAAACAGTCGAGTGCCTCATATCTAAAAAAACTTCTGCAAAGCTGTAATTTAGTAAAATACACGACGTACATATTTTAATACTAGTAGGTTGGTCAGGCAAATCCGTCTCAGGGGAACCCTACAGATTCTAACAATTATTTAATTAGGCGTCGAATCAATTCGCTACACGTAACAACCACACAATAGCCCGTTGCCTCAACCATTCACAACTTAAATACACGTAGTTACAGAAACAAACTGTAAATAATCCTTTTTAGGAAATTTTAAAACTTCCGAAATACGAGTAAACATGATGGCGTTCAAATGACTATGCTCCGACGACTATTATTCTAAAACTTTCAAGTTTTATATGTTATAAAATTTTTAAAAGACTACGATAATTGGTAACCATTTTATATCATCCTTTTTTGTAAAAGGAATACGTTTAGTCATCTTAATAAATATTTCAAGCGTTTGCAGCTCATTAAATTCTTTTGCAAGCAAGAAAGAGGAACTTTTTAAGACAATCTATATAAGCCTCTTTCTTGCTCAATTTATTGTTTTTAGGTCTATTGGAGTTAGTAAAAAGTCCAACATGGAAACTTTTGATTCTCTAAATGATAAAAAATAAGGGTCAAATGGCCGTATATTTCGGTTGCGTTAAGTTTGATTTATTACAGCTTCAAGTGACCGCATTTTTTATTTTTTTAACTTTTGCCATTCTTACGAGTATCTTACTTAAAAAGGAGTTTGAATGGCATTGATACACTACTGGCACATACGAGGATATCAACGGTGAACAAATTATTCTGTAAAGGTTATTTTTTCCTTTTAGAGTTTTGGTACCCTAAAAAGACCTTATTAATCCGAGTTCATTCATGGTCACTTTCTGTAACGGCTGTATTACCTAAGATTTTTCAAAGTCATAGAACAAACATTATTCTGAATGATGAGAAGAACAGGCAATTAAAATATTGCTTGTCATTCTATTAACCACCAGTATAATTCTTTTGTTACAGGTTAACAGTAATTTATGATTGACTTTAAAAGTCGAATAAAGCAAGAATTCAGGTTAATGAGTTGAGTTAGTTCCGATTTTGTTAAGAAATTCTAAATAAAAAAGAAAGATACATAACTTTTTATTACAATTTGTAAGTCTATTGATTTTTTTGATTCTGTACGTTGCGAACATTAAGCCACAGTGTAATTATCGAATTTAAGTTAATTACGTTTTATGAAAGGTACACACCAGAGAAAAGCATTATCTACGAGCGGATTGCGTGATGCATGATTCCTATACCGTTTTAATAGATTATCTTATCGATGCTAACGCACCTTTCTTTTCGTATCACAAAAAATTTCGCAACAACGTCACGCACGGACTAAAGTTACGAGAGCGCGATTTTGAAAACTTTTTTCCCACGCGTGCGTAATTTGGTTCCAGATTTAGGATAAAAATGTGTTTTGGCGTCTAGATATCTTATCGTTGTTATCTACAGAACGAGGTGGTGTTTACTGGGTGGGGGAAGATGCCGTTGGCGCGGCGACGGCAGCCACAGCTGATTTCACATGTGTCTAGCCGCGGTACCGCGCGCTCGCCTCGCGGTCTGTTCACGGAAAATGCCGGTGGATTATTGTATGCGACTGTTTCAATGAGAAGTGTATGTGATTTGGAACGTTTATTATACCTGAATATCGAACGATAATACTTTGGACACCTCTTTGGGAGGCAGTGCAGTGCTGTTTTTATTCCGGTAAGTAAGTTTATTGTACATTTTAATGGATCAGTAAAGGCAATAAAAATGTAGGTAATAAAAGTAGGTAAGAATAAAATGATGTCGTTTGTTATTTGTCCATGATTACTATTGTCCTGAAGTTTAACAGAGTATTTATTGAGTATTTAAATGTCTTCAATAATTTTAAGTGTATATTTTTCGACGTAATATTTATGTTATTAGTTTTTAATTAACAAATGAATATCTACAAAACCAATATTATTTTTAGATTATTTAAGTATGGTGCTGTCTATGTACCTATATATAGTAATACTGAGAAAGAAAATGTAGCATTATTGATAAAGTCCACGGTCTCTACTTATGTTTTACTACAGTGATATATTGTATCATATCGATAGATAAACATACATTTTATAGGTGCACCTCTCATGTTTTCAAACCACTGAAATTGCATTTCATACTTGTTGTAAGGCAATGAGTCGAAGAAGGTCGGCCTACGCCCCAGTGTCACTATTTGTAAACTAGTTTTCTTACAATTTGTAACGAAAAAGGGGCCAAACCCTATATAATATTTGTAAGTTATTTGAAAACATACTTTGGTAGGTTATTCACGACAAAGAATCGTAAACAAGGCAGTGAATGCCAAAAAAAGATAAAAATCAAGCATGAAATTGACAAAAAATAAAACCGGACAAGTGCATATTGGCTTCGTGGTTTCTTGTGGCGGTATAGCCCGGAACACCTGGTGCTCATTCATGGTTATTTAGCTGGTTTTCTTCATCGTAATTCTATGTTTCCCTATTTCATATTTCTTTTCTTATTCCTCATACATTTACGCACAAGTTGCAGGTGGGAAATTTCTTCACCGACAGAAAAAGTATCTACTTAAATAACGATGGATTTGTATGAAAATGTATCGCTTCGCAATACACTTACAAGATTGAATAAAAAATATGTAAAGAACATTTTTTTTCATAATCCAGCTTACAATTTAAATCATAAAATTTACGTTATCTTTGCATAATGCAGCTACTACATTTTATCTCTGAGATAATGTTATTAATAATTTTTTTGTTCGTTATTTTAGTTTCATTCAAGTATGCAGCTACCTCAGATGATATAATATTATGTTAATACTATTTAGCGTAGATATTCTTGTCCCAATATTAGGGTACATCAAAAAAATGCGATTGTTTCGTCGGCTCTTTGGAATTGTTAAAAGGTCGACAAAGCATAGATATTTAACAAAACAATAAGGTAGTATCATTTAGGATCAGGGCACCAGTTTCTCTATTGTCCTTTTATATACATCAATACCCATGATCTCAATCATATAATAAAGGTTCATTTTATTTTCAATAATAAAACGATCACTGTATTGATTTCTTTTGCTAAATCTTGCCAACTGCCTTCAATCAATAAAATTGATAATATAAAACTAACAAAGGTTTGGTTTTCGACGATCTATTGAAAGTTCGGGAATTAAAACATGTATTTTGAAAAGGCGTAACGTGCATTGAAAGTGTGATGCTTACCGTTAAGAGAAATTAAAATTGCTATTTGACATCGAATCCAATATACCTATATCGTTTTTCGGAGTAAGCCTCCAGGCACTGATAATATACCTAATAGGTAATATCCCAATGTAGTCCTGTAAAAGACCTCTGGTTAATAACGCCAATGATCTCATTTATGTTTAACCTTGACACACGCAGTGAACAACTGCATCGTAAGTAGCAGCGATGCGGATCGTCGCGGTGCATACGTCTCGTTGTGTAAGCAGGTAATTGCCGTTACCCGCGGAGATGCGCCCGCGCACCTCATCTCGTTCTTTTCCTGATACTGCTTAATCTGATTAAATTATTGGCTGTATAAAGTTACAAGAACATTTGAATGCAATACAAGTTTTACAACTGCAAGAATTTGCACACAAGATTTGCTATGAATTCCTTTGATCGTATTACCTAACTTTTTAATAACATTTATTAGAATGACTTGATTTGTAAGAAGTGTGACTTGAATCATGAAAATGTAGGCACGCGCATAACTTTAGACATGTTAGACCAAATTGGAAAATTCTGTAATGTTCGTTTAAGTCTGTAAAATAGTCCTTTTTCGTATACGGTAAGAGTTGTGTTAAAAGAAAATTGCCAGAAAAGGTACGTAGAGGATAATATTATTAAAAAAATATATATACGGTCGAATTGAGAACCTCCTCCTTTTTTGAAGTCGGTTAAAAATTACCAGAAAAGGTACGTAGAGGATCATATTATTATAGTAGATGCATTGCAAAGAAAACAACTAAAAATAGTAAATAGGAAGGTTCATACATTATTATTGTTGTAAAATAACTAACACGTAATATGCTGCACTGTTTGATCCTCTTCTTCATTCTATATTATTTTCTAAACCTAAATAATTTATGAATCACTACAGGAAACCATAAAATATACGTATCAATATTTATATTCATTTTATCACGCGCATATCCTTACGTTACTTTATGTATTACAAACTATCATTATCATTCTATTAACGACACCACATACCAATTCGAGTTATAAATTAAAATATTACGAGTGATACTTTACTTACAACTTAATTTTTACGATTGTTGAACCTAATTAACAGATGCTTTTTACTCAAAGTCAAAAGTAATTTATCGTGTTTTCTTTAAAGGAAGTGCCCATTATAAGAAGAAAGCCTTTGCATAAAAATAATTACCTTAAGCTAAATCCCGCAAAGGAAGGTTATTTTCCCCTCATTTAAATGAAATGATTTCTACCACTAACGATCTCAACTCAAACCAGTGATGCCAGTCCACAGTCACTTATTAGTAGGTTCTAACCAAAGACAGTTTAAAATAAACGATCATACTTTCTATCTTTAAGACAAAGGCCCAATACATGTAGGTACATTGTGCCGACCGGCACCTGTAAACTGGGATTGTCGAGGGATGCGACAGTCGCTTGATGCAGTTGGGCCACCGTAAATGAAACCACCTATTTTTGTGCAAAGCTTCCTGTGTGTTCCAGTGTTCCTGTTCCAGTGTTCCTGTTCCTGTGGTGAGCTTGTGGAGCTGAGCATGCCACTGCCCGGTCCCACCGTGTTATAAACAAGTTTCGCCCGCGCAACTAGCGACTATTGGGGGGAGCTGAGTGCGCGGGCGAGGCGTGGGTGTGTGAGCGAGATAGTTGTGTGGTGTGTGAGTGAGATAGATGAAGCATCTTTATTTCTTATTGGAATAGTACAAGTCATTTTACATTATTTACAACATTTTATATACATAAGCCGTCCTGCACATCTCTCCCGCCGTGCGTCGTCTCTGGAGTCGTCGCAGTCTTCTGTTCTGTTGCAGGCGGCTCCGTAGGCAGGATGACTAGCTTCTTCGTAGCCCTCCGTAGGATCCCTCCTCTGGTATGCACGTCGACTGCTCGTACAACGCCGTCGGGCCCCGGGAACACAGCGGTAACGCGCCCTCGCGGCCATGCGTTGCGAGGGAGTGTGCCGTCCGCTATGAGAACGACGTCACCGATTTTGATGGCTGGTCCGCTCCCGTGGGGCTCCCGCCGCTGTTGTAGCTCGGGCAGGTACTCGCGCAGCCATCTGGCCCAGAAAAGGTCGGCCAGACGTTGCGAGGCGCGCCAGTGGGCGTGCTTCACGAGCTCGGCGTCGTTGAACGTGCCCGGCGCTGACGTGTGCGCGGAGCCTCCCATGAGGAAGTGGTTGGGAGTGATGGCTTCGGGGTCCTCGGGGTCCACGGAGACGTGAGTGAGGGGGCGGCTGTTCACTGTGCATTCCGCCTCGGCCAGGAGTGTTGCGAGCACCTCTTCTGTGGGCGCGCGCTCGTGGAGTACGGTGGTTAGCGCTTCCTTTACGCTGCGCACGAGTCGCTCCCAGGCCCCACCCATGAAAGGGGCCCCGGGAGGGATGAAGCGCCAGCTGATTTTCTTTTTGCTGGCCTCTTCTTGCGTCGCGGTGTCTATCTGTTGTCGTAGCTCCTTCGCTGCGCCGCGGAGGTTAGTTCCGTTGTCCGACCAGATCTCGTTCGGTTGTCCCTGCCTCGCAATCATTCTTCGGAGCGCCATGACCGCCGAGCTTGTGCTTAAGGAGGCCGCCACCTCCAGGTGTACTGCGCGCGTAGTGAGACACGTAAATAAAGCCACGTATCTTTTCTGTGTGGCCCGGCCGACGGTGACTGACAGGGGACCGAAGTAGTCGAGTCCCGTGTATGTAAAGGGTCGTTGATGGTGCGCCAGTCTAGACGGCGGATGGTTTCCTGTTGGTGGTGTCGGCGGCAGGCTCCTCTTGATGCGGCACGGCAGACATCTGTTGACTATCGTCCTTGTAGTGGGGCGAAGTCGCAGGATCCAGTACTGTTGGCGGCACTCGTTGATGGTGGATTCCACACCGGCGTGGTGCAGCTGTCGGTGTATGTAGTCTATGAAGAGACGAGTTGTATGATGGTCGCCGTCGATGATGGGTGGCCGCTTCTTGCTCTCTTCTATGTCCGCCGCGTCGATCCGTGTTTTCAGTATAAGCGTGCCGTTGACGAGTTCTACCGCCAGGTGGCGTAGGCGGCTGTTGTTAGCTATCGGCCTGCCCTGTTTTAACTTGCGTAGTTCGTCGGGAAACGCTTCTTGTTGACTCGCCCTTATCAGCAGAGTTTCGGCGTGGCGGAGTGTAGGCGCGTCGATCGGCTCGTAGTTGGTCGCCACCGGCGTGGTTACCCTTTTCTGTGACTGTTGTGCGGTTTTCGGGTACCGCTGCCAGGTGGGATCTTTGTCTTCGTTTCTTCTTTGCCTTTTGTAGTTAACTGTGTCCGCTTTTCTCGCAGGTTTCTCAATTCTTTTCTTGCAGGTTTCCACGAACTGTAGCACCCGCGCTGTGGCTCGGACGGCCTTTTCCCACTTTGAGAACCGGCGGCTGTCTGGGATGCAATCTTTCAAAGTCGGCGCTGTTTTCTCTGTTATTGTGTGTGTTCTCTCCTCACCTGTTTTCTGTACCGGCGTCGATCGCTCCTCGGGCCATGACGCGGGGTTTTCGAGTAGGAAGTCTGGGCCGTGGTACCAGCGCCGTAGGTCCTGCGGTACGTCTCTCGTGGCGTCGTCGGCGACGTTGAGTTTTGTGGGTACCCACCGCCACTCGCTTACTGTTGAGTGCTCTTCGATCGCCGCTATTCTGTGTGCGACGTATGGTCGGTAGCTACGCGCGCCGGTTCTCAGCCACGTGAGGACGGTTTTGCTGTCCGTCCAGAATATCTTCTCATCTGGCTTCTGACTGTGTTCACTTATGACCGCGCTAGCCATTCTGCTCCCCATCACTGCGGCCTGTAGCTCGAGGCGCGGTATTGATGTCAGCTTGAGGGGGGCCACTCGTGCCTTGCCCAGCACGAGTGATAACTTCACTGTACCCTCAGCTGTTGTGATGCGCCAGTAGAGGACAGCGGCGTAGGCGGCTTCACTCGCGTCGACGAACACATGCAGTTCTCTTCTCACCGCGTCGCTGTACCCGACGAGACATCGAGGTATGGTGACTTCTCTGAGGGCTTGTAGGTGCTTCATCCACTGTTGCCATTCCAGAGCTTGATCTTCTTGGATCGGTTCGTCCCATCCTGTGCCGCGGCGCCACGTCTCTTGTAATATCTGTTTCGCCCTCGTGGTCGTAGGCGCTGCGAAGCCGAGAGGATCGAAGAGTGACATGATGACTTTAAGTACTTCCCTTTTGGTGGGTCGGCTCTTGTTGATTACGTCGGGAGGTAGCCGAGCCAGGTCCAGGTTGAAGGTGAGCTCGTCGGTGGTGGGCTTCCATATGAGCCCTAGGACGCGTTCCATCTTTGTTTCTTCGTGGAGGTCGATGACCGCTTCGTGCGTTGTTTCCGTCTCGCCGAGGGCTTTCAATACGTCTGTTGAGTTGGACGCCCATTGTCGTAACTCGTAGTGCGCCTCGCGATGAATTCTTCGCACGTCGTTCGCTGTTTGTACCGCCTCTTCTGTTGTCTTGAAACTCTGTAGGTAATCATCTACGTAGTGGTGCTTCTCTATTGCTTCGCACGCCGCTGGGTGAGTCTGTTGATGTCGTTGGGCGTTGATGTTCTTGACAAATATCGCCGTCGCCGGGGACGAAGTCGCGCCAAATATCAGTGACGTCATCCGATACTGTTTAGGTTCTTGATCGCCTCTGTCACTTCCCCGCCATAGGTATCGGAGCGCGTCGCGATCTTCTTCCTTTATTTTCACTTGCATGAACATTTCTTTGATGTCGGCGGTGACCGCGACTGGGTGTTGTCGGAACTTCATAAGGACCCCCGGTAGAGATTGCAGAAGGTCGGGACCGGTGAGGAGGTGGTCGTTCAGCGAGACCCCCGCTGTCTTGGCTGCGGCGTCGTGGACGATTCTGATTTTTCCTGGTTTCATGGCGTTGATGACTGGGAAGTGAGGTAGGTACCAAGTTCTGTTTTGTGTTATCTGTGGCGGTGCGGGTTCGGCGTACCCCTTTTCTATTAGCGAGTTCATGTGAGCTTCGTATTTTTCTTTGAGTTCGGGGCTCTTGTCTATTTTCTTCTCTGTGTTTAGTAGCCTGTTGTATGCGTTTCTGTAGTTGTCTGGCATCTTGACATCTTCAGACTTCCAGAGGAGTGCGGCTTCGTAGCGACCGTCGGCCCGGCGAGTTGTGTGGCGTTCAAGTAGTTGGAGCGCCCGTTGTTCCGGGTCGTCGCGAGGCTTCTGTGGCGTGATGGTGAGTGACTCGATGGCGAAGTGACGTCTCAGCTGTTCATCCATGTTCTCGTCTATGTCTGTCGCGTGATGGACGTACTGTACGCGCTGTCCGAGTGTGCGCGTGTATGCGCCGTGGAGTACCCACCCCAGGGGCGTGAGGGAGGCGACGGGTTGATGACGTCGCCCTTTTCTTGTCTTCGACGCTAACAGCAGATGCCAGTTGTCCTGGCCTATGAGCAGCCTAGGTACCGCCTTCTCATAGGTCAGCTTGTCCGCGATGTCTTCCACATGACTGCATCGGGCTAAGTCTTCCCTGGTGATCCGTTGCGCCGACAGTTTCAGGTGGTCTAGGGTGCGCGCCTTGATGTCTTGTTTGCCGTTTTCCCCGTGTAGCGTTAGGGTGACTCTTCGTGACTGTTTCGCTTGAACACCGGCGTCGGTTATCGCTTCGATGTAAAGCGGGTCGACAGGCCCGCTTGCGCCTGTCAGCTGCGCTATCTCTTCGTCGACGAGCGTGACTGTTGAACCGTCGTCAAGTAGCGCGAAGGTGTCCACTTGTCCGTCAGGCCCGGAGACTGTGACTGGGATTATCTTCAAGTAGGCCTGAGTCTTCACTGACCACGTTGAGGTTACTTTTTCTGTTTGGTTCTGTTCTGTTTGCTTCTTTACGTGGTGCAGCATGCTATGGTGAAGTCTGTTGCAGTCGTCAGTTCCGCACGGCTTGCCTCGGCAGTTGTGGTTTCTTGTTCTTCTTTTCAGACAGCGAAAGCATAAGCCTTTGGCCTTTGCTAAGTCCCATCGTGAGTCGGAGTCTGCTTCGATGAACTGACTGCACTTGATTATGGCGTGCCCCCGCTTTTCACACACGGGGCACTCTGTTTGTTCTTTTCTTTCTTCTGTGTTGTAGGTTTTCTGTATGATTCTTCTGTTCGGTGCGACGAGGGCGCGCTTCGTAGTTTCTTCGAAAACTGTTTCTGGTTTCGCATAAGGCCCGCACCGGTCCGCTTCTCTTCGTAGAAAACGCGCGAGTTTTAGGAGATCAGCCTCTTCTGTCGTGTCTTCCGCTGCGAAGTCGAACCAACGATACCTCATCGCTGGGGTGAGCTTGTCCACTACCGCTGTCGTGATCTTCGGGTTGTACAGGTAGTAAACCTTCCCCAGGGCTCGGAGTGACGCTATGATGTTGCCGAATTTCGTAGCGAAGATGCAGATATCTCTAGGAGAGTCGGACAGACGTGGTAGTGCTTCGAGTCTGTCTAATTCGGCGCTGGCGATGGTGTCCGGCCGACCGAAGCTTGTTTGTAGAACTTGCATGACGTCATCAGCCTTGGCGCCGTGGATGAGGAGGTTTTCGACGGCTTCCCTCGCTCTCCCTCGCAGGCTACGGCGTAGGCGTGCTAAGTTTTCTTGCTCGGAGTAGGCGTTCGCAGCTTCGATGTATGCGGCGCGGAATGAGAGCCACTCTTGATGTGACCCGGCGTATGGCGGCAGCTCGATGGAGTGGCGGGGCGGTATGTTGTGTCCCGCTCTCGCTGCCGTGGCGATGGCCGACGCTAACTCGGAAAGGTCGACGAGTTGCGGATGGGTGATCCCGGTTGGCTTCTCTCCCGCCGGTGCTGAGGCGGGATACTGTTGCTGTTGCTTGTCTTGCGGTGTCTGCGCTGTAATGTGGCGAGGCGCGGCTGTTATGCGTTCTCCCGCCGGTATGCGGGCGGTATCTTGCTGTGTTTCTGTTGTCTGTTGCTGTTCTGTTTCGCCGCCGATGCCGGGTTCCAGTTGAGGCGGGCCGGCGCTGTCGGTGGGCGGCGGGTTGTGCGGCTGATTTGTGATAGCCAGCACGGAGAGGTGGCTTTCGTTAAGCCAATCTGTGACGCGATGTACTGTTTCTTCCTGCGTCGTGAGAGAGTCTTCATCTTCGGAGTCCTCTTCAGCTGCTATTTCCGCGACACGTGCGGCGGCGAGTTCTACTTGCAGACGTAGTAACTCTTGCTTTGCTTCGGCGAGGCGTCTGGATTTCCCAGACTTCTTTGAACGGCGAGATGCGACTTCTGTTTGAGCGGTGGTTGCGGGCTGCCTGCAACCTTCCCCCGTTGCTGTAGTATCGGTGGGGCGGGGGAGAGGTTGCCCTGTAGTTTTCCCGTCGGCGAGGCGGGGGGTCGTGCCCCCGCTGGTTTGTGCGTGCTGCTCCGTCGATGCGGTTTCAGTCGTTGTGTACGAGATGTGCGTAGTCCCGGTGCTGTCTGTAGGAGTGCCCTGCGTCGAGGCGGTCACCTCCGTCGACGTGGTTTCGGTCGCGGAGGTCCCTCTGGCGGAGGACGTCGGGCTACGCTTGCCCGTTCTTGATCTTGTGACTGGCATCCCTCGAAGAATCCGGCTCGAATGGACCAAAATGTGCCGACCGGCACCTGTAAACTGGGATTGTCGAGGGATGCGACAGTCGCTTGATGCAGTTGGGCCACCGTAAATGAAACCACCTATTTTTGTGCAAAGCTTCCTGTGTGTTCCAGTGTTCCTGTTCCAGTGTTCCTGTTCCAGTGTTCCTGTTCCAGTGTTCCTGTTCCAGTGTTCCTGTTCCAGTGTTCCTGTTCCAGTGTTCCTGTTCCTGTGGTGAGCTTGTGGAGCTGAGCATGCCACTGCCCGGTCCCACCGTGTTATAAACAAGTTTCGCCCGCGCAACTAGCGACTATTGGGGGGAGCTGAGTGCGCGGGCGAGGCGTGGGTGTGTGAGCGAGATAGTTGTGTGGTGTGTGAGTGAGATAGATGAAGCATCTTTATTTCTTATTGGAATAGTACAAGTCATTTTACATTATTTACAACATTTTATATACATAAGCCGTCCTGCACATACATCTTGTTATGATCGTTACTTGTAAACTTGGATGACTAGACTTCTTCAGCGAAACCAATTTCTGCCAATGTCGCCTGAGAATTGGCATAACTTGGACCACTGACGAGTTCTATAGCTTCCCAAATAGCCTGCCAATGCCTGGATTCCGTGGATAAATTAGAAGTACTTGACATTTTTTGCGCATTTAAGTGTGGTTCACTGAAATGCTATTACTCATCAGTCAACAATATCACTCAACATTAATATTTAGATATTACTGAATAAATTCACAGCATTAAATCCACAAAATTTTCAGGAAAAAATTACTACATATAAAAGACAAATTAAATATAAAAAAAATCACGGAATATAGATGTATGTCAACTAAAATAGATAGAAAGGTCAAACCGTGTATGAGACCTTAATCTAAGAGTTTTATGACCGACAAAGAAACCGGTATACATACATTTTGTATAGGCACGGCCTGCAGGCGGCGAGCCTAAACTAGTCGAAGATTGTATTGTTCAAAGTTGACTCACTAATAGTCAAACGCCTTGTGGGACATTGTAGTTCAAATTGGATATAATTACATTTGTAAAGCACACGTTTTGGATTATGTATCATCATTATTATCGGCTAGCCATTATTATCTACTTAGTACGGTAGTGTTGATGTCGACCTTAAGACGTCCTTCGGCTGAAAATCACTCCAATGCCCCAATGCACACCGCAGTAAGGTCAGATTCAGTTTGGTTAGGTTGTCGGAGTAACCATTTATCGGAGTAGCGTAACGTCGAACAAACGTCTCTCGGAGTTCAGTTTTTAAGCCCTCCAATGCTAAACATGAACCATATTAAAGCAATGTTTAAGTAAAAATTGTTTCTTTCTTTCTTTCTTTCCATTAGACTTCTACAACTCTTGGATTTGTGACACTTGCACCAATCACCTCCCTACCACCGTAACAAGGCCGTCTAACCATTTTGTTGTTATCCATCCTTTACTGCATTTACACAATTGCGTTCCCTTCCCGCCCCATTGCATATTACGTAGTTTGACACGTTACGTGGTCTGCCCATTGCTATTTTAGCTTTGCAATTCGTAACTGTATAATTTTGAAGCTTCTTACTACCAAAAACATCATTTATTTTTATCTGAAAATAATTCCTATTTACATTACAAATTTACATTTTTAGATTATAATAACAGTAAACCATTTACGTTAATAACTCTCTACACTCTTGTAAATAAACAGGAAACTTCTGAATCACAAAATGGATTTTATAGACGTTATTTCTAGTATGCCTAGGCATTGTTCCATGCTGTATTCATCAACAATTTTCCTTTCTCCTTCCTATATTTACGTCAGCAATTAAAGCCACGATTTCAATTCTGTATCAATAATACGTCATGCAATATTGAATTAATTTAGTATCTTATGTGTTACTTTTTGTTGGAAATCATATTCAAAGAACATTACCAACACAAAATACGCCGTGTGCTGTTTGCTTAGTTGCTTTAGAACACGAAACGAGAATACCGATACAACCGAATGCTCATTTCCTTTTTATACAACAACGAGTGCACTTTAACCATACGTGGGAACTTTTCACCCTGCACATACCATTGTGGCTGCATTTTCACATGATTTCCTATACCTACCTACGCACGGAATTGGTTCGAACACTACGGTCTCACGTTGTTAATTTATTTAGACAGGTATATGTGATCTTGATTTACCGTCACAGAATTATGAACAGTTTAGATTTGACATACAATAAGATTATTAGGAATGAGGAAAACATCCATATAGAGTTATTGGTTTCAAAATCAAACAGATTCCTAAGTTTTTTTAGACACAGTAATTTGAAAATTTGTTGCGATGTAACAAGAAAACCTTCTCATAATTTGTTTGTTTATAGTAGTGTGTTAGCCAATGAATGGATAGTAAATAAATTTAAACGATACCATAATTGTCTCCTTTAACGATTCGGATCATTAACATCGCCGAATGTGAAACCGCGAATTCTGAAATAAATATCTATTACGTGACTCATCAACTTTACATTCATATTTAAAGTGGTCGCGGTAGAAATCCACAAAGCGTCTCTAATAGTCGGTTTGTGGCCTGTGGTTGCAGGCTGCAGCTGCGACGTTTCCGGATCTAATCGTCGGATGGCTTTTTTAGTGCACGTTCGGCAATGTAATGTTGACACTTAGGCATGGACGCTTGAACCTGATATTTGTACTCTTTTATCTTTCAGCACTATATTATGTAATGTAGGTAATAATTACATACACTATTTTGACGGATAAGTTCCTACTAAATCTGATCTTCTGTTATCGGTAACTTAGTACCTATTTATCGCGGAGTGAGCCATTTGCATACTATTGACTGGGACAAAAAGTCTATAATTCTGGCTAATGCTTATGATGAGCAATATCTAGCTCCAGTGCTTGATTAATTGCACTCTCTACGCTTTTTGGTTATTCTTGTATTATAAGTTAACAGTGCGTAGTCCTATTCTAATTAGATTAGATTAGTTAGATAAATTATTTTTTTAACTCGACAAAAGTTATGAAAATACCACTTTTTAGAATAAAATACTACAGTTAGCCGTGATCCCCGTACGCCGTATGTTTAATCCATCAAATGCAAGATACCTGTTTTCGTGACCTGCGCTTCCTTGTTTCTTGTTTAGTGAGTGCTAATTAGTGCTAAAGACAAAGGCAGTTTTATTGAAATTGCATACCATCAGTAAATCTGAAATCTACACGTCTTGACCTCAAGATTACTGCCGGTATTCATGACCTGAACTTACTTGCATCATTTCCTCGACGCTTAATGTCGTGATCACTATTTAGTAACGCTCTTCTTTGGATTGTTCTGATATGTTTCTTTACCAGAGCCATAACATTCGACAATGCAATGCTTTTGTTGTGGAATGTGAAATAAGATTTCCTAGAAGACTACCAGTCTTCAAACGGGGAGTAAGATAGTTTTTGAGTGCGTACGTAATGCCCACTAATGTTTTAGGCGTCTGGAATTTCAAATGCTGTGATAATCCTTTTGTTAAACGACGTGCTATACTCACCTTCTTGTAAGCTCCATAGTACTTGATTACAAACGTCAAAGAATTGAAAACAGATATTTTTGTTGGAGGAGACTAGCTGTTCCATGAGAATATCAGACACATTTTCATTGGAAGGGTTATTTCAATTATTCAAAACAACTTTTACAAACTCAACTACGCGTTTGTAGTCTTAGAGAAATGAAACAACAATAAAGAAAATACTGCCTTAATAGTCGCCAACGCCATCGCGATAGGAATTACCGCTCACCAAATCGGCATCCTCATTCGCGAGTGCAGTGACACCCCTTCCACATAATTGAGTGCACAACCGCTTCGGTTATTAATTCGGCCATCGGACGCGACCGCGGAACCGATACCCGTACGTCACGGCGGCTGTCAATCAGAGCGGACGAGATGCGCTTACAATTGCACGATATCGACCCCGTTACTCTTACCAGTTTCACTCCGCCCTCCTAGATTTCATCGATAGGGCTGCCGACTGACCGCTTAAATACAGTTTAGGTAAAGTCAGACAGTTACATTTATATGCGTTTTAACGGTCGTCGAGGTTTACGGTAGACGTTTTTACAGTTTGTTGTTGTGTGGGACGTGTTAGTTGCTTGATATGTCTTTGAATGGACACGATAGGTGTGACACTATTGGTTACTATTGTAATGTTATAGGTACCTATTTATAATTTTACTTGCGGACGCGACAGACATTATAGTTACTATCCGTACAATCACATTGTCATACTGGAATTAATTTTATTTTCAAACCATCCAGGGATCTAAATTGTAACAGATATTTCGTTTGTGTACAATAAGGTAAAAACAACACAATACAGGAATTATATCAATCCGTCAATCAAAAATCCGTCAAGATAATTATTACTTTATTAGTAATGCACAATGTTAATTAGTGATAAAGCGCATATGTAACATAAATATTTCAGTTTAATTCAGTGAGACTAGCCCTATATCGGTCACAGTGTTTCATCCAATGTTGAAATGTTGAAATCGGCCAGCATTGTCACTGAGCGAGCACTCAAATATACATTCGACGTTCTGAAATAAGTATCGGCAGTTTCAAAATACCATAAAATTAAACAAAATGATTTCATAATTATGTCAGAGACACTGATACGGTCAATTTTAAAGTTATGAAATGAGCACATACAGCTTACGACAATTTGAGATTGATAAATGAGCTAGCGTTTTTAGAGTAGTTTACTTATCTATTGACATAAAGATAAATGAAAAATGCAGTAAGTAATTTTGATTACATCAAGTGAATTTGTAATAAAGTTTTAGTTCTGAACAAAAGGCCTTTAAAAAAAGGTAGGTTGTTATGCCCTGCTGATGGTGCTGTGGTAGTCAAGCATTCAACAATACACGATCACTCGGCGATGAGGTAGCCCGGTGTATCAAGGGATAAGGTGTACATAGCTTCTAAGGCATTCCTAGTTGATTCAAAAAACATATTCTAAATCTTTAATCTGGCATAATTTGGTGTAAGCTTAATGAATGAAGTTGCAGTGTCTGACAGACATTGGACACACGTCCCTTTTATGTACCTATTTTTCCTACAGTAAATTCTCAGAGAACTCAATATTTGCACACCAGTACCATTACTTTCGCCCTAAGCTCTGATACAGCTAGAGGCAATATTCATATACAAATTAAGGTTAATGTTGGTTCCCACGTGACAGTCATACAAACGTGGATGTGTAATGGCCTTTGCTTTCCTCCGAGCACGTCATCAAGTCATTTGGCGCGCTTTGAAGACGCTTTTTTGACTAATCACGCTCTCGTGTAAGAATTGCAGGTAGTGATTAAAATTAGATTGAGCATCATGACATTTCGTTTCGTATACAGTTTTTTTTATTTATTTTGACATTAGGCTTTTAACTGTACGGTAAACGTCATACCTTCTTTTGCAAACCTTTTAAATGCCACTGGTGCTCGACATTCATTTTCATTAGTACTCGTAACATTTGATTACACGTATTTTGATTCTATATATCGTTTCTACAAATTACAAAATTGGGTAATAAGGAGAATATTTGCGAAAATATCTTTAAGGTATAAGTATCAGTTGTATTTACAAATCATAGATTTACCTACACGCACAAAATCAACAGTTAGCCACGGCAGGAGTTATTATATCTCTCTCTATAGTTATCTTGTCACTTACTCTTTTTTATGTCTAGTACTTCTCTCTTCTTTCCCTCTGAACCAAATTTATAATGGTCTCTCAAATTATTTGTCAACGAAGGATATGATATTGGGTGTTTAGATTACCATAGCCAAGGGTTTTCGAAGTACCTAATCATCATTATCATTTCAGCCAAAATACATTAATTGCTGAACATAGACCATAGACTTGTACACTTACCTGAATATATTTGAATTAAATACCAGTAATTGATTGACATTTTATACATAAGTCTATCAAACTATTTAGGGATACAAAATACCTTACTTTCACCTTTCGTTATAATATTGTTAAATAATACTAGGTATTTTTATCAAAATAATAAGCAGTTTTAATATATTTTAAAATCATCTCATATTCTGATTTATGATTTGGTCACTCCTATATCCTTCCATAGCCTGGCCATGCTTAGCTATTGCAGGCATTAGCTTAAATACCGTAAACCATAGAATATTTGTTTTCCTACCCCTGTGATATTTTCAGATCTAATTACTTCTGGGATGTGGCGTGAATTTTTAAATTTAGCATTATAACCTGTTACTAACCTTAACCAGATCATCATGTATAATAATGCATGTTTAATTCAAATTTTACCTATGTGTTCAGCAAAAACACGAAAGAAAGGTGTGTTGTATAATTATAAATAAGATATACATTAAAAAGAAAGGTATTTAGTGCAAGTAAAAAGTGTCAGATGATTACACGGTGCTTAGGCACCGTACCCGACACTCTCATAAAGAATGTGTATGACACAAGTGGGCACGGAGCACTCGTTGCATCATTGTTATGCGGTGAAATACTTACACATGTTAGTGCGAAGTTTCAACAAGCCATTTGGGAAATGTTTAAACTTTAAACTGTGTCGCCAATATACTACGATGAAATGTATTTTTTCTGAGAATGATATTTCGACGACGAGTGGAATCAAAAAAAATATATACGGTTGAATTGAGAACCTCCTCCTTTTTTTTTAAAACGGCAGATTGACTACAAACCAAATCAATGGAAAGCAAAAATAAACGAATGTTAGTAGTTCGGTACAATACTTTTTATGTTTTTCGATAACGAATTTATAATAATTGCCTGATAAAAGATAAAAGGTTTGCCGCGTGCGTTTGTAAACTATTGTTTTTATTTAAAAAACCTGAAAAATTATATGAAAGACTGTGTTTTCAGAATCATTAATTTGTATTTAGGTCCAAAAAATTTACCAACTATTCGAGTTAATAAATAAATAAAAAAAATATTGGACAACATCACATACATAGATATGATTCTGTGGTAAGTAGCTAAAGCACTTGTGATACAGATTTCAGAAGCAACGACGGTACCACTACACCCAGACCCGAGACAAAATATAAAAGTTCGTTTTCTATATCGACCCGACCGGGACTCCGAACCCGGGGCCTCAGAGATGGCGCGACGCCAAAGTCCTGGCGGCTCACCTCTCGGCCACGGAGGTCGTCATCGTCGTCGTCGTCAATTGGTTAGGTTTCTTCATACAGTGGCCAGTGCATCCTAACTGACAATAAACATCTTATCCAATTCATCAGAATTGGATCGTCTGTCGTCTCAATTGATGTCTAACTCGAACTAATAACCAGTTAGCACGATCGACGAACGTCGTCCCGTCATGGTTTCTAATTCATGGAATCGACCTTTTCTAATTTGTGGAGACGACCTGTGACCTCATTGTAGACTTCGTCGATTTCTGTTCCACATAAAGTGATACTAAACGCCTGACACTAATGGACCGATACAGGGGCCATTACATAACTTAATCTACGCCATCGTTATCATTATTTTGGCACAGTGCGTACGTAGCGTATCACAAGTACCTGTATAATGTGACTAAATTGATTTTTGTACGTTCTCTGAGTAGTAAGTTATGATTCCAGCTTTAGGTTGTATTTGTAAGTCCTATTTAACAATTAAGACAGAATGAAATATTACATTTTAAGTCAGTTAGCGCAAGTCGACTTGTGAATAAAATCCTCCATTAGCCTAATTAGACTATTACCTAAGTTAACCTTAGATCTATGCATGATGATATGCTAATATATAATTAGATAGCTAGGTACACTTGCTGATTGAATCGCAAAAAGACGAGTATAAAAATATAAAAAACAGATTCATAATATCTCGTAAGGACAAAATGTACCGGTAGTCTCATTGGTGTGATTCAACTCACTATTTCAGAGTTTCTCTAACTAATAATAAAATAATAGGTACATACTTAAATGGTCTTCATTTTTGTAAGGAAAACTAAAATAGCATGGTATTGTGTGTGTTTGTGTGACGTCTCACAAGATAACGCTTCATATTCATCAACATCGACGTGACTTTGTTTTTAATTAATGGTTTTTATATCCTCGTTTGCATAATTTCGTAGATTTGTTTTCCCAAATGTATTATTTACGGTAAAACTACTAAAATAAATTTCTAGTAGCGATTGAATTTAGGGGAATGCTCAGTAGTGGAAAAATATAGGCTAAAATTATTAGCAGTGTTTTCAAAACCAACTGTCGACGACATCACAAGCTGCATCTAATGATTGAAAAACTATTATAAGCCATAGTCGTTACCAAAACCGACTTCCTCACTATCTCTTGAGGATGCTATCATCAGATCCTGGTCCTTGTCATAGGGTACTATAACCAAAATATTTGCTTTCCAACAAAAAAATCAAATCGTTTCATTAATGACGAAGCTATCAGTGAACACATATAAAACATTTTTTTTTATTCGGTTAAATAACTTCACTCATAATAGTAATTGCCAGCATCATGGGTATACGCTTTCATACATAGAAAGTTCTTATCAATGGTATTTCTCACAAAAACAATGAAATAGTTTAGAAACTTTCAATATCTAACATTTACATATATTGGTTTATTACAAAAGCAATAAAATATTTAATTGTATTTATCACATATACTTGGATTATTTCATACCATGGCTGTACTGGCGTCTATAAGGTTCATATTTGCATGCAAGAATTGGATATGTGTGTAGGTATATTATCGCTGCTTATACCCAGAAGCAATCAGTGTTCGGTTACGTTAATACCCACAAGGAAATGAGATCTAACAAATTTTCAATGTGTTTCCTATCTCGCATATTGTGTTATATGCAGACTATAGCTATGACCACTAATGACCTTTACTTAGTCCGATGGAAAACAGTGATATTGCGTGTGTACAAAAGTGTGAGATCACGTAGACAGTGTCGTAATTACGGTTTTTTCCCTTTCGGTACATATTCTATGTGGTTCTATCTGATATTAAAGGAGGTAGGATAAATAAAGAAATGAATAAATAAATATTTGACAACATCACATACATTGCTCTAATTCTATGGTAAGTAGCTAAAGCACTAGTGTTACAGAAATTAGAAACAACGACGTTACCACAACACCTAGACCCGAGAAAATATAGAAAAGTTCATTTCACATATTGACCCGACCGGGGATCGAATCCGTAACATCAGAGATGGCGCGACCCCAAAGTCCGGCCCGCTCGCCACTCGGCTACGGAGGTCGTCATATCTTTTATTTGAACGTTGATGTCCTAAATGCATGATGATTCCGTTTTTCGGAAAGTACATTAAGTCATAGACCTAAATTATGATCCAAATAGGTCTGGTTTCTCTTGAAAGGGTTGCTCATGCCAATGACTCTAATTTACCAATAACGTTAGACGGTACCGTGAATTTAGCAAGTGGAATGTCAATCACTTACATTTCAAACAAACGATATCTCGACTCGACTAGGCTTGCAGGATTGCCAATACAGGGTCATTGTCGTAGCGGACCTCAGTCTCCTTAGGGAATAGAAAAATGCAGGACCACTCATATAAACTAAAAAATAAGTAAAAAAAATATATAAGCAAATTGAAATTGTTTTTTATATTTTTATACTCGTATTTTTGTGATTCATTCAGCAAGTGTATCTAACTATCTACCTATTGGCATATCATCATGCATAGATCTAATAAAGTACATCAAATTATGATAAAATAAATTTGCCTGCCATTTGGAATTAAACATGCATTTTTTCAGTGTAAGTACGTAGAGCACATTGCAATTGAAATAAATGAACTCATCCGGGTTTATGTATATTTCGCAACATGGAACGGATGAGTGGCTCTACATGCACTGAATGCTGCGGTCAGAACAATAACTCTACAACAATCGGACGATGTGCGCTGACGTCCACCTAGTTTCTATACGATAGAGGTTTAGAGGCCTTATGGTAAGATAAAATTGTATCAGATCATCTTAAAATAACATAAAATGCATCTCATGAGAAAAATAAACTAAAATGAATAAGCATCTTGCGCGAAACTTTTATCGATTTAGCAAGACTGAGGTCTTACTATACTATCCCTACTAATATTATAAATGCGAAAGTAACCCTGTCTGTCTGTCTGTTTGTTACGCTTTCCTGCTTAAACTTCTCAACCGATTTTGATGAAATTTGGTATAGGTATACGTTGACTCTCAAGAACGGACATAGGCTACTTTTTATTAGAAAATAAGAGGGGGGGGGGGATGGGGGTAATGCCACCTTCGAAAGTTTATATGGAAAAATGTTTATTTTTGAAGTTAGAGATATGAAATTTTGGCACAAATATAGCTCGAAACTTGGATTAAAATAAAGACTAGTCGAACGAAGTCGCGGGCACAGCTAGTTTACAATAATCGTAAAAGTGCACTACTGAACAATTAAATTCAAGATTCTTGAGTTTTCTGTGAACGCTTGTTTTTGTGATATAGTGATATAGTAGTTTATGTGGCATACAAATTTTAGTTTCTTCAGGAAATAATCATTAAAGAAATATTTCCAACAATAAAATGAGATTTTTTTGTATATTTAGATTGAAAAGAGAAACCAAGGTATTTTAAAATTACAATCATTTAAATAAAAACGAATAGTATATTTGTCACTGATCATACTTCGACACGTTTATTGTTATGATGATGGATACAAAGTGCGAAACATTGTGAGACAAACAAAAGCAGAAAATACGTGATTGTTTAAAGTAGATAGGTTAGGTAATTAAAAAACTACCTTCGAACAAACCGGTCTCCAAACAGGTCTCTTGGACAACTTATCTTTTACTCGAGAAGTGCATACTCATTGCACATAATGCGTTAACACAATTTCTGTATTTGCTTTTACGTCACTAATCAAAACAAACTGTTTTTTTAACCGAATTTTATTGGCTATATAAGTTTCAGTTGTAGTTTAAACCAATTTACAAAAGGAGGAGATTCTAAGTTTGACTACGAGTATGTGTATATTTTATAGTTTTCTTTGTGATGTTATTCTGAAAATAGAGGTATGGAAATGATATAATGTTTATAAGCTAAGTTCTAGTACTAATTTTTAAACAGTATTAACACAAATTCGTAACTAATTCAATTTAGCCATTACTGTCAGATTTGAATTGAAGCGCTATTTTTTGTAATCGTCTTAAATTCTGTTGTTAATAAGGTCACTTTTCCATTAATTGGCGTGACGTTAGAAAGAGGCACGTGAACACGTGCCAGGGAGCCAAGGTGACGGCCAGGGATTAGCCTCGCTCGTGACATTGCCAGTCGAGGCCAGGGCTGAGCTAATGTTTAGAGCGTAAAACGGATTAAGCTTAAAAAACACTATAATCAGCTAATCGAATCGCCATGAGCACGTGCCGAAGGAGGTCTACTACCAAAAACGAAATATGTCGGATATAATGACGGATTCCAATTTTTAATGAGAGATAATTTCACAGGCACCTTATTATTAATTTGGGCGACAAAAATACTGACTGAGCCACAAGTCGCCCAAGCCCAACTATTAAAAAAACGCTTATATTGCATTTAAAGTCAGTGCCTTACGCTTATGAGGTTTCAAATGGGTTCTATTTCAAAAATCTATTAAAAAATCTAGCATCAAAAAAAACTTACCTAACCTATAAAATAGGTTTTTACACTTAGGTATCTACTATAAGTCATCAAGTTTTTTTACGCTTATGTACCTACTTCTAGTCATCTTTAAAGCTGGAATTCAACTTAATAAATGCATATGACCTGAAACTTTGATGATGGAGTTGGGAAATATATGTATTCCATAATTGTGCAGGTATTTTTTTTTAATTTTGTCAATGACTCATTTGCGATATTTCGGGATAAAAAGCCCTATAATGTTATTCTCATAAATAAAATATTTAGCTGCTAAATTTCATTGAAACCCATTTAATTGTTTTTGCGTGAAACAGTAACAAACATTCAGATATCCATGCCAAGAAACTTTCACGTTTATTTTGCTTTTTCTCAGCATCTAGGGCAACAATCTAAAGTAGATTTAATAATATTTTTTTGTATAACATACAGCCCTAAAATGGGGCTTCGCGTGTCGCGATCATAATTAGGGAAACCTTTCGTTGCGAATGTCACTTATGGATTTCATTTACGCATTAATCCTGTGAAAACTGCTAGTTTTACGACTCAGAATCACACGAAGTGAGAACGCATCGCGTTTTTATTGAAAAGAATTTGTATGTGACAATTGCTTTCCAATTCCTCTGTGTATCAATGTTGTTGTTAGTTAGAAAAACGGATTTTAATTTGGGAAAACAGGAGCAAACAAGTCTGGAATTTTCTTCAGATGTGCTGATAAGTGTAGTGTTGTAAGTGGATATATTTTTACTTACATTCGTTAAGATTTTCCGTAAACTAAAATATACCAAGATCATAAACTCGTATCTGTACTTGTACATACTCGTACACACTATATATTTAAACGTTAATCAATCCAAAACAGTTTTAAAATAAAAATATACAAATTAGGTACCACCCGGTTCAAAATGCATTAACGTATAAGAATCTGTCCTCTTAATAAATAATGAATTAGTTTGATCTATTTAGATCATAGGTCAAGTAGAATTATTTCAAAAGAATATTTGACAATCGTCCTTTTTTCAATAAAACCTTGTACTTGTTCTCTATATTATCTCTGCAGTGTTACAAAATCTAAAAACCTTGTTAACATATAGAGATACCTACTACGTGAACTTTAAAGAAGATAAGTTCCTATTATTTGTTAGAGTTGGCCTCCTTTGCGAGTTTGTATTTTAGGTTATGGCCACAGAAAGTACCTATGTTCTTACTGCAAGTACTAAAATCTGAGGCAAAAAATTATGTTTATCTATCCCCACAGCGACACATCAATTGGTGCGTACTTTTGCATTTAGCAACGTTATGTACTTTACATATAAATTGCCTTTTCGTGAAACAGTTTTTATTGTAGCATTATTTATATGTATAGTAGTTTTGTAAAATTCTATAACGCCATAAATGGCGTTATAGAATTTTACAAAACTAAATGATGGTAAACCATTACGAACCCAATCAAATTTACTATTTGGTACATAAAAAAATCATCTCCACAACAATTTATAACATTTTGAGTATCAATATGTCGTTTTTATGCATATCACAATTCAAAGTAGTTTCTTAGGTGGAATATGAAAAGTATTGGTATTATAACAGTTATATTAGGGGTCATCCATAAAGTACGTCACACGTAAAGGGGGGGGGGGGGGAGGGGGTCGTAAAAGTGTGACATGGTGTGACAAGGGGTGGGAGGGGTCCTAAGTTTCGTGACATCACATTTCAAAATCTAGAGGTACTAATCGCGTAATTTGAAATATTAATTAAACTAAAAAATATGTCCAACTCTATCTTTACATAGGGCAATACGGTTTAAATTGTATTGTTGACAAGTTCATAGGGTTCAAAGTCCATGGACTGAAGATGATTGAGTTACTTTTTCTTCTTTTTCTTTATATTCATTAGTTTATTTTTTTGTTATTGTTTCAAATATTTGATATTATGTTGATTTCATAAAAAAGTACTTAATTTAAATGGAAATAAAACTAATTTCGAAACTGCTGTTTTAATTTAATAATTTTTCGATGTTAAATTGCAAAACATGTGTGTCACACTAGGGAGGGGGGGGGGGCTCAAAATCTCATGAATTAGTGTGACGTACTTTGTGGATGGCCCCTTAGATTTTAAATATGATATTCCCGATTTTTTACATTTGGTTGTAGTATCTTGCATAACTACCTAACTACCTATACCTAGGAAACGGAATAGATTTTCATCCACTTGAAAGGTCTGTAAGTTAGTGAATATTCAATATGTTATTGTATTTCACGCAAAAATGTTAACAACTCCATGTACTTTGTACTGGTAGGTTGCTTAAATAGTGTTGCAACAACAAAATGTAACCTATGACATTTTTCGTAGTTCCGAAGGTTACCGGTTGGCCAACTAGGCAGATTTCAATATTAAACGTAGGTAATCAATTGGTCACGGAGGAATTTAAACTTGTAGTGAATAATTAAAACGCAAACCTAAGTAACACAAGAAGACAAAAAAACTTGAGAGTTTCAAATTGTTTTATTCGTCATTGAGACAAAAGTCTGATATGATTAACATCATCTTCACGTATTTATCCTATACGTATTGTTCAGATCTATTTATCTTATAATATTTTTACGGAACTACTCGACCCATTTTCGTAGTTCACTTTAGCCAGTTTAAACTTAAGACTAGGATCAGTTTTCAAAAATATCGCATATGCTTTGACAACAATATGATTTTACGGCATATGATTTTGCTGCCCTAATATAATATTTTTAAGTTGAAAAAAAATTTGCTTCCTTTCTTAAATATTTAAGTCTTGAGCATTCACCTCTCAAACGAATACTTTAAACACAGAATTTATAAAAAAAATACTTAGAAAGCGACTTATCTGCGTTTTGCCAAACGCTCGTATTTGAAATTAATAACTTTCTTAGGCAACAAAAGACAATGTAACTTAATTTAGTACTTGTACCTTCCATTAAGAGGAAAAGATGCAACTGATGTTGCTGCTTTGTAATTTCATTTAATTGGCACAGAGATTATTACGACATTATATTGTCACCCAACCCATACAGTAGAGACAATTTGCGCTGCAGACAATTTTTGATACTTATTGTTTTAAAATCGATCGATAAAATGTTGTAATATTCGTGCTGACTTGATACGAAAACTTATTGTATTCGAGGAGCATAACCATTCCCTAAATTAAGGTGCGTTTTTTCTACCACATGTGACATTCATTTTAAGAGAAGCTGCAGGTCCAAACAAAACTGAGTTCAATAAACCGATCACGAAGCGTGACAAAAGACACACTAGTTCGGAGCGAACGCACAATCATGCACCGCGTGCAATACGGGATCTGCGCTTGAGCAGGTGCCTTGTTGACCAATACGCCGGCAAACCATCGATCTGACGGTCCATTTGCATAGCGCAACGTATCATTATTTCAAACGTTGTTTTAGAACATCCGTAATTATTGGTATTGGTATCCTGTATTTGTGATTTAATTCTAGCAACATCTAATTTTGTTTTTGTACTCAAACCATTATTGGTCTGGCTCTGTGGCTGGAAGCTTTCTACTTACGCATTTACTGATCACAGGTTCTATTACCGTACAATTTTTTTTTGTCCGCTAATATTTGTTTGTATTAGATTCGGTTTTCTGCATTGATACTCTATGTTTGTTGGAAACTATGTATGTTATAAAGGATCGAAATAAGTACACTTAGTACCCAAAATATATATTATTTACTAACTGTTGACTGAGACTTCGTTGATGTTAATTTGGGATTAAAAGTTTAAACATACTCGTAGCTTTCCAATTCATCTTTGAAATTGCCTTTGCCCTGTGGTTATTAGGCATTAAATCCCCCTAATTCAGCAACATTTGTGGAATAAAGTTTTAATTAAAAAAATGCATTATTATGTGAAAAATTTACAATTAAATCCATATACAATATTATCCATGCAAACTTTACAGTTTAAAATATTAATAGTTATACATATTTGGTACTATTTATCAGATATTTTATGTATCTATTATGGTTTTGGGGATTTTTATTAACTAATATAAATTGAAGTATGCAATACATGTATATCGCTTATATAGCCGACTCATATTCGGCCGATGGTTACAAAACACTACCAATACATCCGTTTAATGTCTTTAATCGGTCTTCATCCGTCACTTACGGTACGGCACATATCAAAGGATACCGGCCCTGGTAGGTAACAATCATTTCCGATATGTTTCCACACTGATATGGTATACATTGTTCCTTAAAAGTACAGACAAAATTCGGTCACCTTGCGCGAAGTTACACCTACACAACTGTTGGAATTACCAGCCCATACGACACATAAAAATCTGTTGATTACATTAATTTGAAATATACGTGAATGTTCGAGTAACGAGTGCAATTAAAGCTTCCTTAAAAGAATTGATAAAGTTATTTCGTTCCGACTTTGTCCTTTATCAGAATTCCAGAATAGGATTGCGGTTTCACTATGGTCCATAAATGGAAAAATCAACATTCAACAATACGACATTCGCTTTTTGTAACAGTTTCATAATTGCACTCAATGAAGTAAACAGTGTGCTCAATATTCACAATTATGTAAACTGTTTCACAAAGCTTAATTTCGACTTTTATTTTGAAGTACCTAAATTTAACGTGTTCCACTTTAAAATGTCATCTCCTTTAATCCCACTCTAGTGAAAGGAGATGAAGTAGTTTAAGTTCATTTGTTCTGTTACAAGAATGTGCCGAAAGTAAAAATAATCTGAATTGAGCTCTCTCGGTTACGAGGTAATTACATACGAGATTTCTTTTAACTTAAACTTTGGAATTAAAGATTCCGATTGTTGATAATTATGAAATTTAAATTTACTTTAAAATAATTGAGACATATTCGTTTGAGTGGAACACGGCAAGAAGCTTAGTTCGATTTTGGTGGAAAGAAAGTAGGAATTTGATATCCGTTAACTTTTGAGGGAACGTGTTTGAGTATTTGGAGGTAATCAATACAGGCCTACTTTTGCATGTACGTGTTAATTACCTACCTGTATTCAATCTGGTGTGGATTCTCTACATTTATCTAATACATATATTTTTAAACGCATTTAACTACCACATTTTAAAATTTGATAGCTTTGAATTTATAGGTACTTTAATTAAGACATAAATAACATTTTATTGTACCTACCTACTGGTAAAGCTGGCTTTAAAATTAAGTTGAAAATCTACATAGAGAATATGAAAGATTTAGGTAGTTTCATGTGCCTTAATATAAGAACGGAAGTTAGTAATTCTTAGGGTGTTCATATACAATTAACAGATTTATACGTTAAAATATAATTATGTCTGCCCACTCCACGCTTGCGCTAGAGCAGCGTTGAGCGGCCCGGCACAGACCGTGACATAGCACACCGTTACTAATGATCGATTCACAACGGGCATGCTTCGGTATTAATAAGCATAACCAGCCAATCTTATACACACGATAAGATATATCGAATAAATAATATACGAGAGTGCGCGCCGTTCCTAACGGCTCATTCACAGTGCTTCGAGAGATTGCGTTAATTGGGGAAAAATTGCTGGCTAAGTCAGAGGTTCAGAAATATTGAGGCTATTTTATAAGGCGGTAAAAGTGTGTAGGTATGGTACTGGTTTATTTCAAAGATCATCGTCATTATCATTGACTTGCCCTCTTTTCAGTTTAGTTTGATCGCCATTAGTATTTCCTGATTTGTACGTCTTTAAACCTACTCTACTCTAAAAAAACATTTTTAATTTTAATCTATGATAAAATCTGGGTTTATTTTCGCTTTGCAGGTATATTACAGATAAATGAGGAATTACATGGTTTTTACTTTTGAGTTATAAAATTTGACAAGTGTTTCTCACAAATATTTTAGTAGTTCATGCATGATATTGGGGTTTTTGATTTATTTTATTACGATCCAAATTAAGTTTACCTACATTAGGCAACCGTTTCATTTAAAATGCATACATTTGTGTACGGAAAGAAATCGCGAGTCTACGGTCGGTATTTAATACTTTTTTTGGCCGGTACCTTTATGTTAATCGTTTGTCGAAGGAGGCATTAGTGTGGATAGGCCGTAACACTGATGATAGTCTTTGCAAACTGGAATTACAGCTACGAATGTTCCTTATAAACCGCAAAATGTTAATTCTCGCGTGCAGTTTCGATCAGTATGTTTATGCACGGCACGTTCATCCGATGGGATATCATCGGTACGTTCAACTACTAGAAATTTATTTTCTTTGTCCAACCAATGAATATTGACAACAACTATGAGTACTTTAGTGCCAACATTTTTGAATAGTTTTACCACGGTAGCCTTAGTCCTTTTCAATAAAATAATTTGTTGATATTTAAAGCGGCTTTAATAGCTAACACTAAGTTTTTATGTAGGTAAGTTCAAGGCATTATTTATTGCGAAACTTAGAAGCTAAGTAATTTAGCAAGCGTCATCTGATAGATGTAGCTTTTCAAAAACCAAAAAATTCATATTATCAAAATGCATTGTCAATTTGTGGATGTGGATAAATAAGTAGTTTTGGTTCTTCAACAAATTTCTAATTGGTATACAAAGTGTAAATATTATCAAGCATATCAAAATTCGACGTGAACAAAGTGCTAAAATTGTCTAATGTTTACGTAACAAAAATCGCAGCAGAACAATTGCATTTTCAAAATTGATTCATCGCAGTACACCACGACGGTTATTGATAATTGAAAGCCATTATTTACCCTTGATTGCGGCTAGAAAGTGTTACTTTCTATAGCGGATACAGCAGCGGCAACAATAATCCCTACTTCACGTTATTTTGAAGAGTCCACGTTCGCTTTGCATTCGCACTGCCGTCACGCCTCGAAAGCGAACAATCTTTTTGTCATTTGTACCTACTCGTAAGAAGATAAACAATGATTATAAACGCTTTCCAAAGAGACTCAACATTTTATTTTTGTCTGAATTTCCAAGTGGAAAATTGAGGCGGAGCTCGTATAAAACTCACTTACTTACTGTTATTTTTGAAACTTTACCCTCTGATAACCATGCACTTACTTGTACGTAGGTTTGTGGAAATGCGAATCGGTATGTGTTAAATAAATTACATGCAACTAGTATTCATGTTGATTTCTCTATCATGCAACTGAAATTAATAAATGCTTATAGCTAAGATATAAAAAGTGTAAGTATAAAGCACTCACACTACCTTCTGATAATTACAATATGCGGAAAAAAATGTGCACATACATAATCAATTAGTAGATGTAGGTAAATAATTTAGATATGTTCATTTATATCTGTGGTGTATTCATTTCGCTAGGAAAAACAATCAAGCCTCTTGTATTTTCTCTGCCAGAAAATATGAGACGAATCTAAAATTTAAACTTGATGACCTGAAGAATATATATTTTTATATGAATCAGTTTAAATATCACACATCGAGACATCGTGTCTCGATGTGTGATATGATATTATAATAAATAGTGACAAGCTTAACTAACTTCTATCGTACATAATGCATGTATGTTTAAGCATAAATGAAACAAATGCCAAAAGATGTTTCCGCATCAAACGACGTGCCAAGCAGCTTCCATATGTGTCCCCATTTTCACTGTATTGTCTGCCACTCAGGTGTGAAAGGCAATATTTCGCTCAAGTCAGCACTTCACAGGTTTGAATTCCTAAGTAGACAGGGATAGCCGACGCTATCTGCCAGACGTTCTGCGGCTGGCACCGTCGACCGTGGGGCCGCATTAACGCCCACTCTCTAATGCTATGAAAGGATTGCATTGCAAACACGTAGGGTTTCGGTTTACCAACATATTGAATCAACAAAGCTTGTAAGCCCATTGTCTTACACACTATAAGTACCTATATTTAAATAATGCGGTTATATCTCAGTGCCGTGCCGTAGGTAATCAAAAAATTGAAAGCGCACGCGATGTAAACTTTTACTCTTCAAATTCACAAAAAGAATCGCACAGATTCGGAACGATTCACAACAAATATTAGAGGTTTTAACGCTTTCCCCATTTCTCTTGTATTAACGAGTGTAAAATTGATTACGGCCACCATAAAAGAAATGGTGGCTCGCCGATTTGCCATCTTACTTAACGACTACTATAATTTACCTATCATCGAGCACATTACCGCTAAGTAAAACTTTTAGAGCCACATATGGTTGACCACGCGAGAATAGCGGTCATTACTACCTCGATGACGCGGTTTAAATAACACTATGCAATGACGGACCTCGACAATTACTCTGCATTATTGTCTTATCACGATTATCTTCAATAAAACGACCTTGAAAATACAAAAATAACAAGTTAAACGTTCTTTTGATGCAAAACACCAATTAAAATTTACTTTGACCGGAACTCACGAGAAACAATGTGTTTATCGTCTTACTTAATAGTCTGGGAATTTTACCATAATTTACATAAAACGACTAGCATGAGAGACATCGCCCAGACGCCTGGCGTGCAACGCAACGGAAATCTTACAAAGCGGCTTTATTTAAAATTCTTTTATTTAATTATCTTTCGTAGAGGACATATAATTAGAACTCATGCACTAGATTTAACTAGATTGAGAGTAAGTTGTATTGTTACTGGAAGAACGCAGGAAGACAATGCCTTTATATTGTTGTAAGTGCAACACGTAATGAGACACTCGGAAAGTGTTATAATGTGCTTAATTTCCTATTTATTGAGTCACATACTCGGTTTACATGTCCGTAAATTCGATGACAAGGAAATATTGAATGACTCACGTGAATGCTTCAGTAAACAGAACTGGTTTAAGTGACATGCAATGATTTTATTTTGTTTTACTTGTTATGTATAGACTCGTATTCACTTATCGTGACCGTTGCACGATAAGGTGAACAAGATTTTATGAGCTTATAATACTACAGTCACAAAATAGTTAGAATTATTAGGTACTAGCGGACCCGACAGACTTCGTCCTGTCACAAAGATTTGGAATGTGGCTTGACTCTATAAATTTTAGTTAGAAAACGTTTGTACTGGAAAAAAAATGGCTGTCTTTAGAGTTTTTGCAGCAATTATTTGAATTTTTCTCGCAGTAAAAACCATCCTTGGACTTCAACGAACATTAAAAAAAAAGAATTGTCAAAATTGGTCCTGGGGTTGTCGAGTTATGCGCTTACCAACATATTTAGCGATTTATTTTTATATAATAGATTCATATTTGTTTACATTACAAAACAGATTTCTGTACTATTATTATTAAATTCACATAGAAGTTTGAAACATTATTTGGACAAGTTCTTTGATGACCACAATTAAGAGTTACGTGAGTGAGTGATTTCAAATAAAAAAAATAATCCTGTGCAAATTTTGATATTAATTTGTTATTTTAAATCACATAAAGGTTGACGTGTCTCCTGAAACGAAACGAGCTTTACCTATCTACATATAGGTATGGCCCTTTTAGCCGAATTCAAAAAAGGAGGTTTTACAAATCATTCGTATATATTTTTTGTGTGTTTTCCGATAAAGTCATCGCTTATAAACCGAATTTAGTTGTTGTTGTTAGTCTAGGATCTGGTGAAGTCATCCTAGAAATATCATATTTTACTTAAAATTATTATAAAATGCATGAGGGTTATGAATGTGTGTGACAAATTAAACAGTGAAAGTGTCGCGTCTTTCCGACCGTCGATCACGGAGATTGAGACGAGTTTTTACTTGAACTATTTTAAACATTACGTTGTATTGTGTGCGCTAATTGCGCATGTCGTCGTTGACGGATTAAGTTCAATGCCTCAGCGGCTCGACCTCGCGGTGCGTTTTTAGCGAGTTGCGGCATTGTCGAGTTATTGGGCAAAAACTTACGCGCCTCTAAGATGTCGCAGGAGACGCTTGTTATAAACTCCGATTGTCGAGAGTGTCTAATCAATTTAATTTGTAATTACCGACGGCTCACTGAATGTTACATGGATTACAAGATCAGTATCTACTTTTTTCTTAGTTCGAGTTCATTTCGTGTCAATGTTGGTGCTCCTATCAACAGAAAATAGTGTACAATTATAGTACAGAAAATCGTTCATATCACAAATGTCAGATTGTAAATTTGTTTGGTATCCTATTGAAATTCGCTCGTGGATTTCCTATAGCCGATACTGTGGATGTGCATCATAATCTAACTGATTTACTACCTGTTACATAAGTATAAAATGACGGTAATCGGTATTATTATCCTAACAATAATAGATATAATAAGTCCATTTTACACTTCATAATAAATCATCAGTACATTACATTGCTATACGTCTAATAACTCTGATTGGCATATTACTCAATAATACATCGGACTGTAACGTTGAATATCCAGTACATCAATCGTAATTAAGTAGGTATTTCATATCTCTGTTTCCGCAAAGTCACCACGCATAGTATCGATGCGACGTAAGATTTTCGATTAA
The DNA here is from genome assembly GCA_037074685.1 of Glyphodes pyloalis. NCBI lineage: Eukaryota > Metazoa > Arthropoda > Insecta > Lepidoptera > Crambidae > Glyphodes > Glyphodes pyloalis. Next base: position 7,911,202 of record JAYKKO010000004.1, read on the forward strand.
ATATTAGCAAATCGGGTTATTATTTGCAATAAGAGTGACACGACATTCTAAGTGCAGTTTGACACCATTTGTGAAAAAGTTAATATCGGAGAATATTGCGTCACTTCTTAAACGGCGAATATGCTACATTCTTATACATACGTATTTAGTTCACAACCGTAACAAATATTGTGAATAAGCAAGCACCCTACTTTATTTAACAGTCATAGTATATTCGAAAGTTACTTGAATACCTACCTGTTATTTTAACTCGTCACATAATTTATGCGTGTGGGTAAATCAAGATGTTATCTGCCACGTAGCGAGTAAGCGAATTAAAACGTTTAAGAAGTCATTAACATTAATTGTTTGTTCGAGAAAAATTAACGTTGCATTTAATGACTGTACTCAGACTTTATGGAAAAGAAAAGTTGGCCAAAAGTCCCAATCTGCAAAGAGGTACGTAACAAATAGGGGTCACCTATTTGTTATTATGATGACTGATGGTCTCGTAAAAGAAATTAAGCCTGATAGTATGGGTATTACACAGTAATGGTAATCCACTGGAACGATAATAATTTTAACATGTTCTAATTGTATAAAATATTAAGTAATTTTTGTCCCATAGGAAATATTCTTTTGCCGCACACGAATGAGTCGATTTTTTATCTAAGTTGTTTACTACCAGGAAAATATTATTTTATGAATAAATTAAATTACATGCGTCTATTAAATGGTGTTTTTTAATTAAATTTTATTCGCCAAACAGTTCATGTGTACAAGATTACTGGCCAGCTAATTATTATTAAATACTTATTTGATTTGAAGGAAAAGAATATCTGTGGTTTTTTCGTTAGGGTAATGCTGTAAAGTATTCCAAGGTATTTTTAAAAAAATATTATCCTATGTCGATTTATAATCCTTTAAATTTTCGTCATTTTAATTCAGTCTTCATTAAGCTTTCTAAGTAACGCCCAAATGCCGGCCTTACTGTGGATTCTCACGGTATTTGCATTGTTGTACAAAAATCTCAAGGAAGATGTTAGTATTATTATTACATAAAGCTGTTATGCTTTATTAAATAAAATTCTAGCATATTTCAAATGAAGGAACTATCTAATATTTCCTGGAATGACTATATCTCTAGTATATATTTTTGTGTTGTCAATTAAATTACGTGTCAGTCATTTGAAATTGTGAATGCATTTCACAATCTTTCCGTTAGGCGCATCCTCAATTTAGACGCGTGTACTACCATAACGAAGAGCATGCGATGGTATAAAATTATTAATAAATTCAGTACTTTACCTTTTCCGACAGCTGTGTCCAGGAAGATCATGCAACGTACGCATACATATGTATATTTTAATCGAAATTCATATGTTAATATGTACTTGATGCTGTTTCCGTATGAACAATTTAATATCAATGTCTATCAAAGCAAATAAATCTTACATATTTTGACAAGGATTAAATTCCTACAGTTTTTATGTCTAGAAAGAACCGCTTGCTGGCGATAAAAGAGCTTTCTTTAAGAGTTTTGTGCTACTTAGAATTTCTATCCATCTATTTTGAATGTTTTATTTGAATTTCGGTAAAAAAATGTATTTTAATAATGATGTGAAATCCTAAAACATTTAAATGCACTTTATTATGTTAAAGAAATAGACTAAAGCTGTCGAGCGGAAATTGTTTGTTTTTAATTGCATTTTTATTGTTTTTTTTTTAAATTAGGCCTCTTAGTTTTTGACTTATGATCCAATGCATTGTCCACAGATGCGAGGTCAATGGTCCAATTGAGCCATGCGGAGCGACATCGCCTACCGCGGACTGTCCCAGCACGTCGAGCTGGACAGGGCCGCCGACCCACGCGACCGGTTCACGCTGCAGGAGCTCATCGGCGAGGGCACCTACGGCGAGGTGTACTGCGCGCGCGACAAGAGAAGCGGCAGGCGCGTCGCTGTCAAGGTATGCCATGCCGTCTCCTATGAGTGGAAAGGGTTACCGACCCACGCGACCGGTTCACGCTGCAGGAGCTCATCGGCGAGGTCACCTAAGGCGAGGTCTACTGCATGCGCGACAAGAGAAGCGGCAGGCGCGTCGCTGTCAAGGTATGCCATGTTGCCACCTATTAGTAGAAAGGGTTACCGACCCACGCGACCGGTTCACGCTGCAGGAGCTCACCGGCGAGGGCACCTACGGCGAGGTCACCTAAGGCGAGGTCTACTGCATGCGCGACAAGAGAAGCGGCAGGCGCGTCGCTGTCAAGGTATGCCATGTTGTCACCTATTAGTAGAAAGGGTTGCCGACCCACGCGACCGGTTCATGCTGCAGGAGCTCATCGGCGAGGGCAACTACGGCTAGGTCTACTGCACGCGTGACAAGAGAAGCGGCAGACGCGTCATTGTCATGATATTTCATGTCGTTTCCTATTAGTGGAAAGGGATGCTGACGCTCGCGACTGATTTACGATGCGGGATCTTATCGTTGAGGGCAGCTACTGGGCAAGGACTGAAGACCTGCGCGATCATGGAACAGAAGCTCATCGTGACCAACGCGCAGTTGAAGTGTATCGCGAGCTGCAGCAGCACCTATAGTTTCGCTGTATTTTGATGACTTTATCAATAGGCAATGACAAGGTGCAGAGGTGTTTTATTGCATAATCTCCGCTCCAGGGGAGTCCAATACGCGCTGTTGTCTTTCCCGTGGCTTCGGTACAGGGTACGAGGGTATTTTATAAGCACGTACCTTCTCCGTCGTGAAAGACCTAATCCACTACAATGGAAGACCGGCACCAATGTACTCACTATACTCTTCATTTGCTTTAAAAGTGTTTCTTCTTCATTGAATGACGAGTAGGCAGGGTTATTGACCCATACGACCGGATTAGGCTGTAGTAACACGCCAGTGAAGACAGTAAAGTGCACTGCGAGCGAAAATATGCACAAAGGTCATAGGGCTTTCCCTGTGTTGTATGTATTTACAATAAATCATTCGTTCTACTTGAAAGAAAACCAGAATTTAATGATTTTTTAATTACGACTTAAATCCTGAAATAATTATTAGGTAATATAAAGGGTTCCGATATTCTATTAAAAGTTGATAAAAGACACAAAAGTTTGTGATGTTTGATCGTTTAATTGTTTGTGACATTTTAGTCGAAGCCAAGTTTTAACAAATTTTCTACTAAAACCCTTATTCATTTAAGATATTCCAAATATAACGCGTTATAGGGACAAAGTATCTCCGTGAATATTAGCAATTAATCAAAGCATGGTTTATGCACTATACTGCAATCAAGTGTAACCACGCATGCTCACGCGAGAAGATCCAGTTGATTACATTATTATCAACGATATAGTTTCTGTTTTTATGCTCCAACTCCGTTAACATGTAATATTAAATTGAGTTATTTAGCCCGTATATTGTGCAATTTAGTGTTCTTATTGATTTTTATTAGATATTAAATACTCGCAGACATCATTACCTACTCAGGTAACTGTTTTTAATAACACTAAAAATGCAACATAAAAAGAAACAATAGCAAAAATAAAATAGCATTAGAATTGTTAATTACGTAAATATGTCGTATGTTTTACTTTGTTATTTTATAATGTTGACGCTAAAAAAGCCTAAATTTATGATTAATAGCTTTTAAGATACTAAAAATATAAAAAATGTGTGTGATACCTTCTAAGTTATTTAATTCGGTAGATGTGATATTAATTTTGATTTCAAAACACAAGTTTCCCCATAGTTAGTTGGTAATAATCGCTTACACCTGTAAAACGAGACGCTTTGTGAATGTTTTACCATTATTCAAAACAAAATGTATGAACGCAAGAGAAAATAAACTGGAGAAATTTTATTTACGATACTATTATTTATCCCTCGATTGAAAAGATTTTCTCCGCAGAATAACCCTACTTAGAGGTTTGTTTGAAAGCCTCCATCTTAGGAGCCGTTTGTTTATGATAATGGTCAGATAGCCTTCTGTATAAATAATGCAGTAGGTAGTAGAAAATGGTGTACTCGAGAACGGTACGACTAATAACTGTGCGAAGGTATTAAGTGTAAATAAAGGGTCAACGTATTTTATAGAGGGTATTGTTAACATACCACCTTTAATTGATTGTGTAGATGTTATCTAAACGCTGTATACGTGTCATGGTCGCAAAACAATACACTGTTTGTTAGGTCAGCCTCTCATTTTACACTACCTACACATACATACGTCAATGTTTATGATGCGGTCACCGTTCTGTTATGTATTGATGGTTTTACTGATGTTGTTACTTACTGATTGACCTAACTGGTTGCAATCATTAAATTTGAAATTAATTTAAATTATCTTTTTTTTTCAGATTTTGGAGAATATAACCGAAAACATTGAGGAAATAGAAGAGGAGTTCCTGGTTTTTCGAGATCTGTCATCTCATCCGAATATACCAGAATTTTTCGGTTTATTCCTCAAACGCGGTATTTCTTCAGATGATGACCAAATTTGGTTTGTTATGGAGGTATGTTGATATTATGATGATAGATACATATATTTCAAAAGAGTTAAATAGCTCATACAAGAATTACTTACTTGAGATGTTAATTGAGGTGATACGTGTCCAGAAATTTAATTTTGATCAATTGTGTTATCCCAGCAGTATTCTAATCCAAAGCTTTTTATTTTTATATGTAGGTACATCAAAGCATAATGTATGAATTTTACTACAAACCTAAATGCCTTTGGGATGAAAGGGAATTTATCAACCTTTTACTTATTTTGATTAACTTATGTCTATTAACTTATCTAGTCTGCAATTTTAAATAAGTTTTTGAATACCACCCAGATCAAACTCTTTTACTGGCCGAGCAAGATTCATCGCTTACTATCAGTTGAAAGAGAAGCCAATAGCCGGTCAGTCTATAATAAAAAAAACGTGTGTTCCAGCTATGCACCGGTGGGTCTGTGACCGATCTATGTGCTGGACTAAGATCTCGTGGAGGCAGCCTCACTGAGCCGCAGCTGGCGTACGTTCTGCGGGGAACAGTCCGCGCGCTCACGCACCTACACGCGCATCGGTGCATGCACCGTGACGTCAAAGGTCACAACATACTTCTCACCGAAGACGGTGAAGTGAAACTTGTCGATTTCGGGGTCTCCTCCCACTTGGCGGCGACCGCAGCGAGACGGAACACCTCAGTAGGGACCCCATACTGGATGGCTCCGGAGGTAAATTAACTAAAATGAACAGAATCAAAAAACGCAACGGCAATTTAAAGCTTTTCACATTCCAAGAACAGGCGTCTTCCTAAATATGAGATGGAACTGGTTTTAGTACCATAGTGCCAGTAAAAAACCTTGTTGTCAGATGTTTTCAAGCCACCAAATGGCCTCTGACTAGGCACAATGACTAATATCGCAGCTGGGACCTACTGCTTAACGTCCTTAGAAGCATGGAAATGCTTGTAATAAGTATCACTAAACTCAGTCAGCAGGGTCACTCATCCCCTACAGAACCGAGCGGCGGGCATAGTTTACTGATACTTCACAGATTGGGCTAATCACATTTCTCTGGAAAAATTACAGAAGCTGGGCTTGTTGGTGTACAACACTAAATTGCGTGACTGTAACGTTTGATTTGCCTGTAGAACGTTGTTGGAATTTTCGGCACTTAGCACAAATTATACTGAATTTCATAGAGACATTAACAAGTGACACTTCTTTTTTGTTTTTATTCGATCTCAATGTGATTGGCACGAACTAAATGTGACGAGAATCTTTAAGTATAAATAATTAATTTTTAGGTGATAGCGTGCGAGCAACAATTAGATCAATCATATGACTGCAGATGTGATGTGTGGTCAGTTGGTATCACGGCGATAGAATTAGCTGAAGGTGAACCGCCTCTATCAGGGTTGCATCCAATGAGAGCGCTGTTTCAAATACCCAGAAACCCACCACCGTCCTTGTCACATCCAGAGTTATTTTCGCCGCAACTCAATGACCTCATAGCTGATTGCCTAATAAAGGACATGAACCAAAGACCTTTCGCCAGGGAGCTGCTTGAGCATCCATTGCTCCTCGCTGTTAGTGCCTTCGAAGATAAGGTAAGTTTCCATATTTGTTTTAAACTTGTAGATTTTGTTCCAGCTATGAGTAATGCGATAACGCTATCACTAAACAGTCGTAATTTTGCCTATGATAAGGTTTATGTGTTTTTAATTGTTGACTCAGGGAATATTTTTGATTATTAGCCTTACTCATGATATTTAGTAACAATGCATTTTGATGATTTTATTAACGATTGGATTAGGTAAGCAACGACCGCTATAATTTATCACGGATAAAACGTAGCAACGTACAAAACATTTGCAATTAGTTTATTGATCTTATTAGCTTATAATTTCCCTTAATATATTAGGTACATAACTGTTAACTTAATTTATTGAACAACTAAACGTAGTTATAATTACGAGACACATTACTAAACAGTGTCTAAACCCATTTAAAAGAAATAATCATATTATTCCTTCGCTGTAAAATAATTGTCTCTTCTATGATCACTAAAAGTATCCGTGAATCCCTTTTTAAAAGACTTTAATTATTTAAGTAGGACGAAGTTATCTATAAGTAGGATTTTTTTAAAGGAAAGATTACTTTTCTTTTATTCACTTGTGTTTTTAGATTCGAAAAGAACTTCAGGCAGAGATCAAAAGGCAAAGAGCGGAGGGTAGAAGTTGCCGTGCACCAGAAGCAACCACCAAGAGAGGCAAACTCAAGTCTCACCGGAAAGCGAGACCTGAGAAGATGTACACAGACGACCTAGCCACTCTTGAGGTCCTCACAGAGGAAGCCATCGTAGAACAGCTGCAGAAGAGATACAACCAGAACCAGATTTACACCTACATTGGGGACATTTTAGTCGCAGTCAATCCTTTCACTGATATTGGGATTTACACGACTAAGGTAAATGACTATTTGAGTGAGGTGAGTCGGATGATTTGGGAAATATGGTATTTGACCGCTTCAATTTGTAGGGGCTATGTGAAAATAGTTACCCTTTATGCTCTTGACTCTTGATTATCCGGTAAAATTCAATGAACATTTTACTGTCCCAAGTTTAAATGAAACGTGTAATAGAAACAGCGATAACGTTTATATAATACGACACTGACTCAAGCAATGAACATACTTGTGTAATTAATTAAATATTAGCTTTAAATATGTAAAGAAATTGTTATTCCACAAATCTTTTCAAATTTAAATTTAGCTCTAGCTCGATTTAACACACATAAAATAATTGGTTTTATTAAGCATTACAAGTATTCATATTTAAAATCTGTTTAAGTTAGAGTTTTTTAAATTTCTAACAGACGCATGAAAAAAATATATTTTTCTATGTTTTGATGTCAACTTTTACTTGTTTCAGTAAGGTTAATACATGTTTAACCTTCGAACAATAGATTTGACACTTATGCTAATGTATTTTTCAAACTAAATATCCACATTCATTGGATTTTCAATGGCTTTGGTAAAAAGAGACTCAGATACCTCGCTCGTAGGTAATGTACAGTGTAATTACAGTGTTAAACATAAATGGTGGCTGCTATTATACGAGCCAACGAACGTAATAATTATTTTAACGTTCTGAGATACAAACTCTACTCATCATCATGCTTTGTGGAATCTATCCGCCATTTTGGTATGACCAGGATCAAACTCTTAACTGCCACATTTATATTCTTACAAACACTTACTTTTAAATAAAAGCAACACCAAAATTCGCCGTAATTTTTACATACACGCGGTATTTAATACATCTTCTACGTAAATTTGTAAATGATCCCATTTATTTTCGACTCATTTCTAAAAACGTAAACCCATATATATCATTTGGCAGATTAGGATTGATCGATGTGCTGTTTGGTGTTCCTGCCAGCATAGTTAAAGAAAGTAGTCAACTTCAAAATACTTTACTATGGCAATATGATTTTAGAGTCAACAAATATATCAAGGGCGATGCCGGTCTGATAATCCCCCCCACATCTACGCCGTGGCTGATGCCGCCCACCAGGCCCTGATGCACCAGAAAATGCACCAAGCCATTGTAATATCTGGGGAGAGCGGAGCTGGGAAGACCGAATCTGCTAACCTGTTGTTAAAGCAGCTTGTATTTTTATCGAAGGTAATAATTATATGACTACTAGTCTTAGAAGTACTAGATAAGACCATCGATTTTATTATTTTTATAGTACTATACGCCGTACTAGCGAACTTTAAATATTAGAAACAGAAAAATTTTTTATCTCCCCTTGCGGTGCGGGAATTGAACCCACGACCTTCACGTATCGCGCGTGCTGCTCTTACCAACTGAGCTAACCGCAAGTTATTGTAGGCGATGAAATTTTTCTGCTGTATCAACCGTTAGCCTTTCGGTAAGTGCCCTCTGCCGAATATGTTTATATCTACATACTTAACGGCCCGTGGTACATTCGTTGCAGAAATGTTTGAAAACCACAGAATCGAAGACACCTGGCATCTTTATCGATTTTATTATTTTTATAGTACTATACGCCGTACTAGCGAACTTTAAATATTAGAAACAGAAAAATTTTATCTCCCCTTGCGGTGCGGGAATTGAACCCACGACCTTCACGTATCGCGCGTGCTGCTCTTACCAACTGAGCTAACCGCAAGTTATTGTAGGCGATGAAATTTTTCTGCTGTATCAACCGTTAGCCTTTCGGTAAGTGCCCTCTGCCGAATATGTTTATATCTACATACTTAACGGCCCGTGGTACATTCGTTGCAGAAATGTTTGAAAACCACAGAATCGAAGACACCTGGCATCTTTATCGATTTTATTATTTTTATAGTACTATACGCCGTACTAGCGAACTTTAAATATTAGAAACAGAAAAATTTTATCTCCCCTTGCGGTGCGGGAATTGAACCCACGACCTTCACGTATCGCGTAGATAAGACCATATTTTGTACCTACATAGGATACAACCTTAATTTGTAGGTAAATATCGAAACTACTAAAATTGATTATATTGCTTGTTTTTAACCAATCTACGTATTAGGTAGATAGTAGGCGTGGGTTACATCTATGCTATCTTTCTATCGTAATATAATATTTCTAGTTTAAGGAATCAGTAAAAATATATATGAACAATTATGATAAGGTAAAATTATTGCATGTTTATATTCTAGTAGATATCTATCTACCTAGTAGGTTATAGATTAATGGACATATTTTTTTTTACTTAGCCTATAAACTGTCCCACTGCTGAGCAAATGCCTCCCCCATACACTTCCAGCGCTCTCTATCTGGTGCTAAGTCTTGCCAACCTTGAGAAAAACGGTCCAAGTCGGCCAGATTTATATTATACGTACTTAATTCAAAATATAAATAAGAAATCACGCATGTTGTAGGTATATTATCATCCTGTATTACCTACATATCTAGCGTGTATAACGATATATTCGTACACCACTAACTACGTGTTTTTGTGGACAAAGACATCTTTGGCATCTTTGCATAAATGAACATTGGCATTGAAATAGACGTATTCTTCATTTCCATTCTGTTTGACTTAAATCTTGTAACAAAACTAGGCACTTAATTTATAAGTATCTAAGAAGCTATAGTTAGTGGAGTAGGTATACAGTTTAAAAAGTTTATTCAAATTTTATTAGGAATTTAGTAGACTTTAGGAACGTAAATACGTACCTACCTATTGATTGCAAATTCCTAGACACGTGAGTAGGCAATTAAAATACGAAAATGGCTTAAATTTGTTTTGTTATTGCCCAATTAGGCAGACTCAATTTCCGTTCGAAGTTCCTGCACGTTTTGTTTTATGTAACCAATTTGTTAGATAGAAGAATAGACCTTTTTTAAACATTATTACGCATATTACAAGAAAGCGACAAGGCAACTACCTATCTCTCTTTATCTCTTTCATAATTTATTAAATTTTATTCCCTATTTAAAACTGTCCAGTTGTCAGATATTTAATTTATCTGTGTTTAAACTAATTTTAGACACAAAATCGGAATTTAGAAGAAAAAATCCTTCAAGTTAATCCTATCATGGAAGCCTTTGGAAACGCTCGTACAGGCATCAATGCAAACAGTTCTCGCTTCGGCAAATACTTAGACCTATCCATGATGAGGGTGGGAAGAATATCTGGAGCCCGGATTTCTGTATATTTACTTGAACAGTCAAGAGTGGTACATCAGGCTCTGTAAGTAAATTTGTATTATTCCTTTTTTAAGATTATATAGGAAATTTTAAACAAAAATATTTATGCAGCAGGTCACGCCGCTTTATCTGCAATTGTGGAATAGCGCCATCTATTAAGTATTGATGGAACTAAATCCAAGCGGAAAGTTCGTATTGCAAACCCCGATTTCTTGCTTTTCCGGTAGATTAGACTACCGAATCTAAACTCCCAATTATTAAGTAAAAAGGGAATACAATTTAGCATGTGAGACATATAAAAAATCTATGATTATCGTTTCAATCCTTACCAAGAGGTTTTTGTAATTTTAGGGGAGAGAGTAATTTCCACGTATTTTACTACCTATACGATGGCCTTGAGAGCGAAGGTCGATGGAGGAAGTTTTACTTGGATGAGCAGCTGAAGTCAAGGCACCGGTATTTGCAGCCTCTGTCCGTGGTCCATAGGGAGCATAATGTCCACCGGTGGAGGCAGCTTAATCAGGCATTCAAGGTAAAGCATGTAGGGTTAATAAAGTTGAAAAATCAGATCCGCAGTTTTTGTCGGTCCGCGACGAACTTGAAATTCGTAATCTTTAATCCATACTCAACATGTGACTGACTTAGCAAAAATATAACTGTATGAAATCATGTTGAAAAAAACTTAAACGAGGTGGACAGGAATTACGAAATTTGTGACAAAAGAGAACTTTCTGTTTATTTGTCTGTTTCATATTATGGGTCCTAAAGATTGTTGATTTTTTTCGTTTTAATAATGGGTTCAACCAGCTTAGTAGGGTTACCTACTCAAATATTATTGTTTAACATTACAAATATTTGCATAAAACCTATTCAATAAACATAAGTAAAGTAGGTTTTTTTTCTTTTTTAAACGTTTGGGTATTTCCTCAGGTGGTAGGATTTCAAGAGGAAGAGGTACAAATAATCTACAAAATGCTTGCTGCTATACTGCACCTCGGAGACATTGAGTTTGGAGAAATGGCTGGTGAAGATAACGCCGACAACAGGGCTACGATAATAGACACGGCACCGCTTCATAGGGGTAAGGCTCTATGCTGGGAATACATTTAAAATAATTTAACGGGTCAAAATGCGACACCACCTTTATTTAGGCGTTAATACGAACTACTTACTGCCCGACGTTTCGGTTAGGTTGCACCAACCGTGGTCACGAGCTGACTGGTCTCGCTCGTCTTCGTCTGTTCGAGGAAGCTTGCTAATCTTCATCCACCCTAACATTCTCACATAACAAAATGTTATTAAAGTCACTTCGACCGTTAACTTATTTTAAATTTTTAAAATAGAGCCCGTAAGTTATGAATTTAATAACGGAAATACAGCTTGGCCATCAAGTCATGGAGCGCCTGTTCGTGGAACACTTGGGCAAAGTACCTAAAAAATTTGGGCTCTTTTATAATCCGTCAATGAAACAAATAAACAGACAATAATGCCTGTGTTTTTTGATCACTCTGAAATCGCCAGTGGCATAATATTATTGTACAGAACAATTCGTTTTGATCTTCTTAAATGTTTTAGAATTTCGATGCACTACCAATAAACTTCGTGTGATTCACAAATATCCATAAGTCGTACCTATTGCTAACATCATTGTTTATTTGGTCATCATCATTGCTGGCAGTTGTTGGTTTGTAAATTCACTAAATAAGTAAGGTTTTTAATTCAAACTTTCTTTACTCATCTAAGTAGGTACGTTTTTAATTATGGCTACGGTTTTAAACATAATCATACCTATAGGTGATAATGATGATTAGGTATATGTATGTGGCTTGATAATCTTTACGACCTGCCCCATTAACCAAAGCTTTGTATAGGCGTTATACTCTTAAACATGTAATGCATATAAATATTATTTGTGGTATCTGCATAACACAAGTGTTTATTTATGCTTTGTAAGTAGGTACTAAGTATACTATACAGAAAAATAATCACAATGGGTATGTTAACTCCACTTCCAAACAATTTTTAGGGTTTTCTATAAATATGTTATGTGTTTAACATAGGTAGGTATGTCACGATTTAGCTGCTTATTTTTATTTTATGAGTAGGAATTTAGGATATCTCGCTAAAACAATGACCAGTAGGTATAGGTATACCAAATAAAATCTCGCTTTGTTATGCAAATTTTTACACCAGTTAATTACAATTATATTTCGATTATTTAATTGATTGATTAGAACAAATGAAAGATTGCCATATTAACTAAAACTTCATAAAATTCTAGGATTCTAGATGCCAGCGTCTGCTGCAACTCCATGGGAATGCCAACAAGTTATTATCTTATAGATAACAAAAAAACTTTTAAACGTAAAATTTAGAAAGGAGGTTTGGAGTGTTAAGTTGGCAACATATCTTGAGGACAGTTCATATCCGCCTTTATAAAAATATAATTAAGATCTCTACCATTGATACTAAGTGGTGCCAATATTGATGAGTATCATTTTCTAGCCTCATGTCTCCTGGGCGTGGAGACAGCAGACCTGCGCGAATGCCTCACCAGCAGTAGCGTGGTGGCACGAGGGGAGACCATCGCTAGGCACAGCTCCCCTACTGAGGCAGCCGTGGCCAGGGACGCCACCGCCCGCGGCCTCTACGCCAGGGCTTTCGACAGGATTGTCGAAAGAATTAACGCTCTTCTATGTCAGAATAGACCGCACTGGTAAGGATTTAAAATAAGTTAATCGATTTTATTATTTTTATAGTACTATACGCCGTACTAGCGAACTTTAAATATTAGAAACAGAAAAATTTTATCTCCCCTTGCGGTGCGGGAATTGAACCCACGACCTTCACGTATCGCGCGTGCTGCTCTTACCAACTGAGCTAACCGCAAGTTATTGTAGGCGATGAAATTTTTCTGCTGTATCAACCGTTAGCCTTTCGGTAAGTGCCCTCTGCCGAATATGTTTAGAACTACATACTTATCGCCTACAATAACTTGCGGTTAGCTCAGTTGGTAAGAGCAGCACGCGCGATACGTGAAGGTCGTGGGTTCAATTCCCGCACCGCAAGGGGAGATAAAAAATTTCTGTTTCTAATATTTAAAGTTCGCTAGTACGGCGTATAGTACTATAAAAATAATAAAATCGATTAAGATGTCAGGTGTCTTCGATTCCGTGGTTTTCAAACATTTCTGCAACGAATGTACCACGGGCCGATAAGTATGTAGTTCTAAACATATTCGGCAGAGGGCACTTACCGAAAGGCTAACGGTTGATACAGCAGAAAAATTTCATCGCCTACAATAACTTGCGGTTAGCTCAGTTGGTAAGAGCAGCACGCGCGATACGTGAAGGTCGTGGGTTCAATTCCCGCACCGCAAGGGGAGATAAAATTTTTCTGTTTCTAATATTTAAAATAAGTTAGTCAGCCAACGACAAATTTTCCCGTTTCCAGTTAGTAATTGTAGCATAATGAATATTGACATTGTAGTGATAACGTAGCAATAAGAAGTGATACCATAGGAATACGTTTTTACCAATTCAAAATTGTCACTCCAGTTTCCTACTTCGAGGTATTTTTACCTATCAAACATACTAAGCATATAAAGCAAGGCTTATCTGTCTACTTAATATTGCATCAAATTAGAGAGCAGAGTGTGTATGGAATTCAATTTGTATGATATTCAATGCTATGTTTGCCATTAAAAAACTAAATATAATTACAACTCAATACGCTCAATACCCGAGATAAACAAAAGCATATTAATTAGAAACTTTGATTGAGTACCTACATATTTCTCATTTCTACAGCAATGAACAACTATCCATCGGGATACTTGACATCTTTGGATTCGAGAACTTCGCAAAAAATTCCTTCGAGCAACTCTGCATTAATGTAGCGAACGAACAAATCCAGTATTACTTCAACCAACACATTTTCACATGGGAACAGCAAGAGTACATGGCCGAAGGGGTTCCAGTGGATTTAGTTGAATTCTCAGATAATAGACCAGTGCTGGACATGTTGTTATCTAGACCCATGGGACTCCTGGCATTACTTGATGAAGAAAGCAGATTTCCACGTGCATCAGATAGAACTCTTATTGGTAAGCATCTTTTTCTATGTGGCGATAAATGTTTATATTTATCTGCCTAATACTCGAGTTAAATTAAGTTGGCAATTTTAATCCATCAATCTTTTCATCAATGTTCCGGCTTAATATAGGTAGGTACAGATACATAATTAGTTAATTAACGGGAGTTTACTTACAAAATAGCAAGTTTCTCAATTTTCAGTTCGTTAACCACACTAAAACAACGCTTATTATAACAAATAGTTCATTTAAGTAATTGAGGTCCCTAACCGTTTCAAAATTAAACATTACAACATCTTAATTGAATTAACCACTATGTTGTAATAACGGTAACGTGCATGATTTCAGCTGCGGCTCGCCCGTTGCACTCAGCAAATTGAATTTATAATTTTAACAGCTCTTATATTTCTTGCAGAAAAATTTCACAACAACGTCAAAAGTAAATATTATGTCCGGCCGAAGTCTGACGCAATTTGTTTTGCTGTTCATCACTTCGCTGGTCGCGTGGTCTATCAAGCTGATGGGTTTTTGGAGAAAAATAGGAACTTCTTGCCTCCGGAAGTAGTGCAACTGATGAGGCAAAGTCAATATGATATTATTCGGTTTCTTTTCCAATGTCCGATAACGAAGACTGGTAACTTGTACTCGCCTTTACAAGGGGATATAGATTCAAGAACATTGGATAGCCCAATTAATGGAGACACTCGGGTAATTACGGAAACACAATTTTATAACATCAGCTGTTGATCCGGCAACTCTGTAACAGATGTCTAATACGTATTCAATATTTTTATTCTAGGATCGATTCAATAGTCGAGGTCTTGCGTCGCAATCACGAGCGCAGCAAACTGTAGCCACGTATTTCCGGTATTCCCTGATGGAGCTGCTTCAGAAGATGGTCAGCGGCACACCGCAGTTTGTGCGTTGCCTCAAACCCAATGACTCGCGGTCTCCCAAACACTTTGACTCCGCGAAATTGCTGAAACAACTTCGATATACAGGGGTATTAGAGACGATTAGGATTAGGCAAAATGGATTCTCTCACCGACTTACTTTTGAAGACTTCTTGAAAAGGTAAGTTTTACCTAATCTGAGACTCATAAAAAGTAACGAAGAGTTACTAGTTTATGCCTAGATATCTGAAAAAAAAAATTTACATGTTACAGGTATGGTTTCTTAGCATTCAGTTACAAAGAAGAATTGAAGCCAAATCGTGACACTTGTCGATTACTACTGATGAGACTAAAGATGGACGGCTGGGCGCTGGGCAAGTCGAAAGTCTTCTTAAAATACTACCACGTCGAAGTTCTTGCCAGAATTTATGAAGAACAGGTAAATAATATAGAATAAGTTCATTACTGCTTGTCGTTGTAGGTAGTTGGTCACACCTACTCGTACCTTGATTACTCTGATCGGTTTACTTTTCGAATGTTGAAATTAATATCCAAAATTTTATCGGTAAAATGATGATCGTAAATTTAACTTTTTGAGTTTAGTACTTAAAATTTCGCGTAACATCTTGTTACCTTACCTTCACATACCTACTTACCGTTGTCTCTATTTTCTTTTTATTAGGGGTAA
This sequence comes from Glyphodes pyloalis, assembly GCA_037074685.1. Taxonomy (NCBI): domain Eukaryota; kingdom Metazoa; phylum Arthropoda; class Insecta; order Lepidoptera; family Crambidae; genus Glyphodes; species Glyphodes pyloalis. The sequence continues at coordinate 7,927,063 of JAYKKO010000004.1, forward strand.
TACATAGATTAGTTTAAAATTATTAGAGTTCGACCAACAAAATGGTGCTCTCCATTATGAATGAAGACAGCATCTACCATTCTTACTACTATATTATTGGGATATACTAAGATTTAGGTGCATGTGACTGACGAGTCATACTATGACTAATACCTAGGTATACAACATTTTCAGATACGAAAAGTGGTTCTGGTGCAAGCTTGTGGACGCGGGTGGCTGGCTCGCCGCTACTTCCAGCGGCTGAAGGCACAGATGGCCATATCTGTGCTGACTTTACAGCGCCACGTACGCGGCTGGCTTACAAGAAAGAAGTTACAGGAGAGACAGAGGCAGCTGGCCAGGGAGTTCCAGAGGGAGCAGATGGAGCAAGAAAAACAGAGGAGACATCAAAAGCCTGGTACTTTACATTTAAGTACCTACCTATTGTTAAGCTAACCTGTTCTAGATCAAACTGGAAACTCTTGTAAAAAATATATAAGATAGGTACAATATAACGTTTATTAGAAGTCAGGTGCATGAAGCAGTTACCTTTGTACTTTCATCTTAGGACTAGACTTTGTATAGGTGTATCTTGTTTGATTTGCACTTATTTGATGCAGGTGTACCAAGTAAAAACAAAGCAATGTTGAAGGCCAAAGTTCTGCGTCGGATGACGTCACAAGACAGCGACAGCAACGAAACAAACTCCGGCAACAAGGAGAACATCGACACAAACCGTGCCGCAGTTGTGATACAAAGTCGTGAGTTTGATATTTCAGTCACAAAATATACTATGTTTTACCATTTCACAAGTACTAAGGTAGGACTTAGGTTATAATAAATTAAGTATCTAAGGTTAATTAATGTAAAGACTCTTTATTTATAGTTTTAAATAAATAACTGAGCTAAAGTATTAAAATATATTTACTCTAGTAAGAGAAGAGCAAATAAAGCCTTTGCCTGCAAAATTAAGGTTAGGAGGTATTCATTTGCAAATGATACACATGATCTAAGAAATTATGACAACACGTTTTATTTATATTTTATTTACAACTGCACCATTTAGAACAAATATAATTAGTTGACTAGACATTGATCTCTATACTATATACACGTACTACGAGTATTATGCTCTCGCGAACTGTTTTTCAAGCTAAAACCAATGCACTGGTCTTTTGGAATTCTCGAGAGTGCCATTCAAACTGCCATGTAATTTTTGAGAACCTGATACTCGAATGTACCTTAATAACTGTCAGTTATAGGTACTTGTACATTAATCCTAAAGAAGTTACATACATTCCATACAACTTTTGGATACCAGATAACATTAAGATTATAGGTACACATTTTGCTACTACCAGCTAGCATCTCTTACTCAACAGAAACACTACACATTACACATTCATCAGGATATTTGCACAAACTTGACAGACTTCCGCGGTTACACAGCGCGCCGCAAATGGGCGAAGGGGAGGGCACCGCCGCCGCCCCCGCCGCAGCACGCCCCGCCACCACCAACCCCGCAGCAGTTGATGCAGCAGTACTCCGTGCAGGAGCGCGCTGCGCAGCTGCAGACCTTCGCAGATCAGGTACTTATTTGTCTCAGTACCATAATTACTGCGGACGCCACCGTGGCCACCGCTACCGTCCCAGTACGCACCTCCACCGACACCGTCCCAGAATGCACTGTCACCGCCGACCTCGCAGTAGCTGATTCTCACACGTGGTACCTTTGAGCTAAGTCTTAGTATAGTTATTGAAACGTTGTGCAAACGCCGCTGTCGCAGTTCACACCATTACCGCCGATTTCACAGCAGCTGACGCAGAAGTACCCACTCTAAAAAAGACGGCGCTACGCGGCTGCAGAATCTTTATTGATCTGGTATGAGCTGCAGCAAAAGATAAAACGGTTTATGATGCATGGCTGCATTTGGTCATGTAATGCATATGGATGCAGGAACTGGTGACTTGGCCACAGGTGCTGCGGAAGTTCTCATTAAAGCAATAGGCTACGCAGCTGGCACCTGCAGACATTCATTGACCAGGCATCTTTTATGTACGTATTCTCTTTTGCCATTCGACATTCGGAGCAGATATCTAGACCAGATATCCTTAAACTTTAAAGCTACACCTATCACCCAGATCTTATGAAATCAAGTGTTCGATGCCTAAATTTTATTTAAGGAATATAGAGATGACTGCGAAACTTTTGGGCATTTGGAGTATTTTTCGCGTCCAAAATATAATGTTACTTTTCATCCACTCCAGGTGCATAACAAGAATCAGGAAGTCCACAAGAATCTGAGGCGCAACAAGCCTGGCATCAGACTACAGGAAGTGCAAAGACTCCCCGAGGAGTACCGACCACCTCCAGGGTTCACGCTCGTGCCTGCTATTGTGCGCGGCCAGCCTTCTCAAGTTCTACAGGATGCAAGCAGGCTCTCCAGGTGAGTAAAGCTGACAAATACTAAGGTCTTCATTCAGCCCCAGGTATTACTAACCAGATTATTGCTGCTGCCTAACAAATTAAATGAAGCAGTGCGTTTGAAGATAATGTTAAAGAAATTTACACTGATAATTATGTTGCAGTGTAAAAATCTTTTTGAGAGTTATAATGCCTATTTGCGGAAATTACTAATATTTTCGTTTTCGCGCATGCTTTCTTACTGGATACAAACAGTCCATCACCAGAATTTCTGGAAAGTCCAGCAAGACCCTGGGATCAGCCGTTGCTGAATAAAAATGACTTTGAGATCAAATATGCAAGGTTTGTTTATTTTTAATGATAGTAGGATAAACGCACTTAATTAGCGTGAAACCAACACATGTTGCGTTGCATCGTTATAAATTATATCCTCGAATCTAAAATGTGAGTATAATTTTACAAAATTAGAACCCCAAGAATTTTGTTACTCTTCATGAACGAAACACGATTAGTGTACCTACTTAAGTTTGTTTAGCCCAACTAATTTTCCCCTCAATGAGAAAAAAATAGTCGTCACAATGACATTTAAAAGATTTCACTATAAAACTTAAAGGGATTTTACCTCTATGGTAGTAAGGTCGCAAAAACCACGTTTTTTTTGCTGATTCCCCAAGTCTTTTTTCAGATACCAACACAGCAACAACGATCACGGCGAGGACCGGCACCTACAGACAAACCAGAACTGGCAGAACCTGCCTTGCAGCCGGCAGTGCGGCGGCCTAGTCAGGTACCCTCGGCAAAATGACTGCCAACGCTTCTGGCCTTGAACTAACTCCTTCTTTCTGTCGCATGCTTTGCCTTCGTGATACAGGACTAAAGGGTATGGTGCTGAACTTCAGTAGCTAGTGGAACGAAGTGTAGTTGGTTAACTGGAATGCATGTTTCATACTCATGACTTTCACATCATCTACCATTTAACAAGTTGATTTTTCATTATTTTCACTATCTATCTGTTATCACCTGAGTAAAGTTTAATAAGCACTCATTGTCACTAATCATGTAGAGAAAAAAAATAGACACAGGTACTTCAAATAAAACAGTGTAGAAGCAATGGTAATAAATAATATAATGTAAGGCACAAACAGCTAAATAAAGAAGCGAATTTTTTTTTAAATTTTTCGAGTGCAAGGGGAGATTAAACTTTTGTTTATTTCATTTTATTTTTAATTTGGGCCTTGTAGAGCTATCACATATGTTCAATCTTTGTTTGGGCCTAAAAATGGATAGGATCGTCCTTTTGTATCCTAGCCAAAGCGCCGTTTTGTATTTAAAAGTAGATAAGTCTTAACATATTTCTCATTCCATGCAGCATCAAGATCAACGAGCTAGTAAAGCATGCGCAAAAGTCCGAGCCACCCGTCCGTCCGGCGTACAACCAAGCATACGACCCTGAGTCCGACATGCGGAAGATGCTGCGGAATTCACCAGAGATCCTCGCCACGCCCGTCTTCAGCTCCGACGACGACTATACCGAGGGCCCCTTCCGGTTCAAGCAACTTCTGAGACCTACCTTAGGCCCGACCGAAAGTCTCCGCAAAAGAAAAGTGCGTAACTCTCCCGGACAAAGCCCGTGGATGTCTGATAGTTCTCAAGACAGCAATAGTTCGAAGCAGGCTTCGTATAACAAGCGCCGTCCACAGATAAGCATGGGCGTTTATTATAATTAACTCGGATGCATACTTATGCAGTTCCCAAATGAAGGCCTGTTAAAAATTCACTTCTGGTTTTCGTGAAAATATAAAACAAATCCGGCCTTGGGGCAATATAACTTGACAGCTCCAAAAGTGTGTGTGTATAAATAAAATGGTAGGTCCATTATTTTGAGTCGATTTCCCCAATTAATTAACTTCCTATAAAATTAAGTTCCTAATAGATTCTTGCACTATTTCACAAACATGCAAAGAATTATCTGAAACTGAAATATATTAAATATGTTGGTAGAAAGGTTTTTACCTTTGCCTACAGCAAAGTGGAAATGTTGTTAACTAGTCTGAATTTGTATTCATTACCGACATCTTTCTATCTTTCTGGGTTCTGGGTCGGTTCGGTCGGTCGGTAGGACGGTTGCCCTAGAACCATGGTGTCTGAACAGAATACAGGCAATTTTAAAAAAATAATGTAACGCAAATAATGATGGAAATAAAAGAAGATTTTCCAATGTTTTTCATCTTTGTTCTTGGGCTCGAGCTAATACTTTCTTTACAACAGGAGTAGTAAAAAAGTGTTAATCTATATTATAATATATGATGGGCGTTTATTAATTTGATAATCATTTATAACTTATAGCCATAGGTCTGTAAATTCCGTCCCTATTTTATTTACATAATTAAATATAACTAACCCAATTCATATCTCTTCTTCATATTGATATTTGACTAATTAACATTTGCGGACGGTCGCATCCATCAGCTCCGCTCCTATTCGTCGCGGAACCAAATTTGCAAGTCAATGAACCTAGTTAAGGCGACTGGTGAGCTATGACCAGTTAACTGGATTTGAATAATAACATTGTTCAATGTTTGTTGTATCTTGCGCTAACCCTCGAACTGACAAACTTAATGCTTACCAGCTTTAGATAGTGAAATAATGTTTTGTTTTACGTAATTTAACTAAAATGAAGTTTAGCTTTGTTTTATTACAGTTAATATTTCTTTAAAACAGCGGGTTTGAGTATGAATAGCGTTTGTACAAGTAAAACAAAACGGAGACCAATCTGAACTTTGAACGTATTTTTCATGTTCCTTGCATAATCATTCATATTAGTAAATATAAAGGATTTTAGATATTATATCAGAGGACCACCAATAAACATATATTTAGCGTAAGTAAATTCTATCAGATTTGTATTCTATATAATGCAATTACCAAAGCTTTACTCGTAAATAGTGTTAAGGTAGTGTTGTTGTGGCCACTTAAATAAAAATGTATATTGTTCATTTAAAAATTGGAATACTTAGGTATTTATGTAAAAAAATCCTTGTTGTATATCAGTATTATATGTTATGTTTAGGTACAATATGTAGATATCTGAAATAAATAAATAGATCTCACACTAAAGTCGGTTTCAAGAAATATTATATATTTGATAATGCCATCAAAATGTTTATAGAATTGGATCATTGACAACTTTTGTGATAATGTGCCAATGATTATTATTAAGGTTACTAGTAATCTGTATGAGAGTTTTAAACTAATAAATGAAATATGCATTAAGAACTTTTTTTTATTAATTAACCTCCTAACCCTGCAGGGTAACTGAATTTCATAGGTCTCTTTTGTTCCAAAAACGTTATATGTTCCAATAATAATACCTAATATGCTTTTAACCAACATAAAAGAAATGCAGAAAAACTTATCTATTGAGTAGTAGTGATTTAAATATATTTTGCGTAATCATGCAATATTTATGTATAGAATCGAAATGGTATTCACTATCTACGTTATTTAATGCAACCGTTCAGTAAATACATTAGTTTGTCATATTTATGGCATTTATTAAAGGCTATTTATTAAACTAAAGTAAATTAAATATCAATGTAGGTACTCGTATGTAATGGCAGTACCTACCTTGTACTCTATGTCCCACACTTTGGACTTTGTACCGGCTTAATGTTGTGGGCATAGGAACTAATGTCGAGCTGGAAGTTTTACAGTAACTGCTTTTGACGATTCTTATTAGACGGTCGAGTTCTACTGCGAAACTATTCCAACATCCTACTACTATTATAAAGGCGAAAGTTTGTAAGTATGGATGTATGGATGTTTGTTACTCTTTCACGTAAAAACTACTGAATGGATTTGAATGAAACTTTACCACAATATAGCTTATACATCAGAATAACACATAGGCTACAATTTTTGAGGTTTCTAATGTGAGGTCGTAAAAAAACACATTTTTTTGCGCTTACATTGCAAACGCTGACTGAATCCTACAAGATAGATCAAAAGAATGTACTACAGTATTGTACAACTTAAAAAGGTCTACAAAAAAGTCCGTGATGGTATATGTTTATCTCTTAGGAATAACCCACAATAACAATTTTTTATCCTTTACTTTGTACGAGAAATAATGGCTTATTTACGAAGCGATTTTAAGCAATACAGTATTAATCCTTATCCAATTAAGTATCTTAAATACATTGTGCATTTAATAAAGATTAATATGGCTTTTACAGCATGTAAATTAAATAAATAGTGCTTAGTTACCGTATTTCTTCCTTATAGACTAGACGGGTCGAACCTGAAGTCCACGCGAACGAAGTCGCGGGCAAAAGCTAGTTATACATATATGCCTAATGCGATTAAAAAAGTTGATATTGCAGTTGCCTACACACGGCTTCGTTTCTAATGGTAAATAAGTCTACACACGACCAAATGCAACACTAGTAATTGCTTACGACACGAAACGAAAAATAGGTTAAACAAGTTCACGTGTACACATCTGGCGCTCGCAATCAAAACAAAAAAAAACACGCCAACCTGTAGTTTTAAAAGCTCCAGGAGTAAGCGTAAACCTAAACACGCAATCTGATGTTTACGGCACCCGGGGGGTGGGGTGGGGGGGGCGTCCACGTGACTTGAGCACGCCGCCCAATGGGCGACCGGTAGCGGCGTGCGCGCGCAACCGCGCAGTCGCGACAGCGCCAGCCATGGCGGCCGCCGGCTTGCCAGAATTCGACCTTACGCGAATCAAAACCCGCTCCGTCGAGAGAACCCTGCTCCCTCTCATCAAGCAGGTATGCCACCCAAGCATGCTGCCATACCATCATCCGACTTGCAGAAGTCGCCGAACTTCATAGCTTCTAGCATCCGTGACGTTTCACTCGGACAGCGATTGCGTCGACGGCTATCCTCTGACGTCGCGGCGATAACACCGGCTTTACGCGGATCGTCTCAAACCAAAGTCTTATTTCGGGAGCTGCTGCAATCACGAGTGCGTCACGTTCAGCTCTGACGTTTACTTTCGCGCCGGTTACGACTATCTGTTGCGTCTGGTCGCGCCGCCGCAGTAGAGAGCTTTGAGGGCGGCTAATTCAAAAGGTTGATAAACATGTAGGTTTTCGAATAAGTGCTTGGTTTTTCAGGTGTTCTGCTGTGTGTTTCTTTTGTGGTCTTTTGGTTACTTTTACGTTTGTTTACGATGTCGGAAGTCAATTGTTGGTGTTGTAAAAAGTTAGTTGTCGGTGGTGACACGTGGGCTGCGTGGGGGGAAGGCGAGGGCGGGGGCGCGGGCCGGATCGATGCGCGCCGGGCCGTCAGTGCCGCGGCGGACGCGGGCGGCGGAGCGGCGTGGTGCCGCATCGAGACACCAGCACCACGGAGCACGTGCGTGCACCCGCGAAAAGCGCGCCGCCCTCGAGCGCGCGCCCACCGCCCGCGTGCACGCTGCACACGCCAACATGGACGCTCTCTCCGATGACGACGAGTTCGCGCGCCGGGAGCCACAGGTACGTCATGAGCGGCCTCTGTTTACATCCTCCGTCTGACGTGATAGGAGATCAGGTCTGCCCAGTCTCCGCTGATGAGGGTACCAGGTCGCGCAACAAGTCGCCCGGCTGAAGAAGCTCACGGCGACCTTGAGGAGCTCGCGCGCGCCTCTCGCCCCGGGTCGTCCGACTTCGTAAGCGACTTCGCGGAATGATTAATTTCGTCAGTTAATTATTTCAGTTTAGACTCAGATGCTCATCAGATAAAATGAATTTAAGTTCTGAATAATCTTAATCATTAATCTAATTTGCCGAATGAGTTATTTAGGGTGTGCAATCGGAATTTTAATCAAATGAATGATGAGTTCCTTTTACAAATGATAAATTGTTAATTCTGAATACAAAGCTGCATTTTTTAATTTAACCTAAAAGTAGCCTAAGCACCACATCATTTACAAAACTCTGACAAATACTGTCTTATCATTAAATCAGTGCTTTTTCTTTAAGTTCTGATTATTCAACCTGAGACACAAAATTTCAATTCTATACTTTCCCGTAGATCTTTAATTTGACTTGTATAATTATTTTTTTTTTTGCAATACAAATTGCAAAAGTGAAACATAACAACATGAAAATATTTTTAAGTGTACGCTTAAACTCTAAGCTCTATTGTTAGATCAGTAGGTCTACTACCAAAAACAAAACGAGCAAACGAAAGGTTAATAAAGATAATCGAAAGTTCGGGAATTAAAAGTGCTTTACCATGAACAAAACGGAGATTTTTGAGCATTGCTATTGTCTTTCGCTACCATCACCACTAAGAGTATCTAATATATTTCTCCGACAAAGACGAAAAAAGATTCATAAAAAACACCTTTAGAAGTGTGTTTATTGGAAAACATCACACATTGCTCTGGTTGTGTGACAAGTGGCTAAACCAAGTGGTTTAATATGAAAGGAATCAAAAACAAAGACGGTACCACAACATCCAGATTCAAGATAAATATTTGTTTTTAGGAGCCGCTTTATTCTTTTCGAAGTGAGCTGGCTACATCTACGTGAATTAAAAATAGCTATTCGCTATCGTTACCGACATATTTCGTTTTTGGGAGTATACCCCCATTATTTATTGTGGATCATATCCACCGATTGCAATATTACCTACATTTGCCGTAAAATATGGGAAAAAAGTGCAAATGAGATAAGTGGCGTGGCAATAATGCAGCTGACACGCGCCTGGTCGAGACGTTGGTCATTAATCAGCCACTATCATAGGTGTGTGATTTATAGCGCAGACCTGCCTGACCGACCACTAATGCATTCTCATTATACCGCTAATGCAGAGTTGCTATTAGAACGTACGCTTTACGAGATTTTCTTGTTTCTACGACAGTTACCTAATTGGGCGTTGCAAATTAACGGACGGGCACTAATTTTCATATTTTCTAGATGTTCTAATAGAGGTAAATGCTTTAAGATATCATTCTCGTTTTATTTAGTGTTGTCATATTCTATCGCTATTAATTCTAAGGTTTTGTATGTACATAAAATGCATAATTATCTAATCATTGAAGTGTTTCGTCTTATCCATGAATGTTAACTTTCCGAAGAGGAATTAGAACGACGACTAACAGTTAAATAACTGTAAAATATTATTAGATCCCTTATTTTATTGTATCTCACGATGATGGTTGCGAGTAGGTAAGACATTTCTAAGGTCCCGAAGTCAAGTCCCGGTCGGGTCAATATAGAAAACGAAATGTCCTTATTGTCTTGGGTCTGGGCGTTTATACCGTCGTTACCTTCTTACCAAAGAATCATAGCGATGTATATTATGTTGTCCAATACAGTTTAATTGTAAGCATAATTGCATCAATGAATTGAGATAAGTGCCGTGGCTGTAGTGCCAGTCGCACGACTCACATCACAAATCAGGCACCAGCATTAGGTCTGTGATTTGTTCGTACCTACCTATTTAGCCGAATGACAATTGTCGAACTTCAATATCGTTTCGATAAGTTCCATATGTTTAGAATTCGCATTTCACGTGAATTTTATAAGTGAAATTTCAATCGCATACATTTTAAACTCGCCGAACCGATATCTAAGTTCGACAACTGCCACTTAGCTAGGCCCCCTGACCTACCCGACAAACCAATAATCTCGCCGAACCGATATCTAAGTTCGACAACTGCCACTTAGCTAGGCCCCCAGACCTACCCGACAAACCAATAATCTCGCCGAACCGATATCTAAGCTCGACAACTGCCACTTAGCTAGGCCCCCAGACCTACCCGACGAACCAATAATCTCACCGAACCGATATCTAAGTTCGACAACTGCCACTTAGCTAGGCCCCAAGACCTACCCGACAAACCAATAATGCATTGTCATTATACCGCGAATGCTGGGCTGCTATTACAACGTTTTCACGAGATTTTCTTGGTAATTTGTACTAAGCCGGCAAAGCGAATGAACAAACGGGAAGGAAACGACCTTCTTGTTCAAAGAAAAATAGTACTTAGCTTCAGTCTACTTAAATCAAAAGCACTTGATACTTTTAAATAGATTTATAAACACAAAACCAAACAACATTGGTGGTTTTGGTTCTCCGTAGATGGTGCTCAGGCAAAATTCAACTGCCTGTATGAATGCTTTACTATAAATAGACAAAAGCAGACTGGTGATTTTGAGCATAGTTATTGTCTGTTCAAGTAGGTACTGCCAAGATCCGCTCCGCCTCGCACTATGAGAAATCCATACTAAGACAGAGGGAAAAGGCACATAAAAATAGAAGTGTTTATATTTATTGAACAACATCACATACGTTACTCTGTTACTGTACCAACATAAAACAGAAACAACGATGACTACGACATATAAATGTTTCTTTTGACGCCTGAGGGAAGGTGACGGCGTAGGTAGGACTCCTAGATGTCATAGGTATCCAGAGTTAACCTTGGACTGCCAAATTACCATAGATAGGAAGAAACAAGGATTTCTGATCCGATAGGACCACTCTTGCCTCACACTAGAGGAGTGAAGCTGATTATACCCTACCAAGCTCAGCACGAATAATGTAGTGTACATTAGAACGGGTATACCCATAAAGGTTAAAAAACAGGTGTGATGGGATCGGTTTGAAGCCCGTTCCAAGATCACACTGTATTTCGCTTTATGGGGAGTCCATACTATGATTCTGCGTTATGCTCAAATGACTGTGAACGAGCGCATTGTTAGGTATAATACGATAGTATCAGGCGTTTCTTGTACCCGCCCATCTCCGCTATGGAACGTCCGATAGTGGTTCAGACGTAGTTTATGCATCGACGTTTGTTGTTCAAAGTACACGTTATGAAAATATTTTTTCAAACAGATGATATTCATTTTGTAGTAGGTAAGTTCAAATTTATAAGTGCCCACAACTCTACCAGCCGTTTCAAATTTGTCGACACACGTAATTCAACATCAATAGAAACATCCCGTTTATTTCTGTAAGAATCAGATACATTATACATTCAAAGAAAAGTGAATTTCGCATTGTTCTTTTAAAAATAAATCCGTAAACCTAGTTTTTAAGGGAATTTGGTACGAGTGACGTTTGGTGTTTGTTGAAACAGGTAAACCTCCTGCTATCTATTTCCGGTTTGCAGAACGAAAGCCTATTTTTCCCCTTATCAAACACTGGGGGTCGACAGATTAGAGGTCTACATTATTAAACAAATAAATTAGCTGGCTTTTAGGTGGTGAATAAAACATTTCCGCCGGCGTCACGGGTCATTTAGAAATTCTTATAAAGTTGTTGGTAAGGCTGACTTGGGCTAAACGAGCTTTATAGGCAGTTCTGCGGGAGTGGCCGCTTAACGGAGCGCTGTATCGAAACTTAACGAAACATAAATTATGTATTTTCTTAAACTTGCGAAATTTTCAAAAGCAGAAACATCCTTTAGGTAACAAGTAATTATATAAACTAAAATATACATATATAAGACTGATCGATGTAGATTCAATAATATATTCCGGTAAACAATAAAAGACGCACAGTCTGGTAACCGACTTCAAAAAGAAAAATACCAGCTAATGTAGTTTTTGTACAAATACTTTTTTGTATGCAGTAATATAACTTCCACAATATTGTGTGTGCTTCATATACGTAACCTAATGAAGAATAAAAGCTGTCAGAAAATATTGTTCATAAGAATATTTACGGGAGAATCAGTAAAACTGCATCAATAAGCACCTGCACTGATATTACATCAATAAACTCTTGTATATAAATAATTTCTAATAATTTATTAAAAACTTGTAAGCGTAACTAAAATTCCAAAGAATATTCCAAAACATTTTACAACTTACCAAATGATTTTAATGAAACTGATGCCAATTCTTTGTTAGATTAAGTTGACAGTTTACCCGACGCAGTGACGCGGAGGTTTAATGTGACAAGGTGTACACAAAGTAATGATGCTCACTGTAAGTAATACTTCTTATGTAGTTTGACCTTTGAATATAAAAAATATAGATAGATATGTTACGCAAAAGCAAAAGGAAGTGTACCTACGAATCCATTGTAATTTTGTTTTGTGTCGGCGTCCCAATCCAATTGAGAACGCGCTTTGACTCCGCCGAAAAGGGAGGGACAAAAATAAATCTAAGTACCTAGTAGGTATATCCAAATTTGTATCGTTAAGCCTCCGCATGACGATAAAAGCATCATAAACAAAAGATCTGCTAATGAAACGATTAAATGAGCTCCCGCTCTTAAGATTTAAGATAGTCATTACAATTTGGCAGAGAGTAACTACTCATATTAAGCATAAACAAACGATGAGAAAAAGTTAATTAAATAATTCAACGAGTACTTGAATTCGTATGTAACAAACGCATCACCAGTTTGATCGTAATAAAATGATAAACTGTATTCAAGGAAAAAATAATCTTTCCTTTTGTTTGGACTACATAATCTCCAAATTTTTTATCAAGCACCGATCTACTAAGTTTTAATTTAATAAAAAGTTTCAACAATCTTACTGTGCCTCTATTAAGTGAAAAGAATTGCCTGGCTTGGTTTTCGATAAAGTAAATGATTATCAGTCGTGCTACGAAAATAATACTTAACATGCTTAGAGAGAGGCTCATCATCGATTAAGTAACGCGAGTAATCAAATGAGTCATCGATAACGTTGATGAGCCAATTAAGTCATCATAATTTCATAACTACACGGCTACAGTGCTGTATTGTGCTAGTTAGGGGATGACAGTGGATTCAATGAAAAGTTCAATCGAAAGCCGTAAAAATATCTGAAATTTTAAAGCGTAGGTAGGATACCTACCTAAAATTACTCTGATATTTTAATATTTTATAAACCTTCCGTTTGTATCACTATAATTTTTTTTAAACTCTAAGCATACATAGAGACCGACAGTGGGAAGCGACAGCACGTAAACATTTGTAGTTCTTATTTACTTTGATATGACCCTTGTTTTGACAAAAATATAAGTGTTAACTAACACATTATAATTGCCAATCCTTGTTTACTGGGATAACGGAACCAATATAAAAAGTATTTGTAAATATTTATGAGAGCACTAGCAGAAACATATATTATAGACACATTTTCCCCAACCGATCTTTTTAGTTTTGAATCCCAAGTTTCTGGTTGAGTGGTTGAGTAACCAATGTTATTATATTAAATTTAATTAATTTATTATATTCAACGTATGTGTCGTATTTTAAAGAAACCTTCACGTATCGCGCGTGCTGCTCTTTCAACTGAGCTAAACGTAAGTTATCGTATGCGATAATTTTTTCTGCTGTATCAACCCCCTAGCCTCCGATAAGTGCCCTCTGTAAATGTGTGACGTATTTGTAATACCTCCTATACCTCGACGTTTGCCTACAGATCAGCAGTCTGGTCGCGACGCGCGGCGAGGCGGCGGCGGGAGGCGCGGCGGTTCAGCGCGTCGGCGCCGCCGTCGCGTGCGCCGTCGAGCGGTTTGTGGCCGTGGGCGAGACCATCGCCGACGACAACCCCGACGTGCGCCACAGCATGGTACTTGCCTGCAAGGAGGCGCGCGCTGCAGGTACACTCATACCTTTGATGACACGTCAAGGAGCGTCCATAAATTACGTGCTGCATTATTATTATTTTTTTTATATCGCACTTCAAGATTGACCTCATCCCACCTGATGTTAAGTGGTAATGAGTTCCTAGCTTAAGGGCGATAAGTATAGCATAGTAAAACTGTTACTAGACTTGTCGCCCTTACCTTGAAGGCTCGACCCTGCTACTATTGTAGCACAGCCCAAGAACTCTGGAAACTTTACTCACATGCAGGAACACAACAACACCGGAGTGATTGTTATTTGGCTGCGGTCTTCTGTAAGGTGGAGGTATTTCACCAGTAGTCACCACCAGAGAGGCAGGCAGGCTGGAGCAGCCGCTCCAGTTCGAGCCTGCCTCTCTTCAATTAAGAGGGTCATGCCAAATCTTACAGGACATAATGGTTCTTATCTATGGGTAATGATTTATTGTTTATTCTCTTATTATGGACTACATGAATAAACAGTTGCTGTTTCATCATTATCATTGGCTCGTTAGTGGTACGCAATGAACTTCATTATATACACAGTCATCCTTAATAGTCTTTGTCAGCACTCTATTTCTCCCATTTAAGTTTTGTAAACTGCGATATTAAAAACGACTTACTTAAGCAAGACAATTAAATTAATTTTGAAAACACTTACATCATAGTGTGCCATAATTGTTATTGTACGAGATTTGATTTTAATAATTCAAGTGTTTGCCCAGTGGGAAATGAATTATGTTGGTTATTTTCTTTAACTTTGCGATGTTATAGATCGCAATCGTTACTAATACCCATGCGTACCTTTAGTGTTAAAATGAAACGGCTGATCGATTCCTACATACATCTGTTCAATAGTAGCTCAATTTTACGTCCACTCACTCCACGTAATACTTCAGGCTTCGCGACTTAATGGACCACGTGCATCTATCAATCAATCCCACAGAAAGCACGTTCGACGGGCCACGCCCGCGGCATTTGATATTGAGCTCGCCAGAGAACACGCCTGCCATTGACTTCTCTCTATTTTATACTAACTTTGTCCCGTGAATTTCCCGCGTGGTAATTTTTATCATTTCATTGTACCGCTTCAGCTCCCAGATAATACCTACACTGAATTATATTCAGGACCGTTCAGCCGTTCTAGTGGAAAAGAGTGAGAACCTTTTCACCATTCTCACGAACTTTTACGCTCAGTAAATAAAATATAAAAAATATGTGCTACGGCTACCAATTCTGTGCTACGAATGCTACAATGAGTTGATGTTACATAATACGATATTAATTTTATGCTACGACATGTGGGAAAATGGAATCAAATTCATAAATTTGGTATTTGGAGTATGATTGATTGATTTAATGAGTTTCATTCAGTTGGTTTTCTGTTGTTATAACTGAAAAAAAGAAAAGGATATATATACCCACATACATTGTACATACTCTTGAAAAACATTATCCTGATATATTCGGCGGTCCGGTAAGAAGAGAATTTTTATAAAAAGCCATAACCCTGGAACTGATTTAATTTAATGAAAAAAATTTATTGCACAAAATAGTACCTAAAACAGATGGTAGGATAAGTCTACCAGTCAGCTGACTGGGGTCATGCAGAGACGAAATAGCTGCATACTTATTACTTCGTTCTAAACCACCGCCTCTTTAAATGGATTCTCCTATTTAAGAAACACAACAAAACGACGACTTTTTAACGATCAAACGAAGAAAAAGTACGAGTATCATGCTTTGTTTCCCTTTACTAATTACCCCTGGTTGAGTAATTAGGCCTGTTCCCAACATTTAATGTGTGTTTACTTATTTTTCTTTACCGACCAGTAATTGCCCAATTTAACTTGCATTTCCACTTAACATTTTTGCGGTCATAGCGTTTTAGAAATAATTAAACATTGGTCTTACCTACTTACATTTCAAGGAATCATGACCAAGATAAATACGAATATCAGTTACGTAAGACAACCAAAACTACATAAAACATTTTCAAAGCAACGTTTATGAGTACACTTGAAAAGGTATAAGCACTATTATGACAGGCTGTAATTTTAAAATTCAAACCAAATACCACATTCCGAAGCCTTTTATTAACTTAGAAGCGAAAAGGACATAAATTTGCATAGAAATCGTCCAACTTTTGGAATAGTTTTCATTGTGCCATTTTGTCAAAATAGTTCCGCGCGTGGTATTTAATTAAAGAGGTCTCACACTCCTTTAAAGTTTAATGCAGTAATTTTGGATATAAAGTTTGCGACATTGAATAAGCAACTGAGAACAGTGATTCAGCTCACACATTGTCAATTTGCCATATGAGTGAAGATAGTAGTTTTTATTTCATGGAAACATGCCAAAATGCTTTCGAAGTCATTTGATAATATAGTCAACCATTAAAGCGCACCAGAAACACTAAACATTAATAAATCAAATGATGTTGTAGTACTTCAAGTAACGGGCTTTTTTTTTCTTGGTTCGATTTCTAGATCGAGCAAAGATAGTTTTGTTTTGGATGATTGTTTTTGATCATCAACCCGTATTTGCTTTGTGATCATTAAATCCGTACCTATTATTGTGTAGCGTTGACTACAATGACTTGATTTGTTTGATGTAGGCCTTAGTTTTGCAGTGTGAAATAGGCTGATAGTTTACTTTATACTTCATTAAAGAGTAGGCTCCAAAACGACGAGGTTGTGGGTTCGAATACTGCGAGGATCTTCCTGCGAAGATTTTCCCCGATGTAGAGAAAGATACTGGTATAAAGGAAACACCTTGAGTCTATTTAGAATCTTGTTTTTTTGGAATTATGTCTTATTCTAGCATTAAGTGCACCTATTGTACTTGTTATGTGCTAGAAAATAATAAATAAATAAATGTCTGTTATGTGTCTATTTGTTTATGCCGGATCAGTGCTGTGAACACAAATTACAAAAAGCCGAGACTTACTCGAGCCTTCTGTACTGTTACAAATTCTGGTAAAATGTTATTCCAATATCGAATTTTTCCATTTCATATACGCAAATTGGAGTTAGTGAAATTAAATCCACCCAGCGCCGTTTAGAAGGTTTTTAATCAAGCCGCGCGTGACCTACAAATCTGGCCGATATCTCCAGAGTGCGTCAGGGCGCCGCTACATTCGCCCTCCACAATGGGCGATGCTGCGAGATGAAAACACCCGCTATATTGGGTGTCAAAGAAAACCTAAAAAGTTTCGTGTTTCAAAGACTGTTTCGGTTTATCGAAAGTTACGTTGCTCAAAGACATTTTTATCACGCCCCAGTTTTGGCATGAAAAATTGAATTTCATGATATGAACGCTTGTCGCAATTGCTGTTTCAGCTGTTTTTATTCGACTGCTGAAGAAGGGTACCTAATGGTTTTCCTTTTCGTAATAGAGGTACAGTTGTCAATATCTCCAATCCATAAGCTAATGCTCTCAGCTATATCTAAGAGCGTTATGATTGCCATTTACCTCCTTGTTATTTTTTCATCTTAAACTTAAAATTCTCACCACAGTTTTGGGTACTCTCAAAAATGTTCTTCGAAGTCTTTGAAATATATTTTGCATGACATTTGTTAGGCAAATCCTCCAATAGCCACTTGATCTACAAACCAGGGGCTGCAGAGGTGCGTAACGAAGCGAGGACCGCTCCCTTCCCGGGGCAAATGTTTGACTGATTCCATTTCAGACCTAAGGGCCTCTTGTTTGATTTGATTGCATACTGAAAGGGAATACATTAGAGTAACGGACGAAACCATCAGTGCCTCTATGTACCCACTTACATATTGATAGAGTTACATCGGCTGTTGATACAGTCACGTACTCACAATCAGCTAGATAGAATTTTCTTTATTGAAATAAATTGCTATTAGATCATAGCTCATATTCGTTTAAAATGTTTCTCAGCATTTAAGACGATTATAAAGGGAAAAGATTTGCAAAAAAAATATTAGAATAGGTAGGTGTAACTGGTGTTTTCAGTAGTGGTTAAAAATAACTAACCTTACCCTAAAGTAAGAATCGCTTGTTCTATTGAAACTAACGCCAATCAATGGTACCATGTCAATATATACTAAATACACTATTAATACTAACACATAGATCAAACATAGATGTTCTTCTAATGAATGATTGGCCTAGTTGGGAATCAAACCCAAGACGAAACGTAATTTCACTCCATAAAACTTGGAAAAGCTAAAAAAGATGTTCATTACTTATTTGCCAAAACAATGTCTTAGAATAGTAAAGGACAAATAAAAATAAAAAAGTACAAGTAGTTCCCTGAAGATGAACTAAGGAATGTGGACAGAAACAAATTTGTCCGTGGTTTTCACAGCACTAACATTAATATCTGTCGCAGATGAGTGGTCATATTTTATCACTACAGTTATACCTTCTATCGCCAGTTTTGTTTCTAGAAACTTGAAAGGAACATATGTAGGTACAGATTGTTTGTTGCACACCATAAATAAACAATACGTTACTTTCAATACTCAGGTAATTGATTTTATTTAATAATTTATAATAAAAGAAAAGATAATTGGGGATTTTTGTCCACAATTACCCAGCATGTCTATCAAGATCTAGGTTTTTTCCATTTCATGTGAAAACAGCGTAGAAAAGAATAATTAATCAATTGTCATTTACCAGACACAATAGATAAATTAACTGTTATTTGATACCTACCTACAATTTATTAGATTCCTATATTTTAGTATTTCGTTTAGGTACGCAGTCCGAATTAATATTTGGGAGAGACGGAAGAAAGGTCAAATTTGGTTTTTGTCTTCTAACACAAAACAACATATGCGTCTTACATCGAACAAATTAATGTTAACTTAATTGAATTCCTGATGAAATTCCTAATGACACTCGATCCCAAGGAACTGAGCCGAAAAGAAATAATTTCGTTTATAAGTAACAACATCTGTCATCGTTCACCATCTGCCACGAACATAATTTCCATAATATCTATTAAGCAGGAACTCCTCATCAAGGTATAACCATTTTAAAGCGGGTTAGAAACTTGGTCTAAACTAATAGTCGGATCAACTAAACTGTTGATCTTTGCCGATTTACCCTTAATTTAAACTTAAGTCTTATTGCGACATTTGAAGTGGGTGAAGGGAGGTTCCTCGCATTATGAAGGTCTGCTGGCACGTAGTAATTATCCTCCCGTACGGTATGTGGGCTCAACGTATGCGTACGTATTGTACATTATGTCGATGTGTATGTTGAGAAAGATAGCTCCCTGTTTGCATTGTCTGTGTCGATTGCCGGGATGTGCGTAGGGGTCTATTACGCTCTATTTATTACGATATACAACAACAATACAACCTCGACCGTCATCCGCTATTATCGTAAAGATAGTAAGTATATTTGAGACACACCAAGTACCTACTTTTTACTGCCCTTTTAAAATTAGTAACTTTTGTGGTAAATCGATCAGTATTGTCAAGTTACTGTTCAGCTACCATATTACAAAACATTTTAGTCTAGATTATTGGACAGCGACAAAATATAGCCTTACCGTATCGAAATCAATTTTGACGTTTGTGAATAGAGGTGCAATACCAAGTTTAAAATTAAAAGAGTCAAAGATACTACATATATCTAAGTGATGTGAACCATTTTAAGTTTACTATGTATCCATCTGGACAAACGTAGAAGCATTATAAACAAACAAGCTGTGTCACATTAACATTATTTTTAGCAAAGTTGAGTATGCACTTTTATTGTAATACTCACCACTTCATCCCTAATGTTAGATGATCAGTTTACCAGTTTCATAACAAGGTATTTGGTTTGACTGAATTGTCAATAAAGTTAAAGCAACCCACACTTAGCATTCGACACAAATAACTATCGGGAAACAGCGCTTTTTATTCAGTTAAATCAGTTGAGTTAAATTAACAATGCAAGGGAATAAGAGGTATTATTTGCAAAAACAATTACTGTGTATCGCAGTTTCGCCGTAATCCGATTTTATCACCCAACTTTGAATTAAAGTTTGGGTGAGTATTAAATAAGAGGGACATAAAATCGGTTTCAATAGTTTATTTAATAGTTAATTTCTTTAAAATATTTTTATTAGTGGACTTTTGTGTTCAAATAATACTTTAGTATGCCGATACATATATGCGTATGGTGATAGAGAATGCAATTTATAAATTCGATTCTGGTCAAACCTTAGAATATGGAAGCTTTACATTTATAGTTAGAAAAAACCTGTCCCTTGATTTGTTGCCGCAGCAAGTTTTCTTACTGCTTGTGCCTGCCTGTTGAAAAGCTAAAGAGCCCCAAACGCCCACCTTTTTACAATTTAATGTTTGAAAAAACCATCTGTTTTCGACAATAGAACTAGTATTAACAGGTATATAATAAATTGCTTTACTGATAATGTCCAGCGACTAAGAACTCTACTTGATAAATGGCCGCTGCGGCTCGGCAGATATAATTAACTACATTAATAACGTCTAATCTACACTAGTCCACTATAATTTGTTCTTGGGGAAAAAAATAGGAACTCAGTTTCGTTTTCCTCAAAGACTTCAGTCACGTCTTCAAATTCATCCATAATTATAAATGACAGTTTAAGCCTTTCAATAAATTTGGTTATGTACGTACAATTAAGATGATTTTTTTTTCTTTTACGGTAGAAATCATATGTCATCTTAATATTATGATCCAAGTTTTCCCATAGTTTAATTACATTTATATGACAGGAAAATATACAATATGAAAGATAATAAAAGCGCGTAGTAACCACTTTTTGTATTGTAATATCTTTATTAATTCCACCTTTAACGTAAAATCAAGGCTGCCCTTTTCCAAAGCCCTCATAAATTTGTGTCAACAACCTGACCCGAATTTTAATGCTTCGAGCTATTAACGGATCCAGCATGCCAACAAACAAAAGATCCAAACAATGGCGAACCTCCCCCCCCCCCTCTCCCACCTTTCACGGCTTAGAACAAGAGTCATTTTGTAAATCACGACTATTATTAATTTGTGTGACCTACACATTTAATTAAAGACATTGTACAAAGTCACACCAATTGTATTGTAGACACGATATTCTTCTAAAACGGGATCATGGGAAACTTTAAACTTTTTCTAAAACAGGTTGATTCATGTAAATCTAAGATTAGCAAAACAGTACGTAAATCTAAATATATTAATTAATATTTGGTAACAAATCAAGAAAAGTATCATGAAAATTCGGAAAATGTTTATTTATTTCAATGAAGACTTGCCTTGGGTGATCGCCAACACTGGCGAGTGCTTGGAATGATTACAATTTAACAAATTCAACCAGTTAACCTGTCACCAAGAAGTGTTTCGGAATACGGCGAGATATTTTTGAATGAAAAACAGATTTCTTAATGCTATGTGTTATATAAAAGTCAAACTTTTGTGTAATAACACTTCATCTAACACGATATAAAGTTCAGTTAATTCACTATTCATGAATAAACTCATCGTAGTTTTATTTTTTAATGCTGATGTGACTTCTTGCAAATATGGCTTATTATCTAGGTACACTAGTGTTAAAACGAGGCAAGATTTTTCTTTTTGTTTAATGAAATTTAAAAAACTACAGTACCGATTTCAAAAAATCTTTCACTGTTTGAAATATTCACCGTCCCTTGTTGGCATAGGCTATGATTTTTTTTTAATCTCAATAAAGTGACCCAAGGTGTAAAAAATACTTATTTTACCGAAGACGAGAAACACACGTATTGATAACGTGTGGACCTCCTTTATAACACAATAATCACATAATAAAAGCATAATAAAAAAAAGCATTTAGGTCAAATTGAGAAACAAGCTTTTCTTAATGGGCTTGAATCTGCGTGTGCTTCTTTGACACCCTCAGCTAGTGTCCATCATCATCTGGTATTAATTCCACATAAATGAATATTTTAATCTGCGACTAGTTGATTAGGGTATTTTTGGCGCATTTATTATCTAACAACATCGGATATCACCACTTAGGATGATCGATCATATAAAATTAAAACATTTATAGTCGTATTATTATACATGTTAGTTACGAATGCCTTATTAACGACGTCTTACAACCAAAGAGTAACAAATACACAAAAATGTACATAAAACTCTTACATAAACACTCAAACTTATTTATTTGAATCAGGTAAATACCTACGACCATACGATCCAGGTCAGAAATTAAAAAAATTGACAAACGACTAAAACCTTTATTCAATTCATAAATCGAAAATTCCGTTAATTAATAAAGGGACCCTCCTAAAGCCATAAATTAGCCTGAAGTAGAGGTACCCTTGTAACTTTAACCCACGCTCAGTAGTCGTGATTACAATCAATGTTACTCGGGTATAAATCACTTTTCTTTTATTCCACTTTTTATAGGGTCATTTTTACGACTAATAAATTAGTATACGACACTAAAAGCCTATTCCGTGAGTGAATCGGATTTAGGACTCGATCGGTGTAGCCCTGGGACTGAGGTGAGGCCGCTATTTCTAATCTGACCAATCTAATTAGTTCGATTGGTGCAGCTTTAGCAAAAACCTTCGAACTAATTTTGCACGAATCGTGTCGTGACCTCTTTGGAAGCAAACTGGACATTCTTATAAAGGTCTGTTTACAATCACCAAATAAAGTACTAGCCAGATAAATTAATTAAAAAGTAACCGTTAAATTTTTTAAAAGTACCACTTTAAAAAATTATCACTTTAATTAATTATCTATCAGATTATCTGAGACTCTTCCTATTTTCAAAGCCAGGGTTAAATCGTACTTCCTCTCACTTGCTTAATGTTAATTTATGTCTTTTATCTATAATTTTAGCTGGGCATGTTGGTTGTTAGTAAGTTTCATACACTTATCCATATTAACTTATTATTATTATTATTTTTTTTTTGAGTCAAAATACTTTACTTAATTTTATATTTGATAAGCATGTTTATTTGTATATATATATATATATATATATATATATATATATATATATATATATATATATATATATATATATATAAATATATATTATATATCTATGAGTTTATGTATGTTTATAATGCTATACTATGAATATAATTCAAGAAATAAAACTTTATTAATGTTGCACGGCCGTACCCATTTCTTGCCATCTACTATTTCCTCTACCTTAAGGTTGTCTGGAAGAGATCGCTTTCTAGCGATAAGACCGCCTAAATTGTACTATAATCAATCTGTAAAACCTATTTCTGTAAAGTTTTTGTGCAATAAAGTATATCTATCTATCTATCACTTTATGTTGAGTGATACAATGTCGTTTTGAATTTAGTTTTTTAAATTATAAGTATTCCACGTAAGCTGATTAACAAATAATTCAAGTCAAAATGAGATATTATGGCGTGTCGTCAAATTGATCCTCGCAGAAAGTTCTATAATCCCTATCTGTGTTTTCAAACTACAGTTATCAATCACAAAGATTTCGGTATCTAGTCGTAACGCGATCCACCCTGATGCAAAACGGAAAACCGAGTGCATTTTGCCCATCTTGAATTTCAGATTCACTTAATACGAGCAAAATACTTTTCAACTTCGTAGGATTTGTATTTTATTTTACACAGATCTTTCCTACTTTCATAAAACTGGCTTCTACGCTAGTAGAAAAAGTAGAACACACTTAAAACTTTTTAACAAATTAAATAATAATGATCTTAATATTTTTTAATAATGTCAGAATAAGGCGACAATGACGCATGTAAGTCCTAATGTTAATTTAATTAAATTTACAAAATACTTTTTTTAATATTTTTTTTTCAATTTTATTTTACAATTTGCAAACTAACTGTGTGTCTTAGTTCAAAATTAGAATTAGGTTTAGCTTTCATTTGTAAAAAAAACTCGCTGGATTCTATTTTTTTAATGCGATTATCCTTAATCTTTTTCGTTTATTCATTAATCTTTTTCCTTTTATAGGTTTACTTTTACTCTTCGGCTCCTCTTTTGTTTTTTGCTTTGTTCTGTTTAATCTGAGGGAAATGAAAGTTCTGAAAAGGTTTCAACAATGTTTTTTTTTTCTAAATGTGCCAATCATTCGACACGCAAAAGGTAATTTGTGTAACATTGTTGCGCAACAGTTCCCAACAGACCTTTTGCGTTCGCCGAAAAACTAGTGCGGACGTAGCAAGGCGGGTCAGCAGTAACAAGATTATCCCAGATCGAAACAAATCTAATAAATAACAGGTGTCGACGGTGGCCTCGAACGGCCTCCTCGCACTTTCCTAATGGCCGCATCCGCACTATTCTTTCGAAAATGTATTTGTTTACGAATACGCAATCTATTTCGTGCCTGGACGCGTGTGAACACGAAAGCACTCAAATAAATTGTGACCGTTCTTCCACATAACGTAATGGTGTTCTGCTATCCCGTCCGGCTAAGTTTTAAGTTTATTTAATTGTAAGGAATTGCGATGATATATGTAATGAAAAGAATTCAAAAATAACGATACCTTCATATAAACTAACAAACTATTCCCATTTTCGCCTAGCCTATGTACAGTCAGTAGCTTTAGTTCGTGAACAGCTCTGTACCTTGTCACATTAAGTTACTGTCTATCTGGCTTGCTTAGTTATGCGGAGATTTGGTATGACAAGGTATTGAGGTGTATACGAACTAATGATGCTGGCTGTATTTCCTTAAGTTTATGACTATCTGTGTATCAAATATCATTCGGTTTAGTAGGCGTAAAAGGCGGACAGGCAGAAGAACAGAGTTACTTTCGCATTTATTGTAGGTATTAGTCAGAATATGAAACCAAATCTTACAAAGCCCTTAAAACTTCAACTGTAAAAAAATATGTCGCCTATGTATTCGGGTTAAAGACACGTATACTTGTATTTTTCTAATTTTTATAGTGCTTGACTCCGCATATTTTAAAGAAACAGAAAAATTTAATCTCCCCTTGCGGTGCGGGACTTGAACCCTCGACCTTCACGTATCGCTCATGCTGCTCTTCGCATACTCGTTTGTATAATGCATCTGCAGAATCTTCACTTATCCAAGTAAGTTAATCATTCATCATGAACAGTACTTCGCAAGCACAAAATAAATAACGTATCAAATTACTGTAATTACTGAAGCGATTTCAACGACGTGACTTGTGTTAGAACAACAGAGCTCGGTGTAACCGCGGTGGAGCAAACATTCACTTAGTGAACACTTGTTTGCCCGCGTTATGACTGAGACCTGTAATAATACACTATGATAACAGGCGTCGGGCGACGCTGCCCGCAGCGACGTACTCCCACGACAAACATTTTAGCTATCCACACACAATTCCGACAACACTTCCCGCCAGTGTCCCTTCTTGCGAATCCTGTCAATAAATTATATGTTCTGGTACTTTCTAATACATTATATGAAGTCATTATGTTTTAGAAACATTGTGCTTACGTATTTTTACATTGGCGCAGTGTAGAGCCTTCGCCTAAGGTAAAAAAAGATCTAAGTATTTTGCTTGTTAGGATTAAAAATTGTTAAGCACATGCATCTCATACACAACATGGTCAAGACCAAACCAACTCATTGCAACCGATTTGATTTTATAGGAGTATTAAGTTATCTATAAAGAAACCGTTTAGTTTGTAGTTTTAAGAGAGGCAGGGCAAAGCGATTTATCCCTCGAACTGGAGCAGCCCGACTGGTGAAATACTTACAGAAGACTGCAGCCAAATAACAATCACTCCGGTGTTGTTGTGTTCCTGAATGTGAGTAGGGTTTCCAGAGCTCTTGGGGGGTGCTACATTAGTAGCAGGGGTCAAGCCTTCATGGTAAGGGCGACAAGTCTAGTAACAATTTTACTATGCTATACATTTCGCCCTTTAGCTAGGAACTCATTACCACTTAACATCAGGTGGGATGAGGTCAATCTTGAAGTGCAATATAAAAAAAATAATAGTAATGATGAATGTCAAAAATTTTTAAATCTAAACGATCAACTTAATTCGGTCACTTCATATATGCAGCTAGTAATCTCTTTGATAAAATAGATAATGATAGGATGAGGTCAATCTTGATGTGCGTTATAAAAAAAAATATCTTTTAACTTTAGTATTAGGTATATCTCTTGTAGCGCCGTTTCTAAAATAACTAAACTTAACGAAAATGTTAGACCATTTGAATCGAGATTTTTTCTCCCAGTTTGAGCCGTATTTCACGATAACTTCTCTAGTCTAAAAATGCAGGCCTATTCCATAAGCCAAAAAGCTGCCTATTAGTGATCGACAAATTTTAATATCCACGACCCAGGACAAACAAACAGGCGAATCGTTTATCACCGTCTTGTTTGTACAGCGGCCCCTAAAACGGTCTGACCTTTCAAATAAGTGTAAAGAAAAGTTCCCAGGCACATTTTCCCGTTAGCTGTACCCGGGCCGCGTTCTGCCCGCAAATTTACACGAGACCCAGCCCTGTCTTCCCGGGCCCGCAACCGAATTAATATTGAACATGAGATATTGAAGTTGAGGCGTTCGAAACTTTGTGAGGCCGATTTAAAATGACGTGTGTTGGTGTTTATTACGAAATTTGTTCCCAGAATGATTGAATGGCTGCATTTCCTCGCGTTTTAAAATCTGTTTATCGCGTTTTGATTTCACGTAGAAGCACTTTAAATAGTATAGAAATCTTAGTACCAATAATAGGGAGATAATATTTTTTTCCGAGCAATTTTGAATAGCAAACATTATTTTCAAACGATATTGCAATGTTTAAGAGACCTGATATAAGAAAATTTAAAACATATTTTACAGACATATGGAACAGATACAAATAGCCAATTTCATTATCTAGGTACGTAAATATCTTGTTATGAACAGTTTTCCTTTATCCAGCCAGGATGAGATTTGCTACGACCCAACGTCAGTAGTGCTGATTCTATAAAACGCCTCGTTATCTATCGAGATTTGCTTCTTCATTTATCTTTCGTGTTTGAAATTAGCCCTAATTTGTAACGGAGGAAACGATGCAAATTAAACACAGCTTGCGATCTTCAGCACATAATCCTGCTTAGATTAATTTGGCCGTGTAGAATCTGGACCAGCTTTAAAACAATTAACATTAAGTTAGTTTAAAAAATAAAATTTTCACTAAAATCAAAGAATATAATTTATTATCAACAAAAAACGTCTTGCTGCTTGCGTACGCGCTTATACGTACAGATTTATAGTTAGTTTTTTTCGGTATGTGATACCAAATACTATTTTAAAAGATCTTGGATATATAGTAAAATAATTATAATCTAACATTAACTCGAAAAAATAATACCCAGCAGTAATAATAGGGTGCTGGACCATGTTACCATGTTGACCATGCATGGACCAATTTATGGAAATTTTGCACGACAACATACACACACAACGATTCCTTATTAAAAGTACCTATATCTGTACAATCAGGTTCCATTATTGCAACCTATGACAACTATCGGAGGTACTTGTAAACGCAAAATCCACTAAAATGTACCTAGAAAAAAACAGATAACGGTAAAAGGGCTACAAAAGATTTCCGAGAATAAGTCCGAAACCAAATGAGGTCAAACAGACATTGATGATACATGTTATTTTGGGTCTGCGGTACCAACTTCTGCTTTTGTTGACTCAAGTTTACTCAATCATATAGACGTCATATACCTATAATAAACTATTCATTATTATTATTTATGTAATTTACATTAAAATAACTCTTTCTCATTCACTCAAAAAAGCCACCTTGACGGCCGCGGTAACGTACAGGCTAAGGGAGTCACCTAAGCGTGAAATGTTCTTAGTTCGATTCTGAGGCAGGTCGATCTATGGTCCAGTTCCAATATTTTAAGGTTCGTAATATTAGTTTTCGTACGAGTCGTTAATTCTAATTTCAAATTAAATTTCGTTATCAGCTGTCATCAGTCGTCCGTCGGTCGTTTTTAGCTTATGCCTCGTACAATTTATTACTATCCGTAACTAGAATAGTTTTTCAAATATTGGAACCGCGCATTAGAAAAAAATTAGTATAAAAAAATAGTTCCCCCTACTGTCTGCCGTTCACACCCAAGGATGAGGAATTCAAATATTCAAAAGAAAGAAGAAAATAAAACATCATACACCTACCTATTTACAAAAAAATACTTATCTCTTACTATTTCCTCTACCTTAAGGTTTTTTGGAAGAGATCGCTTTCTAGCGATAAGACCGCCTAAATTGTACTATAATCAATCTGTAAAACCTATTTCTGTAAAGTTTTTGTGCAATAAAGTATATCTATCTATCTATCTATCTTATTTAGCGAATCTATAGGAAGGGCTGCTGCTCTGCGTTTAATTAAGACATTAAAAATGCCATTTCCAGCTTTAACAAAGTTCCCAACAAAGGCGCCATTAAGTAGAAAGATTATGACAGCTTTCATTTGAAATTTTAACAAGGCGGGACACCTGCAGGGTATACCTACTAATATTATAATATACAAACAAAAACATAAAAGCAAAATGTACTTAAGTAATTAACAAAAGGATTGAAATGAATTCGATTTTCGTAAAGAGAGTTTTACCTACCTGAATTTTAATTTTATATATATATAATAAACATACAAGTTTTTGAAATGATTACTAATAATTATAAATGTTATACCTTTGAGATATGAGATACATTTTGATATTTTTCAATTCAAACGCAAGAAGACGAGTAATATAACTTTCTCAGCAGTTTAAATGAGCATCATTCGCGTTGATTACGAAATTTAAATTCGGCGAGATCGAAGTCTGCGGGTGAATTCATTTTGGTTTTGAAACACTGTCGCGTCAAAATCTCTCAAATCCTTAATGCGCCCGTGTTCATTGATTCTATTAGTTAAAATAACTCTTAGCTTTTACCAAGAAGTCCTCACATTTAAAATAAATTAACGGGTCAAAACGCGACTCCATTTTTATTTAGTAGTTAATACGAACTACTTACTGCCCGACGTTTCGGTTAGGTTGCACCAACCGTGCTCACGAGCTGACCCGTTAATTTATTTTAAATGTTTGAAATGGAACGCGAAACTCTTAAAGTTTATAAGTCCTCTCATGTTTAAACTCTTTGACCGCCTAACATGTCATTATTTTTAAGAGTAATAATTCAATAATTATTTTCATTCATTCGAGGAGTCATTATTTTGGAATTGACATGGCACGGACGGTTGGAGATCTCTTTTTCACAATTAAATTTTATTGATAAAAGAAAAGACAAGCTGGAGATTGTACTTTAATATAAGTTATGGTTACTTACAGGTGGTTTTAAGGATGTTTTGTGTAAGAACAGTTATTTTGAGACATTTTAACCGAAATACATGTATGGCAAAAGTGTTTATGCTAGTTTTCTTTGCCTAAAACCTAGCAGCTAAAATAGCACAATTTAATACTGCTAGCTAGGATGTTGACCGTAGCATAAATGAAGAGTACGAATGCGCGCACAATATTACTACATTGTAGGTTTAAGTTTAAAAATGATGTGCCATAAAAGAAGGCATCTTCGTTATTTGGCATGGAGCGTCGGATTATGCAGTAGGCTAGACGTTATTTTCGCTGAAGTGGAATCTCATTTGGCTCCAAGCTTACAGAGGCGAGTAGAACGTCCAGCCAGTAAGCCGGGGTGATCAAGTGCAATATCGAATGTTTCGCCGTAAACTCAACTGTGGCTGCGCGTCGCTTGCGCCCGAACAGGGCTGTCATAAAATATGTATGGTGATCTCACGTGACGCTAGTTCCGGTACCAACCTGCTGTAGTGATTTATTTTACCACACATAAAAACGCTCGTAAACTATATGCCTGCGGTATTTTTATATTGGAGGAAAGTAAATAAAAAAAGTGATTTCTTCTATTTCCTATCTGCTCTGCTGAATCAATCTAATTGAATATCGAATTTCAGAATAATAAATAATAATATAAAATAATATTGGACAACATCACAAACATTGCTTAGATTGTGTGTTAAGTCTCTTAAGCACTTCTTTTACAGAAATCAGAAACAATGACGGTACCATAACACCCAGGCCCTAAAATAATGCTTGTACATTTTATTAGTCACAGCCTATTAACGTGCAACATTGCTAAATCATATAAACAAACAAAAACACTAAAAAGGATTTAATATTAGTACCACACATATATGCCATTTTAACTGGGGGCTTTAAAGACAAAGACAATTTTGAAAAGTATGTTTCCAACTGGGCCTGACCGAGCCTTGAACTTGGAACCTTTCACGCTTGGCCGGCCTGCCTTTAACCTACACTACGCAGGTTGTCACTATTACACCAATGAGATTGTAAATGTAAAAAAAATATTGAAAATAATAAAAAAATTACACAGTCATGTCCTAAGGTCAAATGGCTAACTCAATTTTTGCGCTCTAGCTCATACCCTGCAATCATCATTCGACCTAAAACTAATTATTTACTTATGTCCGGTTCCAATATTTTACGATTCGTAATGTGTCAAAAATAACTGTCCGTTTTTCTCAAACCGACAATGAGTCGTTTATTGTTCCATAATTTACTTTCCATACCAGCTGTCAGCAGTCGTCCGTCAGTCGTTTTGAGCTTACGCCTCGTATCATTTATTACTATCGGTAACTAGAGGATCTAGACGAATAAAATAATACTTCATGCTTTTTTCACTCATCAAAATAAAACTATATGACTTGGTCCAAAGTGTTCTACACATAGCTATAAGTTAGATACTGCTACTGTAACTTATCTGCTGAGTTTCTTACCGGTGTCTTCTCGGTAGATATAGGTTCCGAACCGGAAGTAGAATCACTTTGCATTGTATTCAATGACGATTCAAAAGTGTTACATGTAACCTACTTGAATAAAGAAATATTTGAGTTTGAGTTTGAGTTTGAGGATCGTTTATTCAAATATTGGAACTGGACATTAAAGAGAGTGTAAGAGAGTTAAGAGCCAACCCTGACGTGAACTATGTCAGAGACGAACGTTAGTAACTCGTAGTTATCTATCTCTGGTTACATTCGAGGTTGGCTTCCCTGTACACGCAACTCTCGTAAAAGCATCTCACTAAATTCCTTTGTTATATTACATTTATTCATGGACTTCGTCGCTATTAAACATTTATTGCTAATAAAAATGTTAAAATTTTACCCCTCACTGGCAAGGGCTATAAAATTCACTTCAAATGCTATTAATAGAATATTTGCAATCTTTTAGATCCTCTAGAGTTTTGACTTTATTGTTTGTTAAAATTAACGTGAACACAAGTGGTGCGTTCGAAATCTATTAAATACGAGTATATCACTTATGTGTAACTGAAACGCTTCATGAAATCTTAAGTAAGTCTTAAATTTCTTTATTTTGTGGATTATCTACGAGGAAGTTATAAAAGCATTATTGGATAACGATTCTGCGTACAGCACTTAACTCCGCCAGCTGGCTCGTCCCAGAAAACTTTTTTATCTCCTCAAGATGTCTCTCCGACCGATGTTATATCTCTAAGCATCGACAGACGAGTTTCGTTGAACGTTGCTCTCAATTTAGATACTGACATCTAGATTGAAGAAAAAGAAAATATAATTGGGTTCAAATGATGGGTAGTGTTGACAAATAAAACTAGTACATTTCCGGAACACGCAAAAAGAAACAACATTGTCTGCAAAGTTACTATTATTTTTCAAATTCCACATTACAATCGAAGATGAGTAAGTCACACAAATCCTTTAGTTATATTGTATCAGAAATGAGAACGAAGACTTATCGAAAATGGTTTGAAAAAAGAAAGTTAAGCGAAAAAGCATGTGAGGCATAAAATTAGTTCTCCACTAAACGAACAAGCTTCGTAATTACGCCGCTCGTTCCGTGTGTAGCAGAAATAATACCACATGATTTTTTCACCTTCAACCAGCCGCTACACTGTTGGGCCAACACAAAACGTGACGAGTGTGAAAAATTGCAAATTGCATCCCACAAGTAACATTTTATTTATGGCGGCGGGAGCATTCGAATAGAAATAATGGAGCAAGTCCCTAAAGTTTACAGCAGTATAAAACGCCGTCGTCCTCGAGTCTTGCTCGAACTCATTGAATAAAAGTGCGAAGAAGGCAACGACGCGTGAGCACCGATAGAGCCCTGCCTCATACCGTCATAAGCAAAATACGACCTTAGGTCCCTGTGAAGAAAGAACGTCATATGAGCAAATTATTTTAGTGGATGAAGAGAAATAAAACTCAATATTAATTAAAAAGATCACCCCAACAGCAAAGCTATACTTAAATACATATGTACAAGCGTGGAATGCTCAATCTTAAACCCGTGAACTCTACGATGAATCTAAGTTGTTCTCTTTGAGTGAGAATGCACGATAATTTTCATTAATTAAAAAAATATCTGCAGCGATAATTAAACGAATGTGAACAATATTTGAATATCATATGTTTTGTCACAATTATAACGCCTCAATGTTTAAGGTAATGCGAATGTAACTATTCAAACAGTCGTATTTCGTTAATTTATGACCAATAATCAAAATATTTTAATGTTTAATCGTTATGCAGAAGTGTAATTAACTGTTTTTACTATAATTAGCAACAGGGACACCTCATTACTGCATTTTGTTTATAAGACTCTTTGGGTGCCGAAAAATTCTGATTCACAACGGTAAGTAAGATTAGCACGAAACATTTCTAATAAAAAATGCATAAGTCAAGTACCAATTTACCATAAAGCCAGCGATTTTATAAGTGAGCGGCCATTTAAGCACTTGGGGCTGCTTGCCTCGAGATTGTTATCACGGTTAACAATAATTGTGCATGGTATGCTATTAATGCCCAAGCCCTGTAAAACAAATGAAAAGTTTTAAAAGGCACCTATTGTTCAAAGTTGTTGATATGAATGAATGATCGTACAAACACGTACCTACTTGTTTTTATTGTCAGGCATTGATAAAAAGTTATCAGTAATTTAATTTAAATAGCGGATGTTCATGGCTGCTAAGATAGACCGTATTTGGGGAAGGGTAAGGGACACCCGCCCTAGTATGGTCTAGTGCCCACCTCAGGATATTAAACTACCGTTCTAAGATGAACGCTTTAATAGTTCGTGCGAGCCAAGTCACGTCAGTAAATTTTTTTCCTACCTGACTATAGGTAATAATGGTAGCGATGACTTATATCTTCACCGAGCTTTTGGAGGAGCAGAAAGGACTCACTTTTTTATAAATTTAAATACGCCATAACAAAAAAAAACCTAGATATTTTATTTTCACTCAGTCAATGCTTGCTAAATGATAAACAAAAACGTGACTTTAAATTCATAAGTTACTTTATCTATTAAAAAATATATTAATTTAAAAGGTTCAACTGAAACAAGTCTACATTTAATCAAAGTATGAACAAAAGAAAAAGGCTCTAACAATGGAAACATTTTGCTGAAGGATTTATTGTAGTAAATTGTTTATGAAAGGATATGTATTGTGTAACCCTATATTAATATACATAGCTATGCATAAAGTTATATTTTAATTAAACGTTGCGCTGTTTTTTGTCGCGCTTTTGACTCCAATACCAATTTAAATTAATGTTGTAACGTTTATTTCGTTTAAATAAGCATATCAAGCAATATATCTAGATATTGATGGATTTCAGTTTTTTATGTCATGTCTCATTATCTCATAGAATAATGCCATAGTCATTATAGCGAAGTACTGAACTACTGGCTGTCAAGTCGACACTGGTCTGAAGCGTAATTTCTATGCAAATTCTAAAGTAACGGGTAACTGAAGTCAGAAATATTGATCAAACCTAGTTTCTTGCGACTTAAGGCGCACATAATCCTCGTAATTTTCCTAAGGCCGTCTTCACTATTTTGCTACTAAATAATACCCATTTACATAATCTGGCCTGTATTTGTTATTTATGATGTTTGTCTAACCCTAAAACATTACAAAGCCGTTTATGTAAGCTTTTTATTAACCTTTGTGAGTGCTCATCACATGTAATCAGTGCGCGTAGATAAAAGTAAACCAAATTTATTGCGAAAAAAATAGGTATTTCTTTAACATATTATATTTAATTTTAAAAAAATCTCTACATTGCGTTCTAGATAACGAACAAGTTAATTTATAAAAAATGTTAAAAAATATGAAGTTCAATTTTTTTATTTCTCCATGTTGTCCTTTGTAAATGGTCCACAGTTTGAACACATAATATTATAGCTTCTAGCGTAAAACCTGTGGGCTTCTTTCAAAAGCCGTCCTATCATTTGCATGAAAACGATGGATACCTTCGATGTACGATCATTGCGATGATTACCTTGTGCGTAAAATGTATTACGTTTAATAAAAAATGTCATAAATTCTCAATCCTGCGTGTGTCCGTTATTTTTTATGAGGGTATTTTTCAGATGGCACCAGCAGTCGGATCGGGTCGTAAACGGGCGTGGTTTAAATTATTCGTATGAGCTGCTCGGGACTGATTATTGTAAGCTGACTAGTGTAGGTATTACCACAAATGATTTTTTCATAATATTTTGTTGTAGAGAGTAGGTAAGTGTGTATAATAAATCATGTATTTTTTAGGTTGCTATAAATAGCAAAGCTATCATTTTACCTTCAAACACAGATTGTTAAGTAAGTAGGTACCTAATCGGTGTACAGTGAAAAAATAATGGCAAAATTATTAATGCATTTAGTGTGATGTGTTAGTGACAATAAATTAATAACGACACAAAACAAAGCTACGTGTACATACATTGTTAGTATTTTTGAAGACAACGGCAACATTGAAATAAATGTAACATATTTTTCATGTCATATCTTTGAATCAAAAGTCTACGTTTAAACCGTCAAGAGGCAAAATACACAATAGTAATCTACGTGTCTCCATTTGAAACTGCTGAATGAGTAGAATTGCCGAACGCATAAAATATTGCCTAGAAAAGGCAAGCTACTATTATCGGCATAAATCCGGCATAAACGTAACGGCACGGAGTGGAGTGGAGACGCATCAGCATAATGCCGCGATAATGTGCTCTCAGGCCTGCCCTGCCTTGCGGATTACGGCAGGATCCACGCCCAAATAACGCTCTTACGCCTACTCAACTATCCTTTGTCGGGTATGGATTCGCATCTCCTTCACAATACAAGGACAGTTCATATCAGACAAATAGTGCCCTAATTCGGAAAGGACAAAGGAAGCCACCGAGCCGGCAATCACCAATCCTTCCAAATTTGAATAATTTTCATTTAGGTTCGAGTATTAACTCGTTTTTATTATTATGCAGATCTTGCAGATCTTGTCAACCAATCACTGTTATTAGACGAAGAGGTACTATCACAATACTTTTTGTTTCAAATATGAGCAGAGAAATGTACTTACATTAAGTAATTCCATTATCTTTTTCGCTAACCAAACATCCACCTAACCAGTTAGGTTGAACTGCTAAAGGAGAAATGAGCGGAGAAAACCATTTACTAATGGAATTTTAAATTCAAGATTGAACGAACCGAATGGTTTTCATCAAAGAACAATGTCATCAAAATTTATCAAAGTAAAATTGTCACTTTCCCCCTTGAGCTGTCAATTCCCAAAGGCGTTTAATTTAAAATTTAATTTTAAGTTGTCACGCCAGGGTTATTTATTCGCGACAAGCGAATCGCTTGTTCGCACTCGACACAACCTGATAAATAATAACAAATCGATAACGTCAAGACGCTGGATTCTTATGTCTTACGTTTTGAAAAGAAAATGGCAATGAGCCTTTTTTTTGTATGATGTTTGAAATAAAATAAAAGCAATGCGAAGAATGTAAGAAGATTTTAGAATAAAAATGTTTTTAATTCTTGTAGTCGTTATATACACAGATGATATATTGTTCCCTTGTAGCCATAGTTACTTCTTAAAGCTATAGACACCAAAGACTGAATTAGATAACTTTTCCTTGCTAACCTTTGCCATAATTACCATATACTTCAAACAAATATATAAAATAAACCCAAACAAAATTATATTCTTACCTCTGCCGAAGTCGTCTTTCTCAAGTGATATCGGATACCTGAAGTGTTTCACCTTCTTCAGGGTTATGTTTTTGTCAAAATTACTGTTCATAAATTTAGCTTCCATTAGAAACTTGAAGGGTGCTGGATATTCGTACATTTACGTATTTTAAAATAAATATCTACAATTTTACATAGCCCTTAAACTGAGCGTATTCGGCTCAATGATACTCGAAAGTCTGACTTTATTTAGTAGGATTTTTTCATGTGAATTATATTGAACTGAAATAAACCTTCCAATTTAGGCCGTAATCCAGAAATAAAAAAACCTACGATCCGAAGTTTTTACGTATTTCGGCACACCACTTTTACTTAATGAAAACTAAGTTAAAAATTTAAAAAATCCTTAAGTCTATGTAGACAAATACATCCCTAGTAAACTAAGTAGGTACTGTGAATTTATACTAATCAAAATGTTACTCTGTTAAAGCTATGGTAAAAGCGGGGTTGTCTGACACAGTTATATTGTTGTTTAAAAAACAATCCCAATCACTGTAAAATAAAAATGTTACATTTGGAAAATAATATTAAAAATTTTTCGTTTCTATTTTTCACAATTCTTTTTAAAAGTAGCCTTGACTCGCAAACAACTAGGAATATTGTACGAAATCGCCAAGCAATACTGTAGCACGCAAGAATGTCCTATAATACGTGTTCTTTCCAAATTTTATTGCCACATTTGGCTCCAGTACGTTTGACTGTCCGTCTTATTTGTGTTTCAATGCCAACTGATAACCTTTGTGGCACTGCCAACGACTTCCTCTGCTCTGACAAGCATAGCTTCGTGAACTATGTCAGAGGGCCAAGTTTAGCAGGCCATTATTTATCATGTTCAGCCTACTTGGTGCCGTTAAATTAACGACGGCACGCAAATTCAAGTTTTGTCAGTTTAAGCAAGTCGAAACTTCACAGGGAAACATTAATATTGTCGCCGTATTTGCTAAACAACGTCAACTGTTTGCTGCTACGTGATTAAAGTCGATAATCCTTGTACTTTTTTAGTTTACGAAGATAAAAAGGTATATAGAAAACTGAATTGCCTAAAGAAAGAAATTAAGATTTTCTTATATGAACCGAATCACTGGCTTTTGTAATTTGGCAAAAGAAAACTCTAGGTCCGTGGGGTCCTGACGCTTTGTCTTTTTTTAAAGATATTTCAAAAAGACTTATCAACGTTACAGGAGACCCAAAGGCTGGCTGCTACCTCGCCCAGCGTATTTCAATCGCCATTCAGCGAGGTAATGCAGCCATCATTTTGGGTACCTTACCTCAGGGACCATCTTTGTTTATTTAAAATATTTATTTTTTATTTATTTTAGTTTGAATATTTTGTAAGTTAGTGTTATCTTATGTTTATTTGTTTTGTTTATGTAATAAATTGTATATTACAATCGTTCCCTTAAAATAAAAATAAAACTAAAGTAGTAAACTATGGAATAAGTGATATTTTTAGATATTTTGTAAACATGTGCTTACATCTAGCATATTATTTAAGGCGTTACTATCTATATTATGCCATAGCATTTACATCTCATCTACCTAAGACTAAAGTTCTATGTTAATAGGTACCTCCACAAACTAAGTTTCCACATTTACTAGTCCCGAATGAAATAGTCCTTCGATGATGTTGATCTGATAGTATTGCGCGTCGTATTACCTACAATGTGAAATAATTAAATGCCGCTGGAAATTATATTTTGGGGATGGTAAACAATTAAGGGTCTAGTCAAATAGATATTTAACTAATACTGATTTTAAATCTGACTGAAAAGTGACTAATCCTTATATTCAATCGAAAAATAATCAAACAGTGATGCATGCAATGTACTAGAAAAGTAGTAAAAAAATATTAAGCAACCAAAAACCGTTTATTGAACGACAATCAAAAATAGCTACTCGGTAATTCAGTAAAAATACATTTTGATTTACATGCAAATGTATCATTTACAAACCAATTTTCCTGCCAGGAAATTATTACTTACGCAATCTCGGAAAGGCGAAAACAATAATTCACACAAATCCACAAATCGGTAGAGGGTGCGGCCCGCGCCGAGTGCGTAATGTCGCTGCTTGAAAAATGACGCGACTTCCGGCCGTGAGACATCCGCCGCAAAAAATAGGCCGTGGAAATAATGCGATTAGCGATACACAAGATACCTAGCCACAATCTAAATGCCACTTCAGTCTGGAAATAATTATAAAAGAAATAATTAGATGATGGACTACACGTTCTAGGGACCCTTAATAACCTAGACTATGAACTAGATCCACCAAAAGCATGTTTAAAGGCATTGATTTATCTAACTATTGATTGACGACCTCGGTGGCGCAGTGGCTAAGGTAGGCGCCCAAAGTGCGAATGGTCTCGAGTTCAATTCCCGGTCAGTTTAATTTGAAAAACAAACTTTTCTAAATTGACTTTGGTCTGGGTGTTCTCGGATGACGCCTACTGACGTTAGTATCCGTCGTCATAGTACAAGGGAAAACCTTAGTTTGAGACCTGGTGGTTGGTGTGGTCGCTTGGCGCATTTATTTATTTATTTAACTTATTGTGACTTAACTGGTTTAATTTCGATAAAAATATAAAGATAAAAGAATGGATCTTAGTTTACAATAAATTGAGGTTCAAGAAGGTGGGCAAAGGCCCACTAAAAATACTAATATTAATTGCCGGCAAACCGCTATTCAATCAAAATGGACTGGAGTTGATGTATTTCCTAACGGACGTTATCATGCGGGTTAAAAAACATTGCTCTAAGCTACCATAGAACATTGGCAGTAGGCTGTAACAATATTCAGATTATGCCCTCAAACCCATCGTGCCTGGATATGTATCCGTAAGAAAATGTATCCTATTACTCCCCAGGGAGCCATAGATTGCCAGTTTATGTGTTTTTTATTCAACTCGCATGTGTGCCGCCATATTTTTCTATACAAAACGATTGAAAGAGGTAACCGATTCCTTACGGTCGCATAATGTCAACTCAAGGAGTTAAGAAAAAATCCGCAAATTTAATATATTGTAAAAAGTAATTTCAGTTTAAGTACGTAATCCTATTGAAAATGTAATCCAAACCGTGATTAGAAACTGATAGTCGTTTTTTAAACGAACCAATTTATTACAATTATGTACATCAGCACGACCTTTCAACAATGATGACCCATTCGTAAATTTTTTTCAAAAGATTATGCTAATTAGGCCAAATGCATATTTGGCATTCTAGGGTTACTTTATTGTCCGTAGATCATCACTAACTTATTATGTATTTTTATAAAATACATTATAAGTTACAACTTTAAAACCTTTATAAAAGTAATTTTTCAAAACAATTCTGTTTAATTTAAAATACGGATTTAACATCTCGTTATCTTTAATCAAATACATGTTTTATTTAGTCGAAACTAACAAACCAAGCTTGCTTATCTA
The DNA here is from genome assembly GCA_037074685.1 of Glyphodes pyloalis. Lineage (NCBI taxonomy): Eukaryota > Metazoa > Arthropoda > Insecta > Lepidoptera > Crambidae > Glyphodes > Glyphodes pyloalis. The sequence goes on from JAYKKO010000004.1 coordinate 7,966,520, forward strand.
TTGTTATTTAGCTGGCATTATTTGGCCGTCGACGAGGTGTCATAAAACGCAATATCTCTTATCGATTGGCAACAAAACAACGATTAATATCAGGAGACGTAGCAGAGTGGGCGTCATGTGTGAAAGAGTTTGAGGAGCGCGCGCGACACGCCTAAGCCTCGGATTACGCCTCAGGGGCTTCTCGCAAATTGAATGAACGCAAACACTCCGTACGTCTGCGGACGTAAGCAAACACACTAAAATAAATGCAACAAGTACCTGATCACTCGCGAAGAAGTCTTGGAAGACTACCTGCCCACGCGTTATCACTTACAAAATACATTATCTGCTAGACTGAGCAGATAAATCCTTAGGCTAAAAATAAACTCACAATAACTCTGCTATGAAAAAAGTCCTAAAATAGAATCGTATCGTGAATATAACGATGCCACAAATTCATGCATGATTTAAATCGCTTACATAAGAAAACCAAAAAGCTTAAACTAAACTGATTAAAGAAAGGGTTATGCATGGTTTGACTAAGCAAAACAAGCCTTATTAAGCAATAAAACACTGCCTACCCCGCGACGTTAACATTGACTTATCGTACAAATTCGCCAAGACGTTTTTATAATCAACCTGTCAGATAGGTATCGCACGAAAAAAATGATACGTGCATTTTCCGGCGAATAAAAACAGCCGTGTTGACATGTTTACGAGACCGCTCACGGAAGCTCGAAGAACATAATTATTGCGAGGCCCGTAAATGTGTTCGGCTATAGTAAATGTTGCAATTTATTATCCAGAGGAGTTCTAGACACGAATGAAGCATAAAAGGAGTAAGTGGGGGAAATATTGACTAATGGATCGTCATGCCGTTTGTACTAGAGTTGTTAGGTGAAACTTTAAACGGGACGATAGTGTAAAATGTGCTGAAGTAAATGTAGTCATACAATATTATAATGTCAATGAATACAAATAGTAATCTGTATCCACATACAAATAGTTACTAATAAACGAATTACGAGGTTGTAATGAAATGGTTCAACTGTATTCATTAAATTATTAACAATGTGTTTTTGTTAAAAATTAATATAATCTCTATGCAAATGTGACAAAATTTCGTTCTTTGCTATCCTGCGATGAGTAGGTACATAAATGTACGATTTTGTTATAAATGGTAAATAGTAAAACTCGCATTGAAGCAAGCTTAATCTTATTCACAAAATCCTCAGAATGCTATGGTACATTAAATACGTTCTGGGCTTTTCACGTGAATTTGCCAGAAATAGACTTCACTAAGGAATTCTAGTTGTCATTCAATATATACTAAAAGCGATCATAGAGATGGTTATTTGGTTTTATCCAATATTTTGATTAAATTTCTTCCAAAAGAAACACAAAGGAAAACAAAGCGAATTATTTTCTGCTGTACAAATGATATTGAACAATAGACCACAATTTTGGCCTACCCTACGTACTTAACTAGATAATTAAACATCTGTCTTTGTATTTTGGTTTACCCAATAAATGATTAAAAGGTAAACGCAAAATGTGCTGATTAGCACAAATTCATGAGATTTACACGAACTACCACTCTAAAATTTCTTTGTTCGCCATCTTGAAAGGTGTATATAAATGTACGATTTTGTTATAATTGGTAAATTCTTCAATTAACGCATCGGTTGCAAGTTTTTATTGTGTTGTTGACGTGAACCGTCCCATCCATGTCCCGAAATGGGGACATCGGTCAACACTATCAGTGTCATTTGGCGAGTCGCGCCTGGTCACGAGTCACGAACGGCTTATTAGCACATGTGAGCACTTCGTCAGTTTCCGGAAATGTCGAACCGGTCACCGGAAATTCATCGGAGGTGCGCGCCATTCGCAGCGCTGCTTGAAATTTTTCCGGAAACGAATTTTCAAAGCTTCGGTGTCTATTTGACGGATTTATTACGGCATATGACTTTCGCACGTAATAATGCTGCTGCTTTAGATAGCTTAGCTTTTTTAAATAGTTATATGTACGATTAAGACACTGCTAAAGGCCGACACAAATGCCTGATTATCTTGATATCTTTGCACTGAGCTATTTATTTATAGACATCGTTCGTATCATCACAAAACGAAGCACGTACAAGCATTATAATGTTGATGAAACAATTAATATTTTGAATCTCGAGTCCTCAAGGTGCCTTCTTCAATGCTTTCTATTCATAACTGACTTCTAAGAGGCTTAGGACGAACATAAATAAAATTATATTTCAATTCATTTTAAATGTAGCAGTATATTCCAAGGACATTTTATTTATATGCGACGTCAAAGAAAAGAAGAAGTTTCTAAATTTGGATGTGGATTTTCCTTTGTGTTACTTACAAAACAACGATTTGAGGTTAAGTTTGCACTGGAAATAGTACTTTTAAATTGTATACGCTCCACCAATAATCTGATGATAATATATTTAAAGAAAACAATGGAAACCATCAATCGCACTTTTGGTAGAACAAGGCCACAATTGCAGTTTTGTCAATTTTACACGAGAGCCATTTTAAGATATTTTTTGCATTTAATGTGGCCTAGCTCTGTTATCCTTAGTCTAAAGTTGTCCTTCTTTGCAAGACAAACTATTTACTATATTCTTTTTAGACATGACATGTGCTTTTCAAGAATTTAGAAAACTGTAAGTTTTTTTAGGATTTTGTTTTGTAGGCAGTTGACTGTGCCTATGAAAACGCATGGAGTTTTAATTTTTAAGATTGTACATTTGGTACTCGACGGCTAGTGTCGCTAAACTGATGGTGGAATGTGTAACTCTTTAACCATTAGAAGTTAGTGGATCGTTATTGTATAGGCTCGTGTAAACCGCTACTTAAATTCCATTCAGGTATTCGCGTATGTTGATGATGGAAGCCATCACTCCCTTTTAGTTATGATAAATGTTTTAACACCACTACTTTTTATTTCCTCAAATTATGTTGGGGACTGTGGTAGAAGTCTCAATTTCGTGGTAACGAAGCACGAAACATTTCAAAAAGTTGCTTAATTTAAAATACTACAATTTGAACTATTTGAAAGGTTTGTACATTTTTATAATATGGTTTACTCTGCTTGTTTCAGGTAATTTTATTTACTAAGAGTAAAGTGAACTGACTAAAAACTTTTAGATTTGATCGTAAGTAGATGCCTGATTGAAAAAATATGTTTTTTTTTTTGATAAAACATGAAGTACCTATAAGCAATGTACGAGATGAAGTATCATCATTATTAAAATGAAGTAAGTATCATCATGGTTAATATACCTGCCAAAACGTAATCTACACTTTTCGAATTTTTCACACCATTAGGCAGGTGTTAGCAGAAGTTTCTATTTGGTGAATTAGTTACTTTTGGTTGTAAAAAACTATAATAATAATATTTTATCCTAAGTTAAACAATTGGTAATCCGTTAAACTCTTGTCCGCGAACGTAAACATTTTTTTAAATGGTAATACTACCAGTTTCCATTCATGATTACCAATCAGTTAAGACCCTTAATCAATGCACAGTCTTAAATAAAACTGAAAAAAGCTGGGCAGCATTCAGATGTATCGTGTGGTTAGTAATACGTTTAAGTCATTAGGGACAACTGCCGCTATCCACGGCAATTACGCGCGGCTGCAGTCCGACAAAAGTGCACGCGTCACCACGCTCCTGGTATAGTCAGAACGGGCTAATGGATGCAAGAGTAATGTACTAGCTGTGTATCATACATGAAGCTACTTGATTTTGTAATTATTCCGCTAAAGGAGTAACTTGTACCTGTGGATTTATGATATTTAATGTACCTAAACCACCAATGGCGCCTATTTCAAATTCTATGACAGTCGCCAAAGTACGAGTAGTATGAGCCAGTCCAATCAACTCTCTAGCCATTAAAACAAGTGAGCAAGTTATATATGTTTAGCCTAAGTTTTAAAACTTTTATTCGTTAACAAAGCGTTCAGAAGCAATCCTTTCACTATAGAATCAATTATAACATAACCAGGAAAGACAAAAAGTTTCAAGCACCGACTCTGTAGAAGTTTTTTGAAATAGGTATATTCGGACTAAGACTTCGAAAAGCTCTCAAATTACCCACTGATTTAATATTATATTATGGCATTATCATTGTGAGTCAGTCCTCAGGGTAGGGCTTGGTAACATTGAAACGAATAATTTTAAGAAATATCTAATTTAATAATAAGTGGAAGTTTACAACAACCATCTTATTTTAAAGTCATACTTGTTCATGAAGTTTAATAGTGAAGCACAAGTCTGCAAATTTAGTTAATAGAGTTATTACTAAGAAGACCAACTGTCACGATCGTTTCCAAGGCCTTTGTTAGCTGAGCCTGTAGTTTTCCAATGAATATTCCTCGTTATGAAAATAATGGTTAGCATCATCCATTGTCGCCGAGCAAGCCCACAGGCCGCATTAATCAGTGTCCCGCGACAAAGCAAGCGAACCACAAAAGATCTCCCCTACTATATGCCGCCCTGGTACATATCCATAGAATTTAAACTAGAAATACCTTTACAAATTAGGCTTGTGTTAATAACTGTCGATCACAGTTCGTAACTAACACATACGGTAACATACGGCACCCTTGATATGAGCACGGTCGATCAAACATATCGTCTATCACTCAAGATTGAATGTCATTTGCACGTCATTGAACATAACGTGCAATCTATTTAATTTTTTTCATGTAGAACGAACCGGCTATTAGCATCTCGCTCACCTAATGTTAAAAGATAACAACAGCTAAGTGTGAAGATCGCTGGGTCAGTTGTAGCCTATTCACTCTTGTGTTGAATATATCCAAATTATACTTGTCAAAATCGTAATTCAGTCGCAGAGAGCAAATTCCACTCCTTAGCAGTTCGCAGACGAAGCAAAAGCTTGGTACGCACAAGTCCAGTTTCAACAACGAATGTTTTAAGACTAAGTAGGATCTTCTTCGTAGTCCAATGATGGAAAGGAGATGCAATATATGCAATTCTTGGTATTCTTTAAAATATATCTTCTAGTACAGAGACAGACATGCAATTTTTCGGTTGTGTTCAAAGCTTTATAGTTTAGCCTCCACCAGTGCGTTATTTCTAATTAGTTAATGAGACCCACGCTCTACCGAGTCCAAAGCAGCCAATTGGTACTTACCAGATCAGATATGTTTTAAAGGTGGGAACAGTACCTATTGCTTTTTATTTTGTATTAATTTTCAACAAGGCTTCACGGCTATTTAGTTAAAGTAAGCCTCTCTTGGTTGCCGACAGTTCATTATTATTACTACAAACAATAAGTTTACTCTGTATCTCTATTAGAATGACGTAAAACAATTAACTAGCTAGCCCGTACGGTTTTAACGACCACGCCTACCAAATGCGCATTGGTGATCTCAATCAACTATGTATGTTACAAAAATCAGTATCATACTTTGATCAACCTGAAAATCAAACCAAGGTCTTTGAGCTTATAATTACAAATTCCTTAACCTAACAAAAAAAAGCCATTGGGTATCAATTATTTCCCTAAAGGAGGATCCCTATGCAACCGTATTTGTTTTTCTACATAGTTTTTTTTCTACATACATTCGGACCAAATTGTAGCGATATGTAGTATTAACAAAACTTGTATTATCGTATTTATATCAGAATCTTACTCTATTACCATTTGAATGGTTGTGATCCGGGTTTTGAGTTAAGGGTTAATTTCTTAGTCGTCTGAATTTGATTCGCTCGATTCTACCTAGAAAAACTAAGCTAAAAGGTCCGTGTCGTCTAATCTTCAAACATAGTTCTTCTTTTGTTTCCTAATCGTGGCACAGACCATCTAAAAGAGGAGTAGGTTTTTTTAAAAAATAAACAATCACCCTCTTCGTGACTCTGCGCCGTAATCATTCCATGAAAATTGCACATTCCCTAATAACACCCGTTTGAGCTATTACGTATGAAATAACAGTTAAAATAATTTTCTATTGTGGTATATTATTCGTGCAGTAGCTGCAATGTTTGGATTGTCAGATAAGCAGGACAGGCGCTTTGTTATCAGCAAATGTATTATAAAGTGCCTTAGTGCACCTTCATGTTTTATGTCAAATCATCACGAGGCTGAAAAGGTACATAAATAGTCAGTTTAATTAAATAACGCACTTTTCTAAGGTTGCAATTTTGACGCTACTTTCCATTTTACAACAGTTCACCTGGATAATTCGAATGAGTTCGTACTGCGTAATTTACAATTTTAATCTGTTGATATTACTAGTAACTTAATAAATAAAGCGTCAGACATTCACACTAATAAACTGGCCTTAAGCTTAAGTTTTCCCTTGTACTATGAGATACGAGTAGGTACTACATTTTCGAAAATTTTATTTTTTTAATGTGTTATTTATTTACGTGAACAAACTATCAGGAAGCAGCTTGTCTATATTTTTTTTTATATTGCACTTCAAGATTGACCTCATCCCACCTGATGTTAAGTGGTAATGAGGTCCTAGCTTAAGGATGACAAGTACAGCATCATAAATCTGTTACTGGACTTGTCGCCCTTACCTTGAAGGCTTGACCCCTGCTACTAATGTAGCACCCCCCAGGAGCTCTGGAAACCTTACTCACACGCAGGAACACAACAACACAGAAGTGATTGTTATTTGGTTGCGGTCTTCTGTAAGGTGGAGGTATTTCACCAGTAGGGCTGCTCTCCAGTTCGAGCGATAAATCGCTATGCCCTACCTCTCTTTAAAAATATTTTAAAGGAGATGCAACAAAATCTAAGGTAGACTGGTCTGCTTATAGAACTTTACCTAATGGTGAAATGTATCCTAGTCCAGCCTAACGTAAATTTTTGTCATAGCTGGTACAAAGCAATTGCAGGAAAACTGTGAGCTAACTCGTTTAATTGACGCCGATTGTATCCTCGTTCTTCCGTCGTTAATGCCGCGTCGGAAGCGTTTTGATTGCACTCACGCGCGTCACATCCGAACCAAACAGGGTTAGTTACGATCGAATGGACGTTGTTTTTTGCCTTCGTTACAGCGCTATTGGACGCAGCGCTAACTGTGACGTCGCTTTTATTTTCGTATAAAGCGATGATAGCCGTTTAAGTGAGGACGTTTACGAATGGCGCGTTTTTGCGTTTCAAACTAATGTCACGCTTTGTCAAAACACTTTTTGATGCAAAGACAATTTTGGAATAATTGTTATGTTACTTTGGGTTTTATAACACTCATTTTGGAAAATTACTACGCCGTAAGTAGAGTAGCTATTTGTGGATTGAATGAATAAAAGGCTGGTTCTTTAAAATTTAAAAGATATATTAAAATATAAAATTTTAACACAAACAAAATAAAATGAAATAATTACAAAAAAAACCAAAAGGCGTGTTAACTGAGCGAGTGCGTGAGAGAAAACAAAAGCGAGAAAACAAAAGAATAACAGTTCTTTTCGAACTTAACAAATATTTTTTAATTATAATCGAATAAGGTTGCATAAGGTGCCGACAACAGCAGGCCACTGCTGTCGGCACTATTAGTTAATTCAATTAACATAACAATTTAATTGAAAATGTATAAGTTTTGTATCGATTTTGCACCTCAAAATAATAATATGATATTTAATGCAAAAATAAGAACATAGTAATTTTAAAATTACCGGCATCGAAAGAAGCGGTTCTGTAGCTACTAATTATATGAATGTTATACCATAATTGCAATAGAATTGCATTTAAAATTAAGGCTTCTTTTTATTATTGTTATTGAATATTTAACGGATATTCCATTGAAAAACGGTGGCATGCGTCTCACATTAACTGCGGTATAAATGATAAATACAAAATTCTAACACTGCATTTCAAAATAATAAATGCTATTAAATCGTAATTGTTCTTCGTATTCCACGACGTGAAAGCCTTGTATTTTTTTATTATCAAAGATTATTATTTTATTTAAATACAAACACACATCTCATAAAAAATAAATGAGGACGAACATTTCATTGTATATTCTACCATTACTTAAATCTTGATTAAAACCAGACCTTACATTTTGGAAGATATGCGTTCCGAACCAATGGCAGTGTCCCATTTTCAAATAGTCGATTTATATGCGTTTCTGATATAACCTACGTACAAGGAATTTGTTTTTATAAAAGTATATGACCAGATGAAGAGCTTTCTTTTCTTGAATAAACGAAGTGTCACCTCAACGTGCATGCCGCAGGTCACGTGGTGGCCGGGCCTATCGACCCGCCTCATTGATGCGGAGGCACGCGGTGGTTAAGAGGTGACGACATTTTGCTCTAAGAGAATAGGCGATTCCTTACAAAGACTCAGTACCACAAACAATAAGCGTTCTTTAAAAGAATAAAAATGAAAATTGCTCCACCAACAGTAGAAGATCACAACCATGGTGAATGTTAGATTTTAAAGGAGGCTACTGTTCATCGGTCTAAAATTAACGTTCCATTTTCACTATGACTGAATATAACGGACTAATTAAAAGAAAGGGCCTATGGTCGAATGGTTAGAGCCCTGAGATCCAGAGTCTTCGAAACCAAAGGACGTGGCGTGGAAAGCAAGGGGCAAATGCTTATGTGGTAAACGTAATTCTTTTGTGTGTTCAGTTAAGTTTAGTTTTATGTGCTAGATTTATGTACCTCTAGTATACAATATAACCGTATTGGGACCTAAGTCTGCCCGCAACATCAGTCGCAGAGTCGAAAACTCTACTTCACACATATAAGTATTGAATATAAAGTATATCTTTCTTATTTAAAACCCATGTAACATTAACTACGTTCGTGCTAATCATTTTCACAAATCTGTTAAGTGATTGTGATTGTATCGTGCGTTGATAGATCAGTCAATCATTGCTTGGGAAAAGTCCTGTTTACATCTTCTTTAGCCAACTAATCGCATAAATCTTCACAAAAACACAGAACATAATAAAATAGTCTAGACTAACCAGCCGCAACTCAGTAAAGTAGACGTCGATTTGCAACAACAGTGCAGTTCGCTGGAAGTGAAACGTCAATAATTTCCCGGGAGACGAGAGCTGCCGGCGCGGGCCCAATTTATTGCTCGGATACAACTTCGATTACTATTTCCAGACGTGTCCGTGAGCTTTTATACTACTCTTAGTGCCTTCAATTTAGTCGGTTGTCGCACGCGGTTACCTAAGTGTTTCCTTCTGATGGAAGTGACAACACCGCAAGCGAAGCGTCTGTTTCTTTCTTTTTTCAGCCTATTTAGGTGGGTTATGTGTCAACTCGCCTAAGTCAAAACTCGACTATCGGCGAGTTTACAACTTAAAATTTCAATGATGCTAATCTCGCCATCATTTTTTTTTAATTTTTGGCGAGTTTAATAGACAAGACAATAGTAATTTCGACCAACATAGGATAGTACGGGACAGCTAAAATATTAGATACAGCTCTCAAGTAATAACACGTATATTTGATCTTTTTTTAATGGGTGGGGTTTATTTTAGAAGGAATGGTGACTAAATTAATAATTTATTTAGCATCTCGGGATAACATGTCAGCGAGGACACTGTTTAGTCACTAACTTACTCAGCAATATAAATCTAAGAACAGGTTAAACACGTCTTACGTTTTAAAATTGTCTGAATATTCGACTTTGGTATTTCAGTCTACAGACTATAGTTGAGTCCACCTTCCATTTGATAATAGTAATGGGCTAACTAAAATATCTATAGTATACTATAGATAGTCGAGTTTTGACTTAGGCGAGTTGACACATAACCCTTTTAGGGGGTGAGGGCCTTCCATTTATTGGAAAAATTATGCTAAAAAATATATTTGGCATCAAGTAAACCTTGTTATTAAAAGCAGAAAAAAAGAAAAACCTCTTCCAATAACATAATGAATATCTAATTACGCCTGCGGTCTTAATGTTTTTTTTTTGAGAAACAAGGGTTTTTCAAAGCTCTCATATAGTGTTAATGACTTAAACAAAGATGAGTATTTAATGTTGGTGAAGTTTCACGTCGATAGGCGATTAATCGTCAAGCATCTTGAGTCGACGCCCAACTAGGCCGTGATTAATCGCCAATCTAGACGTCAATATTGCAATCAGATGCAAACCTGTTCATTACACTGGTCAATGTGCCAACAATGCCTAATTGCCGCTATGTTATAAGTACCATTGAAACAATCAGCGATCTGATACGGGCATTGTAATTGTCTTACTTATATTTCAAGGTGAAGGCAAAAGCAGCTCAGATATTTGGCTTTGTACTGTGTCTATAACATTGGCAAAGAACTAATATCAAACTGTAAGTGCTAAATGTGATGTGCTTTTGACCGTACCTTAAAATTACGCTAAATTAGGTGACTAAAAACTATGATTACTGTATGTTTTATTCGTTAAATCATAAATAGCCACTGTTTCTAACAGTTGGATCTTTACAATTATCACCCTCTCGTGGTTATTATGAAATTTTGTATATAAATAATTGTCTCGAATATACATACAATGGCAAATGTCAAAGGTAATTTCCTACTTATTAAATTGTAGATACATGCTAAGTAGTTTTCGAGATTGCATGATTAGTCAATACCGTTTAACTCTTATATACTAGTAGGTAGGAATATGGTAAAGACAACTTATATTTCTCAGTCATACTTTACCTAATTAAGCATTCATCAAATCATGATCTACAAATGTATTTCTCGTAAATATAATATCCTCTACCTGAACATGACTATTTTCTTTACTGTACAATGTGTCTATAATATCCATTTCATTAAATTTCTCTGCAAAAGAGAGCCTTTATAAATATATGCATATCTCCCTATCAGAATGATATGCTATTTGGATGTCTCTTGCATGAACATCAAGTGCAGCTACGTCAAGCAGTACGTCACTGCACATCTCATCAAGTGGACCAGTTAGTGTCGCCCCTGCATATCTCACAACACGCGTCACCATTTACGTAGCGAAATGATTAACTGCGTAAACTGTGAGCTGAGAGCAGCACAAATCGTGCTCGGACCATCCGGAGATGTGTTACTAATAGGGCAGAGAAACGCTGAGTCACAACTTCTTGCACTGTCATAACAAGACGCACCACTGTCACGTAACGTGACACCAAAGACATTTATCATCCAGTGTACAAGTACGAGATGGCTTTATCATATTATGGATCCAATGACGACTATCTTGACTTGTCCAACTTTTTGAGACAACACATTTGTCAAGTTTATCATGTTAAACGAATAGGAAAATCAAATTTGCGTTACTTTCAAAATGTTTGATGAACAAACATATAACATCCCGTCTGGTAACAAACAAAAGTTGTAGTTTCAGCGCAATGTGTCTAACAACAATTTGTTCTTGAAAGTTTGTTATTACATTAACATTTAGATCGACCTTTACAAGACTTGAACATGAATAACAGATTATTTCATCAAGTCAATAATTTGAACCGCAGCATCGGAGCTCCTCAAACTTTCGAGACAACGTGATACCCGCAACACCGCGACCTGTCTGATTAGATTCCATACGGGACGGGCACTCTCTTTGAATTAATGATGGCTTTGATGAACAAAATAATGAGAAAAGTCTACAAACCAATGATGAAATTACTACGTAGCTCTCTATCTTTTGATTTACCCAATTGCCGAGTAGGCCTCTAGCTTCGGATTTACCATATTGCTAAGTAGGCCTCTATTTATTGATTTACCCAATTGCTAGGTAGGCCTCTAGCTTCAGATTTACCATATTGCTAAGTAGGCCTCTAGCTTTTGATTTACCCAATTGCTAAGTAGGCCTCTAGCTTTTGATTTACCCAATTGCTAAGTAGGCCTCTAGCTTTTGATTTACCCAATTGCTAAGTAGGCCTGTAGCTTCAGATTTAACATATTGCTAAGTAGGCCTCTAGCTTTTGATTTACCCAATTGCTAAGTAGGCCTCTAGCTTTTGATTTACCCAATTGCTAAGTAGGCCTCTAGCTTTTGATTTACCCAATTGCTAAGTAGGGCTCTAGCTCCGGATTTAGTATATTGCTAAGTAGGCGTCGGATTTACGTAATTGCTAAGTAGGTTCAAATTAGTCACCGGTGGCGGTCTGGGGCCGATACTTAATGACTCCACAAATTTTGAAATTAATGATTTAAAAAAAAAAGAATTATATATATTCGTCTCATAAATATATATTGACAGAAACATGTAAATCCTTCAATGATCAAACTTAAAAATTAAGCAACGAATAAGGTACAGTTATGGAGCTACTCGTACAAACAAAATTTTAATATTTCAGTGTAAGTTCCTGATCGATATTTCGAGTAAAAATAATAATGTCAATATATATAATTCCAAATAACTACAGAACCATATAAAATAAATAGGTACAGATAAGGCTTCATATACATCGGCTTCAACAAAACCAAACAGAAAGAAAGTCGATAAACAGTAAACGCACCTACCATAAGAGTATAAATGACTTACTTTAGCGAACACTCGGCCATTAGCCAGTATTACTCGACTTTTATTTCGGCCAAGAACTTCTCGATAGCGGGCATTAACAACATTGTCAGCCGACCAACAGTTTGACGCAAAAAATACATTTCGTGCGAGCCAACACTGAGGACAACCCGCGCGTGTTTACGTAACGAACACATTTATACTTCTACATTGAACAAAAGGCAGTATTTTTAAGAATCAACACGCTACACCGACATCGATTTAATTCACGTTAGAATTTACAAAGCCGGACAGCCAAATGCTAAGAAAAGTTTAACCGGATAAGTTTTCCTTACATTTCTCTAGAGACACCACAGCGGAACTGCTAATATTTATGGCGCTGCTTTTAAACTCAAAAAGAAAATTTAGATTTTCAGGGACAAGTGCACGGGAATTTCTATTGGAAGTCAGTCTGCTCGGCGCCGCGTGACGTCAGCGAAGCGCCTCATAAAAACCAGATGAAAGGGAACGACGTGTATTTCTTTTACTTTTTAATTCAATTGAGGAAAAAGCTTGCTTTTAGATTGTTGTTTCTAACTTTCTCTTTTGAAGATATTTTTAATAGAAACGACTTTACCGATTCCTCCTTTGTGCGTACTCAGTTATGTAACGATAGCTGACGCTGTCAAAACAGAATTCGTTATCTTTTTAAAGTTGTTTTTTTTTTCAAACATCAGCAAGCAGTATTTTAACGATATCCACGTGTACTCGTTTTTGTGGAGGTATGTATTTCTAAACGTCCGTGACCGGGATACGCTTGAACAAATAGCTAAGGAGAGGAAATTTTGTCTTCCCAAGATTCACCCCTACGAAATGTAGGTAAGATGGCTCGTTGGCAAAGTGCCACCGCCGTACGCAGGCTGTAATACTCTCAGTTACTTTTCCGTGCTCTTATTCCCATACTCATAGAGACCAAATTTGTCCATGAAATGAAAACTAGGAATAGAATCGATTCTGCTAGCTCTTGAAAACAACTAAGACTTAGTTGTTTTAAATCGCTAGATGGTAGTTAGTAGGCAAATTGTAACATTACATAGATGCCGCGTTTTGTAGGATCTTCTTTAGTTTTAAAAGAAATACTTTTAAAAGGTTTCTTTCATTAGAACCTCCGTTTTTAGTTTTGAAAATCAAACTATTTATTGTAAAGATTTGTCGTTTAATTACCTACTGGCATTCTCTATTAGAGAGACGAAGTTCTGAAAATGCACTATCAAACATTAAAACATTCTCGTAGTCGAAGTATAAAAATACTAAAAAAACAAAACCTATATGTATATTGATCAATAAAAAAGTTCATACAACTAAAATGTTTTTCATGTTCACTCTCAGAGAGATGAAGTAATTTAATACCTTTTTAAAAACAAAATTAAATGAGATTTTCAGACACGCTTGCCTTCCATTTTAAGGGAGGATCAGGATGAATTTAAAGAAATGGAGAAGCTTATTCGAGTCCCCTGTGGAACTCCCGGGTTTATTACTTTCGTAAACTGTAGACGCCGGGCCGCGTTTCAAATAAGTAATCAAAGGAAGACATGGTAATCATCCCCCTACCAATTGATACTTTTGTTTGAAAAATATTTACGATAATAAGTTGGAAAGGTTACTGATTGTTCAATATTTTAGAAAATATTTTGTTCATTGTGTTGTTGTTACATCCCTAACGTGAATATCCATATACCTTTTTACTTTAATCACTATCTTTAATCTGCGGATTCGCCCGCGCTAACTTTTTTGATAAAAACAGGTCGTATCACTCAGAAATCGTATAATATGGTGAAAATTTTAAGCGGACTAAAACCTTTCGAATTTATTCGTTACAAAAATACAAAGGTTCTATTTTCATTCCCAATATGTGAAATGATCTCTACATGTGTTTGTCACCTCCTGTAACACCAGCCTGGACCAATTTCTATGAAGTATTTGTGAGTACGTTTACGTAGATTTCTCGATAGTTCGACAAATCGATTCAAGCTGGTACCTCATGATCGTTTTCCATGTCAGTAAAATATTTTAAGGGGCCACTAGAATTAATAGTGATTTCAAATTCTCTAAAATTTTCTGAAGATGCTCTCTTCATAACGTACAGTCAACAGAACGACAGACTTACACTTTGGAATAAGTATCGCCCTTAACGTGGATGTGTAAAAACGAATATCGAACTGAAAGTTTTTACCATGGTTTGCTGCTGACTGCACTATGGAGAAAAGTCGAATCTACAAGTGAAGCTCCAGAGGGTAATAAAATATTCTCGAACGCGGACTCCAAAAATACTTTGTTCCGATCCAGCTTTGTCTTTACATGTAAATTGAGGAAGTAATTTAAACTCGGAAACGTAAAAGAGGAAGCGACTTTAAAAAATGATGTTCTCCACCAATTTATTATTTAAGTTCACCTTTCTAAATTTTCAAAAGTGCCGCAGGAGGGAAACGGATAAGGTAATCTTTCTGAATATCTTACCGGGGTGAAAATTTTCCGCCTTGATACTCGTACATAATGAAACACTTAGAAATGGTATTCCTTTTTGTTGAAATTTAACAGCTTCCATGAAGAGATGAAACCCCTAAGATTTAGAACTATAGAATTCAAAGATTAAAATTTTACATCGGCTCAGCGGCTTAATAAATATTTCCCGGGTTCAATTCCCAGTCGGGTAAATTGGGAAAACAAACTTTTCAAATGGAATAAGGTCTAACTTTAGTAGACATGCTACGTATTATATATTATATATGTATCCGTCGTTAGGTACTCCTATTCCAAAGGAAAACCGTAGTTTGATGCCATTATATACATGTTCATTTGTACGAGTAGGTATTATACTGTTTTTTTCATCAGTACCAGACTCCAAGGAAGAAAGAAAAATGAAAAGATTTTCAAATAAACAAATATTAATTAGCATCACATATATTGACTTAAACACTGTAATGGAAACCAACCAACCACGTTATGTACTTGAATGCATTCATAAACACCCAGACACAGAACAAACACCAAAGTACATCACACGAATTTGTTCTGAGTAGAGATCAAGCCCATGACCCTTAGTTCAACAACCATTGTTCCAACTTCTTTAACTAATACTACTGCTTAGGCAGGAAGGTTCCAGCAATAAAAGGAAGAGAGGTAGGGCATAGCAATTTATCGCTCGAACTGGAGCAGCCGGACTGTTGAAATACCTCCACCTTACGGAAAACCGCAGCCAAATAACAATCACTTCTGTGTTGTTATGTTCCTGCGTGTGAGTAAGGTTTCCAGAGCTCCTGGGGGGTGCTACATTAGTAGCAGGGGTAAAGCCTTCAAGGTAAGGGAGACAAGTCCAGTTACATATTTATTATGCTGTACTTGTCACCCTTATGCTAGAACCTCATTACCACTTAATATCAGGTGGGATGAGGTCAATCTTGAAGTGCAATATAAAAAAAATAATAGTAATGATGAATGTCAAAAAATTTTAAATCTAAACGATCAAATTCGGTCACTTCATATATGCAGCTAGTAATCTCTTTGATAAACTAGATAATTTCGCTTCCAATCCTGATATAAAAACGTTTCTGATATTTGACTACAATTCTAGAACGCTCAGTGTCCCAGGTATTTCCCTGAGTTTTGTATTACGTTTATAAACTTAAAATTCAAATCTCTTAAAACAAATGAAAAAGGACGTTCATCATTATCGCAATGGACCTTTCTTGTTATGAGGTATTTTAAGTTAACTAAAATTGTATGAATTTCTATTGAAATCATGTCAGCATAGTTGGAATCTGTGCCTCTCGACGCATAACGCTTAACTGCTGTCCCAAACAGTTTCGTCGAGTTTATTGTTATTTTTGTTCGGACTTTTCAAACTAAGTTTGGAAGTCCATTTTCACGTGTAAGAGAGCGTGAAATTACTCTGCGTTATTTTGAAAACACGCACGAGTGCAATTTTGCTACCTACTGAAGTTCATCCACTCATTTTCCTGCGCTGTTCTCAATTGTAGTCGTTCATTAGATATTCGTCCCGAGCATATAAGTAAATAAACTAAACTCGGCTACTGAAATATTTTGATTGAATATAATTGAATTTAAAAGGCATCTTTCAGTGAAGATTTTTTTAGTACAGGCCTTTAAGTGAATACTTAATTTATTATGACATCAAATAGCCTATAGTGCACAATTAAGATTGCTTCTAGCGACATCTTATTTAAGAGAATACGTAATTTAGTTTAGCAGTTATAAGGAACTATTTCGACACATACATACCCTCTTTTTTGCCATAGTGGGAAACAATTTGTTGTTTCACAAAGGTCATGCGCTTCATACGCTTGTACTATGTTGTTTATTGGTCTACAATCACTATAACATGACGTAATACGTAGCACGATCTGCTACGGCGTAGACACTCGTAGTATTTTCATTCGCACTGAACTCTCAAAGTGCACTGCACGCTCTTTCAAAAGCATATACATTTACTCTTTCAAAAGCACACATTTATAACTGATTGAGCTTTTTTACTTACTCAATATGTGTGTATATATATAATACGTTTGCTTAAATCATATAGAGGTTAAAGCTTGAGAGTGAGAGAGAGGCTTTGCAACTTTCATCGACAGCATGGTAGAAAAAGAAGTTGTTTGCATTTAACACAGCGTAGAACGATTATACTGATGCAACCAAGTAAGTACGCCTGCTGCACGCGTCTTCCACAACAGACAATACGCAAAACAACCAACAACTTGTTTTGTACAACAACGTGAGATTCACACTCGCAGACAACCATTTAAGAGTTTTATAGTAGCGCAGTATATTGGCTTCTCCCAGCCTGATGGTTAGCACAAGAGAGGAACCCACATCGCGATGACAACGCATTTGATACTGAAATATCCTATCTGTTAGCAGAGCCATACTGGCCCGCAAAATGTTTTGAAGCAATTCATGTCAAAGAAAGGAAGAAACACATGAGCTGGCAACGAGTTCCACTTCTTTATTGTCCGGTAAAGATAGGAGTTACCAATTTTTTTTGTTTGTGATTGAATATTTTCCACGGAGAAGCGATGACATCGTTGGCCGGCTCTTGTTGTTCTGCGAAGGAAAGGAGAGGGTGGGATAAGGGAAAACAGTTCCTCACAAACAGAATGGTTTTGCGAGGCCTTATATTTAATTTTAAAGAAGTGTTGTTTGTTTAATAATAATGAATTAAAAATAATAATACCGCGCGCTTCAGTATGCCTACTACCAAAAACGAAATCAACAAACAAAAGGTTTCGTTTTATAAGGTTAATAAAAAGTTTGGGAGTTAAAACGTGGGTTTTTGATTTGCATACAAGACTTTTATGTTTTTCAAACGCTTTAGACGTATTCGAAGTGAGTTAATTACAATAATGAGAATCAAAAATTGATGTCCGTGGTCGGATCCGACCTATTTCGTTTTCGGGAGAAGATCCCCAGTATGTTAATTTCATACTGCTCTTGTTGCTTGTCTATGAGCTGGTAAATGTTTAAAAATATTTAGCAGCAAAACGGCAGAGCGGGAGGCAGGAGCTTGCATTTGAACGCTCTCTAAATAAGTTCTAGCGGGTGTTGCTTTCATTGTGAGACTGGCCATTGTTTTGGGGATGTTTTTACTACCTGCCGGCCCTCTCCTAATGGAACTCATTGTTTTTTTTGTGTCTTCAAAAACAATTCATTAGTGGACTACGCTTTTATTGTTTCAATGTAGCTATTTTTAGGCTATTTAAATATTTTGATATGCGCTACGTTGACCAGCTTTGTTTATGAGACTTAGTAGGTCATTGTGAATTTTCTTTTTAAAATTTATTAGGGCGCTTATTTACCCAAAGGTCTCATCAAACTTTAGTGTCTATTAAATCCACATTTTAAACATAGTACTGTGATGTAGCTGAGGGCGCGCGGGTCGTGCAGCACCTGCAGGTGCTCGGCGCGCGGTGTTCAGTTGGCCAGGACGGTGGTGATGTAGCTGAGGGCGCGCGGGTAGATGATCCACTTCTTTGGGGTCCATAAATTGAAAAAAAATAGTTGTGGGTAAATTAATTTTGCATTCATTGCACAGAAAACAATTACACCGATTTCATAATAATTAATAAGCACAGCACACAGTGTCACAACTTACGAATTCTACCTTTGAAATGACAAACTATACAATTTAATTAAAATGTGAGGACCATGTCACGATAATAAATGATAGGATGACGTGTAAAAGATGTAATTAAATTAAGTATTTCGCTGAAAAGATCCGTCAACGTTTGGCTACGACAAAATCAAATATTTTTATTCCATTCCAAGAAGTCAGTTCAGAGAAATATGAATGAATCCATTGTTTATATGAGTGTTATCAGCAATTTATGCACGACTGGCTAGCAAGGAAAATTGTAGATGAATAAGGCCATTTCTCACTGTTGAAATGAAAAATACATTTAAAACGTTCTGATTTGTGGTATAAATGGGGCAAACATTTTACAAAGTAGGTAAAAAGAAACGATTTCAACATCAAATTTATACATATTAAGTATTGACGGCACCGTATATGTATCAAAAATCTAAATTATAGACACGAATTGCACGTACATAAGTTACCAACTTTACAAAAGTTTTTATTCTAGTCCTTCTAATAATATAAACGTAAAATGTGTTCACATTAATGCTTGTTACTCAATCACCCAAAGTCTACTGAATGACGTATTCGGAAGAAATAGTAGGCATTGGTTTGTATATAGGGCGTAATTCCACAAATGTCAGGTTGACACTTCACATACTCTTAAAAATGTAAATGGTCTAGAAATGTCAAACATATAGATCTTAAACTTGTAAAAACATTACCAACTAACAGCTATTATAACTACACTAGGAGAGGCTCCCTAAGACACTACCACTTATTTTTAATATAGACTACATTTTTCCCCAACAAAACGAGATCGAAGTCGCGTCTGAAGTCAAAATAGTGTACATATAAAATTAGCTGGCATCTATATTAGTGTTGCTTCTCTGTAGTCGCTGTTATAATTATCCAGTTAGTTCGGCATTGACCGTCTACCCCGTGGTGAGGCGCTAACGAGGCAAGGTAATGAGGCCCCGCAGCGACTAGCTAATCGCGTAAGAGAAACTTGTGAGAGTGTGGACGACCTTAAGAATTAACTTTTTTTAAGCAATGAATCATAAGGTGACTAAAACAGTTTTAAGTGAGTTACTTTTCACCATCGTCATCAGCACGTAGCATTTATGCATTGCTGCACATAGGCTTCTCTGATTAACGCCACTGAGTTTTGCCTTAGTTTCCAATCAAATAACTAAAAATTTGATTATATCGTGAACATCTGAAAATTTCATGTAGTAAGCCTTTATTTTATTTAGACTGCTCGTCTTTTTACTGTAATTAAACCTAATATTTTACAAAATTTACGATTCCTCTGTAAGTTTCTCTGTAAAACCAAGTCCTGATAATTTGCAATAAAAAAAATAAAACAACCAAAATATATTAATTGCTTAGGCATATAGCATAGCTTAAAATCTACGTTTTCCGGAATTAAAAAATAATACTAGCGCAATATAATTAACTTCCATCGTTTTCTATATCCTATGCAATTACAAAACTATAAACTATGAGCCGTATCTCAATCAGCGTCGCTCCTCCGTACTCTCTGGTATAATTATCCGGTTAGTCCGACATTGTGCCCCACATCCCGCGGCGAGACCTTACGCGAGGCGCTAACGACGCGCGGTAATGAGGCCCCGCGGCGACTCGCTAAGCGAGCAGAACTGAAGCGAAACTCACAAAAACAGACGAATGCGTTGACGACCTAATAATTGTATTCTTTAAGTCAGAGAGAGACCCTCGAGTCGATACTTTTAAATGGCTGTCACAGACAATGGACTCAATAGCAAAATAAGCACTTCGAGAATATGCTATCAGAATTTAAATCAAAGTATTTTCTCTTTCTATAACAATATAATAGGAAAAAATATATTGAAACTTTATCACACGTTTAGCGAATAATATAGTGGCAGTGTATTATATTATATATGAATGAAAAATGTATAATAAATAAATAAGTAATAATAAACATAAATAAACAATAAATTTTATGTAATAATACATCACATTTACAAAAATGTATTCTAGCTTCATTATTTGAATAAACTCTAAACCAAATATTATATATTCTATGCGGATGTAGCCACGGGTAAAAGCTAGTGTGTTCAGTTCGCAGATATTGATACCTATGTGATCGTTTACCGTAATAGAATTATTTTATTGCCACATTCAAAATGGTAATACTTATTACACGAAACATTAATGTTAATTTGTTATTAGGCTGTCACCTGACAAACTAAATAGGTGTTCAATGATATCCCTATACCTATCCCTAACCTATCGTCTGATTTGCACATCAAATTACAGTCATAAATTCTTACCACAATGTTTTTTATCGTGACTTGCAAATTTTATATTTGCGCATAACAGATTTTATTTTGGCTTCTCGTACTACATCAGTTCATAAAATAAAACCTGGAATATACAATAAATATCAAATACCATAGTCTTAATATCAAAGTAAGTACGGACATTCAGATTATTTCATTTGTATACACATAAACCTTATCACATTTAGTTCATCTGTCTTACTCAATTACGCGAATAATTAATGTCGCACGGTTCTGAGGTGCATAGAACTAACAGACTATGTCGTAACCCGCAGGAAAACCGGATCCCAGACAGATACCACAATATATTCTTAAATATAATAAATACCAAACAAAAACAAAGACATAAAACGCCCATAACTTTTAATTTTTTAGCATGTATATTTTAATAACCTAGATGTGCGTCGACCCCAAAAAAGCTACTATGCGCAAGACCACTACCAAATTTGCCAGTAAAAATATTGGCATACTTTTGCAGGCAACGCCGCTGAATACGTTTCTTTGGCCTTATTAGTAGTTGCAGACCTAAGCAAGCCTTTTGCCCTATATTTTTCTTTTGAATAGGCGCTATCTTGCCCGTGAATTCTTGAAAAGACACTCTTTTGAAGACTTCGCCTGATGAGGCGCGTCGTCATATTTCACACTGCGATGGCTTCCTTTGCTTTGTTTTCAGAATGATTATTCAGCGTTTACAGTACACAACACTATTAAATAATAGATACATTGATTTCGTAAGCAATAGAGAATTAAAATGTTAAATTCTCCATGAAACAAACAAAAAAGGAATACGTTCAACTGCACATGGTAGGGTTTGTAAATAGTACGTACCGAATTATTATTCAACAAAATAATTTGCATTTAATGGAAATATTTTTACTTCAGAAGTATGTTATGAGTAAACAAAATCTTCTAGTTTAAACTGCTAAATGGGTTAGTCCAAATCACATACAACAAAAACACATCAAAATGAGAAACGCGAGCAATATGTATTTACTGAAGGTAGTTTTCCATCAGAATAATTGTTAACAATAATTTTATTGCAAAGAAAAAATAAACATTACTCCTGTCCACTATTAACATTTAAAATTCGCTCCCCAGCATCGCGTCGCGCGTTCTTGATGCTCTGAGCGGGCAATAAAGCATGAATAGTGTAGGGCTGCTGGCCCACGTCACTCATATTCAGATATACCAGTTTAGAACTACCCTTAGGCACTTTGCATATAGAGCAACTTTAGTTTAGGTTATTATCAACTTTTTGAAAGTATCTCTTAAACGTCGCTTGTTACTACCTACAGATAGGTTTACAGTTCTCACAATTTAATAGCAATCTGTGATTGCTGATAGAAGTTGCTCAATCTACCGTTTATCGAGAAAAATATTGATGCTGCGGAAGCAGGCAAAGGGGTGAAGGATGTGGAACACCTGAAGAAAATGTACCTATGTAATGTAATAATTGGGTGATACATATGTGCTACCATACACAACCAACACAAACTCAATATTGGATAGTTGCGGCAATTAAAATCAACCTATTCCATTGTGGTAACTGTAGGTACACCTAAAGTGCGTAGTTACAAATAAGTAGGTAAATATCACAATTAATGTAATAATTTTGATCCAACCGACCAACTTTGGAAAAAGTAGCTAACATCATTGAAATCAACCAATTACACAGGAATGTTTATATATATATATATATATATATATATATGTTCAATATCGTCTCTCTTCCTTCGCTCTCTATTGATTGAGAGTGAATGTGAATGTTTCGTTTGCAAAGCGCCTTAGGAGACAAAATTGGACACCGTGCTTTAAAACCATACTATGTAATGTCACTCAAAAAGGCAATACCTTTAACACAACAATCACTGTTTTTGTACGATTATAAAGGTTTTGTTTTGGCCAGAGCTTCACCCGAATAGAAATCTTTAATCTTATTTTTTTAGGAAATGCGTATTCCAGAAAATACTTACGATAAGGATCAATGTATTAAAAAGACAAACTGACTTTCTCATTTATAACAGAAAAGAAGGAAAGATGCACGTACTTTCACAATTTACTGCCACAAGTCTACTTTCCCCGCAAAATACATGGACACATATTAGATTGGATTTTGCTTCCTTCAAAAGGAGTCATAAATCCACTTTTATCCCACAAAAGGCCGTAGAAATTTTACAACTACTGAAACTGTTTGCACCATAATCATAAGGCCGTAACGGCGTGTCATACCATACGATGTTACGGTCAGCTTAGCTATAAACAACTCGTTATCTGTTTTAATAGCTTAAAGTTCATTGCGACTAGTGAAAATGCAATGCTGACAAAACAGTTACGATTTCAAGTAATCAATTTGCATACATTGTATTTTGTTATGTAATTCGTCCGTCCCTTTCCATAATTAAACACGTCTTTTCCACCTATTTTTCCTACAAATTATAAGATAACGTTTAATGATTTATCTTGGTATATTCGTTGCACTCAAATAGGCTCAAAAATGACTATTGCATTTAATAAGTTTTTAATAGAGCAGAAGAATTTAGAATAGATCAGTTCTAGAGAAATGTTGTTAATATATTTTATACTTATTATAGTACAAAAAAGAATAAAAAATGAATCAAAACAACACTCTGTTTTAAATTTTTAAAATGAATGCGCCTAATTTAAAATCCCATTAGTGTTCGTATTCATAATGTATTTATTGATGCCCTCAATATTTTAGACGGGCCGACAACACTCCCAGTTGATATGTATTTATACATAGTTTATTAATACAGCCTTATTGCCAAAACTTGTATCCACTTACTTTGGTGGCCATTCGATTTTCAATACTCAACTACATTCTAAAATAAGAAACGGGCCCTAAATTCGTATATAGTACTGGGAAGACGAATTTATTTAGATTGATTCTCCCCTCTAAATAGAATGGAAATCAGGATAGCTTCACTACGCACCATGCTACGTCAGAGTTTATAAGTTACTGTCATAAATCGGTACACTTTTTAAGTTACTTAACTAGTTTGGCGAGCCCCAGACTATAGGCACTACCTGGGGGTATCATCCTAAAAAACCCAGAGCTAATTACAAAAAGTTAGTTTTCTAAATTAACAGTATTGACAGTAGCCACTATACCATCGCAGTCGTCCATAGGGAGATTTTTGAATTAACTAGCTACCCCAAGGTATGATACCATAAAAATGTCATGAAGTCTGGTAACAGGTGATGTATCCTAAGGGGGGGAAGAGCATAACGCCACCCTCATTCTTCACCCACCGAAAGACTAATGCGACGGCCACCCTTTTTTAATTATGCAGTCTTTGTACCAAGAGTGTCTCAGTTTTTAATTTGTCTTTAGCTCCCTAAAGAATTTAAATTTTCATGATCCCAATTTGCAAGACACACTAATTTTAACTAAGTAACAACTTATGTTAACTTGTAATGTCGCAATTCAACATAAGAAGGACGTGATGCACTTACTTTTACTTACATGTTCTTAACATATATTGAATACAAACGAAAAATAACTTGACTATTCAAAACTTAAACCTTACAGGTTTACCCTACTGAGGTTCCATTCCAAATGATTGTAAAATTTTGTAATTGTTTTCTCAAGAAATAATTACCTCTCTAAGTCGTTTAAAAGCTAGCGAGTGTTTTTCTTATAATATTAGAAAATTTTAGCATATTCCGAATATTATAAACAAGTGCTCATTTAAAAAAAATGATTATTACCAGTAATGTAATAAGTTTATATAACATTTGTTCTTACTGTGGCAAGTCTCTAGATATAATAGTTTAGGATCCCAAAAGATCTAGAAGTAAAATAAAACACCACATTTCTTGTAGTAAAAAGTATTAACTTATCTGAATATATGAATCTTAAATAAATATGTTAGTAATAATTTATGAAAATTCTTGAGCTTTTAAGAATAAACAATATTTGCATAAGCCTTAGGGATTTGAATAACAATACCTATTTGCCTTCGCTCTTTAGGGCTAATCCGTTAACAGAATTAATTATTCCTTCAAACATAGTTTAAACTGGATCAAATCAGAATATATCTTACATAAATGTTTAATTAAATGAAAAACATACAAAGAGATAAGATTTTTATAATTTCAGAGTGTATCATGCCACAGTAGCGATTTTTTTAAATGGAAGGTCTAGTTATAAGAAACTCTAGCGTTATAATAACAGAAAAATCATCACCTACAACAATTTGCAGTAAGCTTAGTTGAAATAGTACTCGTTTTATGTGAAAGTTGTGGGTCCAAGCCCCACACTATGAGAGGACATGAAATGTACCTTTGCATTTAAAATCTACATAAAAACTTCCGTAAGCTAATTTCCTAAATCGATGCAATAATTCATTCAGATCACAAAAAAGATTACAAACGATGAAGGCACTCACCCAACCCCACGTGAGATACCCAATACCATTAGTCTAAGGCCGACCTACCTTGAATGGAGGTGATTTACTCGTATATAAAACAGGCAATCTATTCGGCCAGCGGCGACTGGTAACGCATTCGGAGTGCCCGTATCGGCCGGTCCCATCACATATCGGACACTCCCAGCCGTAGGCGCAATATACGGCTACTGCGGACAGCATATTGAATTTGGTTCCCATACAACAGAAAGTAATATCAGGCAGTTGATACTACTACCGTTTAGAAGTTTTATGAATTGTAGGAACTCCGAAATTGCATTTCTTGGTCATAATAGATAAAATCGTAGACATGTTGTCTAGACTACAACTTTAAGTATTTATAGTGAGTCACTGTAATATAAGGTTTTGATAACACCACTGCTAGCTAATTTAAGCTTAATGTTGTCCAACACATATTTCGATAAAATATTATCTTGTTTAAAATGATAAATTTAACATAAAAGTTTCAAAACGATATTTGTTTAATTATCCCATGAAATGATACATAGACTAATTATTAGGAAAATCTTTTTAGTTAATTTATAGAAGGTAATTAATACTGTTACTAACTTAGCGGTCTATGGAGATAAAAGCAGGCAGCACATAATTTCGCTCTTTAAAAGAAAATATTTATTTTATGACTGACGGAAAAAAAATATTCTCCAAATATAAAAAGTAGTTTTAAAACTACTCTTTTTATACGAAATATTTTAATCCTACAAGCATCGGGAAACATCATTTTATTCAGGAATAACTTTTTTGACCATAGCGAGCTAGAAAAGAATTGGTTTCCTAGCTCCCATTACCAAACAGAGTCGCGCTAAGAAATATTACCGAACCTTTTTCTATCTCGTTGATTGTTGACTTTATGCCTTTGAGTCTTCTTTCTTTTAGTTATTTTCTTGCTATAATTATGTTTTTGAGAGTTTTATCAAAATCCTTAACAGAATACCTATGGGATAATGTTGAATATGTAATGACTTTTTTTTTAAGTTTTAACTATGAGGGAGCATTAATAAATTGGGATTAATCTCAAAACTAAAGTTATTATTTTGTATCTACATGAACGTACCTATTTTATAAAAATATTTTCAAATACATTTTTATCTGGCAAAGGGTGACTCTGTTATATACTCTCGAAATTTGAATTATATATTTATTAAAGTTATAAATGATAATGTATTAGTTTTTATTTCTTTTATTAAGCAATAAAAACCCCTATTTACAGTTGAAAAGTCCAAAATCTGCTCAAAACAATTTATGTCTGGGTTTTGGATGTGTATTTAAATAATATATTGTGATACCACCATTGGCTCTTGTTTCCTTAACATAAGTACTTCACCAAGTTAGCTACTTGCTTTGGGATCAGGTCTAATATAAAATAATGAATTTGGGTCTAAAAACCTATCAAATTAATAGCCAACTAGCACGTGTTGATAACCACAAATAAATCACTATTTAACGACCCAACTTTCTGTTTACCTACTTCTCAGTTGTTTAACACAACGGCCTGAGCACACAAGAAAACAACAAAACAGTATAAAAGCCACAAAAGTTTTATCGGTTAACATGTCCTAGTTTGCGACAAACACACAAAAACTGTAAACTACATTTGTTTTGCCTTTCAAATGGCGCAGAAAATCTTTCCTTCACGTTATGGTAGTAGATAAACTGACTTGCAAGAGTTAAGTTGCTCGTGAATACGAATTCGGGGAAATAAAGACGTAGTTTTCCTGCTTGATTTCGTATCGAACTGTAACTGTTTCGATTTTCATTTACATAACATTGAATATAGCTTCTATATAAATCGTAACTATTTTATATAGTTGTTACTTTTAATGATAAAACTAAATTGTATATATTTTCGTGTATGTATAAACATGAAAATGTTGGGTAGGTATGGTAATAAATTTAGGATTGCCTGTATGGGTGTCCATTTAGTCTACAAAATCTGCTGTAGTGCAATTGGACTATGTCTTTAAAAATCCACCAGGTACTGTTGGTTTGATATATGCTATTTTGAAAGATAAAATATCATAATATCCTTTAAACTATACTTTATGACGTTCTTTATTGAGACTTTATTGACTTGTTAGTTTTTATCAAGCGATTGATAAATCAGCCCTTAATTCAATGTACTCCATTACTATATTTTAAATGTTTTTATTATTTTTATAGTACTATATGACGTACTAGCGAACTTTAAATATTAGAAACAGAAAATGTTTATCTCCCCTTGCGGTGCGGGAATCGAACCCACGACCTTCACGTAATGCGCGATATATAATAATAATAATAATAATAATGTTTATTTATTTTCTCCATAAACAAGATAATAGTAATTTATGCATAGACAAGACACACATTAATGTTGGCAATTACTTGTTCATAGAGACTGGTGACCCGTGATTAGTAAAAAAGTACTTGTGTTACAGACCACCAGGTCTCCGCCCCCAGGTAAACTATTCATTACAAAAGTGTGTTTATACAGTAAAGATAGATTAAAAGAATTTTACAAATATTTTACAGTACTTAGTGTAAGATAAAGCTACCAATACATTTTCTTAAGTAGATCTTCAGTCTGCTGGTAAGTTAAACTTTTAAACCATTTACTCAAAATGTGCTTACATTTATATTTATTATTATGATAGATATTTAACAATTTGTTGGCCTTAACATATAAGCTTGGTCCCTGTACACAGAAAAATCTCCGTGTGAACACTTTCTTAAAAGATTCAAAATTACATACATTTTTGTATCTACGACCTGTGGTATCTGTATGTCGGGTGTAATTTACCATCTCATGTTGCTTTAGTATGACACTTAAAACATAAAGTTGACGTACTGTTAGTACTTCACTATCAACGTACAGTGATGTGGTTGGGTAGAGTATAGGTTTAAATAAGCAAATTTTCAAAATAAGTCTCTGTGCTCTTTCAATTCTCATGAAATTACTTTTGTTTGCTCCTCCCCAAATTGTAATACAGTATGATAATATTGACTGACATAAGGATATATAGATATCTTTTAAGGTTTTATTAGTTGTGATATGTCTTAGTTGTTTAAAAATATATACTAATTTTCTAACCTTTTGTGTTAATCCCATTATATGCTCCCGAAAACTCAGTGTATCATCTAAGGTAATACCAAGGTACTTGATGCTTTTAACCCGTTCTAGAGCTTCACAGAGACAACCGTGTAGTGGAGGATAAGAACAAGAGTGGGCAATTAAGCGAAAGTTTGTGGTAGTATCTCGGTTATGTCGCATAGAATATTGAACATATTTTGTTTTGGAGGTGTTAAGTGTTAGGGAGTTTGACGCTAGCCAATGGCACACTGTATTAAATCCTAACTGTGCTTTACTGTACACTTCTTCCCAATCATCTCCATAAAAAGTAAGAGCAGTGTCATCTGCATACGCTACTACCTTACAATTGTCGAATTTTAAGTTACACATATTATTAACGTAACATAGAAACAAAGTAGGCCCCAATACACTGCCTTGTGGTACACCAAAGGTGATAGGTGTTTCTTCACTTACTAAATTTCCAATCTTAACTGTTTGGGTTCTATTTGTAATAATCATTAAGTAAAAGAAGCGGTAGTCCACGTACTCCCAAAGCTTCGAGAGTTTTTTCAAGCATTGGCACAGACACCGTGTCAAAGGCTTTTTAAGGTCAAGAAATATGGTAAGACAAAACTTTCCCTCATCCATTTTACGTACAATATATTTTAAAGTGTCCAAGTTAAATAGTGAATTATTACATTTTCTAATAAAGAAAAAAAATGTTCAAAGCAGATATTCAGACGTGCTTTACGGTGTAAAATTATCTTGGCATTCGAAGAAGATCGAAAAATGGTATCGTAAACTAAGAAATGCTCAAATAAACATAACCGCGAAATCCGTTTATCCTTATCGAATTTTAAGTTTTCCTTCGTACCCCGTGATCGAAGTAATAAAATGATTGCAGTCATGTTCACCTTGATATCCGATGCACGGATCCAAACTCGAGGGCTCGGATTTGCGCTAAGTGCGACTAAGCCGACACTCGGTGCGCAAATACTCGCTGATTAATCACAAGGATGTTCGTGAGCCGTACCTGAGCCACACTTAAATGGATAGCAGTAAAGATACTCTATCCAGATCTAATAAAAATCGTATCATGGCATTTGTTTCGCATTAGATACGTGAATATATATAACCAACGTCCTCAAATAGCTGACAGTTAAAATGGAATTTCATGGCATTTGATTTTGGCGCTGTTAGTCGTGTACATGTTGAACGAACTAATTTGGTGTGGGTTGTAAAGTGGGTGTGAACATACTGTTGACCCCAGACGGCGTAAACCCACGCTACACCACTAGTGCGCAGTTTAGATGTATTATGGTTGAGACGGAGCGGGCAGTCTTTACTGATATAATGAATAACCGTTACCTATTTAATATTTCTGTACGAATGAGATACAAGTTGCCTATGCTGATTCAGGTTCACAAAGCGGTCGCCGTGGCAGTCATGGGTCACCGGATATGGCGCCGTCAATAGGCGATGAGAAGGTGAGGGGAGTTTTTAGTTCGGGTAGTCCCACACACGTCGCTGCCGTCCCCATGGCAGCGATATGGTGCGAAAAGATAGCATTCTCAAAGGTTCACAAAGCGGAAATGACAGGGGTCAAGATGCTAGCGCTCAAGTACAGCCTGATTTTCAGGTCCTCGCTACTGTAGCTGCATTTCTTACATTGAAGGTTGACACGTGTAACCGTGGCGTTACGTTTCCGTTCGTGCACTGTGGCAGGGTTGAGCTGGTGGCCGCGGGACTACGGGGCACGGCCTTGTCCCAGTACGACGGTCGTCTATTTTTAGCTCGCCCTCGTCTCCTGCCATCGCTTCCCGCCCGCTCCCGTCAATGGTGCTATTTAGAGCAAGAGGTCTTCTTTACTACTCGTTAAAAAAACTAAGTGATCAGACGCTTGCCGCGTTTGCAATAATGTTTTATTACAGATAAGCTTGTTTTGCTTTGTCACTCTATCTCTTGTACAATAATTTTCTTTGCCTGTAGAAAAGTCATTTAAAAAATGTCGTGACCTGCAATCAAAAATTTTGGACATGCACAATTGGGATTTAAAAATTGGCATTGGCAAGTAAGGCTTAAAATACTATTCTGCATTGTTTCGCTCTCTTTTGGTTTTGAATCAGACTAAGCTGTATGACACTTCAGGTGTTTTCCTTTTTTGCAGTATGTACAGGCTACGTAGTAATGCCCTTATTTCGTACTCATAAGAACTAATATCAACCTGCAAATGTTTACCCTGGCGTGCTGTTGACAGTACGTTATGAATGACGCGGGGGCCAATAAATTGTTTGTATTTTGCATAGAACTGTGGATCTAAGGATTATACGATCGAAGGCTATACCTTTATTTATAATCTACTTTTGAACTAGGGTAAAAATATTGACGGTACCGTATTTTTAAACGAGCTAACTAACATCAGTTTTCTTTTTGAGCCTTTTATTTTAAGAGTTGCTATTTTCTCTGAATCGTAAAACATGTATCTACACTGCTGCACAAAAAATATGGTTTATATCTGATTAGGAGTTAGTTACTTGACTCATACAATATTTGGAGGCAATGTATCTTACTACGTAAAAAGGAATCAAATAAATAATTTTCTCACGACTACTAAAACAACTATGTGTGTTTTCTAACGCTCTCTATGATTAAATTTCAACATCAAACCAGGCGAGATTTGAACGTCCCTAACTGCAAGTATATACGTTGTACGTATATGATTTTGCTTAATTAATTAAGGAATCTCAAAACATTTACGCCAGTGAAAACAAAGTACCTACTACATCCCAGAGAAGCAATTAGCACTGCCTCTGTATACGTATGTTGTCCGTTTACAAATGAATTTACCGTTAACTGACGTGTAATGCGCGTTTCAAACTGTTAAATTAACCCCTGTTGGAAATACCAGGGTGTATGGCAAATTCTGCGTTGCCGTTTTGATAAACAATTAATTGTTTGAATGTTAATTAAACTTACATTATTAGGGCTGTTAGGATTTTAATTAAAAGGTAAAGGTGGAGATTAAAGGTCCTCTTGGGATGTAAGTCCGACGACCCTCAACTTTCGACAAGCTTTTATCGCGATTTGCCGGAACAGAGTTTGACAGTGGTACAAGTTCTTAACATTAAAATGACGAAACGATGTTTCACTTGTTCCGCGGTTTTACCCAAAGGGTGCTAAAGGGACCCAAATTCGCGTATGGCGTGATGGGCCTCATGGGTTACATGACCCATGAGGTCCATCACCCCATAGATAGCGCTCTTCTATCTTTACGAGGACAAAACTAAAGAACATTTAAAATCATATACTTGTTAGTCTTATTCGGACTTTTCATTAAAAGGTTTGTGATAAAATTTCATGATACCTAAAAAAAGACTACAGACATCAAAAACTTTCAAAAGTTAGGTATCAACACTTAATCAATAATAAATGAATGAGGATTGTTTA
Source organism: Glyphodes pyloalis (assembly GCA_037074685.1). NCBI lineage: Eukaryota > Metazoa > Arthropoda > Insecta > Lepidoptera > Crambidae > Glyphodes > Glyphodes pyloalis. The sequence continues at coordinate 7,998,357 of JAYKKO010000004.1, forward strand.
TATAAAGATAACTTATCACTATTGATTCATAACAATAACTTAGACTATAATATAGACCGGCCTAAACGTAGTTTCCCATTTTCCCTCTATGAATAATCGTAGTCTAACTCAGTAAATAACTTCGTCGGAACTACATTGACGAGATGAAGCACTATTTAACTAGTTTAGCCCCTTTCAACCAATGTTGTAGTTTACAGTTAGTATTCGTACTCTGCACTGAATGTGCCTGCGTGAATTGCCTTCGTTAGGCTCGATTCGCGAAATTATGTATGCATGCGGACAAACGCAGCTGGAAATGCTTTGAACGGCGCTTTAAGCCGTCTTTATATGTACCCGCGTCCCCATCTGTTTTTACTACATCGACTAAGTTCAACTGCAACCTTGGTAAATTACATGCAAAGTAGGTTTTTTGCCATATGAACGTTCATTACAGTTTGTTGAACCCGTGATTGGTCGTAAAGGCAAGCGCAAGCACGCCCAAAACGCTAAACCTTATGTTTGATTAATGTAATTTATATTATCTTTTATATTAAATCCTATAATTTGAATTGTCTGATTGACGAAACATTATTTTCGTTGTGACATTAAAATAGGTCATGAGTGCAGAACGGGCCGGTAAATGTAAAACCAGTTTTTAAAGGAATTCTTGAATTTAAGCGCCATATCGACCGCTCAAATTCCTTTCTGTAGACACGTTTCATTCACAAAATAATAGATGCATGAAGATAAGTGCAGTTGAAACTGCAAACGACTGCGGTGCTCTTAGCTCGCCTTTCTGTCGACGCCTTATATTCGCTTTTTATTCTATCAACGAGATAACTTTTACATACTACAAGTGCACTTCTGACAAATGTGTATTGCTACACAATAAGTTCCCATTCTCGATTACAAAATTATGGATTGAACCAACTTGTATTATTGAAATAGTGTTGAGAATGAAAACAATGTTTATAATTGAAGTTTTTTCTTTTCCTTATTTAATAATACAAGTTGGTTTAGTCTATAAATTAAAATAGCAAGTGATTGAATAACAAAAATTAAAATGTTACCTACTTGATTTTTTTGTATCTATACTTTCCGTATTAATTCGTCAACAATAAAACGTTAAAGTGGTCTAGGAATAAGTCTTAAGTTTACTAAGTTTTTACAATTCAAGCGGGATACCTTCGACGGGATAATAGGGATCGTCTGGATGATGGCGGGAAGCAACTATCAGGCTGAGTAGAAAATTTATTTTTCCATTCCGTTGCTTGCCGTACCGTAACTAATATAGGTGCCTCTTGAATCAAGAATGCCTTTTGCTGTTTATTTTTGCTTAAGAAAGGTTGAAAAGATTGTTTTTCCGAAGTTATGTTTCGTCAAGTTTTTTAGAAAAGATTGATACATTTTGAACACGAATAAATTTGCCATCTTGGTCAGAGCTAATATTTAAGGATTATTTGTGTCATTTTATGAAAATAATAGCATTATCCACGACATGGTTTACGTTATTATTTTTGTATCTATACATTAAGTTACTTTTCCAGGTAACTAATATATAAACATTTTCCATCCAAATCTATTCAATACATTTCATGTGAATTACATAGTATAACAAACACCCATATACCCATTCATACAAACTTTTGCGTCTAAAATATTTAATGAAATCTTTTCAAATTTCATCTTAGTAGTTTTTACATGAAACTAAACAAATATCCATCATCATATGCCCAAATAAACATAGCGTGAATGATGTAAAAAGTTAGGTTATCTTATTATTATCCAACTTATTCTTATCATTGTCATTCAGTATAGCTTTCAACTATAAAAATTGAATAAAAACTAATTTTCTAATAACACCCTAGGCAACCGGGTTTGACTTGAGAGTTATGGGCAGAAAATAATCCGAATGAGTTCACGAACCCGTATTTGTCTATAGCGGAAGCTTGCGTGAAATACGCCCAGGGCGACCTTTCCCTAGACTTAGTCAGTAAATATTTTTAAGCCAGCACGACCTTTATACTAGCGATTATTTTGTTTATGAAAATAAACACACATGTAGTCATTCTATATACTTTATATGAAATTGTAACGGGTTGATTTGTCTATGAAAGAAAAATACATTTATGGAACTCAAACATAGCAGCGGCAATAAAAGTACTTTTTTTATAATTTTTGCCTGACTATCTGCATGTTTTTATAACATCGAGTAAAATCTACTGCTAGAAGTTGAATGCAATTTTCACAGTTTTATTTTTGAAGAACTCTCAAAGACTTGTTTTAATAGAATTCGAGGGGTAGTTTAATAATTATAGATCTACGCGAATATTAAAGTGAATTCTTAGTGTGTTTTAGGAAGTAATCTCTCTCTATATTTTACCTCATTTCTATCAAAAGAAGATTCACGCGGCTGAAGCCAAACTAGTAAGTAGGTATAAAGACCAAATCTAGTAAGTAGGTATAAAGTTAACAAATAAATAATGAAGACGGAGACAAACAATTAAATAATATTTCATGACAGTACCTACTCTCTGAATCTTCTTAATGTAATTGTAGCTGTAGTTGATCCATAAAAAAATAAACAGTACAATTGAAATTAAACCATTACCTACTGATTCCAAATACTTAGGAAATCATCATAGCACACAAAGTTAAATAAGCCTGCCTCACAAGCTTTGGCTTATAACATCAGTAAAGTAAGTATTTAATTCACACATTTAATATTAAATGTTGGATTCAAAATTTTTCCTCGCACAGGTATTCATAAAATTTAATCTTGGCAGAAATTAATTACGTCAGTATAACGTGAAATTCTATGAAGCTTCAGTCGCAAGAACAGATCCTTTCTCCATTACGAATGTTCTTCCCGAGAGCTAACTGGGCTTGATTTAATTACAAACACTTTGCTCTTTTCATCACGGTGCCTTGGATATTACTTTCAACAATTTCATCTACGACGTGGAACTATTGAAATTTTGATTATGATTAAACGTTAAACTATCATAAAACCCGTATAGTTGAAAAATGTTTAAAAAAAATACTTTATGAAATGGTTAAACAAAGAAATTCTGAGCCTAATAAATAGTAAATAGTTCGCCTATTTACCTACATATTACGATACTCTAATTATAGCTACCACAGCACAGTTGGAAATATTTAATTTTTGTCTAACTCTGCATATTACGGAAAGCTTTTTCAGCTCTTTGCATGGTTTGCACGTAGATACAGCTCCAACAAATAGTAACCTGATTTGAATACATTATAGGTATAAACATTAACTTCAAAAATGTTTACACAATAGTTGATTTCCACAAAAAACACCAAATGAAAAACTTAACTAACAAAAGGTTTAATAAACACGTCACAATTAAATGGATCGCACTTGATTTGCCACATTCACGAAGGTTGCGTTAAATTCTCTTCGGAAGTTTCAATCTCTTCGTAAATAGCAGATGTCCCACTTTCTCGTTCCGAATACAAATGAAATAAATCCTGAGCATCTTTCGGGCTCAGCCGGAATACACTTGATGGATATTAAATGTGTGTCGGTCTGGTGTATTGGCAGAGACACTGAACGAATGCCTGCGGGTCTTAAATGTTATTCTCTACCGTTTCTTCACAACATATTCCGCATATTAATCGAGGTGGAGAAATGAAAACGGACCTTTAGTTTGTGTTTTCCATAAGTTATATTACTTAGCATGGTTTATGTAGGTAGTGTAATCTATGCCTTAAAATCCGTTTTGGTATAAATGTACTCACAGATTTAGTCTGAGTACAAAGTCTAACGTTGATAAAGCTGTTGATCTATAGCTGCGCAGACATGTTACTCTATCTGTGCTGATCTTATTTTACACATATTATAAGAAATGTTTGAAATTCTAAGTAGTATCTTATTATTATCTATAATAATAATAATTCATTCAGGAAAGTAATCGTAATATCTATATATATAATAACAAAAACACAAATGCATCTTAAAATTATTTAGATAACACTGAGGTAGTTTTGCTTCTTAAGATCTCTCGACTATGGTTTACATGATACATTTCCTTACACTTAGTAAAATAGACATGTAGGTACCTACACTAACCGGAAATGACTGGGAAGATCTTAAGGTTATTTAGCAAGAAGACTAACCATGTTAGAGAAAAACAAAAGCAGAAGGCCAAGTTAATAACTTAGTAGGTACTCCAGACATCGTCGGCACATCTAGGGTAAAAAATAAAAATGAAAGTAATACTAAGACTAACGTACAAAACAGATTCAGACGTATAATTTTTAATATTAAGTTTTTGAAACTAATCAATTTGGTGTCCTGCGTTAATACACAGATGCACGATTGTTCAGTACGTTAGTTTACATTACTACAATCAGCACTAAATAGAATTCATGAGATAGAATATGAATATCAATACTGAATTATATTTACTAACATTTTTATCTTGTTTGCAATTTTTATTTGCCGAATTTCCTAGTTTCATTTCAATTGTTGCAGTTTCATACTATGTTAACAAGTTAGTGTGTTTGTTATTTATTTATCGTTAAAATTTCGTTGTTTTTCAAACAAAATACACGAGCAACAGATCCAGCGTATTACTTGTAATATACAGGTGTGCAACAATGTGTCCTACATTTATTAACCCCATAACATTTAACAACCGCTACCCCACCGTTTCAATGCAAACATCGGCATCTAAATCATACTTGATTCCTCTAACGACAGCACATTTTGTATTCCACAGAGGTGATTTATGCTTTGTAGGTCGTGATTTGCATTTAGGCAGCTCAAATATGCGACATGTTCGGGAAATTGAAAGCTATAGCGGCACCGACAGGCGACAAGTTAATCTTGTGCAGGGCACTATCGCTCCAGATGTTTACATAGCTTGTGCCTAGATCACTGACATTCACATTGTATCTATGAACCAAAACATAAACCTAGGCAATAATAACTAACGGTAGTACACCAATGTAGTTTTAACTTTAAATGATAGTTCCAAGAGCAACAAAGTATTGTCCTGCAATTATAACCGTTGCGGAATACATCAGTAGGTATGCGGAAACATTCAGAGATTTCGAAGCCAGATGTTTTGACCCGATTCTATGATGATAGACTTTAGCTTTTACTAGTAGTCCTCTTCGGGTAAATAGATTTTTACACTATGGGTTTAATTATTAAAACTTTAGTAAGGATATATTTTTTTAATATGACATAGTCTATGTCACCCGGAGGTAGGATAGTTTATCACGAGTAAAAAGTGTTTATTAAATCGGTTCAGTAGTGTGGAGCATGTTCAATGCAAATAAGAAACTTTCCTCTTTAAAATATTAAATTATATTCCTGTGGCTAAGGCCACATTAAATAGCCTAAGGGGTATTTCCACAAAGGTGATTCGTCACCGTGCTGTTTTATCACAGTCACTGCGTACAATATTTCTTGGCGGTGCGTACTGTAAAATGCGATATTATAAACGGCTATTCGAATATACCTGTTTTAATGTTTTTTTTTTTTACGGAGTAACAAAACTCTTTACGTTGTACGCAGTAACAATGATAAAATGACAAGTCACTGAGACAAAAATCACGAGACCGCGTGTGGATTTGTGGTCTGGTCTACGCTCAAAAAAATTACCTTTTAAGGTTTACAATAGGTACATAATAAAAAGGATTAACTAGTGCACATCACTAAAATCATAACGATATGCTTCTCGCTTTAGGCAATAGTGAATTAAGTCTAAATTAACAACGTTTAAAATTATGCGTGTGAATATACAGTATAGAAATACAAAACGTTTATAACCACGATTTGTATTAATGACCTCAAACAAGTTATCATTAATAAAGAAATGCTTTCCTTAGTTCGTTGAAGAACTTTCTATCTTTTTGAAATCTCATCGAAAGAATAAAAAGTAAAAGCTTTCGACGCAAAATGAACATATAACTTTTCATTGTATCCTATTGTTTGGTTATTGGCCTTCCAAATTTATGCCTATGCTTAATCTAAAATACAATTGAATTTGGTATCAGGTTCTACGGGTCATTAAGTCCTCAGTCGATTGGAACTGCGAACCAACTCGAAATAGTAAATTTAACTGCTATGATATTAGAGCGAATAATACCTACCTGAAACCATATAAGATAAACTAGTATAATCTAGTCCCTTTGGTTTTATCCGTAAAAAGCGATTTTATTGAGACCTAATTTAGAAAAAAATCTTTACTGTTTATTTTCAAAACTCTTACTTGTATGTTAGTCTTTAAAATGATTTTAAAATATTAGTTACTTTACATCAATTGTTGCTCATAAATATTTTTACGATTAAAATTCTTAATCAAATGATGATAGTAAAAAAATCTTGATGGCTAAGGTAGGTACGTCATCAATTTAAGCCCAACGATGTATTTAACATCGGTTGCATCGAAACCCTTTTCAAAACGACTTCTGCATTTTAATGTCGTTTACAAAATTTGTTAAACCCTCTTTAAGTTTATCCTGAGGAATCATGTCCAAAATTCAAATAAGATTAAAAATAAACGGTTTTACTGACAAATGGATTCCCACTTGCTTTGCTTGCTTCTTTGAAACGTTAATAATTCAAGGTGTAACACACTATCATAGCTATTAACTATTGTGTGTACCTACTTGTTAGTACTGCAGGCAGGAAAAGTGCTAAGCGTGAAAAGCTACACATAAAAATTGGAAAAGGAAAAATGGTAAAGTAGACTGCATCTGCAAAGCACTCATAAACATGAGTGAAAATGACGTGTGTTTCTCACACATAGACAAAGGCACACTGGCACTCATAATGGATGCCTCTTCCGAGATGCCTCTTAAACGAAACGCCTCCGCTCTTTAATATTCGGCCAATTGCACTTAAAAACATTTTTTTTGTTTCCTAATCTTTACACCGATCGTATGTATTGTCAATCGATAAGCTTTACCACTTAATTTAATAATAACAGATTTAGTCAAAAACTTACTACCAAAGGTATAAGACTCTTTAGAACGTCACTACTGTTTGATTAATTATTACTTCGCAATACTTTCTTCAGTACAAAAAATACTTCAGTCATCATCAAAATTTACTTTAAAAGAAAAATTCATGTCCTAATTTAGAAACATCCACAAAGACTTAAAAGTAAGCAATTTACATAAGAACAAAGGAAGGGGCAAAATTTTCAAAATGAAACCCTATTCAAAAGTTGGATAAATACGAAGGCGTCTTCAAATATTAATTTTTAAGGAGCCAGTTGAGCCGACTCATACTTAAAATAGGACTTTAATAAATTCAAAAACTTTCCTCGCCTAACGGACGGGATCGACTGGAGAGAATTGGACCCGGCATGACGGGAACAGTTAGATACAATTAAGATTTCCGACAATCATTGTTTTTGGTATAATGAGTTCTGAAGCAGGAGCCTTTTCTTTTTGCCGCTATTGGAGGGGAGCGTGTTCAATAGAGGGTGTCACGTGCAGACCTTTGCTTTAGAAGTTTTTCAACATTATTCTAACAGTATTTACACGCAATGCGAAGTCTAATTTACGATTGTTATTCGACTAGCTGATATCAAATTTTTTGAAATAGAATTGTGCATACAAGTGCAAAACCGTAGTATAAATTGTTGTAAGTTTATACATTTGCAAAACATACGTCGTACTCATATACCCTTTCTAAGCTTTTCAGAGAACGGGTGCAGAATATTTAAATATAATTTATTGGTATTAAAAGGTCGACGTTTCTCTGAGGGTGTTTTTGTTTAAGCTTCGATTTAATTCTAACTACTATTAATAGGAGTTGGAAACATGAAACTTTCGCTAATTGTGGGTTGTTGGCTCTACTAATCGTACCTACGCCTTTGATTAGTATCATTTGTTTCATGCACGAAACGTTCACAAAGTAATTTAAAGTTTAAATTTGTCGACATAAACATGAATGAAAGAAGATATGGTATTCAGATCGGGTCACAAAAAGTATTCGAAGATTTGTGTTGCTTGTTTAAGAATAGTTCTTAAGGCCCTATACGAAGCAATTGACATTACCCGTTTCGCGGCGAACCGCGCGCCATCTATTGAACGCATTTGGCATTAGCTCGTGCTAGCGCAGCACGAGTGTGCGGTGCTAGTACGAGCGAATGCCATGTAGTACTAATACAATAGAGACAGCATTGCGTACGTATTAATTTATTAAATCTTACTACTTTGTAATATTAGTAAGTACCAATAGATTATCAATTTTGTACTTTATTCGTTACATACATACAAACATATCGATGGCTCCAACGAATAAACGTGCAAACGAAAAACTACAACTTTTCAGGAAACCATAAAAACGTTTGATATCACATTACTTTAATGACGTAATGAATAGATATATTTAATGTATAAATTATATTAAAGGTTAAACATATTTCAGCTCATATATTTTTTAAGAAAATAAATCTATCGATTTTCTCAGTATTCAAGAAAAAACATATAATTTTATTATTCTAGTGAAAAATTTGTGACTTGTTAACAGAAATGTATCACTGCACGTTTATTCGTGTCATAAATGAAGCATAAACAAGTGTAGTAAAACGGTGCACGGTTATTCTACAGATTAGTAAAAGATAATAATTCTATATTAGGATAGCTGTATTAAAATTTTTGTGGTCTGCAATGAAGCATAACTAATAAAAGTAGCTTCCATTTTTACACGAATAATCGTGTCTTTTTTTTTAAAGGAGTTATTACCCAGAGGAAAGGTTAGACACAAGCGGCAGATTGATTTAACACGTTTATTTTGGTGTACTCAAATAAACAAATATATTCAATAGCATAGCTGGGCATTAACTCGTTAATCCGTTAATCGTTAATTAACGAAGTTAACATTTTGAGTAACGGATTAACTTTTAAGTTAACTTTAAAAACCGTTAACGGACTCATTAACTTCCGTTAATAATCAGGAAGTCCGTTTATCGTTCATCCAATGCCTACTATTCACTGCATGGCAGCGAGTGCGAGTGAGAAAGCTGCGAATAGATTCATTTTGTTAATTTGATTTCAACATGTCGGATCGGGAAGGGTTCTCCGGAAACCGTACGGTTTGGCTTAAGTTTTTATTGGAGCGCTTCGTAACGTTTTACATAGTCCCCCCCCCCCCCCAAATTACGTTACGTAATACTCGAACGCTCCATAAATTACTGACAGTGATCATCTGCGTGTGGATAATCTAGACTAATATTATAAAGATGAAAACTTTGTTTGTTTGTAATGAATAGGCTCAAAAACTACTGGACCGTTTTTAAAAATTCTTTCACCATTCAAAAGCGACATTATTCAAGAGTAATATAGGCTAAATTTTATTTTGGAAAAAAATTGGTTTCATAAAGTATTTGGGTTTTTCGGAGACAAGGTGGAAAAAATCAACCAGAAAAGTTACTTATTTCGCTGCCTAAACTATAAAAGAACCATAAAATGTTCTAATTAATTGTAGATTTATGGAAAAGAAGGAAAAAGTATGTAATAACATTTAAAGTAAAGAAAAAGAGATGAAATAGGAAGTAATGCATTTTCAAAGTTTTATTATATTAATGCAGAATGTTTATGAGATAAACAACAAATCCTTTAATTAAAAATCACTATACTTACCAAGTTAAAATCTAGACTAATATTATAAATGAGAAAGTAACTCAGTCTGTCTGTTTGTCTGTCCGGCTTTGACGCCTAAACCACTGAACAGATTTTGATGATTTTTGGTATGGGTAGGTAACCGTTGAACCTCTAGAACGGATATAGGCTACTTTTTGTTTTGAAAATGAGGGGGAAAGAGGCTTTTACCGCCCGTAAAAGTTAATATGGAAAAATAATTACTTTTTAAATTAGGGATATGAAATTTGGCACAAAACTCAACATTCAAAACATAGCTCAAAACTTGGCTTAAATATGGACTACTTTGGTTTTGAATATTAGGGGAGACGGGGAGGGCTAGCAGCGAACATGAAAATAGATATATATATATGTCGCAGTCATCTGGTTTAATCAGCTATTTGATTGGATCACTAGCGCATTCATTGAATGACGACGTTTAATTGAATGACTAAAGGACAACTCGTCAAATTGTTTAATATAACGTTCAACTTCATGACTGAACGTCATTTAGCATAGTCGTTGAATGGGACATAGCTGACTTTTTAATGTTTGATTAAGGTGACCATAAGTTCGCCACTTAAAAGATAACTAAATTTAGATAAAAAAAAATGAAGACATGACATAACACACTCTAATAAGATTTTCACTGTTTTAACAATTTTAAGTCTTAAGACAATTAGGCTAAAAAAATATTTTTTTACGAATAAGTCACTTTATATCTCAATTTCAATCTAAAAATTATCAACACAGTGCTATTCGATTATATCTGTACCAGCTGTTTGACGCCATCTTTGTTTTGATGAGCACTAACGCCGCAGTGGAAAAAAAATAAACTAAATTACAATCACCTGACTGATTACGTCCGCTATGTTCAAAGGGCTATGTTACAATCCGCTAACTTGTTGAACGTTCAGTGAGTCTTATTCATTCAACGTTCGGCCTAGTCATTCAATTAAATGTCGTCATTTAATAAACACGCTAGTGATTCAATCAAATAGCTGTTTCAACCAGATGACTGCGACATATATATGGAAAACCCTGTAGTCCACGCGAACGTAGTCGTAACAGCTAGTACCTATTAAGTAAATTGAAAAAATGTACTGAGCAGTGCAGTGATCAAACCCCATGGACTCGGATAATCAAAGACATGGAATCGGATTCCAGGTCCTGGTGAGAATCGATAACCATTCATTCATCTATTTGGATTATATTTTAACGGATTAACGATTAACGTTAACTTGCGTTAATTCTACAGAAATGTAACGTTTTAACGATTAACGAAGCTAACTGTTTTATTAACGGATTAACGATTAACGAAGTTAACTATTTGATTAACGGTGCCCAGCTATGTTCAATAGACGCGTGTTTTGTTATTCATGTGTTAAGAAGGTATTTAGTCTTATTTTAAGTCCAAAATTTACAAAAAAAAATGTGTAGGCGTATCATAGGCCATTAAAACGAAAAAAACGAAAAAAAAATTTTTGGGCAAGAGCTCTTACGTACGAAAAATAACTTTACGTACTTTGAAATTATTGTTCTTGTGAGTCTTACAAAATGTCGTTGTAAAAATTGCAAAAATAAAAAATTAAAAACTTCATTCTGTTTTCTCCATAGTGGGGGCCTAACCCCCATCCTGAGTGTGTTAATTCTTACTAGACAATTCCAAGCAGTCAATCATACCCCTATGACAATATATGACATTATTTGCCGTCTCTGTGTTTGCACTTACTCTGTGTGATATTTCGTCGACTCGCGTGCAATACCGTGTAATGACATTTACCCGTAAGTTCTAATTTGGATTGAAATAATATGAAATAACAGACAAATTTAATCTTTATGGCAAATGCTACATACGCGGTATTGCACGCGCGTCGACGATTTGCATTTTTGAGTTTCTCACTTGCCTAGAAACGTATAAATGATGAGTTTGGCTAATGTAAATAAGTAAAAATGCAGCGTAAGCAGCCTCCCAACAAAAAAATATTATTGTATTGTAAAATACTACAAAAAATATAATTTCAAAATGGAGTTTTCACAATTCGAGCTGCGTTCTTGTACTAAACTCTTTTTATTTTAGCTCTTAGGTAATATTTATTTCTTTTCCTAACATTATTTCACTGTTATAGTCAATACAGACACAATTAACTAAAATCCCCTTACACTAGGTACACATCGGAGCGCCTGATATATTTATAACGGCAAATTTTTATATTTGAAAATAATCGACGTTTGTGTTTTAAATGAATTATTTTAATAACTAATAGATTGTATCGAAAATGAAGAAGGCGGCGACCTCCGGAATCACAATCCTAACATGTTTTAGTAAAAATATTTCTTTCTAAATTTATATTTACAGAGTTTTGGAAGAAAAATAATTTTACGATTTCAATTTTTATCATTTTTTAAAACTGGTATATTTTTTATATATTCATTTATTTTAAAATTTCAAGAAGGCGGCGACCTTGTAAAATATCTGAATAAACGTACAAAAAGTGATTTAATGCTTAGAATTTCTTTAGGTCATAGTTCTAGTGAACAGAAATACATGAAGTTTCGCAAATTCTCTTCGTATTGGGCCTTAATGAATACTGCCAGTAAGAAGTTTTGTTTGGCGCCCGTATTGCCAGCGGCGAGCAAACGTTTAACTTTGATGTTTAAAAACATAAACACATTTATTATCTCCATTCTTTGAACAAACGTGTTTTCCATTTTTCACTCACATATTTTTACGAAATATTTACTCTGTAGGGGACAATATTTAAAGCTGCTCTCGCACCACGCGTAAAACAGTAGAGATGGGTTCTTAGTACTTGAACAGGTATAAAATGTACCTATTCCCTTAATAGGATACGAAGTTAAATATCTTATTAATTGAAAGTCAAATCTTAGGGTATTAAGTGTGAATGTGTGATGCTCTTACATCTGATGGTAGTGTTGCACTACAAACTTGAATACGAAGTAGCCTATATGTAAATAAATGGTGTGTATACTTACTCTCATACAACGAAGACTATTTAACAATAGATGAACAAAATATTGCCTTAATTAAAATATATAGAACAGGTATTCGCCTTTCCGAAACCTGTGCTATTGTTATTTCTCATACACACCTCAGTTCGAATGAACCGATACCACGCAATTACCCGCCATCATCATTCATACTTGTTTCACTACGGTAAAGGTATAATATGTAAACGAATATTTGGACTGAGTAGGGTCCCATCACTAGCGTGGAGTTTGTCCACCGGACGCGGCGCGGTGGCGTTGTGATTTTTCGCGTGCGCGCTGTGGTTTGGTACGCACGCGACCCTAAATGAGTTGCAGAGCTAATTGCGTGTCAACACACCGCTTAATGCTAAATCGACCGTTGCCTTACCACAGCCCGCTCACATGCCTGCGTTAGTTCAATTCGGACATTGAATAGAGGTAAATTAAATGTGATTGGTTACGAACATTTTCTATTGTCCCTTCTTGCTCTTAATAATATCCATACTAATGTTTTAAATGCGAAATTAACTCTGTCTTTATGTCTGTCCAGTTTTGATGAAATTTGGTATAGGTATAGGTACATTGAACCTCTAGAACGGACATAGGCTACATTTTGTTTTGAAAATAAGGGGGGATGGGAGTTATACCGCCCTTGAAAGTTTATATGAGAAAATGTTTATTTTTAAGTTAGATATATGAAATTTGGCACAAATATAGCTCAAAGCTGGAATTAAAATATGGACTACTTTTTGTTTGTAATATTTGGGGAGATAGGGGTAGAACTGGTCATCTATGTTAATTGGCTACTTGACAGTTTTTGAAAAAGTATTGTAAAACGTTCATTTTATATCCCAAGCAATTCGATTTATCTGGAAAAAATGTAAATAACCAGAGAAAAATAAGATTTTGTGTAACACGTTTAAAAAGCGCGCGAAAACGCCAATTCACGTCACTGTTGCAATAATGACGTCAACGTTCTAGACATCGAACCGATACGCATAGGAACGACTTAATTTAGATAAACGGAAAATGTTTAAATAAATTCTTAATACGGTTAGAGACACAATAATTCAATTTAATCGGTAAAATATTCATTGTTTTGGCACATTAAAATAAAAATTTTCGCAGACAGCTGTCATTTCCGAATTGCAATGGTGGTTTCCGTTTCGGTTCTTTTGTTCCACAGATAAAAAAAGTAAAATTTATTTTGCAAAAATAAAATATTAACTATGCTTTTAATTAAAAAATGTAAATGTAAAATTATTACTTAACTAATAAGCTAACATATCTAACACTTTTCATATTTTATTGTTAACACTATCAAGTAGCCAATTGCTAGAAAAGATAAGTCCACGCGTACGAAAGCTGAAATAAATACTAAATTTTTGTATCTTTATGTAAACCTTGTACGTAATTTTCACGAGCTACAAAGTCAGATATTCTCCATTTTTTATACTACTATCAAAAAAAACTTAGTATTGTAATCCTTAATAAATGATTATTTTTATAAGTATTTAAATTACCTAGCTACGAAGTGAAGTCCTATTTTGCTAAAAGGCTTATATCTATTTTAGAAACTTAGTTTACTTTTGTTAATAAGGTAGGTTTCTAATAGTGGTTTAATTCAGACGTCTCTCTGAAAACTATAACTAATTGTTTTTGACTACCAGTCGCGGTTTGTTATTACTCCTGCTGAAGCGAAACTAATTTGCACTGTCATGAAAATCTATTCTCTATGATTAATCGTGGTGCACAGCCGCGGTGGTCGCCGTCTATTAATATAACTAAGCCCGCAAGAACCCGAGCCTCATTTTGACGGAATTAGTCTTAGACACCCGTTACGGAAATTTTGAATGATGGATGTGCTTTTAAATGACAATCAACATTAACCGAACCAAATATTTAATTCCAAGTATAAATATGACATCCGACGTTATAAGCAAATTGTAAGAGATATAAAATGATAGACGGTTTTGTGACAAGTGAAAATATAATGACAGATCAATTTAGAAGAAATATTTACAATAAAAATCTGTATAAAAAGGTATAAAAGAAGGAGGCTTTGCTGGTCGCCAACACAAATAATAAATAAATTGGACAACATCACATACAATTGCTCTGATTCTGTGTAGTAGTAGCTTAAGCACTTGTGATACAGAAACAAGGAACAACGACGGTACGATAACATCCAGACCCGAGATAATATAGAAAAGTTCGTTTCCCATTTTGACCCGACTGGGATATCGAACCCGAGACCACAGAGATGGCGCAACGCCAAAGTCCGGCCCGCTCGCCTCTCGGCTATGGAGGTCGTTAAAAAACAATAGGGAACTTCATCGCCTTATCTTTGTTATGGTATCAAGTTCCTGAAATACTGCGTTCTCACTTGGATGTCACCCCACCAATTATATTATTTAGAAGTTACGCAGCAGTAGGTACACGTTACAGTTTTAAGTGGTCCCAGGTGTTGAGTCAAAAGGTGTTGCCAGTTTGCCAGTAAATGGGGCTATTAGAGGAATTAATAGAAATTCTCTCTCGGATACAGCCGGCGAGTTTATCCAGCCTGACGCATTACGACTACGTGACACGAAATTCAATGGGCTCATTCGCGATTCAGATTTATTGGCTTTGTTTGATATAGAATTTTGCATACAAATGTGGTAATCTGCATAGGTATTTACGAATATTCTAAACCCTTGTTAACCTAAATTACATTTTATATTCGTATATGTTTCTTTTCGAGAGAAAAATATATTCAACTGACAAAATTGTATCCAATTTGTATGTTTACTGGCTGTCATCATTATATTAGGATTCCATTTTGAAGATAAAATGTAACGATTTAGGTAACAGAATTTAAATTAACTTTTCTACTACTTTTATTATAATATAAGTACCTAAATAGTCAGTGTGGTTTTCTATTTTATGGATACATTCGTGTTTTATTTGTCTAGTTATTAACATATTTTCATTATAAATTTTTTACTGAATAAGAAATGCTTCTGCATTCCAAAAAAAGGAAAATTCAATATCAAATGACTTGACCCTCTAATAGCTGCCCCACCTACGTAAGAGGTACTGAGCCACCAAGCGAAGCCCTTATTTGCAGGGGTTGGCACCGGAATAGGCTATATTCTAATAAATCTAAATGCTAAAATAAGGATTGAAGCATCTACAATTGTGAGTTAATATTGACACAAACATCAAAACTGTTATAGACTTCAGAGCAACAACGCCCGATCGTCACGGACGTGTTTAGAGAGCTAGTCCAAGAAGCCATAAACATAAATTACCTCGTAAACCGTTAATCTCTTCAGCGACTTAATGTATCGTTAGCTACTACCTACTCACCGGTAAGAGGCAGAATTCTTGCTAATAAAATATGCTACCCCTGTGCTTCCAGCGGTTACTTTACGGGCTCGGTTAATTGCTATGAGCCTACAAGTTCGTTTGATTGAAACTGGGAAAATAGTTCCGACCGTATTTATGACATGTGCTTGCGTATTTTAAGGCTCGTATAATTATCTGATGTACACTTCTGTATTTGGAACTTACGTTTTAAACATAGTTTTTAAAGATATTACGTAGGGATTATTTCCTAGAATAGAAATATCTCTCCAGCTCTTTTCTGATCGATAATGGATTAAGATGAATACAGAAAAATCTGACTGAAAATCCTATACGTAAACTGAATTAAAAACAAATTCGATTCCTACTTGTCGTATTAATTTTCAATATATATATATATATTATTTACTTTTACTGAATTTCCCGTGATATATATATATATATATATTTATATATATATATATATATATATATATATATATATATATATATTCAGTAAAAGTAAATTCCTCTGTAAACATACAAAGACCGATAGAAACAATCATAGGAGGAGGCCGTATTTCGCTGAAACCACAATGATGATCTATTTTCGCGCAAATATCTGTAGATTAAAATTTTTTTACTATGAAAATTCCCTCTTTATTAACTAAGCTTTGTAAAAAAATATAGTTTTCTTTAAAAAATTGGCGTGTCACAATGGTGAGTTGTCTTTCACAAACAGTTCCATATCATAATTTCCTTCTCCAATGTCCAGTTAACATAATATTTGTGACGGAATTTGTTTTGGTTGTTATGAGACTAAGTGCAGACTAACTAAACATCGTTCCTAGAGCTTTTTAGATAGATTATAGTTCTTACTTTAACGCAAAATATATTTATACTTTTCGATCCATTTGTTTGCTTGTGCTCTAATACTCTAAACTAACATATCTCTGCACGAAATGGCATTCCATTGAACCGCGATGCATTTTGATTGTGGCTGTAATAGTGCGCTTTATTGCGGGCACCAGCTGCTGAATCTAATATTCTATTAATACCGAAATTTCACTATGAAATGAATCCGTTGTTGTTCTTACATTGAAAAAGGTAGGTAACGAGAAGTTAGATTTTTCGAAATGTCGAGGAATTTATTCCTAATACCCATAATCTATGTGTCTTTAGCCATCCAGCTTGCACACTGCTATTAATTTAACTGCAATTAAAATAAAATACAAGACGTAACTACACTCTAATGCTTGTCTTGCCTCACAAATAATGATTCCTTTTTAAGCTGGTTTATGCCCACTTACAAAATTTTAAGACAAGGTTGTTTTACTATGTTAATATGGTTACGGGTTTCTGATTATTTTGAGAAATTAGGCCAATTTATTGTAAAATATATGAAAAGTACTTTTTAAGTACGAAAATCTTTAAGTTTCAACTAAGAGCTTAAGACAGGAGCCATATAGGCATACCTACCTACTCCAAAAAGTTCTAGCGAATTGCAGCTGTGGAAAAAATTTGGAAAATATATGTAGTTAATTTGTAGTCAAGATCGTAAATAGTCACTTTTTATAAAAAACACATCTTTTGATAAAATAAATGTTTTTTTGGAAAATGATGCTTTGATGAAATCGAATATCACGAAAAACTTCTATCGAATAGTTATGTACACATTCGGAACAGTGGTTATATGACCTAGAAGACTACAAACTTTTATAAAATAGTTGCAGCTAATAAAATAACAGCGTTGAATACAATAATATAACTTGATCAGGTAATGCACACAATAAAGAGGCATCAGTTTGCTGACGCCATCCTTCCTCACAGCTGGAGCCCAACTTTTCATAAGACGCAATGTAAGTAATGAATAGATATAATAACGTAACACCTGGACACCGAAGTATGGTGCAAGCTTAACACCAGCATTTACTTATAATGCCAGTGATAAAGTAAGGATATCCTTAAGGCGTAGGAAATTCCTTTGTGAAACCGAAGCTGGTGTCGGTCTTAAGAGCAGGGTAACTCCTACAAAGTAGTACCACCGCATACGATCCGACAACAGTGTTGATCGAGTAAAGTATGAAAAATGAAAATTAAAAATCACTTCGCCATTGCGTTTTGATAAATTTTTGTATTTACACATATAATCGAATTATCTTCCCGCGAAAATACTCCATGTGAGATTATTTCTCATATTCTAACATATACATAACAACTAAATTAGGCACCCATTTGAAACCAGTTGAGAAAAAATCGACTATAAAACAACTGATACTCGGTAAAATTCTCATGCTAGTATCTTTTTGGTACTCATAGGTTCCGTCCGAACCAGTTGTAGCTTCACGATACATAAGTGTATTTAGTATCTGCTTGGTGTGTATGTTCCTGTATTCGACCCAAACTGTGGCTCAACTTTATATATGGCTTTGCATGGCAGCATGGCATTCCATGATTAGTGCGGTGTGCACCACAGAACCCACACCGAGAAAGCGGCGCTTTATTGCGGGCACCGACTGCCGCATCTGGTTCGAATTAAACGCAACACCGCACCCCAAAATAAAATCTGTCCCCGAATTAGGAAATTGCTGTCGTTTGTCTTGGTTTCTGCTGACTTCCAAACCTGTTTGCATTTCTGCTTTTTTGTATTAACCAGAAATTATGCCTTAAAAAGTTTTTTTCGGGAACACAGACCAAAGAAATATTATACCAATTTGGTTGACTTGAAATCTAATAAACCCTTCGATTTCAAGTTAACAAAATTGGTTCTAAAGTTGAATATTCCATTATAGACAAAGTCACAAAATGAAGATTGAATTATTAAGATAACATATTGAATGCGAGTCAATTTAGATATCTAGCATTAGTTAAATACAGCAGACGCAATTGATACGTTGATAGATGGAAAATTTTAAAAATAGATGATTAATCATAATTAAACATAACCACTTCAAACACTATCGATGACACACTTTTTATTCAAAAGAAACCAAAACAATCTATTTTATATAATTAATGTGAAATTTTGGATGTATGTACATACTAATTTCTTGTTAATTTTCTCTGGAAATGGTATTGTAAATTTTCAGTAAACGTAAACAAATATTATTTTAAGGTGGTTTCCAGCAGGAATTCTTTAATCAAATAAATTACACTTATTAAGTAAACATAATGTAATCTTAATTTTAAATATGTTAAAGTGTGGAGCTGTCAGTCTGACGTATGGGAAATTACACGTAGGCACTTTTGTAGGCTACGAATAAGACGTGTAGCTACTTACGTATGTCTCTCTACTCGATTTATACACCAATATCACACACTTATCCTCTGGTCCTAAATATTACAACAATATTGAATACATTTTGGCTATACCTAGCTAACGAAAAAGAAAGTATTCATTGAAACAACACAGGTTAGAAGCAAGGCGTCTTGTGGCCCCTAACCCTCTAATTTGATTTTATATCGCGATTATAAAGTTCCAGTATGATCCCTCACGTTAGCTCTTGCTCGTTCATGTACAAAACGATGTGTACGTACGCTTATGGGAGAAATTTCGTCACGTAACATGACGTATAAACGTGATGTTTCGAGCAGTTTCTCTTACACACGATCCCGGAGGAACGAATATTTCGCACGCGCGGTAGATTTTATATTGTCTCGTTATACATCCGTAGACAAATAGCCCATTATCATAACCCCCAAACATAACCATACCTTAACTTAATAAAATCTTTATCTATCTAAACTTTTATTCGGAACGTTTTAGCAGAAATAATATCTACGTAAAATATGCAAAAGGCACTGAAGATAAATGTGCATTTACCTGCGGAGTGGAATTTATTCGCGGCGGTACGTTTAAAATACGAAAGAAAGTTATCTTTCCAATTTTCAGACAAAACTCAGTGAAACGGGTAAACGTACCCGAGGAACTTTATAGATATTAGTCTCTCGTGCAATGCTAACGGAACAAATCAGACAATATTGAGAATAGAAAATTACTTCCTTTAACTGCGAAGTGTTTATTTTATTGACCTTTTCTGGTACTACACTGTATTTGACTCCATTTCTTATAGACTAAGACCAAAAAAACCTGTACGTACTCGTACATGCAAATAAGACTTCACATCAAAGTAGTCACAGTGCAATAAAATATTAAAACCCATATCTACCTATAAATTCGAACGACTATAAAAGCATATTACATTTTCCCACCTTGACTACAAATGGAAATATTACCAAAACCATCAATCATCATTCGAGCCTTTATAAGTGTACCGTCATTTCGTCACAAATCGTCAGTGAGTTACGAGTGAGTATTACGAGCGAACCTCGGGAGATTTGTATTCTGTCGCACCGGGGATATATCAGCGCGCCGGTAAGTGCTTTTACTACACCTTCCGATAAGGTACGAATATCCTTAACAGCGTTTTCCATGGCTGGCGCGGCGGGTACATGAGACGAGGCGCCTTTATGTAAGCCTCGCGCGACTACTTGCGGCCCGCGTGCAGGAAAAGCGATTTCCTCTTTGAAGTGAGGTCTTACGATCGGGTTTTTTACTGTAATTTTTCCACCGATGGGGTGCGAATGCAGAAGTTTAGATGGTCATGCAAAACCACCTATGCGATGATGATCTTGATTTGTTTTTATATGGCAAAAAGACGGCAGACGGCATTCAGAACTTCATTTAACAGGTTGACAAATATATATACGCCAGTCCCATACAGAAACTATATCATCACGATAATTTTGGCCATTATTAGGAAGATACGCAACACATCCGAATATGTTACATAATGTGATTTGATGCTTTTTATTAATTGTTCGTGTATTTACCTATATTGAACTAGCTTGTCATAAAAAATAAAAAAAATTACCCACTCAGTAACTCCGTCATAATTCTCACTTTTTAAATCTGGTGTGCGCCTTGTATATACAAATGTCATATGGTTTAAACTTCGTTTAGTAAAAATCACGAAATATAGACTAACGTAAATACAACGTAAAATGGTGATTCTGTTGATTTATGTGCCGCGTGGTTCCTATGTCTATAAATCCTATAAAGATGCGGCGTGAGCCAGGGGAATAAATTCCCAACAGATATTTTATTTATGTAAGCCCACTGTGAAGGTTTCTCAAGTAAGCGAAAGCTTTGTTTGGAAAATATTTAGCCGACAACACCCAACAAGTGTTTCGTTTTTCTCGGTTTTTTCCTTATATGTACTTTAATAATGATACTAAAGAAATGACAAAATTGTGTAGCACAAAAACTAAAATAAGACAGGTAAGCATCGTTTTGCAAACATATTTAAAGCTTTACAAAATGCCAACTTAATATTTAAATTTCGTACATTGGTAGGTACACTATGGTTTAGATAGGAATAGTCACGTGTATTAAAAGGAGTGTATATAAATATACAACCTCACTTTTAGGTAATCGTTATGTTAACGTAATAAGAGCTCAAGTGTTTACACTTTGCTGCTCGTGACTGTACAAGTTTTGCTGTCTTTCGAGCGGTGTAAAGTCTGTTTTTGTTTCGGCATTGTTCAATCCTCCGTACAATGGACGCCTGAAATATCAAAGGTTATGAGGCGAAAGTTCGTTACGACATCTTTGTCAATAAATTGTATATTTTACTGTACTGGTGTTTGCGGCGGGCCAGAGGTTGTATTTATGAAGCTGCGGCCGCGGCCCCGGTGAGGAAATAACGTGCTCCAAATTGTTTATGGCCGCTCTTGAATTAGTACTGAATACGAGAGCGTGGAAGGAAATGGGAGACATCTGCTTGTGTCACGCTTGGACCACCTTTACACAGAATTATCATAATCGAACCTCATTTGTCAGTATCATTTACTATTCAAAATCGAAATACGAATATCGTTTACCACAGGTTGAAAGCTTTAATAATGATACTAAAGAAATGCACAAAAAGTAATAAGGGTATATCTCGTATAATAATATTTAGTTAATAATCTACTATATTATATATATAAATGAGAGTACAGGCAATGGATATGAATATGAGAGCTGCTATTATATTAGTTTTGTACTTGTCCAAGCTGAATCAGTCTTCAGAACCGCCCATCAGTTTTATTGATATGAGTGAGATCAAAAAACTACATTTACAAAAAAATCTTAACATAATCCAGTATGTAACGTAACTTAACGTTATTTAACATTAAACCGTAAGCAAAACAAAACTAAAACCTTAATTGGACTTGAACGAACTGCCTTAAGGAATCTTAGTACCTACTATTGCAATCTGAGAACTTCGCGTGTAAACCTAAACTTAGTTTTAATCCGAGAAGTTCCAACTAAAAGTCAAGTTTTATAGAGCCAAATTGTACGGAACTATTCATAGCGAAAATGGGCACAAAACCTTAGCAGTGCTCTGTAAATTGGGTTTTATCTGACCGCGTCCCCAAAACGATTTATTTCTATCCGTTATATAGGGATTTTCAGCTGAGGTAAGCACACAATACGTTTCAAACGGAGGATTAAGAATTCAGAGAAGTGCAGTTTGAAATAGGAACATATAACATAATACTTTTACAGCCGTCTTATTTGTACAATTTTAGATCTGATCATGGAAAATACTATGTAGTAAAGTGTAGACAAATCAGTATGCTATTTTAGAAAATGATGTGAATGCATCATTCATCGAGTAATAAAAGTATCTGTTAGGTATGATAGAGTCATGAGCTTTAGGATTTATTATTTACTACATTTCAACCGCGACTTCGTACGCAGGGTATTTAGAATTCGTTATTGTTAAGTTTTAATTCAATTCATTTTATATTCTTGATTTATGCTAAACTCGACCAAAATAAGGCTATTTTTTGGGTATTTTTTAAAAACCGATAGAAATAAGTAAGATTGTGATTAAATACTGGGTTATATCCGTACGGGTCGCAACGTCTCTTCTTGGGTCACTCTATGCGATATCTCTAAGTAACACGAGAAGAATAGGTGACCAAGCAGCCGCAACAAACAATTTAATTCCAATATATTAGAAAATATTGCCATAGCTACAACATAGTTTTACCTGATCAAGTCATTTCGCTCCGATCTAAGAGGGACAAAAATTATGATTTATATGTAGCTCGTACATTACTCGCTATAAATCGGTAATAGGGAACTACCGAGGGACGACAGAGGTATCAAAACCACCATTCACGTTCCTGATTACTTTTGTCTTACTGGCTGTTACGATTCATTCCTTGCCTTTCCTTTCCTTAATTAAAACACGTTTTACAGGACCGTGTAATATTCGGATATCTCAGTGTAGTGGTATGCTCTTCGCGGCTACAGCGACACAAGCCTTATCTAAGCCAACAAACGTTCTCCCATTGGTTTACCTGACCTCATCCACGCAATTCATTCTCTGCCCTAACCTTCTACTAAATACTTATTACAGGCGCTTCTGCACATTAAATGCGCCAGCCTCAGCAACCAGCGCGCTCCCCGGGGCCACAGCGATACAAACCTTCCCCAAACCAACACACGTGCTTCTGATTGGATCCTAACTGACCGCTTCCACGATTTATTCCTTCCCCTATTACCGATTTATCGCGAGTAATGTACGAGCTACATATTAATCATAACTTTTGTCCTTCTTAAATCGGAGCGAAATGACTTGATCAGGTAAATCTTTATTGTACCTATGGCAATATTTTCTAAAATTTGATAGATTTTGGAATTATATTGTTTGTTGTAGCACGGAACGAAATTGTTAATCATCATTGGATTTCTAAACAGATTCCAGTAATTCCAGATTCGAATAAGATCCTTATTTATATTTTTACTCTGAAGCTAATGTATTAAGACTGAAATTGAAATTTTAAAACGGCAGATAAATTCCAATATTTTTAATTTGGGTAAAAATGTTCCACCAATAAAAAAGAAATTATGGGTTGTACTTGTACGTAACAAATGTTTAAGAGGTTAAGTTTTATTTGTCGTGTTTAATTCTTTGTTATGATTGATTTAATTTTACAAACCTAGTTTTCAATTATTTCGATACAAAAAAATATTTAATGGGTAATTCTTAGGGACGGCTTTTTAATTTGTGACTTGCAGTCTTTATTACAAAGAAGCAATCAATTAAAAACATGAAAATCATGATTTTTAATTACCCATTTGACTCTTTCAAAGAACAATCGCTGTCAATATAAATTTTAAGACTTTCGCGTTCCATTTTAAACATTTAAAATAATTTAACGGGTCAAAACGCGACACCATTTTTATTTAGCGCGGTAGCAGAACATCTGTTAGAAATGGGAGTTAATCATTGGATGGAGTTGCACGACCCTAAAATCCTCTCGACCGATCGCCACTACCATACTAGGATAGTACGTGAAGCTATTGAAATCAAAAAGTACAAAAATTTCAATAGAGAAGACGGATTTAAGTTATCATCAGCATGGAATCCAGTGATTAATAAATGTTTACCGCGATTAGAACGATCAAAAACAATTCCGGATACTGTCAGTGTAGTGTGTCGAAGTGACTTCAATAATATTTTGTTATGTGACAATGTGCGGGTGGATGAAGATTTGCAAGCTCCCCCGAACAGACGAAGGCGAGCAAGACCAGTCAGCTCGTGACCACGGTTGGTGCAACCTAACCGAAACGTCGGGCAGTAAGTAGTTCGTATTAACTACTAAATAAAAATGGTGTCGCGTTTTGACCCGTTAAATTATTTTAAATGTTTAATCGCTGTCAAAACGTTTAATATCCCCAGTATTCTCAAAAACTTGACTGAGATTAACGAGTAACATTATTCTGAAATAACTAAACAACGGATATGTTTAGCAGTGAAGATAAGAGTATTCTTAGCGCTTGGTGACGGATGTGACTCACGTTACATAAATGGTAAAAGTACCTACGTACTTTTACCATCTTCATTTACCTAATCACGAAGTAGGTAGGTAGGTATTAAATTAAGGCAATTAATTTAGGCACAGCCGAATACTTTATTTTGGTGATTTAAACGTTTTGGAAATGAGGTTCTCACGTCAATGTAAAACATAGGTAAAGCTTTTACATAGATATTAATAAAATTTTAGCCATTACCTTTTCCATTCATTTTTAATACGCTTCAGTAAAAGCCACTATTGGAAAATATTTGCGAAACCACACCTGTCTGTGTGACGGTCGAGAGTCACGTAACTAACCTAGTAGATGCTTTTATTTTTTAAAGCATTTTTGTATGTTCCAGTTTCTATGCCAATGCCACAGGCACGAAATCTAAGCTGGCAAGCGGAGTAACGTCTAAATTTGGCATTGCGATACAATAGTAACATACTTGTACTACAATTTTAAAACTTTGCCAAGAATTGCCAGTTAATACCCTAAAGCAAGCCAGTCACCATGTTTAATTTTATTTTTGAATTATTGTCGGGAAATTTCAGACCAAGTGCCACATTTCATCATTTCATTTATAAGCTACCAAATTTGATCCAAATTCATTTTTTAGTTTTTGCGTGAATGAGTTAAAACTTCCATACATCGATCTCACAAACTTTTATATCTATATTGTAAGGACCACAACAACTAGACCTTTAAACACACAGTACAAAATTAATGACACTGTCTTAGAAGAGACTAGTACCATTAGGGATCTCGGTGTAATTATAGATTCTAAATTAACATTTACTGCACATATTGACAACATAATTGCCAGGGCCTCAAAATCACTCGGATTTATTATTAGGAACGCCAAAGTACTCAAAAAGACCTCCACTAAGATATTAATTTACAATTGTTATGTCAGAAGTATTCTGGAGTACTGCTCTGTGGTGTGGTCCCCTCAGTATCATGTACATCAGCTTCGCCTTGAACGCATACAAAAACGGTTTACAAGGCACCTTTCATTTCATAATGGACTGGGTAAAAAAGCTGGAAATTACAGTGATCGACTCCATCACTTTAAAATGGATAGCCTCTCATCTAGACGAAAGCTTTTAGACCTAATGTTCATTTTTAAGACTGTTCGAAATATAATAGATTGTCCACAAATTCTTAGTAAAATTAATATAAGAGTTCCTCGCAAAATTTCACGCAACCCAGTTCCACTTTTCAGTAAGCCACTTGCCCGCACAAACGTCCAGACACACGCTGCATTGTACCGACTGACTGATGCTTATAACAAGCTGTGTTGCAAGAGCAATGTCGATATTTTCTACGACTCTCTCCGGCAGTTTAAATTGAAAATCCACGAATTGATAAGGAAAGAATAGGTATCATAGTTTGATGATGAAAAATTATTGTTGTTATATATATTTACCCCTATATATTTATATCTATGTATCTATAATTTGTTGGGCAATTCTCTAAAATGTTTACTTTTAATTTAGTATAGTATTTAATATAGTATTTAATTCGTTTTTGTTTAAGCATGATGTGACTGCCTTCAATAGATTATTGCATTTTGTACGTATATTGTGAAAGTTAATTTTTAAGTTTTTTAATGTGATTTTCTCTGGCATTCCAAATAAATAAATAAATAAATAAATAAACATGCTACTTTTAGCGTACAAATCAAAATAAACGAGGAAAAAATAAAGTATTCTGTTCTCTCCTTGTCCTCCTTCATCCTTTTGTCTTTCTCCGTTGAAGCTCATTCGAGCCATGAACAGATGCAACCACTCGCAGACATACCCTTGCCGCGGATTTTGTCACCTTTGACTTCCATCTTGCCTCAAATGTATTTGTTTCTTACAGGACGAGGCATCGAGCGCGTGTGTACCGGATCGGACGGCGCAGGGATGGTGTCGGCTGCGCGTGCGCTCCTCGCCGCCGTCACCCGGGTGCTGCTACTGGCAGACATGGTCGTCGTGCGGCAATTACTTCTCGCCAAGGACAAGGTCAGATTTAGTAGTTTAATTGGACCACGTTAAAGCTGTTATGAAAAGAAGAGAAAGCTCCGAAGTTGAGAAGCAAGCAGTCGCGCCATCTCTAAAGTCTCAGCGGTTCGCAGTGGGGCCAATATGGAAAACGAACTTTTCTATTATGTCTCGGGTCTGGTTGCTACCATCATTTCTGATTTCTGTAACACAAATCCTTCAACTACTTACAACAGTACCGGAGTAATTCATATTACGTTTTCGAACATTTATTTATTTACCTCGTCTTTAAACACAGTTTTTTCCAATAAATGGGTGTAAATGTAATATAGTCGCGGGTTGAACTAAGCAAAACGCCTTCTCAAATCCTACATTTGCATGCAAGCGATGACAATAACAATTTTATCTTTTGTTCATGGCCTTTGTTAGGCTAAACAAGGTAATCTTAGGAACTACTCAGTCGAATCGAATAATTATTATAGAGTTGGATAGCCTATTTATTGAGGAAGGAAATTATAATATCACGACTAATATTTGTAATACACGCAAAGGAAGTCGGTGGCTACATGTTTTCTGTGATGAAAACATATAGTCACTAAATACAAGGCTCATGAGAAATCGTAAATCAATACAATTTGAAGAAGGCTATATTATCTTCAGATTCCTTCACATTATATACCTAATCACCACAACCATTTTAACAGACTCCAGAATCCAAACACTAAATCTATTACAAACTATCTTATCCAGGAAACAGTTTTGTTTGTTGTTTTGTAACAAGTATCAACAAAGAACCTAACTGTCAGATTGTAGTAAGACAAGGATGATTAATAGAGATAGATTTCCGTCCCGTGCTATGTACTCGTTGGTACTTCTACCGGCCAACACAATAAAAGCTTCGGAAGTTCCAGAGTTCGTTACTGGTCCCATTTCATCTGGTAACTTGGCACTTAACACCTCGTAACTTAGTTGCAAGTTGACCCAACGTATAGAGTTCGCAGGTGGCGTGCCTAATATACACTCGTAGTTTTAAGATCGCCTATGGATGAAAAATGAGCACAGTTTTACTTAACTTCTTAAAGTTGGTTTGGTAGTTACCTAGATTTATGCCGGAAGCGTGGATGTAACATTTTAGATTAATGTTATTAGGTAATGACGTGTGTTATTTAGTATTTCCTCAGACGGTAGTTGGTAACAAAGTTATATGACTATGTAGTGCTCAGGTTAGAATAACTTATTTATGGGTAGCATTATAAGCAATGAATTTTTCAGCCCATTGTCAAGAAGATATTAATAAATCTATAAACAGCTTAATAATGCCTCACTTTCCCAACGGTAACTCATTTAAAAATATCCGTCATTTCAATTAAAAGTACGTACTAACCGTATTCCGTATTCACGCTTGTCTAAAATGTTATTTACTGCATATTATTGATATCTGTAATCTAAATTACAACCATTTCAACCAATGCAATGGATGCTGTAACATCGAAACTTTAAAACTGCATCCAATAACAGTAGAGATTTATGTAGTTTAAAATTGTCATTTTGACCAGGTGGCGCGCTCATTGGACCGGCTGGAGTCAGTGTCGAACTTCGCGGAGTTCGTGCGCGCTTTCACGGAGTTCGGCGGCGGCATGGTGGAGCTAGCGCGGCTGACGGCGGAGCGGCGCGCGGACCTGCGCGACGAGCGCCGCCGCGCGCAAGTGGCCGCCGCAAGAAACGTGCTCGAGCGCTCCACGCTCATGCTGCTCACCTCGTCCAAGGTATTGTTGTTCTTCTAATGCACATAGGCGGCGGGAGGCCAAGACAGACATCAATGAGTTCGGTGCCGGCATGGTAGCGCGGCTGACAAACTACGCTAGGTGTGTGCTTACGCGCTCCCAACTCATGCTACTTACGTGGCCCAAGATATCAGCTGTCTACTGTAGTTGGCTGGAGTCCATGTCAAACTCAAGGGAATTCGGCGACGCGAGTAGATCACTACGAAGTTTTAGCACTCCACCCTCGTCAATGAAAATTGCTCATGGCTTCTCATGCGACATATACATATAGCTGGCTGATATTCGAGTCGAACTTGACAGAGGTTAGATTTGGACAGGTAGCGCGTAGCGCGTAATAAAAACATGGTTATACGCTCCACGATCATCTTCTTCATCTCATCCAAGTTACCTACCGCGAGTTTGCTTATCAAGCAATGGATCTAGTTAGGTATGTACGCTCAAAGACTGATAAACAAGACCACAACGCCCGGAAATAGTTTTTTTTCGCCACCGGAAATACACTTGCGCGCCGTTTTAAAAATCGATTTTTGGATAGCCCTTATGCCCAGTATCAAACGTCACTTATTTTATAATATCATAAGTAACTACGGTACTCATCTGTTTATCCATCAGCTTCTTAAAACGGTATTATACGCTTGTACTGTAGCACGCGCACTTTGTGAACTAAACTATTCAAAACATTTCCTCGTGGATGAAACACCGAAGTTATATGTCCCAGAGCTAGCCGACGCTTGTTTATGAGGACAGTGACTGGCGTCACAATGAAGATGAAATTATTACCTGTATAGAGTGGACGCTTTCCTCGTGTTACAGTTCAAGTTAGGAGAGTAGGTATGAGAAACAAACTAAAACCAAATAAAGTTTGGTACTAGCCTAGGTACGCCTGCGTAGTTCATGCAACTTCGCACAGTTCTACGTCATAGCAAAGTTAAAGCAGTCGCATTAAAGTTAAGTAATAATTATAAGTACTATTTCCGATAAAAACTTGAATGGGTCAGCTTGAACGACCTTAACCAATGAAATGCAACAAATGTAAGAAAATCTTTATGGTCTCGAAATAATAGCATTATTTTGACTAAAGACATAAATTTATGTTTTGTGATTTTTAAGTTTAGTTTACTTGGTATCAGTAGGTATGGTCTTATGGAACAGGGCAGTATTTTTTTTCTCATGGAAACAATTCCTTAATATTGTTTATTACCTTACCGGCAGTTCCACGAAAGACGTTAACATAGCCCCTTTGTTCGTAAACGTTAACAGGCACATTTGAGAAATAATAAAACCTGTGAGAATTGCCCACATTTTAGTAAGAAAGCATATAAGAAAGAACGTATAAATTCCGTTGGGGCTAGTATTAAATTTAACACCTTGACCTACTCAAGGGATTGTTATTAACACCAATGGATCGCAATAAATTTCCAATCCCAGTGTCCGGTGAGGGCGGCGCGTAAATTAGCCCTGTCGGTCGCCCCACCGCCCTGATCAGGGTTGCCGGGCCTTCTGGTTTAACTGGACATTTTTGGCTCCTCCATCCAAGTAGCCACTGTATAGTCAACGAGGCGAGAATATATTTAGCCTGCTGAGTAATTAAGAAGTCATGTCCAGATTTTTGGACAAAACGTCCCGCAAAATTAAGCGCAGAGTCGGACTTTTATATAATCGGGGCCAGCAACCCTAACCCCGATCAATTATGTAGGTACCGCGACAATTCGGCTCGGCCCGTTGTTTGCGACAACCACGCTTTATGGGCCGGACCATCCCTCATCTTATTTTATAGCCGAAACTGTGGCGGACACGCGTAAAAACGAGTCCTAATTCATACAGGATTTCGCCGTTTTCCCCGCCGGTCCCAGATTTAGACTACCCTGTCCTGATTGAACGACGGTAGATGACTAAAAATTGTGTTTGGTCCAACAGTTAGACTACCAAAAAAATTTTTGATAAATAGCTTTTATTTTATCTTAAGATACAATGCCTTAAAATTTAACGCGACGTCACTGCTTTGTGCAGTTTTTACTAAAAATGACGTAAATAAACCGCTCTTTGATGTGAGTATTTCGTGAAATAAAAGAGCACTCTTCTCATCTCTCAAGTTCGAAAACAAAAATATCTTAGCTTCTACAAATATTTTTTTTTGTAACAATTTTTTTGTATTGGTAATTGTTTCTGTCCCATACAGTCGATCATGTTACAGTTGAAACTATAAGTAGCATGTTTTTTTCAATTTTTAACACAAAGCCATTTGATTGTAGCGTGTAGCTAATGTAACCTTTTCAGTTGCGGTTCCAGAGAAACGTAGCGACGATTTAATCAAGTTGTCTTGCTTGTTTGCTAAAGTGAGCAAGAGCTTTAATCTTCTTAATGGCTCTTGTATTGTACCTTTGCGACTAGACATTGCTTCCAAGACAATGTGTCTTGTTTGCGTGACGGTAAGACATGCTTGAAAGTTGACTGATAGTTCACATAGGTCGGATCGGCGCATTTATCGTCTCGACAAAATGTAAACGGCGGCCATTTATCGTGTCGAAGTGTAGGCGTGGGCTGACCTAAAGCAAAGCAGTTTTCAAGGTTTGTTTATAAAGGGGCGTTTCAGTAACCCTTTTTACCCGACTGATTAAAACCCGGAAGGATGGGAATGTTTTCGCTCTTTTGTAGATATTTTTGAACGTTTCGTTGCCACGATCTGATAGCCTAAGCGATTATCATGTGTGGTAGTCAATTCCAAAGACACTATCATATGCTGGCCTATAATTTTTTTTTTGCGGTTTTTAATACAAATACTTATGTCCGGTTCCAATAATTTACGATTCGTAGTGTGTGAAAAATGACTATTCGTTTTTCTACGAGTCGTTAATTCAAATTTATCTGTCATCAGTCGGCTGTCAGTCGTTTTTAGCTTACGCCTTGTATAATTTTTTACTATCAGTAACTAGAAAAGGTCGTTTTTCAAATATTGTAACCGGCCGTTAAACGATTAATTCTATTAAAAATCAAACAAAGCTCTTCCCGCCACGTGAACACATTCACAGAGTTAAAAACTCAGTTATCTACATTCTGCTGTTAAAAACTGAAAACATGATGCGATTTCACGACTAGTTTCGTTTCGGGCCTTTCGTATATCTATCATACATCACGTTCGCTTTTTGTGCTTGCACAACGTTCGAGTGCACAATCGCCGTCGAGCGCAGGCCGCAATACGTCAGCCCTTCCGGCGGCTTGCTCTGGGCATTTTTCTGTTGCGTGTCACATATTTCAGGCTTGGAACACAAGAATTTAATATTTATTTTAAAGAATTATAATACACTAGCTGTGCCCACGATTTCGTACGCGTAGACTACTTAATTTTATGGTCGGTTTTACTTCTGTCTCCCCTAATACAGGGTGTCCCATAAATAATGGATCAAACGTAAATGGTAGATAGCCCACTTGATTAGCAACAACTAATTTGAACAGTTTTATTAAATTCTTTAGGGTTGTCGAGAAATAAATTTTATTTTTTATTTTTCGATTTTTCTGACTTAAGTTAGTTTTTTTGATGCCATGGTTGTAAATGGAAACGTTTCTTAGATTTTTTATTTGTTGAATATTGCTAGATAGATAGACAATAAATAACAATATCGCATTTACAATAATGCCATTTAATTTGTTTAAAAAAAAATAAGTAAGTGAATATTAATTTTATTTCACCTGTATGAGCAAAGTTTCAAAAAAATCTGTTGAAAAAAAGAATGTATGACATTGAAGTGAACCATAGCTTTAAAAACATGCGCAGTTAATAAGGTTTTTAAATTAGTATTAAACATACGGCTAAGTACTCAAATCGCAAAGTTGTTGCTATGAGTCTGGAAAAAGGCGTAAATTAGCTAAAAATTAAATTAATTGAGTTAGTGTGAAGTTACTTGTTTTCACATCCTTGAAATAATTTAACGACGTTTAAACACTAGTAAAAGCTTTTGTGACTCATTATGTCTCAATTTGTTATCGTTACGTGCCTAAGTATCAACAAAAGGCAAAAAAGGGACAAGACGCTATGAGTGAAAGGGATAGGTAGCGCTTCTTTTGTATGTTATTGTTGTTGCTTCGGTTTTTTCATCCTGCCGCCCCCTTCCCCTTCTTTCATAAGTTTCCGCGTTTTTTGTTGCATGCGATTAATCGTGTCTTGCTGCTACCTCTTCAACCACTTAGCATTCCGTTTTGTTTTGGTGCTGAAATTTACGACTATTGCTGTAAATTTGGACGCTAGTGTACCTGAAAATGCACGAGTAATGATGTGGCTGCAAAATGATGGTTGCTCCGCACATTATGCAACGGCAGTAAGGGCGTATCTCAATCAAACATTTCCAGAAAGATGGATTGGCCGTTTAGGACCAATTTTATGGCCACCTCGATCCCCTGATCTAAACCCATTGGACTTTTTTTACTGGGGAGTTCTTAAAGACAGATTTTACCGAACACCCATAACGACCATTGAAAACCTGCGCCAGAAAATTCAAACTGCAGCAGCGGCAATTAATTGATTAAATTTTGGTCGGCGTTTAAGAGCGTCATTCATTCGAAGATGCAGAATTGTAATTGAACGGGGTAGACAACTCGAGCACTTACTGTGATTTTTTGAAATAAATAAAAAAAACAATTAAATTTTTTTTTTTATTTTTATTAATAGCAATGCCTTATTAATACAGAAAGCTTTTACTAGTATTTTAAGCACGTTGGCTGTCGTTGAATCATTTCCATGATATGAAAATAAGTAACTTCACATTAACTCAAATAATTTAGATGTTTGCTAATTTACGCCTTTTTCCAGACTCATAGCAACAACTTTGCTATTTGAGTACTTAACCGTATGTTTTATACTAATTTAAAAACCTTATTAACTGCGCATGGTTTTAGAGCTATTGTTCACTTCAATGTAATACATTTTTTTACAACAGATTTTTTTGAAACTTTACTCATACAGGTGAAATAAAATAAATATTCACTTTCTTATTTTTTTTTTAACGAATTAAATGGCATTATTGTAAATGCGATATTGTTATTTATTGTATATCTATCTAGAAATATTCAACAGATAAAAAATCTAAGAAACGTTT
The DNA here is from genome assembly GCA_037074685.1 of Glyphodes pyloalis. Classification (NCBI taxonomy): domain Eukaryota; kingdom Metazoa; phylum Arthropoda; class Insecta; order Lepidoptera; family Crambidae; genus Glyphodes; species Glyphodes pyloalis. The sequence goes on from JAYKKO010000004.1 coordinate 8,032,003, forward strand.
CCATTTACGACCATGGCATCAAAAAAACTAACTTAAGTCAGAAAAATCGAAAAATAAAAAATAAAATTTATTTCTCGACAACCCTAAAGAATTTAATAAAACTGTTCAAATTAGTTGTTGCTAATCAAGTGGGCTATCTACCATTTACGTTTGATCCATTATTTATGGGACACCCTGTATTCGAAACAAAAAGTAGTCCTAATTTCATATCTCTAACTTAAGAAATAAACATTTTTCCGTATTAACTTTTAAGGGCGATATAACCCCCATCCCTCCTTATTTTCAAAACAAAAAATAGCCTATGTCCGTTCTAGAGGATCAACGTATGCCTAAACCTAATTTCATCAAAATCGGTTCAGTGGTTCACGTGAAAATCGGACAGACAAAAAGACAGACAGAGTTACTTTTGCATTTATAATATTACTAGCTGTGCCCGCGACTTCGTTCGCGTGGACTACATCCTTTCATCGTCGGTTTTACCCCTTTCTCCCCTAATATTCGAATTAAAAAGTAGTCTATATTTTAATCCAAGTTTCGAGCTATATTTGTGCCAAATTTCATATCTCTAACTTCAAAAATAAACATTTTTCCATATAAACTTTCAAAGGTGGTATTACCCCCTTCCCACCCTTATTTTCTAATAAAAAGTAGCCTATGTCCGTTCTTGAGATTCAACGTATACCTATACCAAATTTCATCAAAATCGGTTGAGAGGTTTAAGCAGGAAAGCGTAACAGACAGACAGACAGACAGACAGAGTTACTTTCGCATTATATAATATTAGTAGGGATTAGTAGGGATTATAAATATAATGCATAAATATATGATTATAATACATTAGCACGAAATTTGTACGCCTTTAAAGGCAAAGCTTAATGATACGATATCCTGCTTTTTAACATCGGTACCAATTACACGTATGTTTTACAAATAAATTCATCTGTGCATTTTTAGACTAAGCGTTCTAAGCGTTTCCATTTATTTTGTTTAGTTATGTGTGTTGTTAACCATAGCCTGTATGGATTTCTCTTTATTAAGTAAAAAATAAGTTGTACTACTGTCCGCAACTCTTCATCATGATAATCCCTTAAAAAAAAGGAAGCTAAATTAAACTATGGATAATAAAGACAACTGCATTAAAATAGTGACTTTGTCGTTGCGATCACTTGTAATCCGTGTTTTACGTCAAAGTACATGAATTCATCAAATGTCGCTTTGGCAGAAATGGACTTTGCTGAAGTCTTTACCATTTAAAGTTGTTTTTTTAATCTTAATTTATGTCAAGACTTTCGTGAAGGATTTGTCCTCACGTTTGATCATCGCCTCGGGTGACCAGGGCCGGCGGCTATTTTGCTCAAAAACTGTATACTTATTAGTGTACGAAGTGGTAATGCCGCCAGCGTACTGGGCAATGACGAAAGACGGTGAGGTTTTTGGGCCTGCTTTGTTTTGTTTTTTTTTTTAATTTTGTATATTTGTACAAAATAGTTGACGACCTCCGTAGCCCAGAAGCGAGCAGGCCAGAGATTGGCAACACGCCATCTCTCATCATGATCATCATATGAGAATCGAACTTTTCTATATTGCCTCAGGTCTGGGTGTTGTGGCACCGTCGTTGTTGCTGATTTCTGTAACACAAGTGCTTAAGCTATTTACCACAGAATCAGAGCAATGTTTGTGATGTTGTCCAACCCTACAATATGATGTAGTTTTTATTTAGTTTTAATTATAAATACAAGTATCTTAATTTCTGTAAATACAATAGTACCGAATAAATAAAGGCCAATTGCATCCAAAAAAAACATGTCAATTGAATGTATGGCGTAAATACAAATCGCTGAAATATTTTTTCTCGATGCAGACGTGCCTCAGGCACCCTGGCAGCGCTTCGGCCCGTGAGAACCGCGACACCGTCTTCTGCCAGATGCGACGCGCCATGGACCTCATCCACTACGTGGTCCGCGACGGCCTGCCCGGACACGAGGAGCCCTCACACGAGGTTTGACACTGCCCTTGCTATTATTATCTCGCATAACTTATCCTTATCCTACTAACATTTACATACAAACTAACTTTAAAAAAATAAAATAGTGAATTTAGGTGTTGCACTTCACCCGATTTACAGTTCAATCAGAATTTCCTAACGATACGAAATGAAGGGTACAGGGAAAAAACAAGGAATGTTACAAAAACTCGAAAATGAGGTTATGACACCAAAGATTGCATAAACTCCTGTATTTTGACCGTGCATCAGTGATAAATTATAAAACACGTGATGAGTATCACTTTTTTAAACTTTAAATAAATCATGCGCAGCCATGCCTTAGTGTAACAGATCCAGTTGTATTTTTAAATGCTCATTTCTCGATTTTTTAAATTTGTGACATTCCTTGTTATTTCCCTGTACTCTTCAAATGGACTTGATATGATTTTTTATACAAGAAGTATACCGTTGGCTCTAAACTTATTCTTGAGGAGAGATTGCCAACAATATTGCAATGGAACTTTTAGGCATGCCCCCATTGCATAGACAACACATTTTTTTTGCTGTACTAACAAATAGTTCATAAACCTTTACTGTTAACGCATACCATACACTACCTTAGTCAGATGAATTCTATGATTCGGTAATGTGAGAACGTCATATATACTTTTTATGTTTCATCTACCCTTGATAAGTTAATTATTGATGGCTCTATTTAACAACGACCTGACCTGACAAAAGGTTCCCCCAAAAAAAATGTTTGATATATCCAAAGTCGAGTGGTTTAAAAAGTAGTATTACTCGTACTTAGGTATATATGTGTATTTTTTTTGTAATCTAGCAAAAGAAAAAAGTGTATATTTTAGATATTCTGCTACATACAACTGTTCATATAATTGATCTAAAAGATGAATGTAAGACCAAAAATGTCGTGGTCCTATTATACATTTAACTGTATAATAAGGAGATGTAACATACACTTTAGTTTCATAATAGTAGATACCAATTCAATGCAAGCATCGCCAATAAATCGAATTCTCGAGTTAGTTGATTATAAATATCAGACATAGTAAGTACACGATACAACGATGCTAGTAAGGTCAATATCTAATCCTACATAATATAAAAAGAAAAATTCGAATGATAACCATTCCTTTTTCTTAAAAAGTTTCGATGGTAATAAGTAAATAAGTGCAGCTTTAAAAAGGAGATTATTTTGCATAACGTGCATTTAGAAAACGTGGCGAAACAAAATATTGTAAATCCCTCTGATATAAGGGAAACTACTTGTTCCCAATAAATAAGTATCGAAATCGCAATCGATGAGTGCAAAGCAAACGCACAATCTATCAATAAAGTGCCCATTGCAACTGCATCAGATATAAAATGCAAAACGATTTTTATAAAAAGGCTCGTATTAAATCTCACCGAGCACAGAGCAACGAAAGCGACCACAATCTATATAAAAACATGAAAACACCACAACGCGGAATTTTTGCAATGCTCCGGTCGGGCTTAACACTCCGAAAAACGTTAATAGCTTTTTGAGAACTGTAAGTTAGGTTACATTCGCAAAAAAATGTATGTGCATGACTGAAAATAAACCGTGTATTCAGATAGATACTGTCTTTGTTTCATGTGGAAATTGTCTACCATAGGCAATTGTGGACGGACTTGACAAAACTGTAAGTTTCCTGTTAAAATACGAATCCCTAAAAATCGTAGACTAAGTTAGTATTCATTTTATTTTATTTGTGTTATCGTTATGGTTGCTGTTATGTTTTTAAATGTTTTGCTTAATTTATAAAATATCATTCAACTTACAAATATAAAAAAGCAGTATTTTTACCACAAAGGATCATATATAGTGTCTGTAAGATTAATAGGCAGCTAAACTTTTCAGGAACTAATTGGACCGATGAAGTATACTAAATCGATCATGGCAATAATCGAGGAACGGCCGGTTTACCATTTTTACGTAAACTTACATGTAGTTTAATGCTATTCATTCAATAAATTATCTCCTATGTGTATTGGCATTAGAACGCAATAGGTACCTATTGAAGATATGTATATGTTTGGCCACCAATTGCCTAACCGGCTGAATACTGGTGGCTACCGCAGTGTTCGTGTCTAAATCCACACTATTATGTGAGGTCAAATTCAAATTGAACATGACTAGACAATGGGTACAACAATTCCACGTATGCTCACCAGAATTCAGGTACTTACTCGAGGCTTTACAAGCTATCTCATATTGATTAATGGAATTATCGTCACATAAGTTCGAGGGTAAATTGCATTACTGTGTTCTGCTTTTGATGATTTAGGAATCAATATGGATAGTAACAAAAATATCAGAGGACCCAATAACTTTAATATCAAAAATGAAAGTATAAAACACGTTTAGTAGAATAACACAAAATGTTAAGTTATATTTTGAACGTTGCGACAGCACTTAAAGTAAAATTTATCGATAGATATCAAGTTCGAAAAAGTAGGTACAAACTGTATATCAATTACAAATTTTTACATACGCAAGCATATCAGAAACCGAAGGGTGGTCGAATAACGTAGAAGGTAAAGGTTTTACAAAACCTACGTGAAAAACACAAACTGGTCTTCATTCTCAAATAATTATTTAAGTAACTAAATTCTATATGTACGCAAGATGATATGCATTATTTATATCCGGGGAAAAAAGGAGATTCAAGATTCGTAGGTGTTAACAAAGCTGTCATTTTGAAATGTCCGTCCTTACGGGACCAGAGCATTACTAAACTAGCTAGCACAACAAAGGTTAGTTTAGTATTATCCTACGAGGGCACTTCGTGATTAAAAACCGAACTACGATAAGGCTGCGGTGTGTTGTTCACAGCACACACGGCTTAGGGTGCGCATGTGTCATCTGCCGAGTAAGTCCCCGCGCCGACATCCACCAGACATGCGTGGCGATTCACATATACAGATGAAAATGTTTCGAGAGATGCTGAAATGTTACACAAATACACAACTAACAAGTGCTAAAATTAGTTTGCGAGATAAGAATCTGTACTTATGGTCCATTCTTTATTTGCGTGAAGTTAAATAGCGGCACTGTAACACTATCACGTACGCCGTGTCCTATAACGATCTACTGCACCATACTATTAAGTTAAATATTTTTAAGTAGAACCGCTGAGAGAACTAATTCTGAATGAAAACTGCAGATGCAACGCGGGGAATGTTGCAAGTGCATCGCTGTGCATTTTTATGGAAATCGCGCGAATTTTTGCTATTTATGGAAGAGTAGGACTCGCGGCTTCTCTAACTATTTTACAGAATTACTGTGAATATGAAATAAGCAGCCTTTGTTAAGTATTTTATTAGGTATGGTATTATTAAAAAAATGCTCGCATTTACGATCTAGAAAGAATTTTTATAAATCTGGAATTCCTCAAAAAAGTATGTAGAGAGTAAAGTTCCATGAAATTTACGAGAGCTTCCATAGATTATAAAAACACTTACATGAGGCAATAAAAAAATTCTTTTATATGACTCATAAGATATATGCAGATATTTGAACAATCTAGCTAGTAGCCTACTAATGACTATTAGTGACTTAGTTAGAGTCTGGGTTGGCAGATTTTAGAATTCTGCAAATTTGAACATTTATAAAAATATCATATTGGTTTTGGCGTCTCCCTAAAATAGCTCAATAGCGGGAAATATACTCGATATGAAATAAGAACGTAATAAAAAAGTGGCACAGTTGAAAAACCATTTCTTCAATTACCCGTATTTTTCAGAAAGTTAACTATACCGAAGCAGACTGAAACAAAGCCTCCGTAAGATCATTATCGTTACACGTCTCCGTAATTAACCTCCATGACGGGAACGAGTTTTACCCCGTTTTACGCTGTTTTACGTACGTCGTGACATACGAGTATGCATAGGTAGAGGGGGTAGACATGAGACGCTGGAGTGGTTTCCGAGATACACCACCGGAAGTACACGTGCCTTCACGCGCTAGAGACCCTCGCACTTACATGTCGATGTTTTGAAACCCTTTGTGCCGAACAATGAGGCCAGATTAAGAGCAGTAAAAAATGAAGTCACATTTTTATTTACCGCTCGCATTGACTAAAAGATTATTCACTGGCATGTTAGTGGTTACGAACTGCCTCCGTGGTTTGAGCGTTAGGCTCAAAAACCCCGGAGGACGCGGGTTTAATTTCCGCGGAGGTACTTGTAAACCTGAAAGGGATTGTAGGTTGGAACTACCTGATTGTCCGTATATAATTCTTCGCAAGGGACGTTAAACCGTGTTGGTCAGACGGCAATAACTCAATTTTAATGACCAGGTCAAATCAAGGATTTAGTTGCAAACGGGCCTTGTGCTTCGTAGTAAATGGAAAACCAGTGTATCCTGGTTTCGAACTAGGCAAAAAAAGAAGAGTGTAAGTTATCACGAATTCAAAATAAAATTGAAGTTTCTAAATTCAGATAATCGTAGTTCTTCCATTGCATTGTATGAAACACCGTAATGATTTTATCAGTCGTGAAGATTCAGAACTGTACTGGTTTCTTGATAACGAACACTTAAACATTTTCGTAAAACACAAAGTATGCTTAATTTGACCTCTAAGGACGCCATATCTGTAGGCCTAAAAATCCGACTGTATTTGTAAGATTGTCAATTTGCTGGAAGAAAAAATAGCATCGATATATTAGCCGTCCTGCCAGCTCCGAGCGAAGCACGATAGGAATCAACGCTATCGCGATGGGCAACTATCAGATACATACAACCCCAACATATATCCAGTTCTTGACAAAGGTTATCATTTAATAACGCAATATAACCTCTAGCTTACTCACATGGAATACACGGATATTTGTAGGGACTATCTCTATATTACGGTTATCCCTAAGATCAATAAGCTTTTATGAGATCGTTAATAATTAAACAGATTTGAAATTACTATGTACTGCCTACATATTTCACAACAGAATCAAATCATGAATATGAAATTTTGAGCACACTGTTCTATTTAATATTTGATAGATTCGGCGGAGTTTGCTCGTAAGTATAAATTTAATACCCAATCTCTATTACCTACCTATCTAGTTGCCCTGTGTCTTGTTCTGACCTCTGTTATAGATCTCCTTTCCTCTTGACTTTAGTGTCTGTCTCTTCCTGTCTGAATAATGGTCGATGCATAAACACAACTTTTCTTTTCTTGTAGTTGCAACCTTTCTCGGATAGTCATGAACAGGTACAAAGTAATAGGTAGAAGTGTGCCTTCCAGTTTTTATCTATGAAAGTATGCATTTATTTGTACATAAGTCTAGATTATTCTGCTTCAGTTAAACATAGAATGTGGACCCATTGCTTCCTCATACATAATGTACTTACGAGTTTTTGAGTTCACTTCCCTTAATATTTGTGATTGAAAATGTACTAAATGGTAAAAAAAAGAAATAAGGAAAATTGGTATGAGGAAGCATTTATCGGAATTATATAAATCGCACTTATTAAATGTATTTTAGTGTTAGTTCCAAGTATAATAGCGCAAAAAGACGTAAATGATTCTAGGTACGTGTTCCTCTCACAATTTTGCTAATGATCACGCTCAAAATTGCTTAGGTTTGTGGCCTACCAACGTAGCTAAGCTTCCTGACGCAATAGTCGATTTCCCTAACGCACAGGCTCAGCTTAACACACGAAAGTATTGGTGAGTAAAATTCAAAAATGTTTAGGTGGCAACAAAGCTTATTGGCCGCTAGATTTATTCTAATCATTGATCGACCTCACTTTAAGAGTTTTTTATATGTAAAGGCCAGTCAGTGGGCTGAAAATAAGGCAGTAATCGCATACGTCTTGGAGTACTAAAATTTACACCTTGAATTTGCTTTTATGAAAATCACTCCCTTGATGTTCAGAATAAGTAAAGACTTGTAAAAATCTTGGATACACACATATTTCTGTTTATGTTTGATGTCTTTATTGACTGGCCTAGTACTTAGTTTTTCTATTTTGTATCGTATTTTGCACCACTCCACTCCGATCATTTTGTAACAATGAAGGCTTCCGAGGTCCTGGTCCAACAGATCTCGAAATCGCGACACTTTTTTGTGAGATTGTTCGTTGACGTCCATGTACCTTCACCAGGCAGCACAATGGGAAGCAGGTACAGCGCTCGGAGCGTTGCGTGGCCTCACTGCGCAAGTGCGAGCGGCGAGAGCGCGGGGCGGCGCGGACGCAACGAGGAGACGGGCGCTCGCCGGAACCCTCCGAGCCCTCGTGGAGAGGACGCACGACTTTACCGACTCCGCGTACACCTCTCACGATCATAGACAGAAAATTCTGGCGCTCGCCGAGAGGATAGCGTACGAGTTGGAGAGGCTAGTCGCTGTTGCTGTGTCCATGGTGAGAATTGCGGCAAGGAGGTCGTAGTGGTATACATTTCTATCTCTTACTTTTTAGTTATTTTCAATTTCAGATTTTAAGCAAAAAGGTGTATGCCGGTAAATTTCCAATATTTCCCTAACAAATGTATGCGATAAAGGATACGTTATCGGTAAATTAATTGTAGGTAAAAATATTAATAACATTACACTTACGCACAAATACAAAAAAACATGCGAAAATGCCTATAAATTTTTGTTAACATAATTAAAAACTTAAATAAATATCACACAACATCACATACCTACTTTGACTTAATCCCTCAGCTTCAGCAATGTGTGATAGAAACCAAAATCAACATAACACGACATAAAATGTAAGTTTTACACACGTTATATAAACACCCAGACTCAGAGCACACACAAATGTGCATTATATGAAGGTTTACCTGGGTGAGGACCACAATCCTTTGTTTAATAGAAAGAAGCCCTAAATACGGCTTCATTTGACTTTTAAATGGCAAAAAATTTATACCTTCTAGTATTCATTACAAATAACACATACATAGCTAAACGGTACCTAAAAAAAGTTTGGGGTAACAAAATAGGAGGAGCAAGGTCCGACAGGCGCAGGCGCCGCGCTTGAGAGCGCGTGCGCTGGCGCCAACAGCGCCGCGTCGGAGTTGGAGCGCGCGCTGGTGGCGGCGGCGCGCGACCAGGCGCGGGACCTGGCGCCGCTCGCGGACGAGGCGCGCCGCCTCGCCAGCGACCTCGCGCACATAGGTAACCTACGACGGAAAATAGGTACAGCGGTGCTTTTATACGGAGCGAACTGCGTGCGCCCTGGTCGCTGGGGGCCAGATGTCCGGGCTAGCCGGGCGCACTGCTTTTGTGATAAAACATTTGAACCGCGTTTGCAAACTCAGCAAAAAGCGCACGGCAACGAAAACTCAGCGTGAGTGGAGTGCCTTAATTCGATTCTAGCTTTGGAAATAAATGACAAATGCAGAAAACCAAATCCACCAATAAGCACTTGCGACTGATTTAAAATTATAAGACCTATGTGCTTCTTCATATTGGCCTAGGCTTCTTATCTGCAACTTGCCGCCCGCTTTTTGCTTATATCGAAAACAACAACCCTAGAGAAGCAAAGAACCGCCCTGATATCGAATTGATTGCAACAGTTGCAACGTTAAACGCTTTACGGTAATGCTGTGATCTTTTCTAATAACTAATTCCCAAAAATTTTAGATTTTTCTTATGCTTTTTAATCTGGTACCCCTATGCGCAAGAAACAAGCACTTTATCTATAAAGTACAGTCGCCGTCAGATATATCGTAGCAGACAAAGTGACCAAATACTTCTGAACAGTTAAAATGTCAAAAAGTTCCATACACCACAAGTAACCATTAATATCTGAACATTCATTATGTGTCACGCACGTCATGTGTCTCATTTAGCTATGTACCTGTATAGATGAGTGTTCCAGATATTATTGGTAAGTTGTGTGTATAGAAGTTATTGACTAGCATCTGCTCAGATATTATTGAAGTAATGAATGTTCAGATATTAATGGTAACTTGTGGTGTATGGAACTTTTTGACATTTAAACTGTTCAGAAGTATTTGGTCACTTTGTCTGCTCCGATATATCTGACGGCGACTGTACAAGATATAATTAACAGTAACAGTTTCCTTTTAAGCAAAACTCCTATTCAAACTACCAAATCATGGGCTTCCACGACGCACGAATGTTCGCTCCATATAAACCACCACACCTTAAAGAATAAGCAAATGTATTTATTAATTTCTAACAATTGATGACCCCGTTTACCGAACGTCTGTTTTAGCTAGTTCCTGTGGTGAGAGAGAATCAGAGAGACTGCACCAAATAGCCAGCCGGCTCCACGAACAATTAGATCACATAATAGAGGTAGGTGATTCCTATTCGCCGCTTTTAACTGTTCCTTTTTTACAGAATGCTTTTGTGAGCCATCACCACGCAAACTAAAGTGAAATGCCGTTTCAGCTTAGTGTCCCAGTGCGGGTTGCTACATGAACTCGTTTCTGCAACCACAATTTCTTGGGGCTATAATACCGAAATATTCACTTTAAAAATAAGTACCTAACAAAGAATTGTGAACTTTTTTACGATTTATAGGCACACAATCTGGATTTTGGACCAAGCTAAAATGTGAAAAGGCTCATAGTAGGGCAAGTTGAACGTGTCTTGTAACTTGTTGATCTTCCGTCAGCTCGTATTTCATTCTATATGACTACGGTGAACGTCGAGTTTGTTTGCGGGGATATTACATAACACCAAAACGCTAGAGATATAAGGACCTATGTAACGACAAATATAAAAAGTGACCTTCGGAAATTGAACATGCAGATATAAAATATATAAAACACTGAAATTTCATTACTATTGTATCCAAGGATCGTAGGAAGATTGCTGGCAAAAGGTCTTCCTCAAATCACCTATTTCCTCATTTCTTTTTTCGATACATTAAGCATCTCTTTGATCAGTTCGTTGGATTGGTATAATTATTTTTTCTATGTCTATCTTTAAATCGGCTCTCTAAGGACATTATCTCATTATCAGCATTTAGCAAATGTAAGATTATTTATTATGTAAAATTTCGTTTAGATTAAGTTTACACAAACGAAAATGTATGTTCCAGGTATGCAAATTACTCAGGCATATAGCCATGTCCGAAACTTTACAAGTTAGCGCAAAATTCGCGGAAATCAACCTGAGGATATATGGGCCACAAGTGGTGACGGCAGCGCGGACGCTCGCCGCCCACCCGGGCAGCGCGGCCGCGCGGGAAAACCTTGATGTTTTCGTGGATATGTGGGCGTGGCTGTTAGCAGACGCCGCGAGATTGGCGCGGGAGCTGCTCGACCTCACTGATGACCGGCCCGACAAACAGCAGTACAGCAGTCTGCCCAGGCCTGGCGTAAGTATAAGCTTACTGTAGAAACCCCGACGTGTATCTGGATAATCAGGATACGTAGTAGATGACGTGCGATTAGAGCATACTTCATTTGTACATCCTTTATTAAAGTAGTTTCTTGATTCCGTTATCATCGGTCATATGGTTCAAGCTTTTATAAAAGTAGAGCTTACGAAAATATGGCAAAAACCTAGCAGACCTATCCAATCTACGGCAAGGGTTAACGTTTATACCGTAACACATGTAGACATGTGTGCTAACCTGTTTGACTTGTATTTTACAGAAACACGGTACGACGAGTAAACCGTTGAAGGCGGTGCGACTGGACTCCGACGAGCAGGCGAAGATTGCGAAGTCGGGTCTGGAGATGAAGATGATGTCCTCTGAGATGGACGCCGAGACTGAGAAGTGGCAGGGTGCTGCCGCTGACGAAAACAACGATATCGTGAAGAGGTGCGTCACATCTTTTTTAAATTCGTGAATACCCCAAATTTGTCAAGATACATTTTGCATAGTGTGATGGCGGGCTCGGGAGCTGAGTCAAACACTTAGTTTAGTTGCTTATGACGAACAGTACAGTCCTTTATTATAGATTGACACTGTTTATATATTGTGTGCACGTACATATGTGAGAGTAGTTAGTCATACACTACAATAGTTTTCCTGCCATTGCTCTCACCTTTCTTAACTCAACTGTTTTCACCCAATTACACATCTATCATCTGATTCATATTTTTTTACAACACCCAATCCATGAAGTCCACGTTTAAATATGCTACAAGTTATCAACTTGAAATACCTACCTGGATGCCTCTCTTAATTTATAATTATTTAGAATTTAGATTTAGATTAAGCTCTCCATTAGAAAACCAAAGAATTACGATACAATTTTGACCGTCTACAAATACTTTTTTGTCATTTCTAGGGCAAAAAATATGTCTTCCATGGCTTTCGCTATGTACCAGTTTACAAAAGGCGAGGGCCGTTTAAATACTACCCAGGACCTCTTCACACAAGCAGAATATTTCGCTGAAGAAGCGAATAGACTGTACAAAATAGTACGACAATTTTCCTATCAGGTATGCATTCTCTATTGACATAATAAGGTGTGTTTTTTTTTATTTATAATATCCAATGAAATGTATTACGAATACCGCCTATTAATGAAGAGGAAAGGGATAAGATGCAATATTCGACCCAATATTGCCGGGTAATACAGAACAAAAGAAAGATACGGTTCTACATTTATTCTTAGAGCTAGGCGCATAGAACATAAATTTTTCTTTCTACAGCCTTACCATCCTACTAATATTATATATGTGAAAGTTTGTGAGTATGGATGTTTGATACTCTTTCAGCTAGTAAGTTCCTAAAGCAGTACCTACTTATTCTATAGAGGAGGCGAGACGCCGCTATCTGCTACTAGTGCACTAATACTCACTTACACTTTACTCAATACGATAATTCCATTTTGACAAATCGTAGTAAGACTCCTCATCCTTGTCTGGGTTATTTGTACTCCCCTTGAACGTCCCTAGGCACCACTGGGTCTCTGACTTTGACCTATTTACAGCGCTTAGGTTAACAAGACTTGATCATCAATGTTTTGATCGTTTTTTTTTTCTTTTGTTTTTCAGGTTCCAGCAGGAACCACAAAAAAAGAATTACTAGAGCACCTTGACAAAGTGCCGACGTACGTTCAGCAACTACAGTTCACAGTCAAAGAGCCGACGGTGGGCCGCGCAGCCACCTTCAGCAAAGTCGACAACGTCATACAGGAGACCAAACATCTCATGAACGTCATAAGCAAAGTCGTTACCACTTGTTTCGACTGCGCGAATAAGGTGACCACTCTAACCTTCTTTAATTTCAAATGCATTTTTTTAATTACCTTTACGAACTTTTTGAGCAACACGACGCACATTTTGAAAGTCTAGTAATTTTTCTATAGGACACATAAAGATTTTAGTGCATTGGAACGTAATGTTCCATAGGTACCTTTGCCGTGGGAGGCCAGTGTGGGAGTGATTAAAAGGCACCAGAGTGTTGCACCTGTTAAGTACTTTAAAGAATCTCTATTTCATTCGTGACTGTTAGACTTTCGGGAAACGGCCGAAACAGTGTGATTACAGTTTCGAGATTTATTTTTGGCTGCATTTCTTTTACTCTTACACAACTAACATTGATGGAAGTTGGCTTTGATTCAGCTCACGCAAATTTCAGTATCGAAACCTTCTAAACTTTACCTACCAACCATGTGGTTTTAGTGCAGAATTCTAATTCAAAATACGATGAAGGCAAGCAAAAATAAATCTTCTTAGTTTTTTAGATACTAGTTTGAAATAGTAATAGAAATATTGACGTACCGATGAATCCCAATTTTGTTTACATACAGTATGTTTTATTTGTTATTTTGTTTCTGTTTTCCCATTCGCGACACACCGGGTGGTTCCACGCCAGGGTCTTATACCGCTGGACAAAGCGATAAACAAATCCTCAGCGAATACAAGGGACGATTCGGTCTGTCTCCGTGTTGAAATATTATAACATACCCGATATTCATGTCCTCTCGTACTTCTGTGTGTACTGTGTATGTAGACGCATGTTCTGTGTAATCACGCTCATCGTTGAGAGCTCACATCTTAGAAAGTTTACGCTAACTTGTTTTTAACGAAAACGTACAATTGAAATTAAATCTCACAGCTAGGAATTTTGTGCAAACGCTAAAAAATAAATGAGAATAGATTGAAATTTCCTTTCCTTTATATGTTGGGTTTTTTTTGTTGTGATGTTTTGTTTTTATTTACGTTACGTTTTGTTTTGTTCCTGTTTCCAGTTTTCCCTGTGTATGCCCGAGAGAGTTCCAATGCATTGGAAGCCAAATTTACGAAAAGCATCTACATTTAAGAGTGAAAATAGTGTATTGAATGGTTGAAGTAGGTACAGATTGTCGATTAAAAATTGTGATTTTTCTTTAACAAATTCAATTTGTAGACCATTCAAATTGAAAACTCTACTAATACCGTGGTTAACTGAAGATTAGTGTAGAATTGTTTGGTGGTGTATCCCATAGCTAATATTTGAATGTTGTTGATGTGATGTTGCAATGAATTTTATCTAGTTTAGAATCTGTGTGGTATTTAATCGTTGGTCTTAAAGTTTATAAACCAAATAATTATAAGCTTTAAGTTTGTACTAATTACGTTCCTTTTTTGGTGTAAAGCTAGCATTTACGTTTACTAAATCTCTCTTGTGGAAACTGATCGATATTTCAAGTAAAAGTTGACCAACTAACCGAACTATGACCGTGATCATAGCACAGGCCGCTTTGCATACCTAATCAAAATCTTTCCGCGTGCATGGTGTTTCCCGTCATTTCATTGGATTTCTCACTAGGCGTCGCGTAGTTTCCGAAGACTGGCCTCGGATACGACAACAGCAGTTTCAAACGCTAAAGTTCCATGCTACAGAACGTTCCGTTGATGTTTTGAGAACGTGCGGTTGTCGGATCCGAGTTTCGGATAAGGAAATCGTGTGATACGCTGTCCTACGCTAGCGATGAATGCGACTCTATGCGTCAGGAGTTTTAATGCTTGCCGTAGCGACGCAACATAGACTAAATGTCGTGATAGTAATTGGTTGGTTTGCCACGTCCTGTTCAAATTTATGGTGGTCTTTTCAAGCAGTTTAGTCGGATAAGACTATAAGTCAGAAGCGAGTTACCCGCGCAATACTTTCGTTCGGGAAACGTCAAGAGCGTCGAGGTTCAAGTTTCTTTAATATATAAAATCAAAAACGATAATCTATTATATTTCACAAGTACTTATAAGTGCAGCAAGATGCCTTGCTTGCATATCGCATGACGACGCATATGGTCGCACCACACCGCTAGCTAGGGCGCGTCTCCGACCTCGTGAGTTCTTTGTGTGTGACTAACGTTGTGTGTGCAGTACAAGCTGGACTTCACGGGTCTCTCGGCGGGTGCCGGGGCGGGTGCGGGACGAGCGGCGCGCGAAGAAGACGGCGGCGGTGGCGTGGGCGGCGACGCGAAGCCCGGAGGGAGTTCATCCGATACAGCCATGTGACAGTACGGCATGGGCCGGCGCGGCAAGGGCGACGCGCGCCGGACCAGGGTCAGCTTCCTCTTGTTTTAAGGATATCTTGAAACAACTCGTCGCCTAACGGGGGATGAAGACGCTCCGGGCAAACATGGTTCAGCGAGACGGGTCTGAAGCTGCGTCCGCAACGGGTGATCTAATTAAATGTATGGACGCGCGAAGCATGGAGGGATTTTTAATTCCGATCTAACTATTTTAAACGTCCAGGTTCAATAAAGAAATATCAGTTATGAAGTTCGCGTTGGTTTTTGAAGTCTACATTCACCAAAGTTGGAAACCAATGATAAGCGATCAGATGAACAGTTAAGTAATAGCGAAACATGGAGAACTGCTTTCTGAGTAAATCCGCAATCCAAGTTTTGGCGACGAAATTTCCTATGAGGACCATTTAGATCGTGATTTTGCCTGGCCTTCCAGATCACGTTGGATCACCCGGTGCTGACCCCGCTCATCACCATTAAAAGTTACTCGCTGTAGTGTTCCAAGTACAAGATTTGCCTCGTAATATTGTTATTGTTGTAGCTGTCGTAATCATTAAATATTTTTATAAGATCGTTTTACATACAGATTATGTAATTATTTTTAAAATTACATAATTTGTGCGGAAAGACGATTTCTTTTAATGAGCCTTAATCGATAGGGTAAAATACAACGAATGACCTCCTCGCGGAGCCATGTGTACTTGGAGTGACTTTTATCCTGGGAATCGCTCGCATCGCCGGCTACGTTCGTGACTACGTGTAGACTCCAATGCGTGCGATGCTCAAATACCGACTTTTTAAGCTGGCAACCTGTCGAACATACTAGCAAAGTTGTTTGCAGATGTTGGATGGATTTCAGCGTGTTAATCTATGAATAAGATGGACAGTACGATATACAAAGTAAGTTTCGTTCGAAGCAGCACTTGCGACACACAATGCCTGCAACGGGCGCTATTTCAGGACTTAGATCTCTAAATATTTTACTAATTAGATCGCAAGCGCGCGTACGCGACGCATTTGGCTGTGGGTCATATTAAATCTACTGTTGTTTAATGTAATAACTTGTTACTATTTAGAATTCTAATGTTAAAGTCACACGTCATACTTTTCTTATTCGACTTTCTGTAATAATAGAATAGAAAGGCATACGCAATCAGTTGTTGCAATTACAAATTTTGCCTCGATTATAACAATTTGTGATCAATAATAATTAAGAAAAGATTGAAATCGTACAATAAATACTTGTTACACTTTCATAATGTTACACATTGTTACATATACCTAATACGTAAACAGCAACACAAATAAGCCTATTTTTTTAATTTACCCTTTCTCGACCTATGTGTAAGTGAACCTTGTACCTATATCTATAAACTGTATCTGCTGCCTACCCTGCTCTGTTATGCTTCTACTATAACGCACCCTGAACATTCCGTGGTCCTGTTGCACCTTGGTTTACGTTCTGCACGTTATGCTTCCTACACTTGGTTTTGGCATTGATGTCGAACATTATTTTACAATACATGCTACTTTTACCACATTCTACTTCATAACCACACAGTGTTACTCTGCATTCGATGTTACCGCATTATTTAGTCTTTTCTCTTTCAACGAGTTCGTGTAAATATTAATATTAGAGAACGGTTATTAATACTCGAGATGCCCGGAGGAAGTTGCATGATTGTGAATCGAAACAATAGATGTGTGTTGCATGTGTGTACGTGGTTATCGTAATGGATGTCGTACTTCATCTTTCTGACGGGGAAGATGATTATCGTTAAGATGAGGGAACTTGACTCTGGTGGCTGTCTTCAGCACCCAGTCGCCCGAGAAACGCCCAGTGTTATATAGACCACCTCTGCCGGAGCGCGGACCCCAGGCCCGGCGTCGGATACTAGTTGCATGACTCTCTTCATCGCGGACCGTATCTAGGAGCACTTACAACCGCAACGATTATTAACCTTTTGATTAGTGAACCTGTTACCTGCACCAAGAATTGGCACTTAAACTTTGCTTTTCAAGCGATTGGGCGCATTGTGAACACGAGGCGACTTTTACTCCATGCATACCGTAGAATGTTTAAAATTGCAATCAAAATTCATGTCTTACCTAGTTACGGTCCCCCACTCGCGCCACTGGCTGCTGTCTTGTACGCTCTCATATCACGCGGCATGTCGCATCATGAGCATATCTGCAACTTCGATACAAAATCCATTATGGCAATAAGGAACATATCAGTTTAAGTAGGTTATTAAATAATTGTTACTGCTGCAGACAGACGACGAAGTCGTTATTTAGTATTTAAGTATAATTAAGCGACAGTCGAACGTGCCTCTTACAGAATAATTGAATTGTTGCCATGTTAGAAGGTGATCGCTGTGTCCTCTATTACCTACGCTACAGCTTCACAGGCTCCTTAACACATAGTAAATATGAAGTAGGAATGCGTTAGTAAGTGTATGTAAGCTACTACTCACTTTCTTGTGGTTGGAGTGTGTTGCCAAGTGTCCTGTTTATTGTCAGATAATATGGAAATAATACTTACTTTTGTCGCATTGTTATTATCCATGCTCTAACAATATAATTTCACAAGTAACATTTTGATTGCACAGACTTTTGACTTCCACACGTTCTAGCATGTAAGTATAACAAAAGGCTAACATGAGTACCTACCTAATTTAAATCCACATTAATCATAAAACGAGCCGGCCGATGAATATTTACCTACTATTTCGCAATCCAACGACTTATGCATATGGTGCAATGTGGTGCGATTTACAAAAAGGTATCTATTAATGTTCGTACAAGATACGACAACAAAGTATTTTAATAAATACAGTAGGTAAAACTGGAACGTGATCTGGAAATATATGAAATAAGGACGATGAGCCAAAATTCTGAGCAATTACGTTACTAGCTATATGGTGAAGTTACTGAGCTGGCCTTCAGTAACAACCCTCGTCTTGTCCTCTGAGTTCCACGCCTCGCCGCACCTCCGCCGCCTGCGCCGGCCGGACCGCTCTCCACTAGTCTATATAACACTGCTTGTTTCACCGAAGGTACTTCTAGCATTTACCTACTCTAATCTAAATCTGTGGAACGTGTTAGCTTTTGTTTTATATATATTGTTAAACCTATGACTAATTTAACTTGTTTATTGCCTTCTTAATTAATTTTATCGTAATGTATTTAGACTACTTGTAGATAAGTCGGTTTCAATTCTATTATGAGGAGAAATTAGGCTAGTTACTCACTAACAATATTTGACTAATGTAAAGAGCTTGATAAAGCTTTATATTGAAGTGTTGTGAATCGAACTTTGTGGCCACGTAACATTAGATTCCAAGTTTAGCATAATTTGCTTTGACTGTTAATACCAATTAAGTTTAATAAGATTTTTCACACACTACAGTGGTTATACGATTTTATTATCTATTCGTGTAGCAGTTACGGTTACTGCAGCTGTAAACATTTAGCTAATCTCCTTTGTCACAGATCTTTGTATTTGCCTAATTACTTATACTGTTTGCTCTTTTAATATTTCCTAACCTATAGGTAATAGGTACCTATTTAAGCTAGAATTGTAACGTGCACTAAGTTTTCTCCAAAGGTATCTTTTATCAATCTCAATTTTCCAGTGAAGGCACGAATTTAAGCTTCGCTAGTTTCACACAAGTCTCTAATGTAATAACAACTTTGAAGTTCGAACTTTATAATTCCCTACTTTTAAAAAATATTCTATAATATCTGGTACACTTTTCAACTGCTTATTCTTCAAAGCACAGAAATCACCATGAATTGTGCCAAAACAATTCCACGTAACTTTATGAAATAGTGTAAGTTCGTAAATTAAACCTAATAACTATTTACTAAGTAATATCAAGTTAATATTCATATATGCTTAAATGATAGTACTTACATAACACGCGACGCAACGACATATTTTGCATTTACACGTTGCATAAAAAGTTACGAGTTACCGATAACGTAATGGATCAGTGCTGTAATTAAAGTTGGGGTATGTAGATCATTTATTATACAATAGCTGTGCCATTGTGCCTCCTCGCGTAGTGGTGATATCATTGGATTTATTCGCGTACCGGCTGGGTACAGCGTTAAAGCAACTCGTTAGAATTCAGCCTACTAAGAGTGTAAAATAGTGCGAGTATTATATACGATTGTAGGCGAGAACTAACGGTCTAACTAAGGATAGTAACTTACAATTAATTAGCATTGCCATTAAGTATTATGTTAGTGAAAGGAGTGTCAAAGTATGTCCTAGGTTACTACTGGAAGTAAAATGGTATCTGCTTTACGAGAGTCAAATAGTAAAGAACATACATACCTGTGCAAGCCGCTCGGCTTTGGAACGCTCTGCCCGCTGATATCCGACAATCCCTGACTAAGGGAATTTTTAAAAATAAAGTTCGTGAATACTTCTTCTCTCTCGCTAACAAGTAGGTAATGATAGTCATGAATTTGTCAATTGCTGAACCAATTTATTTATCTTCTGAATTTATAGTTATGTAGATATTTGTTTTATTATTATGTTTTAATATTATGTAAATCTAAGTATACCTTCATATTTTATATATTATATTCTAATTAATTTATAAAGTATGTGTATTATTATCGTATATTTAAAAGATACCGTAATGTTATTTTTAATGCTTAATTTATTGTTGTTTAAAATGATTTCTTTTTTTTTCTCCCATGTTACCGCACCCATATACAAACTATCTGCATGACCCAAGGGTTGACTGGTAGAGAATGCCCCTAGCATTAAGTCCACCTGTTGTACCTATTTGTGCAATAAAGTTTTTAAATAAAATAAATACCTACGAATTAAATATTAGGAACGAATAATTTCGAATCTATTTACACTCTTAAGTAGGTTGTTTCAACACAATATGACTTCCATCGCAATAAAATACCATTATTGGTTAGTGTTTAGTGTTTAGAGATACAGTGATTTGTGATATTACAGATACTTATTGAGATTTAGTACAACGTCCCTTAATTTCAAAGTTTTAATAGTAGTATAACGTTAGAGGGTCACGACAAGAACACCAATAATAGTACCATTAATACTAATAAATACTTAATAGCTAGATATATTATATTAGAAAAGGCATAGTTCGCGAAACGGACCGAAGGAAACGCGTTGGATCCCATTTGTTTCTTTACAAAGATATTCTTATGATCTCCTTTCATAACTAATTAGGTCAATGTAGTGGTATATCAACGACGACTAAATATTGTTCCTTCTTTAAAGTTTTTTAAGTATATATTTTGCTTAGTGCCCCCACCACATTATCAGGCAAAACTATCAATTTAAAAAGCTTAAGTGTTTCATATCAGCTATTCTTCATATCAGACTTTTGGAAAGTTTTGGAAAATGTCTTTTGGTGATCTTCCCACTAGTACGCTATTGTAGGCACCTAACATTTTCACAGTCCACTATTTACCCACGCGTGGTTAAGATTGGGCGAAATGAAGTCGGGAATTAAATGAACCAAAGTATATCTACGTTTATATTAGCCTAATGCAGATACGCTGTAATCGGAGGTGCAAAGTACCTACTTAAAATAATGATTATATTTTTATTGTCTCTTACATGTGTAATGTGTATATGATTGTAACCCTGAAGGAGTAAAACCCCGCTAAATTATTAGATATTGTAAATAAAAATTACTTTTGATAGAGTATTGATTCAGAAAGATCTTAGTTAAACCACGTATTGTCGAATATTTTAAATCAATTTAATATTAATTTGTGTATATTAAAGATTTAAGATTGTATTGTCGAGAAACTGTTGTGATTGTTATAATAATATATTTCAAGTTGCATTTTCATTGAAATAATTAAGTAGAAGTATATTTTCCATAGTGCTGCCAAAGATGATTATTAATATAATACCTAGTCGTAGCTATGTTGTTTACATAACAGAATATTTTGAGGTTGTTCGTGAATTTATGGATTGTATTTTAATGTGACAGACGAATGTATAACACTGTGTACGTGATCTAATAAATCACCAATAAAAGGAATTCATACGAACGAAGCATTTCATTTTATCTTATTAAAATAACTTGTTAAACTCTTTCCACTAGTAACGGTTTATAGTGAGAACATATTGTTCCCACGCTGAAAAGCTCATAGTAGATGATAACCTTGTCTTGGCCAACATCATCGATTGGTCAGATAGGAAAAAAACACAGTTATAACGTGTGCTCTAAAATAAAACAAAATAGTCCTATATATTACGTATTTATTTATATTCAAAGGTACAATATATTACATCGTCTGAACTTCATTGCTCACCCATCATACATCACATATCCATTGTAATGACTAAGCAAATGATCTGTATGGTAAAGTGGGCCGCGACCCTACACAAAATACAAAATTAAGCATAATCTTACTACCTAAACTCCTAACTTTAATGCGGAAGTCAATACTGTAGTGTAGGAAATAATACAAATTTAACCATGGCATGTTGATTAAACAAAGATTATGCATGTTTCATAAATTACATAATTATTAATGGTGTAACTTTTATATAAATCTGTTTCATATAATCAAAATTATTAAACGAAAATATTTACATAATTATTGGGAGTAATTCAAAGACAAGAGGAAGAGTGTTATGTGTGCATTTTAAGAATTAACAATCATTAACGTCCATTATTACAAATAAGATTTTGCTTGTAATAAAAATCTTTTAATGCGAGTACCACTTCGAGGTATTTGGGTAAAAAGAAAATTGCATAAAAAGTAACAATCTTTCTGTATCATGTTCAACAGTAAAGTTCCAAAATGAAACTGATTATTATAAAAACAATTCAGAATAAGATTTATGTCAAATGGTGAGTAACAAAGCATTCGCGACAATGAATTTTGATAGCGAGCCATCCTTGGTTCACCCCCCTTACATATAAGAATGCTAAAACCTAGCTATTGCTAGAGTCTATGTCACAACTGAACTATGAGCATATTTAATATCACTAAGCACGATATCCAATGATACTTGAGTCGAGTTACTTAACAAATTTAGTTTTCTACATTTTAAGATGGAAATTAAAGAGACACACTACATAATTTTTCTTCTAAAAAATCTAGTATGATCCCTCAATTTTCCCACAAGATGGTGATTTATTTGGATAAATCTCGTAACCCGACTGTGTATATGAAACGCCGTAATGATTCCGTAAATCTAAATTTATCCGAATGCACCAATTTAAGCCAAATTGTATTAATTTTAATTTGTAGTAACGATACAGAAGTAAAAAATATTTATTATCTAATTTCACGTTAAAATTTAGAATGGTGTGTAGTCCTAATTAAATAACTACTTTTAGTTAAATCATCTCTACTTATAAATATAACAGTATGAAAAATTAAGCTGTTTATATTAAATACACTTTGCGAAAATGTGAATGCTATATTTATTAGTAAAGATTTTAGTACTTATTTTCTTTATTTTACTTTGAAATTTGAGCTGGTTAAATCACGTCGCTGTCTCTAGTTCGATAACTATCTAATGATCTCATAAATAATAATAAAACATTAGACATTTGAAGTCGATAAAAGCAGACTGTCATTACAAGCTATTTGGCATCTTCGTGGACGTAAATGTCTAATCATTTCATTCATAAGCCGTATAATGTTTGTGCTATTTGATTGCGTTAAAACGCTAGTAGTTCATAAAAATAATAAATGACTGTATAAAAGCATTTTTTGTAAAAACTTTTTGGAAACACAAGTAATATAAAATTAGGCCTCACTTATCCATAATAAATGCTTTGTCATGGAAAAACCTTACAAATAAATACATAAAAAGTAATCTGGCCTAAAATCGCTTGAAGTATGTTGCCATAATATCAGACAGCTTTCGATCTGTAGTCTTTTAATAATCGTTGTTCCATTATGCTAGTTTAACATAGAACTATTACTCTCTAAGCTAGGATGGTGCGTTGTGTTTGGACTTCCGTTCAAATTATATTGCTATTCCCGTTGCAACACTCTTAAAAGACCAATCTGAAAATGACACAATTTAAGTTCGTAATCTCGATCGAGTTGAAACACTATGAAAGAGACAAAGTTATTTAAATAGTGTCGCACGCGTTACACATAAACATTAATTTGTTACGAATATTTACAACCTAAAACGTGTCTGTTACCTTACTCCAATTAATGTTAACCATCTCACTAATAGTAACATGAATTTCGATGTGTCAAGACTGCCCAACAGATTATAAAGACCTCCATGACAACATCACTATGTAGTATAATATAGTCTTAGTTTAAGTTTAGTAAAAGTATTATGCTTTCCAAGAACTAGAATAATGTACCTAATGGAATAAATTTGTAATACGCGGATAAAACTAGATGTCGGGCAGCCCTGACACACTGTGACAAAAACGCAGGTGTTAGCACACGGTTGCTATATAGTACACAAAATTTAAAGCAATTACTTTGACAAACAATTAGTGTACACGACAGTAGCGACACCAGTCACAACATTGAAAATGGCACTATATCCCAGAATTAGGCATATAAATTATTAAAAAACTTATCAAGACAATCTCTATAGCATTAAAATTTCTAGTATGGTAAATACGCAATACAATGTACGCCACGAAACCTATGTTTCTCAACAAATTTCGAACACGATATGTGGGAATCCTGAATGGATTGCTTTACTTGCGAATCATGGTGATTCCAGTACAATTAATTTCATCAAAATTCTGCGTTCATACAACAACATGACATGGTTCATATTGCATTTCGAAATTTAGGTTAAAAAAACATAGGTACTTACATTTAGTGAGTACTTCTGATTTTACAGGTGGCCGCGCTGCGAAAACGTGTTTGGAATTGTATCGCAATATTATTGTAAAACTGACGTTAGAGTGTTTGCATTAAAAAAATCCAACGAATCGCGCAACCTAAGCTGCAGGTCCAATATTCACGTGATAGGTTCTGTTGTCGGTCATTATGTCGCGATATGTCAAAAAACACCAATCACGCCGTAGCTCGCAAGGTACGCCATCTATCGGATTTTTTCAATACAAACACTATTATTTTTTTGTCAACCCGGTCTGTTCCAAATTCGAACGTCTGTCTATAGTCTGAGAGGGTAGGTCTGAAGCAACCTGTGACACGATCGCAAGGCAGCCGCGGCGAGTGTCGGCGCGGGTTAGTCACGCGGTTACGGTGGGTGCGAGGCGGCGCAACACATCGCTTTTAGAACAAACCTTTCTTTTTCTTATCCTTTTTGTCTTTGCCATCGACGGTCCTGAAAATAAAAAAATATTCATGAGAACTTTATGTAAAAACGGAATATTTGTTTTGCAAAAATATGTTTCTTTGGTGCGAACAAGAGTTGAAGCATATTGTTACCAGGATTTTATGCGTTTAATCGAAAGAGACAAGAGTATAGCGCGATGGCACCTAAAATTGTTTAAAGTATTTATACCAACGAATTATAATGATATTCATTCAAATTATTCAATTTACGACCTCCGTAGGCGAGAGGTAAGCGGGCCTTTAGCGTCATGCTTTCTCTGAGGTTCCAGGTTCGATCCCCGGTAGGATCAACATGGGAAACGAACTTTTCTATATTGTCTCGGGTTTGGGTGTGGTGGTACCGTCGTTGTTTCTGATTTCTGTAACACAAGTGCTTAAGCTACTTACCTCAGAAACAATGTATGTAATGTTGTTGTTGTCCAATATTTTACGATTCGTAATGTGTTAAAAATGACTATCCGTTTCTGTACGAGTCGTTAATTCTAATTTCAAATTTACTTTCCATATAAGCTGTCATCAGTCGTCTGTCGGTCGTTTTTAGCTTACGCCTCGTATAATTTATTACTATTCGTAACTAGAACGATTAGTTTTTTCAAATATTGAACAGAACCAGGCAAAGGTAAACAAGCCTATTGCCAATTGCTTCGCCGGGCCTGATTGTGACAAAAGGTGTGCAATGCGACTCACTCCTTGCTGTTCGCCTCGAGCGAGCGGCGGCGCAGGTCGTCGAGCGAGAGGCCGGTGTCCCGCTCCCAGGCGGCGCGCTCGGCCTGCAGCGCCCTCTGCCGCTCCTCCAGCTCGCGCGCCTGCGCCTCGAGTGCGCGCCGCGTCGCCTCGTGCCGCCGGCTCAGCTCCGCCTCAGACTCCTTCAGCTTGGCGCGCTTCTCGCGGACCTTCATCTCAAACACCTGCGCAAATTAATTATTATTAAGGTTATATTCAGAAAAAGCAGCAGCCTTTGCCTGCATACCTATGCAGAGCATGCCTGAAAGCGGAAGAAGTGGACTGAAAATGAACACCTAGAATGCACGAACCTGGAAATATTCGGAACGTAACACGTCGGGGCGTTGACCACAATTCAAGAATTATTCATGAAAATGAAACTGTTGCTGTGTTTCACGGAGTAGGGCAAAATTTTATTTCTACATACTAGCAGTATGTAGAAATAAAATTTTGAAATAAAAAATATAATATAAATATAATATAAATAAAAAATAAAATTTTGTGGCGTGAAATGCGGCTCAGAAGCCAAGTTGCGGAAAATAACCAGTACTTATATAAAATTTAAGCCAGCATGACGCCTCACCAAACTCTAGTCGCATGAATAAACTGAACAGAGTCTTGACTATAAGAGTATAATAGGCGCGCAAGCACATAACTACAAGTCAACGCATGATAATTTACAATAAGGCCGATTTTTCGAGTGAGTAGCCTAGACTTAAAAAACCATAGGTTCGCTAGAAGCAAATGTTTGCGTGATGAACATTATGCATCTGTACACAAGTCAATAATGTTTACCAACGTATTAAGTTTTCATCAAATATCCCAATTAAGTAAAATAATACAAACTATAAGATGAGTGTAGCTATTACTGATTGATGTGCCAGTTGAAATTTTTTTTTTTAGTTACAGGGCGATAAAAACTATCATTGCCGTTCTCATTCCCCACTCAAGGACTTGTTGGCCCCAACGCTTCTACGGCCTAAGTGCTTGGGCCACTTCCATTTTAGATAGATAAATATGTAATGTCGATCGGCAACAATAGTATGTACTCTGACGTATCAGATTTAATGAAAATTATATTCATATTTTTTCCAGCAAACATGTTTTACCTAACATGATAAGCACATCTGAACCAAATCTAGATTCAGTCTAAACATAAGATGGAATTGCTACATAGTTGACGTAGGAAAACGGATTTGATTTCTCCAATATGGATAGCTGATTTAATTTTACCTACTTATAATTTGACTACCAAAATGAATATTTATAAAACATATTTTCAGAAAATGTTGAGCACTTTGGCAACGTACCTGTTCCATTTCACTTTCCATCTTCTTCATTTTAAGATCATGTTCTCTCTTTTCTTCTTCCATCTGAGCTAGAGGATTCCTGGGAACAAAGTTGAATTATGGTAAAATAAACAATAACTTTCGAAGAAGGTTTGAACAATTTTTGGATTCTATGAGTAGGATCTTAACTATATTCAACTCAAATCTGTTTTCTAAATGGCTCAACTGTCTAATTAAAGGACATTTATAATACGTAGTACCAAGGCATTAGTACTTTACAAAAATGTACAATTTGAAATAAACAATAAAATCATTTAAATGAATCAATATATGTACAGAACTTAGTAATTTTATTATTACTTAGGGTATATAGTTTATATAATGAACTAACAAATATATTCATGCTTAGAAAATAACAAAGCCATGCTATGCCGAAAAGTAAAAAATTAAGTAAGCTGCACAAGGATTTAAAATTTGAAATAATTTCAAATGGCTCTGTTTTGGGACAAGAGAGAAGAGTCGTTAAAATAAGGTCAAATCATAAGGATTAACTATGTGTCATTATCATTGTATAGTTAAGAAACTATCAAGACGCAATAAGATGTGTGTAATGTATTCGCTTGCATGAACAATTGCTGTGACCACATTGAATTATTTGTAGTGAGTAGAACATGCGCATAACATACAAAAGCAGGCTACACAAGACATTGCAACATCAATAAAAATACATCTTGTGTGTGTAAAAGAATTCAAGTATCACGTAGGCACCGAGGTACTAAACAAAATACAACGTGTACTTCGAAATTAAGCTTTATAACAGTAACACAGAGATAACATCAAATTGTTATAAAAAAGCGTCTCCTGTATTCACGACGAAATAAAGCTTACTTCTCTACGTGCAACGTTTGATTTCAATTAATATGCCCCGCCATTCGTACGTGCTTGAGTTGTAAATGTGTAGTGCTAAACCATTATAATGGGTGAACGAAGTAATGGAAGTAGTAAATACACAACAATATAGGTATGTCGTGCGCGTCGAGACTTACCAGACGGTCATGAAACTGTTCATCAGTCCTTGCGGGCACAAACTGAACACCAACACAACCAGAGTTAGCGTACAACGCGTGGCTGTGCTCTCATGATCACGCCCACAGTGGCATTAGTAACGTGGCAAGTAGGTAAACCGAAGCGAAAGTGAACTTGCATCTTTATAGAGCTCAATAAATATCTATCAATAAACTTGTAGCAAATTACAACAACTTTTTCTTACTACTTTCCAAGCACACATTTCATAGGTACTTGAATTTTTTTTTCTCGATGTACATTTGCACATTTAATTTAGCAATTTAGAGAAAGTTGTTACTGTAGTTGTATACAAGTAACATTCGCTTTTAAGAACGTAATCGTTGAAATTAATTAGCAATAAAAATAATAAAAACCGATTTCATAAACTAGCATGTTGTAATGAAAATAAATTCCAATAGTGCAATGTCTGTAAATAATGAGCGATTTCATCAACATATCCAATTCGACGAGACCGAATCGTAACACCAATAATCTAGTATGTTAATGCAGTGTTTCTTGCGACAGCTTTTAGGTTATTGCTAACACAAAAGTGAATATTAAATCACACAGTGCACTGATGTGTGACACACGCAAATTGCCGTAATCACCATTGCAATGCTGCTTAATATGATAAATGATGGTCAATATACAGTTATTAATGCCACTGTAAAAGCGCATGATGGCAAGTTATTATGATTAATGATTTATATTAGGGATATCTTAAAAATCAACCTTCAATTTTTTATTAGTGACAGACACTTAACACAACATCAAAATTTAGTAAAAATTTTTAAAATAGCCCATTCGAATAAATATGATAATGTTAACAATGAATATTTCATTTCTGCATGCCCAAGCACAGAACATTCAAGTAATCAAAGAATGTTATATGCAGCTATTAATATAATCTAACACAATAAAATAAAACAAAATCTGTAGCACACAAATGCGACAGGTAGAAGAGAAAATATCGACAAATTTGAAGGTGACCAGACATGCAGCAATGATAATCAAATAGCAACCAGTAACAAATTATTTCAGTTAGAAACAAAAATACAAACTGTTTATTATTAAACAAAGATATTTAGAGTCTGGTCACCTTTAATGCGGTGACAGCAGTAATAAAATTAACTTTACGATAATATTAGTGAATTAATTCATCAACCCCGTCTACTTAGGTTGTTCAAACTACCCATGCCTCTTTCAAAAATAGTTTAATTAGTCAATAATTACGGAAGAGGTCTATTTGTTAATAAAACTTACAAGTAAAAAAAGAAACACTTCAAGTGGATTAAAATACGAAAACAAACGAAAATCAAAACCGGAAAGATCAATTTGAAATTATTACTCATAGGCTGATCGAATATAATTTAAATATCAATAAGAATGCGAACACGGATATCCAATACAAATCTTTCTAAAATTGATTTAATAAAAAAGCGTGTCAGATCACAAAAGTACTTGTTTATTGGTGTCCGCAGCCTTATTAATGAGAGATGTTCACGGAGTGAGTGACCTTAAAAGAAGACAAACACTACGGTGATAATGAATAAACAACGTACTTGTTGGAGTTAATCCTGTGCGGTTTCCCATCGTGCGACAGTCCGGCGAGCTTGCGGCAGCGGTAGTTCTCGTAGTGAACGGAGCTGGTCACGTCCTTCAGGTCTTGCAGGTGCGTCCGTATCACCATGTTGCGTAAGGCCAAGAAATCACAGTGCTCTAAATTTTCAACTGTAATTAAAAGAAACAACTTTTAATCACAACGAACTTTAACCGTACGCGCCTACAATGAAGTATTTTCCAAAGTTCACGAATAAAAGAATATCGTCCAAAATTTACTTCTGACTACTGATTGCGGTAAAACAAAAGGGTCTTCTGTATGTGTAAATGTTTTATTTTTTTATGTATTTTATTACACTTACAAGTTTGTCATTTGTAAAACTAATTTAAGTACCATATCAATACTTTGTATTATATTAAAGTTCGGTCTGAATTGGCTACTTGACAGTTTTTGAAAAAGTATTGCAAAATGTGCGCCCGTTCATTTTATATCCCAAGCAATTCGATTTATCTGGAAAAAATGTAAATAACCAGAGAAAAATAAGATTTTGTGTAACACATTTAAAAAGCGCGCAAAAACGCCAAGTCATGTCACTGTTGAAATTATGACGTCAACGTTGTAGACAACGAACCGATACGCATAGGAACGACTTCATTTAGATAAATGGAAAATGTTTCAATAAATTCTTAATACGATTAAAGACACAATAATTCAATTTAATCGGTAAAATAATCATTGTTTCGCCACATTAAAATAAATTATTTTCGCCGACAGCTGTCATTTCCAAATTGCAATGGTGGTTTCCGTTTCGGTTCTTTTGTTCCACAGATAAAAAAAGTAAAATTTATTTTGCAAAATTAAAATACTAACTATGCTTTTAATTATAAAATAAAAATGTAAAATTATTACTTTACTAATAAGCTAACATATCTAACACTTTGCATATTTTATTGTTAACACTGTCAAGTAGCCAATTGCGCATTTTTTTTTAATTCACGTTGCAATATTTAAGTTGGAGTGCCCAATTTCCGACGATTGGAATAATTATAAGATCTTTTGCATTGATATATATATTTTCATATTCTTATAATAATACCAGCCCAACGTAAGATTCGAACGCGTACGATTTATTCTAGAAACCCTGTCTTGACAATTACGAACATAACAAAGAAATAATTATTCAATTCATTCCGTAATTTCAAAAGTTATGGGCGTACATTTTGGCGTTCTATATTTGTTCATATACATAGATAATCAAGGTTCAATAAATAGATTTGTTTGTAACCTAGCGTAATTAATTTTGATGAATTTATCCTCAATCCCTATTAATACTTATATTTAATTATGTTCACTCATTAGTAAACATAATATTATTTACAGTAGTGTAAAGCAAAGTAATTTTCCCTATAGAATTATCTGAAAATTTCATGGTCTTCCTTATGCAATTACTCAAAAATGGCGATGTACGTCGTAATTTTAATTTTAATAGAAAAAAAAAACAATTGACCTTCTAAATATCTGTCGCTGATTCCAAACAAACGAAAACAGCATAATACGAACCTTCAGCGATGCCCCAGGGGTACTTGCGCCCGCGCACGCGTCGGCCGTCCTGCTCGATGACGGTGTTGGCGCCGACGACGGCGAAGGGCACGCGCGCGCGCAGAGCCCGCGTCGCGTCCGCGCCCTCGCCCTCCTCGCCCGTGCTCTCCGGGAAGTCGTAGATCTTGATCTTGTGCTGCCCGATCTCCTTCATTATCTGGAAATGGCCACGTTCGTGAATAGGGACCATCACTCAGTAAAAAAAATATATATTTAGTCCGTCAGTAAAGACGTCGCGCCAAATTTTAACGCAATGTAGCTTTGTAAATTTTTGTTTACATGATAAATGAAAAAATATGTGTTTTATATTTCCATGTATCTTAGTCAATTTTACAAAAAGAACAAATATGTGTCTCATATTTCCTATTAAATAGTAAGGTACAGTCGCCACCGTTCATTGCTATTCAACTCATTACCTTAACACATAAAGGAGTCTGCCCACTACACCGTATCATACCATGACCGTAATAGGAACGTATCAAGCACGGAAGGTAATACGATTCGGCTTACTTTGCCCACTGAAACGAGTCGACGGCGTTTAATATCCGTATGATGCCGCTATGGTGTCCGTATGCAACCCCTATGTTGCCCACCCGTAATTTGTATGACTATTGATAGGAAGCCGTTTCATTATCGCATGTGTATCGGTAATGCCTGGACGTCTGGCAAACGCATCGGTTTGGCAACGTCACGTGCCATGCGCGGAGCGTATCGGCACCGGCAAAATATTCTCACCGACATTTATCAACGCACCGTGCATGGCACGCGACGGTACGAGTCGGTGACGGAACGGTCTAGTGGACATAGTATCATGCTTTCCTATACAAAGAGTATTTTTTGCCTGACACGTTCCTATTACGGTCATGGTATGATACGGTGTAGTGGGCAGACTACTTAAAATCTAAGCGTTACATTTTAATGATAACAACAGAATAAAACAAGCTTTTCGGGCTAGGAGCGCTTTCATAGGGCTTAATCTTGTTAGCCTAAACGTAATATCTACGACCAGTCCTGTGGTAGCGCCATACCAGTTTGTTCGCTCTTTAAAAAAAATATTGTAAGAATATTAAAATCCTTCCTTAGATGTTTCTGTTTAATTTTTATTTTTTGAGACCCGAAACAAACAAAACACAATGTCTATGACAAATATTGTCATTACAAGACACAAACTCATGCATACCACTTTTATTTGTAAGCTTGTAAACTGGACTGACACTAACGAATGTTTGCGAAACGCATGTTTGCAATGCGATTATTACCACAACAGTCATGTTTATTTACTCAATAATGTCAGCGATTACTATCGGATTTTATCGATGAAAACGAACTGTAGACCGTTTCCTTGCATAAAATTATTTAAGGGCAACTAACAAGCAATTATTTTAACAATCGTCAGCAACGGCACCGAACTGTTACCAAGGTGAATCAGTCATTGGTAAAAACTATATTAGGGCCCTCTATTTCTGGATCAAGTGCCATTTTAGCGCCCCCTGTGCCCCGGCGCGTAAAGCGATACCATTCGCTTTACCTCAGGATCCGCGCTAACACTCTCGCACTCTAAATTAAAACTCATTTCAACAAACCTGTTCTTTGAAATCGTTGCACTCCTCCGGCGTCATGGTATCAGCCTTGGCGATGACCGGAATGATATTGACCTTGTCCCCCAGCCGCTGCATGAACTCTACGTCAAGCGGCTTGAGACCGTGCCCGCTGGGCGCGATGAAGTACAGGCAACAGTGCACCCGCGTGTCTGGCGGCGCCGCCTTGCGCGTCACGCGAGACTCAGCGTTCAGAAACTCCTCATACTTCGATTCCACGAAGTCGATGATCGGCTGCCAACTAAAAAGTTAAAACACGTAAATACCGATACCCAATGCTCCACTTGACGACCAATTAGCCTCGAGCTGTGCACACACAATGCGGAATTATCTTAATCACCCATGCCTAGTACATGCAAAGAATTGTGTCGAATGCTGCTTAATGTAGTTGCTCTATGTAATACATAAAAATGCTTTACTAGTACTGCAAATACCATAGTCGCAAACCACGATTTAATCACATTCTAAAATCTGCATACCTTTACACTAATTGCGATTTCAATAGTTTCTTAACATGAGTTAATAAGACATCCTCGAACAAGCATATAAGGCCTTGGAGCCCAGTAGCGCAGAAACGCAGAAACGCACGCATCCTTGTTTGGCAAAGTAGACTTATTTGCATTCAGAAGTACATTTAATAGCCAATATTCTATTTGAAATACGTATTCGAAACTGATTACTAATGCATATTGAATCTAACCATTTGAATAAATAGAAATATTTGAATTCACTTATGTGCAGTGATCACAAGCTATTTATTGAAAAGATAACGAGATTAAGAACGCCCCAACTCTAATTTTAGATCTCATCTGCTATTTTATCGTCATCGCCGACCCTTAAGTCTTTGAGAGCTTAAGCTATTTATATTCGAATTCTTCCAAAATCGACTATCGTGGCGTAACACAAAATGTAATAGCTGAATAAAGGTGAAACTGCCAGAGTTCTGTTCCGAACAAGCTGTAGAAATCGAAGTCAAATAATTTTTGAGATCACATCTATCCAGGTTCCAGGCCAAAGGTTTTTTCTATTTGTCTATTAATTCAAATCTTTAACAATCCAGGTAAACATTCGTTAACCAGCATTGTGAAATATCTTAATTTGTATTTTTGTTATTGTATTTTTTAAATATCTTAATTTAAATTTAATGTTATACAGAGAGGTGACGCCAGTTTTCACAACCGCCTTAAAATGTCTAGAATTCTGTTAATGTGATGAGCCTGACGAATATATTTTCTTAAAACGATTGTATCTCGTTAACATTTTCACAAATTTTGATTCTGTTTTTACTATTGTAAATAACATTTTTGTGTATTTTATAACCAAAATGTATATAGGTGCCTACATTCCCAACTTTTAATTTCCGTTTGAGTCATGTTAAGTGAGCAGTGCGTTTGAGTTCCATGCAGACATCTCCATGCTAATCTTACTTACCAATTGCTGTTGTCAACCGCATCACCGAATCCGGGCGTGTCGACGATGGTGAGCGTGAGGTTGACCCCGTTCTCCTTGAGCAACACCACGCTCGTCTCCACACCGACTGTCTTCTTCACTCGCAGCGACGGTCCGGGATGCTTGTCTTTGTCGTACACCTCCGTGAGGAACAGTGAATTTATTAGAGTTGATTTGCCCAACCCCGATTCACCTGTAAAGTAAATAATTTTTCGATTCTTAACACATCGTCGTCGAAAATTTAAATATTCATAGTCCAACCCAGCAGCTTATCCTATAAATAATCTGCCCAAGCCTAGTAGCATGCGCAATAGGGCACATTTATCGCAGGAGACGACAAGAGTTTCAATACTGTTGATTGGCTAATAGCAAACCGCACTTGTATTTTCATCCAATCAGCAGCTGACGCAATGACTTTTATCGAATTTGACGTTTGTTAAGAGCGATAAAATTTAGTCACGTGGCGCATGCTAGGCCTACATGAGTAGGAAAAACTTCAATTTATTATTGCATGAACAGTGATACAATGAGGGTGTTTGCGCATGAAAAATCTACTAGATGGCGATACGTAGGCGTGGGGTCCAACTGCTCTGTAATTGGTAATTTAACTGTCATGGTGGCATGCCTGTCAATGTTATGTAATCCATAACCTATCACATAGCAGTTTCGCCTACGTAGCGTTATCTAGTGGACTTTTCATGCGCGAACACCCTCATTATTTTTTATAAACATCATGTAATATCTATTGAAAATTTACTATGGCGTTTGTCAGAGGATGTAAATATTTTTTTATATAAAATTGCAAAACACTATCATATTACATTTAAAAATGTATTTTTTTTGCAAATCCCCACATCTTGTAAAAAGGGTACATATATTTATTATGGTTTTTCGCGTACTCTGGTGGGTTTGTGGCCCGAACAAATCCAATCATTTGAGTAAATCAATTAACACAATTCTTTTTACGAACAATGACAATACTTTCTTTATATCAATAAAGAAGGAAATTGATTGAAATCCACATCGTCGGACGTTAATCACCACCAAGAATTCATCACTTTACATTTGACGCCAGTGTCCAACGATGAGCCGAATGTACTGTTATTGCTTGTTTTAGTTACTTAATATCTAACATTTAACCTTTTAAATTTAACATTTTAACTACTTACCTACAACCATTAATGTGAATTCGAATCCCTTTTTCACTGCCTTCCTGTATACTTGATTCGGTAGATTTGCGAACCCAACGTATCCATCCAGTTCTTTGGTCTTTGGCTTTTCTAATTTAGGTAGTTCGGGTTTTGGCGCAACTGGTGGGTGATCAGTTTTCTAGAAAAAAAACAGACATAGTGTAGACTTTCTAATGCTAACATTATGGGCCTAAAATCATCGACAGAATACCTAAGTGAATACAAACAACGTGCTCCAATTGTCATTGTTCACTTCAGAGTCCAGCACATTGTTATGAGACGATTTTCAATGTTATTTAAACATTACTTATCAAGACAGTTCGATAGATAGGTACTTTGTATCAATTTATTGTCACTTTCTTTATAATTATGTGTTAAAAAATACATCCATTTTTAATTAAGAAAAACTTGACCAATTTTCACCAAAGTCTGAACTATTCAGTATTAAATATTGATATTAATCAGAATTACTTGATAAGCATATTGCGTTTACAACAAAAACAAATACGTATGCGATTTTTCAAACACTTTTTCTATAACAGTTTCTAATTAAATTAATAATACACGAACACAAAATATGTATAAAAAACACCAACGCCGCGAAAGTTACAATTTGAAAAACTTCGACTTTAGAAAATAAAATACGGTGAACCATAATAACTAGATTTAAACATAACATGAGCCAAATTTCAAAAGTTAGCAACTGAAACATTTACAAACCTAAATTAATTTTGAAAACTGAAATTGACAAAATCTAACTGGTCGACAATAGTGAAACATCAACACCAACCAGGCAATAGAACGGTTAAGATCGGCCAAGTAAGAGAACAAATATGCAATCTGTTTTTTCACTCAACATTTAGGTTAGTTGTTGCTTACAACGAAATATTATGGGCATAGCATGGGTAAAATAAAGCTTATATTTTATGACAGTCGGTCACATTTGACCACAGTTTCGGTCTCCGTACATTTCAATTCACATCTTATTCTAGGTTTAGTATCCCATACGGTATTGAAGAAACCAGTCATCATTCATTTGAAAGACGTCAACTAGTGAACATAGACCTCTAAGTCTTTTAAAACTTTGGGCCTTTTGCATGCATCGCATCCTTAGTTGGAAAAGGATTTTTAGAACTTACCTTCATGATATTTTCTGTACTCCTAAGTGGAGCGGAAGATGGTGGTGCCGATGTGGGTACCGGAGGCGCAGGGGTCGGAGGCGGCGCTGACATCGGAGGCTTGGGTGCGTCAACGGAAACGCTGTTGCTGAGTTTGGCAGTGCCGTTGGTCTCATGGTGACTGTTCTCGTGGGGGTCGGGCAGGGTGGCGGAGCGCTTAGCCAGCGCGTCCTTGAGCGCAGAGGGCGCGACCGGCGGTGCGGGTGGAGCGCCGATAGGCGGACCAGTCGCGCTGACGCCGCCACTTACTGATTCCGACTTGAAGAACAGCTCACGTTTACTTTGTAACTGGAAATAATATTTTAGTTATTAATATTTGGATTAAAAGAACAGATAATTTGCATGAATATAAGAAAAGTGCATAATTATAAGTTATGGCATCGCAGGCCTAAAACACCCATTTAAGCAATTTGAGTAATGATTCCGTACTTTGGATCGGAATAGCACGTTAAGCCGTTGGTCCCATCTATAATCTAAAAAGGTCTAAGTCCCCTCATAAGGGTAGCGTAGGTCAGATAGAAATCACTCCTATCTACTCCTATGTATTAAAAGGGCTCGTCAAATCAGGATCATAGTCGTAACGGACCCCAAGCTCAGTGTTGGGTGCACACCCGGGATAGGTATCACTCTTAGTCAAACAGCTCAGTTATGAAGATTATTTATATCACAAAGTAATGTATGGTTTCAATAACAACAACATGAATAAACTTATTACGAAAAAGTAGCTAATAGAGAAAGTTACGAGAAGATTTCTTTCCGAATTACTTAAATTTCCGTGCGGGGCTTATTACAACTACGGCAATAGAAAACGTAATCATAAGTTGATGACATAATTATGTATAATCTGATGACACGTGAAGATCGTAACTTTCGAAGAGGTTTAATCAAGAGGCAAATGCACCGTCATCAATTTGTAGTAATGGCACACCTACACAGGCTAATGAGGGCTCTATCACACAAGTGTCTTAAATTTACTCTCGACTTCTCGAGCGCGAGAGCGGTATCCTACGGCGTGTGTGTCTAGCCGGCTGCGAGTTATGAGTCATCGATACCGAGACAACTGTACCTTATATGGTTATATGGTTAAAGATTATTTATTTCTCAAAAAGAACTACATAATTCACTTACTGAGAAACTTATGTTACATAATACTCACACTATGCACTAAACATAATGTGAACTATAGTACTATATAGGGCGCACTTAAAGTAAAATCACAACACGTCAATACAATCACAATACGAACATCTTATAAGTAGAATTAGGCTAACATTAATTCAATAAACGGTGATATCTCATTACATTCCCAATTGTAGGTAGACAAAAATATAAACGAGCTCGTCATGAACAATACCGGCGTTTGGCAAAAACATTGATTCATAAAGCAGATGTGCACACTGGATGCGGCACTGATGATCACGAGTGTTTATTTATTGTATTTTAATAAATAACAAGTTTATTTTAGCATGTATTTTATTTTAATTGAAAATGTTAAATATTGTGTGTTTCGATTTTATTAAAGTAACTAAGCTGATTTATAATTATGTGATAATGAGTTGCTATATAAGTATTTTTTTTTATTTATATTTTGTTATTCTTTTTTAATTTTTTAATCTGGCATTATTGATATGTTGTATGATTTTGAACGTACGTTTTTAGGGATTTTTTAAAGCTAGCCATGGTTTTTTCGTTTTTTATATTATCTGGTAGTTTATTATATAGTAGTATCCCTTCGTATTCAATATTTTTTTTACCGTAATTTGTTCTTGGTTTACGTGTAATTAAGCTATTAGCATTACGTAAGTGCATTCTTTGGAATACTTTTTTTTTCGTTAAAGTTATGTTTGTATTTATATTGCCATTCAATATTTTATGAATAAGGATGCATGTAGAGTATACATAGGATTGTCTTACACTCAATAAACCCGTTTCTTTGTATATTTTGTTTGTCGACGTACGAAAGTTAAATTTAAATAAGATTTTAATTAATTTATTCTGGGTAGTTTGCAGTGTTTTAAGGCTAGTCTTAGACGCAGTACCCCAGATCTCAATAAGGTAATCGAGATGTGGTTTAACAAGCGAGTTGTAAATCAAATAGCGCACGTTTTTTGGAAGACATTTAACAATGCCGTATAATGCTCCCGTTAGAGATAACAATTTCATTTTAATTTTTTCTATATGTGATTTCCAGTTTAATTGAGTATCTAAAATTATGCCTAGATATTTTTCTTTAGAGCTTCTTTTAATTTGTTTGTTATTTATTCTGAGTTGGATGTTTTCGTTAATTTTTTTGTTTTTGGCCGAGAAGACAATAAAATTGGTCTTTTCTGTATTTATTGTCAATAAGTTACATTTGAACCAATCACTTAAAAGTAGTAAGTCATTTTGTACCTCTGATTGGATTATATCTAACGAGTGTCCAAAATAAAAGACACAAGTGTCATCCGCGTATAGTGATATTTCTCCTTTGATGCTTTGTTTACTGATGTCATTAATGAATATTAAGAATAATAGCGGACCCAATATCGATCCTTGTGGGACTCCGTAGGTAATTATGTGTGGATCGCTTTGATAATCATTTATTTTAACTATCTGTTTGCGATTCAAAAGGTATGAAGTGAATATTTTATGAGCTTTTCCCCTGACTCCTATGTTAAACATCTTTTTTAATAGTAATTCGTGAGAGACAGTGTCGAACGCCTTTTTTAAGTCGATGAAGACTCCTAATGCTAATTGTTTGTCATCTATTTTATTTTTAATTTTAGTGACAAGGTCGATCGTAGCGGATACAGTATTGAATTTACGTCTAAAGCCATATTGGTTTTTACAGAGAAAGTCTATTGACTGCAAGAATATCTCCAAGCGCGAGTATATAATTTTTTCATATATTTTTGAAAGAACAGGCAGTACAGATATTGGTCTATAGTTACTTGGATTGGCTTTGGAGCCGGACTTGTGAATTGGAGTTACCTTCGAGTATACTATAAGTATAGTCATACCTACGTTGTCTTACGGTACAACTACTGCCTGGCTATACCACAATTACGCGCCAGTATCGATGTCAGAGTCATAGACTAAGAAACAGCAACGTCCTGTGACGAGCGACGCCGGATACAACTCGTCAAGCGAATGTTTTCTTTCAAGTGGCTATGACGAAATTTCTAACGTAACACGCTTAAGCAATGAAGGTACTTTAAAGAACACGAACTCAGATCATTCTTTTTAAATACCGCACATATTCACAAGCAGTTCTGGTATGAAAACCAAAATCAATGCTAGAACTCGGGAACAAACAAGAGCGCAAACCATTTTCATCGGGCAAGTCAGTTATGACGATCGATGATCGATATCTTTTAATTTTATTTCTTTTTACATTTTGAGAAGCCACCACAATACAGTAAGAAAGAGTTGTTTAAAATTTAAGAAATTATATACATTTTTATTTGTTACTAGCTGTCTCGGCGAACTTCGTAACGCCTATTTTTTTTTAATTTCTAACCTTTTAAGCCTTCCCTGGACCTCCAAAATTATTTCAAGACCAAGATTAGCCAAATCGGTCTAGCCGTTCTCGAGTTTTAGCGAGACTAACGAACAGCGATTCATTTTTATATATAATAAAGATAAAGATATATTTTTTTTTCATTAAAGTTTAATTTAAAACAATATCATTATTTAAGCTTTAAACTCATTTCGAATTGTAGATATAAACAAGACATGCTATACATATTTAATTTGACTAATAAATGTATTCATCGTTAAAAATTCATCAACTCTTTCCAATAACAGTTAATGGAATATAAAACGCCTTCCAGTAATACGGCCACTTAATGTGATATTATATCGTTTACTACGGGTTGAAAACTAGGAACTACGTAAAGTTGTTCAACGTGGAGTGGCAATGAATGTGTTCAATAATTATGTAGGTGAGAAGTTGTGAAGTATGAAAGCGGTGAGTCACGCAGAACTGCAATAGCTACTGCACCGGTACGTGTGAATCGATGCCAGACCCAGAAGTTAAGGTAACTAACATAAATTATTCATTGTTAACTTATTTACTAGCTGCAATCTAAAAATTATTTTAAAATATTCAACACCATAAACTTTTTCATTCATTTCATTGACACCTAAGATCTACTACATGCATTAAATCTGCAGAAAATGCTACCAATTAAAAAGCGTTCATAGAATAAAGGGTTGGTAAATATTACCAACCTAAGTTAGCGATAACATTCCGCAAAACAGATAAGGAAATGCCAGAGAAAGTGCTCCTCAATTTTATAAATAGACCATGAACAATGCGTGGGGTTCCCACCAAATCGCTCAATTACAATTTACAACCGATCACCAATAAACATCGGACCACTACTCCCCTCGAATGAGTTACTAGCCCGCTCTGGATGTAGATAAAGCATGAAGCGAAGATTACTTTGATCAATATTTCCTGTTAAGATTTCTCCCGGCTATTCAAACGTCAACTAGTATATAGACAATTGAAACGATTCTTAGGCAATATCGGTATGATGGTCACAATCGATGGGTGACATACATATTTATACCACATTTCTTACTTCTTCGTACGAGGCACGCGATGTCTACATATGGTATGCTGTGCAATTTTGCGAAGTGTAACGACCCTATGCGCCCGCGTCGTCCATTCTAATAATATCACCCAGGGATGTTCCAACAATGGAAACTCATACGCGCTATCGCCACTGCAGTTAAGGTCTACTTAAACAGTAGGCTATAATCTACCATTGTAAAAATAAACAATTAAATTTCTAAAGATAACAGACCATATCTCTTTTAACTGCTAACCAACTGGACGAATTGAGGGAAGTCTCTGGCAGATGGCAACTGCACTCACGCAGAACTTGCAACATCGAAATGCTGCGTATCACACATAAGCTGCATTTGTACATTTCATATGGCAACACGTGGAAACCATCGCACTTCTTTGACGACTATGATTCACATCTTCGCGAGAACGTGTAATCATTGAAATATACTGACGACCACTATTGAGTCACCTCGGAACACACAACATTTTTATGATAATAAATCGTTTCAACACGTCATGTACCGAAGAGCTTTAAAAAGATTATATTCTCCATTTATGATGCACAAGACAAGTTCCAATTGCTCACTGATCGTTGTAAAGGCGCATGGTACGCCATCCGGCGAGTGTTTACCAGACCACGGACATTGTAACGTAAATAATCACACCGCTTAAACATCGACAAGGAATTTGTTTGTTTTGAGTGAAAGCATCGCATAAACAATCGCATGTAATAAGAATGCTTCCATTCAGAATCGACCCCAATTAGTACTGGACGCACATTTGCAGCTCAACCTGCGGCACGAACGTTCAATGGTTTGAATAGTTGTTACTAAATTAAAACCAGGAAAAAATATGTATACTTACATTGAGTTCTTTATTGGTATCTAATTTATTTTTAACTTTCTTTTTAATGCTCAGTCTTCTAAGTGCATTGAGAAACATCTTGTTTGCACTTCACTAGCAATATTTTCGTGAAAAACCAACATTGGACCAAAAGTAATAAAAACCGTGACACACGCTTAAATTTTATAATATTATTGATAAAAATTTACTTAGTAAAAGGAAACCAAACTCATAAACGAACGCAACCTTGCACCTCACGACTAGGCAACTGAGTAAAAATTTACACTACCGGCTATTGTAGTACTTCGAACAATGTAGTCATGTCGCAAAACATACAGTACTGACTAATAAAGCCACGCAAACAGGTAATACTCATCATCATCATGGGTTCATAACTCGCTAGATATTAAATACACAATATGAAAGAGGAAAATGTTCGATGGAAACATGAACATATTAGTACCATCAGTTATTCAAATATGATTAAGTCAAAAATAAAATGTATAACAGCGCATGTAATTGAGACATATTGAATTTAAATTGTTACTTAGGACAAAGTTGACTATTTGAAAATCGTGTCATGCAATTGATACAACACTATTTTGATAAACACTAGATTCCAGTGCCAGACTAATAGATAAAATAATTTAACCTTGACATTCATTTATCAAAAAACGAACTGGTTTATAACTCGGATGAGTAGGCAAGTCCGAAAATCAATGATGAACTGGGTCTCGATTCTTAAGATAAGAAAAAATATAAACGTCGGCATCTCGGCGGTTCCCTCTTAGGTGATAAAAAATACCGCCCTAAGGCACTCCGAGTATAATTGCAATCCTTTGCCGCCGGCGCCATCGCTCGGAGACGCAAATTGTCGTCGCGCTCCCGTGATGACTACAGCCCCTCTGACTCACTATCGCGATTGTCGCGCGCTGAATCAACTTATTGTAATTAGTTCTCTAAGTTATTGATACTTAACGTCACATTTACAAAAAAAAACCTACAGTTCATCGATATTCGTAATAATTAGTGGGAGTTTACGCCAACTTGATTACAACTGTTACTGTTTATAATCGTCACAAAAAAAACATTACTTCTTGGCTGAAATCGCTGGACTATAATGCAACTGAAGAATTGTTGACAGTGCTTTCATAAGAATAATATTACAACCACACACACACATACGCACAAAAACGCGTACTCAATCACGCAGACACACACACACACTCACAAACACATACATACACACACTCTTATCTCTCATAATATAGCTGGAAGTACAATATATATATATATATATATACGAGTATGAAGCTGTAAGTTAATATCCTGTATTTCCTCTCTTTTTGCTACGTCTACAGATGTAACAGTTATCGTAGTAAATAACCTATTTATCGGTTCGGAAGTGGAGAGACTGGTAATCTGTCATACAGGGTTTACCTAGTACGGATACCAGTCTCTTGCATAGACTATTTTACAATAAGTTTAGAATAAGTCATAATATACTTGTAACCAATTCTATGTAAGAGAAGAAAATAAAGAAATTATTATTATTATATTATTATTATTATTTCAATCACTACATGCCCAATGACAGATTTGACAGAAATCAAACGGTGGAGTCTTTTGTAACGATTTTAGAAGTGTAATTTGTATTTATTTTTATAATAAAATTATATCAAAAAGCTCAAAGTCAGACCAGTGGGTCTGTGATAGTGGAGGTTCCAATGGAAATAAACGCTAATTTATTAAGTACGAAGTGGATGGAGTGAATTTGTCACTAATAAGTGGAGTTGGTTGACAATTGTCAAATCTGTGAGTTCCTTTTTTTTTACTGACACCAGGGCACAGTGGATCGATCCCATACTAGCAGTAGGACATACGAATTATAACAATTTTTTTATCGAAATTTGATACGAAAAGTATGCCATCGTGTTTAAAATAAATCAATCTACAATGTTTGTTAGACGTAAAGTACTTTC
Organism: Glyphodes pyloalis; assembly: GCA_037074685.1. NCBI lineage: Eukaryota > Metazoa > Arthropoda > Insecta > Lepidoptera > Crambidae > Glyphodes > Glyphodes pyloalis. The sequence goes on from JAYKKO010000004.1 coordinate 8,075,779, forward strand.
AACATTATAGTTTAGGAGCTATCACGGTTTGATTATTTTTTACTATGGGACTAAACAGTCAAAAAATGTTTTTTCAAATCGCCCGTATATGCACGTGTTCTAGTATCGATAAATGCATTTTATTATACCTAGGGCACATTTTGTTAGAACATACTTGCTACCCCTAGCGACCACTTTTCATGTTATTTATTCATTTATATTTAATTCAAAAGCAGCTTGTTTGGCTTAGTTCTGAGTATTCATTATGTATTTTTAGGTAGGTACTAAGTGTACTAGCTATAGTAAAATATATTTTTTACAATCAGTCATCATCTTTTCAATATTAGATATATATTAGCAAATTATCGCAATAAATTAATACTAAGTATTAGATAGATGTGTCGCTTTCTCGGAATCTTGTAATTATTTTTAACAAGAGTAATTAATGAATTATTATTATCAGGGCTTCTAACTACCCGCACATTAAGAAGATATTCCTAATGTGGGTAATTAGGGGTAACCCAAAATATCGTATAAATACAAAGGTACAAGACCAATTTTTATTCATTCTGTATTTGAAGTTTATACCGCACTTATAAAATGTCTACTTTCCAAGGTTTGAGTACCAATTTGGATGTGTACGTTATTTTGCGTAGTAAAAACAACAATGACATTTTGAATTATCAGTTTCTAACAAATGAACTAAAAACATGTGCATGTGTTGAGCTCGACAGTGAAGATGAACGTAATCTGCTAGAGTGGTGTAGAAAGTTTTGCTTTCGTGTTCATCAAAGATGGAATAAAGCAAGAAATTGTCAAGTGAAATTCAGGAGTCAAAATAGTGTTTGGTTGGAAAAGGAAATACAATTTCCTGCGTTCCATAGCAAAACCACTACTAGTGAAGCAGAGGAAGAAACTTTGGCATACCCTGTTGCCGTTCCATCAACTTCACAGCAGGTTGAATCATCATCTACAACTGCTGATGCCTCTTGTTCGACATCTACTAAGGTTAGAAAAGCATTCGATTTATTAAGTGAACGCCAAAAAAGAAGACGTGTTGACAATATTCGTGCATCTAGCAGTCAAATTTCTGAAATAACCTTCGCTGCTAGCCAGGAACTAAAATTAATTGGGCAAAATGATATTTCCTACATATTAGATTACCTGATGAAGCACCCAGAAGAAGCCTCCAATTTAAGAAACGTAATTGACGGACAAAAAGTTTTGAACGATATTGCTCCCGAAAAAGCTTTGGCGCTTATTATTTCGTTGAAGCTATCAAAGTGGAGATACATAACTTTAAGAGAATTTAACATGAAAGAAGGAATAGCAAATTACCCGAGTTATTATAAAATCCAGCAAACAAAAATAGACTGTTACCCCTCAAAATGTGATATAACTATTAGCGATACATCTGCCAGAATTAAAAAACAAGCTCTTTTAGACTTAACAGCAAAAATATTAATACAAAGTTTAAATATTGATTTCGGAAAAAGTGACAATAAGGAACTTGTTCTGTTGTGTAAGTGGGGTTTTGATGGCTGTTCTGATCAAAGTGTGTACAAACAGAGAGCTTCATCGTCCAGTGATCAACATCTTTCCAGTGTGTTCATGGCGAGCCTCATTCCTCTTAGTCTTTGTTATCGTGATGGTGACAAATTATGGGAAAATAATAAACCTTCTTCGACTTATTATTGTCGTCCCATCATGTTTGCCTTTATGAGAGAGACTGAAATGAATGTGATGAATGAATTGACATCTTTTGAATCTGAAATTGCAAATCTCAAACCAACTGTTTACGAAGAAGTTTCAGTGACTCACCAACTTATTCCTACGATGATTGATGGAAAGATAACATCGTATTTGTCAGGAACTTCATCGGCAACATGTGACATTTGTAAAGCAAAACCGACTGAGATTAACAATTTAGATTTAGTGAGTGCCAAATCTACAGACCAGGATTTATACAAATATGGAATGAGTACCTTGAATGCTTGGATTCGAAATATGGAGTGTTTATTACATATTTCATATAGGTTAGATTTTAAATCTTGGGCGGCTAGAGGTGACGACAAAAAAAAGATGTTACAAGATAGAAAAAAAAATATCCAAGACGCTTTTAGGAAAGAAATGGGTCTATTATTTGACGTTGTTAAACAGGGGAGTGGAAGTACCAATGATGGAAACACAGCAAGACGTTTCTTTAATGATCCTTCCAAAACGTCAGCGATTATTGGTGTAGATGAAAACCTAATAAGGCGATTTGCTGTCTTGCTTCAAAGCATATCTTCAGGAGAAACCATTAACGTCGAAAAATTTAAAAGATACTGCCGTGAAACAGCTAATATTTATGTTACATTATATCCCTGGTATCATATGCCTTCGAGCATTCATAAACTTTTGCTACACGGAGCTGATATAATATCAAATTTATCCATAGTTCTTATTGGTGATCTCTCTGAAGAAGCTTCTGAAGCAAGAAACAAAGATTTTCGCAAATTTCGCGAATCTCACTCTAGGAAACAGAACAGCATCGCATGTAATGAGGATATACTACATAATTTATTATTAAGCTCTGATCCTGTTTTAACAAAAATCCGACCTAAAATGGACGTCAAAAAAACAAAGAACTGTTTCCAGAAGCTAAAGAGCTTCTAATTATGTCATCTCACGACTTTGATTTTGTTGATGTTCATTCTTATATTGTATCTGATGACGATGAGGAAAGCTATGATGAATCGTCTGATTCAGAATAATATGTTTGTAATTTTACAATTTACATTTTAATTGATGTAATAGTTTTTTTTATTTTGAGTATTTTATTTAACTCACTGTTTCCTTTTCATGTTTTTTATAATTTGTTGTTATTGTGTTTAACCTTGTTACTGTAGTTGCGTAATTCTGAAACTTATTTATTGTTAATAGTCTTTACATTTAATATCATAAGGTTACTTTTTGCCATTGTTTTCCTCTTGATTTGATTGATTTTTATGTTGTGAAAGTGATAGTTTTAGTGTTCCTTTTTAAGTCATTGCTGTGCCCTGATAGGGTTAATGTTGAAATGTAACCTGCTACCTACAACATAAGAGAATAATTCATTTTATTTGATCTTGTCTTGTCATAAAACAATATTCAAAGTAAATTCATGAACTTTTATTTCTTTTTCATTTAATATTTTTATATAATGAAATCTACAAAACAATACTTGTAGACACGAAATATGTCTAATTAATAAACACAGATCACCTAAAACTAAGCAAAACAAGCTGCTTTTGAATTAAATATAAATGAATAAATAACATGAAAAGTGGTCGCTAGGGGTAGCAAGTATGTTCTAACAAAATGTGCCCTAGGTATATAAGAATGCATTTATCGATACTAGAACACGTGCATATACGGGCGATTTGAAAAAACATTTTTTGAATGTTTACTCCCATAGTAAAAAATAATCAAACCGTGATAGCTCCTAAACTATAATGTTGAAAGTACTTTACGTCTAACAAACATTGTAGATTGATTTATTTTAAACACGATGGCATACTTTTCGTATCAAATTTCGATAAAAAAATAGTTATTATTCGTATGTCCTACTGCTAGTATGGGATCGATCCACTGTGCAGGGGGCTGATTCACAAATGTCGGAAACGAATCGGAAAGTCTACATTTTGGTTCTCTCCAATCAAAATGTCGAGAAAGAGATAAAAAAATAGTTTCTGAATTCGAATCCAAGTTCGACGTTTTGTGAATAGGTAACATATTCCATAGGCTGTGTATATTAATTAACAATTAAAGTTGCGACTCCCAATAAGCATGAAATAAAATACAAGCAGAAATGTACTTAAAGGAAATCTAAATGTGATATCAAAAACAAACACTACACTCACTTTAAACATAAATCATGTATTGAATTAAAAACCTAACAATTGGCTACTTGACAGTTTTTGAAAAAGTATTGTAAAATGTGCGCCCGTTCATTTTATATCCCAAGCAATTCGATTTATCTGGAAATAATCTAAATAACCAGAGAAAAATAATATTTTGTGTAACACATTTAAAAAGCGCGCGAAAACGCCTAGTCGCGTCACTGTTGCAATTATGACGTCAACGTCCTAGACAACGAACCGATACGCATAGGAACGACTTAATTAAGATAAACGGAAAATGTTTCAATAAATTCTTTATGCGATTAGAGACACAATAATTCAATTTAATCGGTAAAATAATAATTGTTTCGCCACATTAAAATAAATAATTTTCGCCGACAGCTGTCATTTCCCAATTGCAATGGTGGTTTCCGTTTCGGTTCTTTTGTTCCACAGATAAAAAAACTAAAATTTATTTTGCAAAAATAAATTACTAACTATGCTTTTAATTAAAAAGTAAAAATGTAAAATGATTACTTAACTAATAAGCTAACATATCTAACACTTTTCATATTTTATTGTTAACACTGTCAAGTAGCCAATTGTTCTCGTAATTTTAAATGTACATACACAATTTCTTCTCACATGCAATATTTAACTCTGAAGCGACTTTTTATGAATGTCATTTAATGAACCGGTTTATTCGCACCGATCTCGTTGCAGACCAAGAGATGGCTGTGTGATAATTTGGGTCGTCGCGGCAGTTCATTTAACTTTACTTTCTCTATACGTTTCGCGAACACAACCATTTTTTCTTCACAATTCCCAGACATTGTTCAACTCCAACGCAACGAACTCGTCAACTTAAGTTTTTATTTTAACAACGGCATTTCATTGCTTCTTACAGAGCAACACATTTCAAATGAGATAAAACAACAATTTTAAACTCTAACTAAACTTTTGTTAAATCACCATTGAAATAAATGGTGTGACATTTTAAACGTAGTGAATAACATCAATTATTAACCATAATGTAAGGACTAAAGACCATAAAATTCATATAATAAAAGCGAATCTACATTCAACACATTTAAATACATTCATACATAATTACATACATAATGAATATTTAGTGGAGCCCTTGCTCAGAGTAAAACTAACATTATGCTCATTGCCTACAAGATGCAAGAACTTCTACGACTCTATTAATCATATGATGTACAAGCAATGCCAGATGAGGTGGGCGTAAGACCATCACAAGCGTAGGCAAAACCGGAGAATAGTCAAATCATTTTATCTCCCGAGTTCATTGAAATGCTCTATGAATATGCGTAGGAAATTAGGTAATGACGATAACTTAATGATTTATTATATTAATACTTTCTAACATGTTATTTTTGAAATAAAATAAAAAGAGGTTTCTCTTAATCTCCATTCAATTCCTGGTAACGAATAATGATAGGATAAAAGTAACCAATATTCAAAAAACAAATAATTAATTCATAATTTCTAACAAAATTCAAATGCAGACTCATTTTACCAAAATAAAAGTTGTAAGTCTGAAAAAAGAATACTATGCGCCAATTTTATGTATTGTGTACGATGTACAGGTGAAAGTTTGTTTAACTTAGAAACAATAATTGCTACAGAAATTATGAGAATGAGTCCAATGCATGTACATATTGTGCGTGGACAATAAGTAGAACATCCGTGTCTCACTCTCAGAAGGAAAATTACTCGGACCGTAAGAAATCAATACCACTTTTTACGGGCGGTGTACTCGAATTGAGGTATCAAGTAGAAACTAGCGTATAAGCACGCGTATACCCGCTCTGTGGGTAAATTATACATGACCATGTTAGGCATAACATCCAACAAAGATATTTTTAAAATCCCTACTTATATTTCCCTACTAATATTATAAATGCGAAATTAACTCTGTCTGTCTGTCTGTCTATCTGTGTGTCTGTTACGCTTTCCTGCTTAAACCTCTCAACCGATTTTGATGAAATTTGGTATAGGTATACGTTGAATCTCAAGAACGGACATAGGCTACTTTTTATTAGAAAATAAGGGGGGACGGTTGGTAATACCACCATTTGGCACAAATATAGACTACTTTTTGTTTCGAATATTAGGGGAGAAAGGGGTAAAACCGACCATAAAAGGATGTAGTCCACGCGAACGAAGTTGCGGGCACAGCTAGTTTTTTATAAAGCATCACGCCGCACTATCGAACTTTAAATATTTTAAAGAAACAGAATAACTTAATCTCCCCTTGCGGTGTGGCCACACAAACAAAGATAATATTGATTTTCGAAATTTCAAAAGGTTTTATTCTTAAAATCTACTCTCCTACCTAAACGTAAACTTACTTTTATCCTGTTTACTTCATATCATCATCACTGCCATTAACTTAATGACATTTAAGTATAGTTTTTGAACAAAGAGTTAAATGCATTAAAATTCTTAGAAATACATTAATAAACAAACATGTATAATATTTAAACATGTTACGCCCTACTAGGTCTCGTATCCGAGGTTGAAAATTTAAAGATAACGTATATAGTTATATCTCATTTACGCAAAGATTGTTGCAGATAGTAAGATTAAGATAACAATGCAGTTTGCAGTGACGTCACTTCGCAAACTACATAAACGTCGGCTTTAAATGAGAATAACATGGTAATTAAGGTGTCATTAGATGCGAGCGACCATGAATTATTTAATTGAGGTTAAATCAATTGTGCTAATTAACATAGTGAACCTGCAAATACTAAACAAATTGAATAAAAAAGTGCGATGCACAAGAAAACTATTATTTTTCGGATTAAAATCATTCAAAAAATCATTACGCAATATGTTACCTAAATATACACTTATCTTAATCACAAATACCAAACGTAACAGATTTGGAACCAAATGTGAAACAAAGTTAAATAAGGCATTAAGAGAACTGGGATATATTTTGGGAGACGTTATTTTGAAAACGCGTAGTTTAATACGAGATTCACACGTGCTTCCTTATTCCGCGTTGACATAAATAAGTATAATATGTATTTTACTAAAGAATTACCTTTTTTGGGGCATAATATTATAAAAATTAAGTAAAAGAATCAATGTGGAAAAGGTCCCGTACTGGTGTTATACGCACCATGTTACAAATGAATAAAGAGGGGTTATCCCTTTATCTACACTAATACTATAACGAGGCAAGATTAGTATTTTTATGTGTGTAACGAATAAACTCAATATCTACCGGATCATTTCAACAATAATTTCACTATAGAATGCTACGTTAGTCCAGATTATAAGAAGCTTTAAATAAAAATAAAAGTCTATGCGGACGAAGCCGTAGGCATAAGCTAATTGTTTATAAAATTGCATTAAAATAAGGAAGGTGAGACTAACTAACACGATTATCTAGTAAACAGACCACTGAGTAGCGTATGATCAAAGGGTGAAGGCAATCCAGTGAAAAATAGTGAAACTCACTGGCTACATGACAGCTTCGTTAACGTTTAAATGTTAAAAGAGTTAGTTTAAATATTTAAAGACTCGCTGGGTATTAAAACTTGTAGACGTGACTTTTAAATAACATTTCATGTGTGACTTAATCACGAAAATACAGTTGATAAGATCCTAATAAAACTTGTACTGTCATATTATGACCAATACAGACGAAAAAAGGTTAAACAAGAGTTTTACTTGGGACCTCTTTCAACTCTTTTATAATAATATTTTATAGAGTATGTATAACAATCACACATCAAAAAATAAGCTTACATTGCCTCTTTTAATTACCTTTGCAAACTCGTGTCTGGCCAAATCCTGACTGTTTTACTTAGCAAGTGCTTTCACAACTCACACGTAAACTCTACTCAATGTTCATATTTGTCAGTCAGAAAAAAAATGCATGTCTATTTGTGACATGACACCCATGATGGTAGTAAAAGGATAGGTGCTTTTATTTAAATAAAATAAACTGAAATGTAATTAACAGAAAATAGATGTCTATTGCAAGCGATTGGCATTGACATCACTCTAGTGTGTCCAGCGCTTTTTGAAATTCGCAATGGGACGTTAGAAGTTTCCTACCAAAAAGAACTTGAGATCTTCTCCGCTCTAATTTTAATTGTACACACTTTTAATACTACGTTTAGTGTTTCTATTCAAATCTATAAGGCTTAACCTCAAGTTAACAAGCAACCTACAAGAGCTTAATCATGCTAAAATAAATGTCTATATTATCGACACTAGACTCGGACTTTGCGATCAAATGTAACAAAAGAAGATATTTAAAAGATACCGTAATGTGATTTTTAATGCTTAATTTATTGTTGTTTAAAATGATTTCTTTTTTTTTCTCCCATGTTACCGCACCCATATACAAACTATCTGCATGACCCAAGGGTTGACTGGTAGAGAATGCCCCTAGCATTAAGTCCACCTGTTGTACCTATTTGTGCAATAAAGTTTTTAAATAAATAAATAAGAAGACATATGCGTAGAAAATAATTATTACTGCATCTCCACCATAATGTGTTGAACAAAGACAGTGATCGCGTCGAGACAGCAGCAGTTACGCAAATGTATGTTTTGCATGCAACCTGATGCATTAAAGGAACTACGTGTGATACATATTATCGTGAAATGGTTCCAACAAACGAATGATGATACGGCGAGGTGCTATTGCGAACGTGAGAGTATTATTCGATCTAGACAAACGTCATCGACCTGACCACCAACATTTATCCTATTAGAGGTAACACGAAATATACAATATGTTCTTCAATTGTTGTTCGATTACTGGCTTCATTTAGACGCCAGTAGCATTTACGGGGCTGACAGCACGCTATCTGAAGGCGCCATGCAGAGTTATGTAGCCCCACTGATAGCTTCGATACTAAATCAATAGTCTGTCGCTCATCGCCAAAGAACTGAACTCGTTCACTAACCTCATATCTATTTTATAACAAGTCTATAAATAGTTTTAATCACCTCAGCCTTTCTGCGCAACGATAAATTTCTCCAGATGTCGCGGGGACTGCTCCATCCAACTTTAGTTTTATCAGTTCCGCTGTCACCGACGCTGCTAGCACATCTATTTATCTTCGGCTGATGTGCAACACCGTTAGCCAAAGCCCGATTTGCCATTCTGTACACATTCAAATAAACGACGACACCAAAAACAACACAGCGGAGCCCGACGATGCTTTACAAAATTCTCACACACTTCAACAGATTTAAAAACATGTGGATAAAAATATCACATCACTCGAGAACAGTTCACATGCATACCGCGTAACTTGAAGGCCTTTTACTTTTCTTAGTGCACTATTGATTCAACACTGTTACAACAACGAACCATCTGTACGTTAGATCGAAACAAAAGGCTTTACATTAATTTATTACTTGAACTATGACATGACGTGACGAGTGCTCCTTATAAAGAGCAATAGAAATGTGTTTTTAAACAAATAAGCTGTTGTAATATGAAGCACCATTCACGACTGTGTCAGTTTGAGGTTAAGTTACTGGCGATACCGGCTGCCGGCTGGCGCGCGGGGCAACAAGCGCGTCGCCTCACTGACACACGGGGCGAAAATTTGCGCGAGTTCACTTATCGCATCAACATTGATATCACAAACCTTAATTAACTCATAATCACTGTACAACATACCGTAAAATAGTTTAAATTCCTGTGCTATCATGTGACTTTTCAGAATGAAAAACTTTAATAGGTTTTTAAAGAAAAATGCAGTTAAGGGAAGTTTAAACTCGTCTGTTTCTTTAAAATACTATAATATTTGGGACTACAGATTATCTTCTACCATTAGATTAATTATTTATGAAACTCTCATATATTTTGACGACGTAGCTTTTAGAGCGCTATGCACAGGATATTTTTCAATATTTGAAACTTATCCAAATAAACAAAAATATCTTGGACTCCTCAGCTTTCGTCACAAATTATGACCCTTTTAAATATTTTTGAATCATTAGTTACATGACAAGGTTAAAAAAATAAGATTTTAGTACAATTTATACAAGTGTCTGGCAGCACAGTGAACAACAAGTTCCAAATTTTGTGGTAGAAAAAACCAGCAGAATTCACTACGTGTGGATAGCACCGCGGTTGCTCAGGTACGGCTCGAGTTAATTATGACTATAACTACGTATAGCAGCAAAAGGATCCAACCCGTCACACTTATGCCCACCAGACACACAAAAGCAAGGGCCAATCGTTCCAAAGAACGTAAACTTAAGATCGATCAACACATTTTGAGTCTTATCTGCCAGTGGAAAGGTCGGGATTGAAACGCATTCCTCGTGTGGTTAGCTTTTTGTGCATCGCGTTGAACAATGCAAGAAGAGAACGTGCCCCAACCGCTTTTGCCGGTTAGTGAAAAACTTTGAACTAAATCCGTTTTTAAAGAAAAAGGTTTCACAGACACGATTAAATTAAAGGCGACGCAATTATTACAGTCACAATTGTGTTGACATTCTGTCATAAATTCATCAATAAATAAACACAAAGCATATCAACGTAGCTTTCTCAACGCGCCCATTTGCCGATAAGACAACTGATAACGAATTCCTAGGAAACGGTTGTCTGTAAACAAAACGATAAACCTTCAGAAAATAATGTCAATGATAAAGAACGATTATTTTATCTCGGTTGTCTAACAATTATCATTTTGAATGCATTGAACAGTGTTTCATGAGGAACTTTATGAATGAGGTATTATAAACCATCCGGTGTGGCGTAATAATTTATTCAAGTACATCGAACCTGAAGTCTTATTAGGACATATGTGTGAATGCGTTTGAACGCACTTAAAAATAAACCGATTTTTATTTATTTGAGAAACCCGCAACAGTTAAACAGACGGACAGACGATGCAGTGAATTTAAAAGTAGTAATCACTACCTGCAGACAGAATGCGAAATTTTAAGTTGCGTTTTGTGGAATTAACCACGTTTTGTGCAACTTTTGAATATCAATATTTCGTCATGGTCATATGTACGTGCCGCATATAAATCCACTAGCAACTTCGTATCCGTAGAATTAGTAACATTCTAAAAAGCTAAATACCAAATGAAAGAAAAAAAACCAATAGAAAGGTAAAAAACCATATACCTCCACACCATCTAGCAAGCAATTTAAAATCTCTTCTTAAAAACTTCGAACCTCCTTTTTATCCCCTTAGGGATTTTGTAAAATCCTTAGTGAATATATATACACCTTAAAAGGCACATACCTTTCAAATTTCATGTTTAAGTGTATGCATCATAGTGTCTAAAATTTCATGATTAATCAGTGATTGGCGAATTCTATTGTTTTGATGAGCAGTATATATATTATTTTTTAATGACTTGTATTTGCATTTTGAATCAGATAATATAAATTTGTAAAACCGTTCAGTGTGAATATTTGTAAACATTCAATATGGAGCTCCAAGAAGTCATAACTTAAATTGGGTTCCAAGAATTTTCAGGTCAGGGTGCGACCGTGAAACAGTTAATGTCTGTTTAGTGAATTCGACACATGCGAGCAGAATGGCCGCCGATGCAGGAGGTTATTTTTAACCCTGTAGACATGGGGTCAGTCACCCGCCCAACCCCTCCCGCAACCCGAACCAGTCCTATCACATGAGGAACTGCGTGGGAATATGGTAGAATGCCAGCCATATCCTTACAAAGAAGAGGATAAGACAAAACGGCAAAAACAAACGAAATATATACAGATGCTAGTCACGACACAAACTGTCGTGGATAAATCGTGATCGTGATCCTTTCTGATTATGTGCAACGAAACGTTCAAAGGTAATATGATGGGAGATTTGAAACCATTTTACGCAGAATATTTATTTTCATAAAAAAAGAAGATAATAGCCCACTTGTATAAATTATCTCTAAATAAATTAAACAGTTTTCAAACTTTTAACATTAAAATTTGTCAGAAAGAATTGGAACTAATCTTTTAAAACAAAAATATGTTACGCCAGTAACAGTACTGGACTATTTGGACGAAAAAGTGATCAGGAAGATTTTTCTAATAATACTACAATGTGACAAAATCAGATCTCACCATAGTTGTTTGCAAGTCTTCCACTAGTTATGGTATCATATTAAATATTTTTCTATTTAATTTTACTTTTACCTATTTTTATAATTTATTGTAAACTAGTAGGCTGATATCAAGTTCGACAAATTGCCTTTGCAAATGCATTTCAGAATATCATACATTTACAACATAAAGTTCTAGTTAAAAATAAAACGCAACAAGTATTCAGAGCATGCATAACAGGCTTTAAACAAGAACAACTAGGTACCTATAAGAAGTAGTCTCCAACTACCTGAGCTATCGTGATGTAATACAGTAATACAACACCTGACACGGTTATGGCATCAATGTACTTGAATGTAAACAAAACCATACAGAGCCGTGCACAAACGCAATATCCCTACAATAATTACCCATCATCACTTGTAAGGAAAATTTCTCAACGTCATTCATTTCTAGTAAAGCATGTACAAAAACTCTTAACCAAAATTGATCAGGAAGTGTTCAACTTAAGACGAATAAAAATATAAAAGAGGGTTGACCGTACCAAAACAACGAATACTCCCTATTTCGGGGTGCGCCAACTACGATTAGGGGAATATTTTAAGGGTGAAGGATGTGTCGCAAGGGGACTCACCGTAGCCGTATCGGTGAGGGTGACGGTAGCAGAGGTGGGCCCGCCATTTGGACCAGCAGCGATCAAAGTTGAACCAGTCGACACCTGATTATTTGAACTCTGTTCGATTATGCGCTGCCGCAAAGCCAATCGTTCCAAACTAGCTAATCGATGTGAACCACCAGTTCCTTCTCGGTCGCGATCACGCAGACCAGCTGTCGTGCTCCCAGCACTAAAGGAGCCACTGTATTTCGGCAGTGTCGGCGGAGGCACAGGCCTCGCTTGCCCACCGCGACCTAGCAGGGAACCTGTGGAGGTGTACGCGTAACTGCTTGGAGTTCCAAGAGTCGCAGTACGCGGAGCAGCACCGATCCCATTGAGGGGTCCACCGGCACTGTTGACGGCGCCTCCATTCACCGTCGTCGTACTGCCGTTCATCTCCTTGGATTATTTTCCGTCATGCGAACAATATCACACACTGAGTCACCGAGTGCGCACTACGATCCGATCGCGAGTTAAAGCGATTGAGGTAGGAGCGTACAAGCCGGGTGCCCGTCGGAGGCAGTTTGACAGCTCGAGCGGCGCGAGGCGCGCGGGCGGAGTCGCGCGACACCCCGCACTCGACGCCGCCGTCGCCACTCGCCACCGCCGCGCCGGTAGACCCCACTGGATCTCAGGATTTTTGCTACACAACTGCCCGACTAGAGGGTTGAAATTGCATTGCTGTAGTCTCAGTCAAGGTCAACAGATAGACATGTAAATAGTCGTAGACGTACGACGAAATAGGACGTCTGCAACATAAACCTAAATTGGTATTTTAATATTAGATCCGCACTGCACCTTATTAAGGTAAAAGAGACGTTTAATCGAGATAATGCGTACCTATTTACCTAGGTTCCTAATTTAGTTTTGGCCTATTTAGTGAGTGATTTTTTATAAAACTTTAGTAGATTTTTATTGTAAATGTTAACCGACATTAAAAATAATGTAAAAATTAAACAAAGGTTTTTCATTAAATTTGTTTTAAAAGATTAAGATCCATTTTTTTTACAAATGTCTTATGATGCTCCAGGTGCATTTCTGAAGTGAGTGTCAAGTATTTGTGTTTTTGTAAGTGAGATAAGTATATTCTATTGTTTTTTTCGGCTTTGGAAACTACAAAACATGATATTAAAATGCATACTTGTTAGATTTTAACGCTAAATACCAGAACTCTTAATGCCTGTTTAATGACGACTGATGTATGTAAATTGACAAATGTTAATGTTAAACGATAGAAATATCTAAATAAATCAGTGCACAACTTATTAGTGTGCACCCGTATAGTTGGCTAAATTAGTTTGTTTCGCAAATTTGGCAACATTCCTTGTCGGTGACAGCTTCACGTACAATCCTACACGTACTAATATTAAAACGCGAAAGTTTATGAAAATATCTCGTTTTTTTATTTTTCACGCAAAAACTATTTAATGGATTTGGATGAACTACGACCAGCGACTAAGTTTACATATGAAGCGATGGCTGGAACATACGTCATGCTGGTGCACCTTTGGGGAATGGTCTGCTCCAGCTTACCTCTCGAAAGGAAATACTTACTTGAGTACTTAATTGTTTCATCACTCATCAAAACAAAACTATATGACTTGGTCCAAAGTGAGCTATAAGTTAGATACCGATACTGTAACTGATCTGCTGAGTTTCTTACCGGTGTCTTCTCGCTAGATATAGGTTCCGAACCGGAAGTAGAATCACTTTGTATTGTATTAAATGACGATTCAAAAGTGTTATATGTAACCTACTTGAATAAAGAAATATTTGAGTTTTAGTTTGATATATAGGATAACTTTTTATCCCGAAATGGAAAATTGAAAATAAATTAGCAGATATGAAACAATATTTAAAACGATTACTTTCACGGTTCACTACTTAAGTGCTCTTAAAAAAAACATCATATGAGGCAATAAATCAATCAATCGTTTTAGATAACGAATCGTAAAATATAGGATTAAGAAAGCCATATAGGGTCCCAAAGCGTACATTATAGGTTCCTTTCTATGTCATCAGTTCATCAATGCATTCAATAGCAAAAGGAAGTGACAGTTAGTTCATCGACCTGACTGACCCGAAGACGTACCTAGTCGAAGCGACTCGTGGGCTATTAGCGGAAGTGCTTTTTAAGGTATAGTGAACACTTGGCGTCCGTCGGTACATTGCACGAACAGTCGCGAATGCCATTATCACGAAACTGTCTACTCGATGGAACCACCAACATGTTTCTATTTAGCCTAGCGAAGCGTGAATTGTTTTTCAATAGAGGAAAGCACGTGTTCGTTACATGTGTCTGCGATGTCCAGCGATCGACCGCCTCACCGCGCAGGCGCGCCCGCACCCTCAATCCTATCGTCTGAACCCTCCGGTGCATCGCGCATTACTCGAGGCCATGCTTCTAGTTCAATGCCAAACCCCATTGAGAACCATTTTATGGGCCAAGACGAAATTTGGTGTCACTTTCTGCTGCACATTGAACCGGTCCGTATAGAAAGTTTACAACGCAAACTGACGTTTCAGATCATAACAACCTCATTTTGTATTTACACTAAAATATTATGCTATTGGTTTACAGAGAACTCACAAATGTATTTAAACAAGAAACATAAATATATAACGAAGTAACATACTGGACGTGTCAGGAAGAGTTAGGACTTTAATTAAAAGTTCAAGTGGAGACTTGATGAAATTCTAATAAGAAGAAAGCAGACGAAAATTTTATTTTTAATACATCTGTTAGATTAACCAAAAATATGGGACACGTATTTTTGCCTTTGCTACCTAATCAAGCAATAACGACACTTCTATAGAATTGAAATGTTAAAACACAAAGAAAATACTTCTTGTCATGCAAATAAGAGAATAAAAGAGAATGAGTTAATTAATATCTGTAGTAATGCCGTATCTGATTGAATCAGTAAAAAGTCATACAAACTTGAACAAAATTATTGTAATGAGAATAGATTCTAAACCACATTATAATTGTGAAAAAGATTGGAAGACCAGTGGAATAAGATACAATAACGCCATCTAACGCAATATCAATGCAGCACTTCAATGTATTGAGTGCACTGCTACACCCACGAGCAATATAATCATACTCGCTCGGACATAATTGCTTTATTTTGCACTAGATGGCGTTGATGCTATATTAAAGGCTCTAATTCTAGACACATATTTAAGTAAATATGACGCTATAGAAAAACAAATGAATACTTTTTAAGGGAGGTTTCAACAAATTCACATAAAACATTTATATCATTGCCACACTCAAATAGTTCAATAAGTAACTAATGACGTTAATTACTAGTTTGGAGTACGCTAGTGTAGTACAATAATATTAATATCCCACTGCAGTACCAAGGCATCCATCATTGAAATCAAGTCATAGTTACAATAATGGAATTTAATCACCATGATTTACAAAAACTTGGGTATCAAAAACCTAAGCTTTATTCGAAAAACTTGTAACATACTGAACAACCGGAAAATCAGAACACCGACTCGTACTTAAACCACTAGAACTGCTACACCATCGAGAAATTTAGTGATAAAACTTAATTCTGTGTATTAATTTTGCGCAAGTACACTGTAAATTTGTATTTATGTGTACATAAAATGTAAATAACTTTTGCCTTTTTATAATTTTCGGGGACTTTTCATACCAAGTATCGCATATCAGGTGTTATGACTAAGAAACTAATTCTGCGCTATCTATTGAAACTTCAAACAAATCTCAATTCCAATGAATAATGCAAGTGAAAGTACTGATATCGATTCTAACGCTTCTCAATATTGTGATAGGCGAGCAAAGTTATAATTTACAATGAAAGCGAATTACCGTCCAGCGAGCACACGCCACGATCTCCACTGGGATGTGTAGTAAGAAGTGTGTTGAACCGTAAACATGTTGAAAGATATTATAAAGATGTAGTTCTGCATGGGCATAACGACCTATAAAAACCGTAAACAAAAGCCAACAGGCGCGTAATTACATCTATGTTTAGACAGTATTCTCTAAATAATTATCTTGTCAATTATTTTATCAGGAAGTAAAGTGAAGTAGCATAATTATATTATGACAATTTTTTTGGAGCTTCTAGAATCTAGATCATAAACGTAAAAGAATATTAGGTCAGAATGGCTCAACTTTTGGCACCTTAAAACTATTTAAGATATCGACATGCATCGATGAATAAGAAGGCGAGCACATCTGTTGTACTGAATACCAGAAGCGAAGCAGGATTTATACATCAGGGTAACTTTTTCAAAATAACCAGGTGGGCGCCAGAAAAATTTTTGGATTGCTTTCATATCTGGCTATAATAGAAGTTTTAAGAGTTGATTGGGTACATTTTTGGGTAATTGAAAGCACAATGAACCAACATGTATTCTTTTTCTGTATATAGTTAAACATTTGAAAGACAAAACATTTTCTGACTGCTATAACGCTAATTATATAAAAGATTTATCAAAGATAGTTGAATGTAGTGCGTTGTCTACTCAATGCCGGCGAACATCGCTAAATCGAAACATATGATGATTGAGTCGGCATGCAGTTGGCACGCTTCATTAAGTAATTTATGTTGCAGACCACTGATGGTATTCACGATTTTGTTAAAATATACTAACTTTCGAGATGTGTATTAACATTCGTTTGCGTGGTCAAATCACAAAAATGCAGCATTATAGGCGAGGCAATGTTTCGAAACGTACAGTTATCTTTGAGCATACCATACCCTTACAGATAACAACTTGTTAATATGTATACACATTAACTGTGATAAACATTTTTAGGTTAGCAATCACCGAAGTACTAGTGAAGTTGACCATAAGACCCTAATTCTTAAAATGCGTGCGTCAAGACTAAGTAGAACTAGGGAAAACATTACACATACATGACAAACTGGTAATTCATATTCAAAGCTAAACAAAGAATAGGCAAACTAACAATACCTATTCAAATGGACAGAGGCTCCAGCACTTAGTGTTTATCTTTAGTATTACTTGTCGTAGATAAATCAAGTAGGTAAAGTATGTGTTTCGTGGTTTATCAATGTACACATATAATAGTGCAAGGATGGAAATGGCTGAACAGAACGTGCCGTTTGACCAAACAGGCACGTGCGATAGCACCAACACGAAATGTTTCTAAAACAAACCCCAATATACAAAGCGGCGAACGTTTACAACTCGACGGTTCGTCGAAATCAAACTGGTAATAGAATTAAACCACGTTATAGACGAAAACTGTTCCACTTGAAACTCACATTTTAAATGCGTTAGAAGAATATAGACAATAGGTGCAAATATTTTTAATGGGACCACTCATTCAACGACGATGTTAGTAGACAATTATGTAATTACTGAAACCAAACACAATGCATCAAACGCATTACGACACCAACAGAATACGTCCCACAGGTAACCGATAACATCTTTTCTATGAACGCCGCAAAATGAAGCTTCAATGGTAATCCTACGCAATCTTGATGAATGATTCGAACGTCTCGCCCACAAAAACACATGCGCTAAAGAATTAAAAAGTTTAACATGTGGAGGTTCTAAATAGGTACATTAAAGAGCACATCAATGCCAGACACCATAGTTTGCAACACACTGTAGTATTGGAAATAAGTATTAGTCACGGCAGTTTACCGAGGTAACAGGAAAACCAAGAAACTAACGATAAATATTGTTGTCATGAACTATTAACAGGATTCAAGACACCATAAAATCCCAATAAAAACTGATGAAGGCGAACCTAATTAACACTAACGTGATTTAATTAATTATGTTTTAAGTAATAGAACAATGTGTACCCGATTACAGCAAATGGCATTGTGCTGCAAAGATAAGAGACAGCAGTTAATTATTTACTGACAATAGACAGTACACAGTTAAGATACAGCAATGCATGCAAACGTATATAACACTAAAATGTAGCATTTCACTGTGCTACTTTAATTCATATAATATTATTTTAAGATAAATAAAATGTTCACACGAAATTCATGGTAGATTTTAGTTAAATATAATTGCTTACTAGTAATAGTCAATTGATATTGATTGATCCTGTTCATGTACAAGATCGCATTGAACTAAAGAAGATTTGCTTGCTCTGAGGTACATGTTATTTTAAATAGGCAAAGCCTTACCTGTTCCTTGGTATCACTATTCGGTTTATATCGAGCTAGAACCGGTCTGTTCCTGGACCTGTTCAGTGGCGAATCTGACACAGAAGTCATTGTTTATCACTGAGGGGTGAAGGTTTCACAACACAATTACACTTGTCCGTAAATTAATTTGAATGCTATTAATACAACAAAATGCTACCGACCACTGTTCAAGAAGGAAACATACTGTTACAATTACAGCAACATACGCCACTAGCAAAAACGATAGCACATTTTTCCGTCGACAAATCACATCCGGAGGAGTGTAGAGCTCGCCCGTCTGAATCAACCGATTACAACAACCACCGCACCCGGTTCGCTAAACGCTAACACTGATAAAGGTTTATGGATCCTAATAAACAAACACTATTCTGACTCATAGGATCTCAAGATTTTTCTCAAGCTATGTGTAATCGTTTATTCGAGGCTTAGAAATGTATGCAAATTCTAATTATACCTATGTATAATGCAATCGGCGTGCTTTACCATTTAGTTACCGTCCGGGGAAGCAAAAATAGTCACATCGGTTCATTGGAATGGAAAGGGATACGACCACAAATAGTGCAACCGAGGAAACGCGCGCGACAAACACCCGAGAATAATGGTGAACAAGTAGTAATGTTCAATAACAAAAACAACAAATTCACAATGCAACGACCGCTCGCCGATTACAAATTCGCTTACTGAAACAACGATAGCAAAATGCTCGTCGAGGATAACAAACGCGTTCGTCACTGCAGCGATGTGCAAGTGTCGCGCTGGCCAGCGCGGACCATAGGGACACCGATATCGGTGTCACGGTGCTTGGTGGACGCCCGACCAGGGCCAAATAGCGGTCGCGAATTCCATCTCGTAATTCACGCACGCAACACATACGTGCTCAGTGGACAAACGGTCCTGCGACCTAATAAACTCGGCATCGATATCACTTGTCACAAATTATATTAACAATAATTCACAATGATTTATATGAATTGAGAATGCCCTTCATTGGACTTTACGTAGAGTGAAGTTGGACCCAACGGAATTTTCTATTATTGATACAGTTTTTACTTACCGCTGATCATTCCATTGTTGACGAATCGGCACATGTAACAATAAAAACACAGAATTATCAAAATGATTGACATAATACATGTTTAAATTTAAACGTAGGATATTTGAACAATCACCAAAAAAATGTTTAATCACTTTATACTGTCAACTAATTACAACTGATGAGACAGTATTTATTTTTTGATTGCGTCAAATGCACCGAAAAATTATGTAGGTAGGTACTATATTACGTACCCAAACAAGGAAGACAACATGTACCTACGTCCTCAAGACTGTCTGTGCTCATGTATTCTACTTCCATTAAGGTTTCTGACTAAAACCGTGTCACGGTTTATGGACAAGTTAAAAAATAACACAAAGTTACTAAATGGCACGCACGTACGTTTGATATAGTAAGGCATACTGTTGTAAATTATTGATCGATGGAGTGAATCACTGGTCCTGTATGCTAGCATTGTTTTTGAATCCCGATTGTTTTCAATTTCGATCACGCACGTCGTATACATTGGTGAAAGAAATTAAACAAATGACGCTACCAATAAAACATCAATAACAAATAAATTGATCTTCATTTAACACTGCGACGGAATTGGCAGCAAGCATAGCAATTCAAAATTGCGATCAGTTGCGCTTACCTATCCAAAATTTTAATAAAGATTGCGCTTGAGAACTCTTTACTAGTTTTAACACAAATTAAAATTTGAAAAGATTCAAGGCTGCACCGAATACATAAGTACCGAGTAAACTGTAAGAATTTCATCAATATAATTGAAACTTTCTTACATGAGAGGCATGAATTGTCCTTCGTTTCCATCGTCGATTAGGTAATTTCTTACTTATTACGATTCTTCAGCAGATAATAACAAACTTTCATAATTCTTTCAACCGGCTATTACGACCGTCAACCACACATTGAGTCACTTTAAAATTTGTTGAGTTATCGACAAACAAATAAATCAACGACCCCGTTACCGTCAAATATTTACAGCGAGACAAAGTTTAAATTGGTGGAGATACGAGACAAACGCATGGCTAGATGTTTACGTGTGGCGAGTGTGCGTAGCGGTGACGGAGAGCAGGCGGCATGGGCGCCCGTGCGCGGGTACTGAGCTGCATTCGCGGGCGGACACCGCGCGCAATTGCACCACAAGCTATTTCAATACATACAGGGAATTCGCAAGTCGGCAGATTCCGCTGCGTCGAGGTGGCCACGCGCCCTCTGAGGTCAAACACTTGCATCCACCAACGGCCATACATAGCCATTTGATGACAAATCGTTCTGTTTATGTAAAACACTACTACCGAGTCCGGTTCCGTTTATATTTAAAACACCACTAGATCGAAAGCTAGGTAAGATACATTCATACAATACAAACTGAAACACAAATGGAAGACCTATCGGAAGCAAACCAAGTTAAAACAGTTATGTACGTAAACCGGAAAAATAAACTTGTCTCGTTTTTATATTTTCAGTTCTTTAAGATACTTTGATCGATTCTGATTAACTTCTTTTGAATCTTGTAAACTGATTAATCATTGAATATACATTTCGAATGCTATTGCTGTTAAAGCTAAATTTTGGATATCATGTGGTGTTTCCTTCGTAACTCATTATTGTACTCAACATGTGGGATAGGCGGGTCTTGAAAATCTGAAGTTCATGCACGTTTGGTAAAAACTGTAAAGGACCTGTCCGAAAAAAGGCAAGGAAGTCGACCAGATTTTCTATATTGAGTACCTTATAACTATATATGCATTCCGTTTCCGCTGTCTTGTAAAATGGTCAAAATCAGTATTTTTATAATAATTCGGCCTTCGTCTGTACGAACTAACTAACTTTTAACTAGCATTTTTTGTAACTCTTGTACGCTCTACAATTACTGTTTTAACTATACTGCAGAATGCGTACGTCATTCAATAGAAAAGGTAATAAATTTAGGAAATGAAATTAGATTTTTCCTCTTTTCTCGTATCTGTAAATAATGAAAAAAAGTAATATTTTCAAACTTGAAGAGCGTATTGACACCTACAATTTCTTTTTTCTTCATAAATTAAGATCAAGACCCAAGGCAATACAGTTCAAAGGGTCTGGTAACTAAAAAATATTAACTTATATAAAAGCCAATACAAGTAATGAAGTGAAGATATAATAAATACTCTTTTTTTGTATTCATGTTGGAACCTTCCATCGTTTTCATAGTATTTTAGACAGTTGTCTCAACTCTATACGAAGGTGATGAACAGAACAAAACCATTAATATTTTGCGAATTCACCGCTTCACAAAGTCAATGAAGACAATCAACGAGACGACAGCCGGTCGAGATGAGAGATGGGTTATGTTACCTAAGTTTTAGTAAAGATCCCTAATCTTTTCTAGTAATAAATATAGCCTATGTTTCTCAGAGTGCATGTACCTTTTCAATGGTGAAATGTTTTTTAAACCGGCAAAATAGTTCTTGAGTTAATGTTTACAAAAATCCACACGCGCCCAAATATACAAATCTTTCCTCTTTTTTAAAGGAATTTAGGCAATGCAGTTTCATTACCTACGTTACGTATTTAAATGACAAGTCAATATAAAGTCGGACCGATTCATTTCGTATGATTGCAATAGGTTACTTTGGACTCCAATCACTTTATTTCAATTAGCAGGCTATTCAATACCCATTAAGCATAAATGTAAATGAACACAAGGCAGCAAAAACCGAAATGTTGTTTGTCTTGACAGACCAGTATTTATTTTTTATAAAATTTTAGCAAATCAGGGTAAGGTGATTTCAACAACGATTTCAGGCGTTCAAAAGTTTTACATTATGTACCAAGATATCCACGTAAAAATCGTTAAACGGAGCAAGAGAGTTTGATATAATGATAATATAGATAATAAGTATGTAACGTTCCATAATACTACTGCGCAAACAAGACGCGTAAGAAATCCCACCCACATACGAAAGACGCCATAAACCACCTATGCAACCGATATATCGGCGAGGCTTTCACGAAATTTGTGAGCTCACTCCTCCTGAGGGTCAGTTCTATTCGTGTGGAAACACTCTCGATAGAAACTTATTTCACAGACCTCTCGTGACGTTGTGAAAAGTATGCAAAAACCGTGGCCGTGAACTGCCAGCCATCAAGGTCTAAGTAACAATATTTTTGTCCGCGTGGACACTTTGGGTAAGTAAATAACGAACCGCAAGCGATGGTGTCGATTACATAGAGACACGACTTCATGGCGGTCAGGTTCCGCGCCGGGATGAGGTCACACGCTCCGTGAGCACGAGACAATGAAGCCCACACCAAGAAACTACATATACTATCAGTAGAACAACCACAGTAGAATATATAAAGGCAGAGATCTCCGTACTGTCCATGGTATAATAAAGTTCTTACGAACACTCGAGACAAAATTAGAAATTTAAATTAAAGAGCATCTCAAATGCAAACTTCGTGCTCCCATTTTGCCGGCACATACTGCATGCCTTTCAGATTTAGAGCCACCAACATATCAAGACAAGAAAATAGCTAACCTTAGTCAATGTTGCAGTATTTTCGAAATGAGCGTAACACACTCAATTTGAAATGGGCATAGGTACATGACGGAGGAACGTCACAGTAACATCGACACGGTACTCCACATTTGCTCATGTTAAACGCCTTGATGCATGTCTGACAAGAGGCATTTACAAGTTATATTTGATTTAAAATTGTCCTTCGGAATTTCGGCCAAAGCGATACGAAACTCATTGAGATCAGCCAAAATCAGACAAAAGATCTTGCTGCCTAATGCGAAAATAAAATTTGCGATTACACATTAGATTTTTTTTAAATGCATTTAAAGCATCGCTACTAAATAAAGTATTATTACAAAAATCAAAATCCGCATCTGTGGAACTACAATATGAAAGAGTATATGCCTTCTTTTGAGAATGTTTAGGGTCAGAAGCACAACATAACTTAATCATTTATTGGTAGCAGATGATTCCAAGGTGACGGTCGTTAAAAACTATGGTATATGACAATTTTGACAGCATCATATCGTCCGAGTTACTAAATCTTAAGAGTTAGAGCTCTAGAAAAAGTTAAACAGCCACTGGGCAGTGACAGTCATCTATATTATAAACGCAACTCGAAATACAACACACGAAAATATATTCAGGTCCAAGTAAGGCACGTTGCATTATCTTGCAAGTACTTCTAGACTTAATCAAGAAAATACACAAATTTAACTTTATCAAGAAAAAATCTTTGTTTTGGTGTATTGGATCATTCTTGGAGAGCAGCATTGACACATTGAACTTGATTCGCAGTTGCATTGACAGTAGACATTGGTACCCATGGTTTACTTTGACAATTTCATGAATAGCAACTGCTTCATTATACATGTCTGCTCTCTTTAAGCCTTGATGCGGGATAAAAAGCATTCTAACTCTAATTGTAATATCACCCCAAAAGAAAATAAATTTTATGCCTTGCTGGACTGTCCCAGTGGCAGTTCTGTGCCTTTCTCAGTCTCCTGGTCTTTCCAGAGCTGGACATACATAACAATTTGTCAAGAACGACAACTTGGCAATTTTTTTTTATCTCCATTATTATCGTGGCTGGGTATTTAGAGGCGCTCACTGAGACCTAAATGATGCATTCTAATTTTAGGTCTGCTTGCTTATATTTTATAGCATATCCTTCTTCCTGCAAAGTATTCTTCCATGGAAAACTTCAGATATAATTTTTTTAAACATAACCTTGGAAAAATATTTTAAACTAGATGGAAATCCGGCTTCGCTCGGGTGAATTCCGGTGAAAAACCTGATATATAGTGCGAGTCGGATTCGCGCACGAACTATTATCTATTCAACATTAGACACAATTATTTATTTTTGAACTAAAAATGTAACAAAATATTCTCTGAATATTTTAGGCGTCTTACAACAGTCTTTATTAATATCGAGCGAAAAAATTACGTTTGTTGCATGGGAACCCCCTATAATAACAATTATTATTTTAGTATTTGTTGTTATACTCGTATCTCGATGTTATACTCGTATCTCGATGTTATACTCGTATCTCGAAGAAACGGCAAAAATATCACGTTTGTTGTATGGTAGCCCCCTATAATAACAATTATTATTTTAGTATTTAGTGGCAACAGAAATACATAATCTGTGAAAATTCAAACTATCTAGATATCACGATTCTTGAGATGCAGCCTGGTGACAGACAGACGGACGTTCGGACGGCCGACAGCGAAGTCTTAGTAATAGGGTCCCGTTTATATCTTTTGGATACGGTACCCTAAAAACATACATTCAATATTGAACGACGGTTAAGTAACCCGACTACAGAATATAGGTAGGAAATGACCTATGGCACCCGTAACTCTGAAGATAGGTACCGCAGAACCGGTGGCCTTGGCTTAATCGCCCGGGCTGGGAGGTAGCAACCCTCTATAAAAAGTCTCCAATCCTAAGGTGGGACCCGCGCCGATAGGATGAATGGCTTGCGGAAAGCAAGTCACTAGCGCCAACCTCGACGGACCTGGCAAACGTCGTTGAATTGAGCCTTACTGGGGGAATAGGCGTCACCCCCCAGGTGACCTTTTAATCGGCCTCACTCGTGGGACAAAATTATGAATGTAACACAAAATAAATCCAAAACAAATCCAAACAACATGATCCAGCAAACATTTCACAAAAGTATGTTCACAAGACAAAGAACCATGTCGACACCATCAATCCCCCTGACAGTAAGTGATGAACCAAATACTGCCTGCCAGCCAAAAGAGTGGCCCAAAGAGATCACAACAACAACAACACCGATAGAAACTATTGAGTACAACAAAAATGACTGGCAAAGAGATCAAATGCATACAAGAAGAAACAAAAGGAAGGAAACGAGTCCAATACAAAACGACAACAAGAAGACAAAAAGCAGGTCAGAGGTAACAATACCTACTCACAATAGTTTTGAAATACTAGATGATGAGCCACCTCATGAGGTTAACAAACCCAAAAAAGAGTATACGCCGAAGCCAGAACCCATATTTGTAACAGGAGTCCTTAATGTGACTTCACTGAAGAATGTGATGAATAAATTTCTTGAAACCTCATCATACACTATGAACACTCTTAGATCAGGACATATAATCAAAATCATGCCCAAAGACATACAAACCTACAAGTGCATTAGGGAACAATTTATTTCTAGTAATATATCACACTACACATACCAAATTAAGAGCGAAAGAGCATATAGTGATATTACGCGGCCTTCACTGCACAGAAGATACCAAACAAATTGCAAAGGAGTTAACCGAAATGGGACACGAAGTCAGACAGGTAATCAACGTCCTACATCGAGCCTCCAAAGACCCTCTCCCAATGTTCTTTGTGGACTTAGAACCAAAACATAATAACAAAGACATCTTTAAAGTAAACTACATAAACAACTTGAAGGTCACTTTCGAAGCACCATACAAAAAGAAGAGCCAGGAAATACTTCAATGCAAAAGGTGCCAGAGATTTGGTCATACCAAAAACCTATGCTACAGACCATTTAGGTGTGTTAAGTGTGCAGAAGAACATCCGACCATGACATGCAAAAAAAGCCCAAACACAGAGGCCACCTGTGCAAACTGTCTAGAAAAACACCCTGCCAGCTACAAAGGATGCAAAACCTACAAATTATACAAAGAAAAAATCTTAAAAATCGAGCCAAAAATCAAAGACAACCAGTTTTCTACAGACTCAGTAAACAAAACTGAAAAAAACTTTTTACATAACCACACTAAAGGCAACAACAAAAATAAGACATACGCAGAAGCAACCAAGACACAATTTAAACAAACACAAGATAACACATCGGATATTGACGATATTAACCAGAAACTAGAACTTATGCTCGAAAAAATCCAGCAGACGATAATGACTGTTATGGAAAAGATGATGGACAAAATGGTAAATAGCATTGTCCAACTAGTCACCAGTCTGTCGAAAAAATGATAAGACTGCAACCTCCGAGTAATAACTTGGAACGCCAACGGCTTGACTGAAAGACGTCAAGAATTAGAAGCTTTCCTCCAAGCTGAACTGATAGATATAGCCCTAATATCAGAAACAAGGTTCACAGCCAAATCTCATGTTGCTTTCAAAAATTACACAGTTCACACTACAAACCATCCATCGGGGAACAGCCATGGAGGAACAGCACTGATTATCAAAAATAATATAGCTCACTATCCCCTGGAGGAATATCGCACTGAAAAAATTCAGGCTACTTCAATAAAGCTTACAGCTAAAAACGATATGATAATATCTGCAGTCTACTGTCCACCCAGGCACACTATTTCTGAGGAAGACTTTGAAAGGTTCTTGGCTAAACTGGGACCCAGATTTATATGCGGAGGTGACTGGAACTCTAAGCACACATACTGGGGATCCCGGCTCATTAACCCAAGAGGTAGACAACTTCAACGAGTCATACAAAAGAATAAAATGGAATGGCTATCCAATAGCAAGCCAACATATTGGCCAACCGACAGGAACAAAATACCTGACTTACTAGATTTTTTTATCACAAAAAATGTCGACAAGAATTTTGCTAAAACAGAAACATGTATTGACCTCAGCTCGGACCATACTCCGGTAATCCTCAACATTAATACAACAGTGACGCTAAAAGAACCACCCTTAAGAATATATCATATCACAAAAACCAACTGGGAAGAATATGGGGACGTCATAACCACAAATGTTGACTTGCGCACTAAGATATTCACGATCAATGATCTTGAAAATGCCGTGGAGAAATTCAACAAAACCCTCCATATAGCCGCCAACAAAGCAACACCGGCACGCAAAGGAACGCCTATGAGACACAATGTATATCCAAAGTATATCAAGGACAAAATAAAGGAAAAAAGAAAACTTAGAAAAACATGGCACACCACTAGGTATCCCAGAGACAAAACCTTATTTAATAAATGTACCAAAGAACTTAAGGATCTCATAGAAACTCTGACTAATGACAACCTTCAGAAATATCTATCAACACTATCACCCACAATAGATACCGGGTACTCTCTATGGAAAGCAACCAAAACTTTCAAGAAACCCAATGCCCAAATAACACCAATTAGAGACAACACTGGAGGTTGGGCTAGATCAGATAAAGAAAAAGCCAACACCTTTGCAGAATATCTTAGCTCAGTTTTTCGGCCACTTGAGGAATCAAACCAGGAAAATACTAGAGAAATCAATCAGTATCTTAAATCACCATTACAAATGTGTCTTCCTCTAAAATGTGTAACACCTAAAGAGGTGGAAAGAGAAATAAGAAATCTTAAAGATGGAAAAGCACCAGGTTACGATCTGATCGACGCAACCTTGCTGAAACATCTGCCACGTAAAGGAATACTGGTACTGGTAAAGATCTTCAACGCCTGTATCAGACTCGAACACTACCCGGCACAATGGAAAATTGCCCAAGTCGTGATGGTTCCTAAACCGAGCAAGCCAGCACAAGAAAGGACCTCGTATAGACCAATAAGCTTACTACCGGTGATTGGAAAAATAATGGAAAAAATTATCCTGAACAGAATGAAGGAACATCTAAAGAGCATAATCCCCGACCATCAATTTGGGTTTCGTGAAGAACATGGTACGATTGAACAAGTACATCGGACTGTAGATGTCATTAGCAGGTGTCTTGAAAACCGATTATACTGCTCTGCCGCTTTCTTAGACATAAGTCAGGCCTTCGACAAAGTGTGGCACGATGGGTTAGCATATAAGATTAAAAAGTTGCTTCCACACTCTTTCTACCTAATACTTCTATCCTATCTCAATCGCAGAAGTTTTCAAGTTAAGCAAAACAACGAATGCCGATCTAAACGAGATATGCTCAGGTGTCCCCCAGGGCAGTATCCTGGGACCAGTTTTGTATTTGATCTACACTTCTGATCTACCAACTCATGTTAGCACAACTACTGCAACTTACGCTGATGACACAGCTGTTCTCTCAGTGCATTCTGATCCAGAAACAGCTTCAATCCAACTTCAAGCTCATCTGAACGATATCGAGAAGTGGTTCATGAAATGGAGAATTAAAGCAAACCAAAGCAAATCTACTCATGTAACCTTTACTCTCAGAAGAGACACCTGCCCACCAGTCAATTTATACAACAAAAACATCCCACAAGAAGCACATGCCAAATACTTGGGACTCCACTTAGATCGGAGACTAACTTGGCAGAAACATATTTGGACCAAGCGTAAACAGTTTAATTCCAAGGTCCGCAGTATTGACTGGCTTATAGGCCGCCACTCACACCTAAGTAAAGAGAGCAAAATAATGGTGTATAAAGCAATTTTAAAGCCCATTTGGACTTATGGGATACAACTGTGGGGCACGGCAAGCAACAGTAACATTGACATCTTGGAAAGATTCCAAAGCAAAACACTGAGACACATGTTAGACATTCCCCAATGTATCAGTAATAGGTACATGTATCTGGACCTCAAAATAGTGAAGCAGGAAATAAGTCACTACAGTCTAAGATACCAAAAAAGACTTTCACACTACGTAAATGAGCTGGCACTGGCACTGAGTGGGGATGGGGGGCAACAACACACTAGGCTGAGGAGGTGTGACGTGCCTAACCTCGGAGGGAGGTTCTTATAAAGAGATGAAGAGTAAGGTCACAACGCCGAAAACTCTTCAAAAAAAAAAAAAACAAATAGACTAGAAGACAAACGTATGGCTTATTGTCTTGAGACAGATTGCCATATAGCAGAAAAAGAACAAAAAAAAAAACAAAAAATATATATTGAATTGTACTAAAATTTTGTAAAGATTAGGCGGTTAACAAAATGAGACATAGGTATCGCCAAACAAAGCATCATCACTTTGCAAAACTAAATGATATTTGAACTAAAACTTCTACGTTTATGGTTATTTTTTCCTTTGGTTGTTATCACAATTGGCCAATCTTAGGTTTAAAGAAAAAACACTAATCATAGAGTTTATCATCAAAAAGCAAAAAAGTGTAAAAAAACAACATTTTCGCGAAACTTCTATTTCGGCAACTTGGCGTACCTACCTAAGATGGCGACAGCGGTTGGTTTGTCAGTGCTATTAGAATTTAACTAAATATTCCATAATCCGAATTTTCCGGATATATGTTGTCGACTCGAAATCAATATTTTTTTAGGCTTTGTTATTCATCTAAGGTTTCGTTCGAGTCTACCGTACCCCTTGACGAAATTATTAATATAGATCTGTTAAAATAAAACTGATTTTATAGTGCTAAGCTAGTACTGAGAGACTTTTCACATTTAAAAATCTAAATAGCATTCTAAACCATTATATTGCAATCTATTTTGTATTATGTTGGGACAAAAAACATTATTTACAAGAATAATTCAGTAGTATCTCATTGAAATTTCATTCATCTACATTCAGTAGTCTAAGAAATTGAAAAAAGTAAGAAGCATCTAACTATATCCACTATTCCCCATAATCTTTACTACCAATAAATCCTCTACTTATAAATCTTAAAAATTACAACTCTTTAGAAACATTACTGGTTCCACAGCAGCCAATTTAATCAAAATTTTGAGCTACACAGCTTAAAAAAACATCATAACTACCCAGTCTCATGTACCCATAAAATCGTTCCTTGAATACACTCCTATTTTTTATTGGTTTACTAAAGTTTCACCGAAACATATAGGATGACAAACCGATATTAATGCACAAAAATTGCTTATCTAATTGCCAAGTAATTGATTAACTATATCAGCCTAGTCTTAATCAGAATAGTACTAACAATGTAGCGTATGAATGACCATAGGTATTGGCGCGAATATGCGCATTTGTATCAGTTATTCAATATTAATATAACTACTTTAATAATATACACTTATTACCTGATCTCTGCATAGTGTTATTGCTGATATATTTTTGTTCAAACCAAAAACATGTCTCGAAACACAAATTTCATTCACTTCACCAAACTGTCAACAGAGTCGCCCGCCCTGCCGGGTAAAAATTGATTTTTGAAAATCATTGCCAATAGTAAAAAATACGCTGACATAAAGCTAGTTTAGATAACGTAATGTGACATGCCCGCTTAGGATACCCCACGCCACGCGAGTAAATTTTATCACGCTCATATCCTATATCGAAATCGATGTGAGATGCTGATTGGCTAAAATTACAAGAACGGTGTGCCAATCAACATCATCAAAACGTTTGTCATCTCATGCTAGAAATTGATGTTCACGCCACAGACATATTATAATATTAGCAGGCCTAGCATGCGCCACGCGAGTAATTTTTATCGCGCTCTTAAGAAATGTCAAAATCAATGCGTCTGCTCCTGATTGGCTGAAAACACAAGTGCGGTGTGCTGTTAGCCAATCAACAGTATCGAAACTTTTGTCGTCTCATGCGATAAATTTGACGTATTACGCATGCTAGGCCTATAGATGTCTGTGGTTCGCGCGTGGTACTGGGATATCATAACCAACCTTATATTTTTACCAAATCAGCTACGAATCAACTAAATTTAAATTATTTTGTGAAATTGTACACACACATGCGAAAACTTAATTAAGGATGCATTTTATTAACCATATTTCACACTTGCATTATATCACAATGAAATTTATCGATTTTGTTATTTAAAAATAACGTTATGAATTTACCCCTCACACAAGCATCTAATATTAAATGTCTGTGACCTCTTATTACTTTTACAGGTAGTACGCAACGTGACTAAATTTTATCGCGCTCTTTTAACAAATGTCAAAATAGATTGAAGTGAGTGCGTCAACTGTTGATTGGCTAAAAATACGAGTGCGGTGTGCTATTAGCCAATCAACAGTATAGAAGCTTTTGTCGTCTCATGCGATGAATTTGACATATTGCGTATGCTAGGCCGGAGTATCGAAACTTTTGTCGTCTCATGCGGTACATTTGACATATTGCGTATGCTACTAGTACCAAGTATTGATAATGATACTTGGTCCTAGTAGCATACGCAATAGGTATGCTAGGCCCAGTGTTGCCAACTTAGTGGATTTTCCACTAAACCTGGTGGTTTTAGCCACCCATTTAGTGGCGAAATATTGCTTTTAGTGGCTGGTGGATTTTTTAGTAGATAATTGAAATTCAATTTCAATTACTAAAAGTGCGATCTCTCATACACTTAGCCATTTACTTTTACTACACTTACACTTACGTTATTAATAGTTTTCTTTAATTCTTCATTTTTCATGGTTATTTGCTTTGCTCATTGCAGAAGGAATCCACCTTAAATACTATTGCACTATTTAAATTATACTGTTCAAGTCAAACCAAATAGTTACATCAAGATAGCAGCCTTAAAATGTTTACTAGCTACCTCAACCAATATTCAAACGCGATACTATTCAGTAACGGCCTACTATCGATAGCGCAATCATATCGATACTATCGATGATAACAATAGTTATTTTTTTAGTGATCTTCAATACTATCGATAGTTTAGCAACACTATTGGGATATATTTGAGTGTGATAAAAATTTTTTTAGTGGTTTTAAGAGTTGAATCTGGTGGAAAGCTAGTCGAACTGTTGGCAACACTGGCTAGGCCTGTAAGTCTAGTCAGTTACGTGTGCGACGAAGGCGCGGCCGCTTAGGTACAAATTAAAAAAAGGTGGACTTTGCATTAAACATTTATTTCGCATACATACATACAAATTCTGGTAAATTCTTAATTAAAAGTATGTATGTAATAATCTTCGTCATTTTAACTTATTTAATAAATCTGCTGCTTCTCTATTGGCGCGATGATCATCATTGGACTTGGCTGGATAACTTGCTGCCAATTTTAAATAGTATTTCGCTTGATCTTCCTTTTGAAGTTTCAAATAACAGTTGCCGAGCCTCAATAAATTAATGCTATAAAAACGAGGTTGTGCTGCTTCTGCTCTTAAAAAATATTCAAGTGCGTCTTCATATGTTGACTGAGGAGGTGATGCAAAAAAAGTTGCAGCAATCTTTCTTTGATGCCAGGGAAGTTCAGTAACTTGATAACACCATTCTCCCAACATATGTAAGGTGGTTGCATCATTTGGATTTAATGTTACAGCAAGCTGTCAATAAAAAAATATACATTATATTACATGCAAGTTATTACATTTTAGGAAGCTAAAATACAGATAATGATATCAACAGAGTAATAGAGAAAATATATTATATGTATGTTCTTATTTTATCTTGCTTTAACGACTTCAAAATTCCATCACTTACAATGCCCAAAACCCGGCTCCCGGGTGCTACTGTATTTTCGCCAGACGCCCAGAACCCGGCTCCCGAGTCGGCCTATAGCTAGCTATACATCGCCTATGCGCACGCCCAGCACCCGCTAGCCGGGTCCTATTGTTCTCTCGAAAGTAGCAAGAGCAAGGGTTGTCAAAAATATTCACAGTTCAAATAATGTTTTTTAAAGATGTAAGAACTTACTATATTTGTTTTATTTTAATGATTTTTTCAATTATCCGTGAAGTAAATAATTTAAAGGTGATGTTTAAAATAAATAAAATGTTAGATTGTGCTCAAACCCTTTGCAATGTTTTTTTCTAAAAATAAACGGACTGCATTTTAGCATCATAAAATAGTCATTGTTATTGTTCAACAAATAAATTTTATGACCTTTGTAATCTACCTGGTCCAGACATACCAGAGATTAAAAAATGAATGTAGAATTACGACCTGTATTGTTTGTCACTAGTAATCCCGGTTAACAATTAGAACAAAAGATTCGGTCGATGCTGTGCACGTGCTGAGCGGTGCCCTTTTAACTTAGCTCATTGTCAAAAAAAGGCGCTTTGAATTTCAGCTTTCCTATTATAAACACACTAATTGAAAAAAAAAATAGAATCATTATGGAGTTTATTTTATGGTTCCAAGTTTTATGGTCAAGTATATATTATTTGCAATTTGTTATTGTAGTTCGCGCCGCAGCTAGCCGACAAAGAGGATGATCCTTTATTATAATTTTATGATTCATTTATTAGTGTCACCAAAGATCAGGTGTGCAACTGATACAATTGTTTTTACAACTGTTTTAAAGTGCACCTGCGGGATTAAGACAACATGAAAGTAGTCTTAAAATATACTATTTTATTGTTTTACGTGTCAAGTGTTTTTTGTTTTTTTAACACTGTCCATTCTGTTTTTAACTAAGTTTTTAAACAAATGTCAGAACAAGTCTTTATTAATATATTTTAATATAACTCCTTACAAAAAATCAACCCTTGAAAATAAGAACACGAGGCGCGCGCTTTGAAAGTATTTCATAGAAAGTTCATCCTAATGTCCATAAGATTGAAGTATAAAATTACACCTGCAAAAATTTGAGTCTTACTTTCATTTGCCGCGATTATAGGTATATCTCAATTTGGTAACCATAAAATTTATAATTAATTCTATCTTTGCTACTTTTTCGGGAAAGCGTGGTGCCGCTTGTTGCATCTTAATATACTTTAACGTACCTTGTTGTAAAACCTTATCGCGTAAATATGCACCACGCCTTTGAAGTATGAGTAGAAATAAATATAAGAAAAACTACAATCCGCTTACGAATCGCCTCCATGTTTTATGCACAGCCAAAATAAAGTTTCAATATAACTGTAAAAGACTACATTTTCTTTGCGAAAATGTACAACCCTTGTGCACCCGGGAGGCGAGTTCTCGGCGTGGCGCGATGTTCCGCGATGCTGTGCGTCACGCGGCGCCCGTGCACCCGGCTACCGAGTCCTATACATACTCGTTGCTCAGTTTTGGGCGTGTGGCAGAAACATGAAAATTGATGAGCATTGAAAGTGTTAACAACAAAGTGTTAAATTGCCGAAATATAGATTCTATCTCAAATTGCATGGAATTTTTTTTTCCAATTGGCTTCTTGACAGTGGTAACAATAAAATATAAAATGTGTTGGACATGTTAGCTTATTAGTTAAATGATAATTTTATATTTATTGTTAAATTAAAAACACAGTAATTTAATAAAAGAAAACAAATTTATTTAAAGGTAAATTATCTGTAGAACAAAAGAGCCAAAACGGAAACCACCATTTGTTGTGTGACGTCACTACACGCAAATGCCAGCGGTCGGCGAATTTTTTTTTTAATGTGGCATATCATTTAAAAATTACATATGTTTATAAAATTAATTGTATCATAAAACTAGAAAATTGTTCCTACTGGTATCAGTTTGGTGTATTAAGAAGTGACGTCACAAACTTCAGCAGTCACGTGACCTGGCGTTTTCGCGCATTTTTAAATATGTTCCCCAAAATCCTATTTTTCTCGGGTAATTTACATTTTTTTCGAGATAAATCAAATTGGGATATGAAATGAACCGGCGCACATTTTACAATACTTTTTCAAAATCTGTCAAGTAGCCAATTGCCTTTAATAAGCTAGTTATTAGTGATTTTCGGAAAAGCTTCTATTCAAGAAATGAAAAATAGGTATGTTTTGTTGCTCTAACTCTTTGTTTTGATTGATTTCTAATAGTTTAATGCATTTTTGTAACCTCATTTTTTCATAGTTTTTTTAGGACCGTTTTCACTCTTTACACATTAGAATAATTTAAGGGCATAGAGTACCTCTGATCTTATCAAAGTTCAAAGTTCGCATTTCACACTGTTTTTGCTTTATTTGAATGCAATTTACTACCGTAACTTTTTAATATTAAAATAATTCTCATATGATTTTATTTATAAGATGTTTAATTGAAATGAAGATACTTTTATAAAAGTATTAAGATAAAATATCAAGCAAGCATATGGTACTTATTAATAATAACAGAGTTGGGTCAAGGGGCCGTCAATACTTCAGGGAGCCCTAGGCATGTGCCTAGTGTTCCCAGTGGGTAAGATGGGCCTGGTTAATTACATACTACTGTGGGGTCCAACTAAGTTATAGGTATAGCTGGAGAATAAAAAGTAAAAATTCACTTACATCCATATGGTTCTTAATATTTTCCAGTTGTTTTATCCTCTCTTTAATACCATCGTACGCACACTTTGCATCCAATATTAAGGCATACCACTTTTGTACAGCAAAATTATCACTATGCCTCATGAGTTCATCTGATATTATTAAATAAGCCTGTGCAACCAGCTCCTTCTGGTAGGTTTTATCATACTTTGATTCTTTAGACATATTATATAGAACTCTACATTTGCGCCAATTGATTTCAACATTTTGGTCCTGCTGTAACAAGAACAATAATGTAACTAGCCTTAAATAAAAGCCTAAAAGCCTATAGGCCTATAGCCTATTTGTTAAAAAATATATTTTTCTTACCTTACAACTATTTAGTATATTGAAGCATTCCTCATAATGTCCATTTTCAAATAAATTATCAGCATGTTCCAAAGCAGATGTGTCACTTTCTGTATTGTTATTGGTTGTTTCTTTATTTACCTTTTTAACAGGCCAAATAAAAGCTAATCCTGTTGAAGCCATGAACAACTTTGATTGAATTTGACGGAACTGCAAATAAATAAAACAATTTTATTTTAAATACCTACTTCATTACAAATATATTAAAACTAGGTTGCTCACAACATCCCTCTTAACATTTCGAGATAAAAAGTATCCTTTATATTGAGTATCTCTCTTTCTATCAAATTGAATCCCAATCTTTTCAGTTATTTAAAAAAAAAATAGGAAACACTTTATCTGGAGAAAATGTTTCATTGCAGTTTAAGTGAAAATAAAACCAATTGTTTAATCTTAATTATAAACTTTAACTAAAATTTAATGGTGCTATTTTTTGATAACTTTTTACCTACAGGATGGTAGCAAGTTATTGATAAAAGGTAACAACAAAAACAATTGGTAAGACATGATCCCAATGCTATGGACATTTTGGGCTAACCACAAAACAGGGACAAATGCTTGTGACTGTCTTCTCTTTATGTTGACCTGACACTGCCCAAAGAATTCTGAAGAGACCAAAACATTTATAAAATACAAGCAATTTTTGATATTCGAATTTTCATATGAATATCATTTCAATATTGAAATGCTTGTGCCACATTTCTGCAACCTTCACAGATAGCCCGAGACCTTAAGTTTTTCATTATCAATATTATTATAACGCACAGATGATAATTTAAGGACGTGGTCCTCCCAGGAGTACATTACAACAAAGTCAAAGTCAAAGTCTAAAGGTCTAGTGTCATTTGCTGATGTTTTATAATATAAGCCCCCATAAAGAGAATTCTAGATGAGTCGCCCACCGTATCTGGCT
This sequence comes from Glyphodes pyloalis, assembly GCA_037074685.1. Taxonomy (NCBI): domain Eukaryota; kingdom Metazoa; phylum Arthropoda; class Insecta; order Lepidoptera; family Crambidae; genus Glyphodes; species Glyphodes pyloalis. The sequence continues at coordinate 8,112,899 of JAYKKO010000004.1, forward strand.
AGTTACAATTTGGCGACTGGCGTATGCGCCTCACTCCCTTGGCTAGGGCTGGTTCGACAATACAATAAGGTCCATAAATTTAGCTGAAAAACTAGAAATCAACAAAAATATTATAGTGCTTTATGTATACTCACTTGATATTCTTTTATGCGTTTAGAGGAATGTATAATTCTATAACCAGCTACAATCTGAAGGAACTTCATTAGTACCGGACTAAATCTATTAATAATCATGTTTTTATTGTTGTAAAAAGTTGGCTTGGAATGTTTCAAATAAAAAATAGCTTTAAAACAGTTGAATAAAACGCATAAATACACAGTCACATGCTCATTTATAAGTATGTAATTAGTACATACTTTAGGAAAATATTTTAAATAAATTTAATACGTTTACGTCTTTTTTATTTATTAGCTTATTTTGAACTTTGTCACAGAAATCTACAACACACACAAGATCAACAATCAACAAGACGAAGGCGAACGAATTTTTTTTTTGTTTGTTGTCCACGGCTTGGATACCAGTACATTGAGCCGGAATCATATTTTGTCAAAAATGCCAGAAACCAATGTTACATTGTACTTCACTTCAACCTGACCAACGGGTTCAATTTTAACAGGCCAAATAATGCTTCCCACTGTGCTTTGCATGTATTGGTAGAGTAACTTGAAGACTCCTAACTAAGCTCTTGTAGAGTGTGGATAGAATTTTTGGATTTGCACCCCAGAAGACTCCCGCTAGACTTCTAATGACATTAATACCCTTAAATGCATTAGTAGAAATGTAATTAATACGTTGTTCAAATTTCAGCTTATTATCTACAATAACTCCTAAAAATTTTTGACTGTTACATATTGAAATAGTTAGTTGATTATATTTAACCTGAACTGGGCTATCTGAACCAAAAACCATAACTGAGCTTTTTGTTGTGTTTATATTTAGTCTAAGTTCACATTTATAGTAATTCTCTAGCTGTTTTAAAGCAGAGTTTATATTATTTTGTGCCACCTCTACATTTCTATCCACACTGTACATTAGCAAATTATCAGCAAATTGTAAGATTTTCACATTACTGTTATTTACATATTTCAGTGCTTGTGCTGTATATAGATTGTACAAAATTGGTAACAGACATGACCCTTGCATCAAACCTTTATATGACATAGTGGGTCCATGTAGAATATTATTATATTTAACATAAAATGTGCGCCCATTCAAAAAGTTATATATCCATTCTATCAATTTTCCAGGTAATTTTAAATCATGCAATATATGGCAGAGACGGTCTAAATTAACATTATCATATGCACCCTGAATATCCAGGAATACACATACTGCTGAAGAACGAGCCAAGAAACAACTTTTCATATCTGAGATAAAAGCCATAAAACTTTCAGGAGCACTCCTACCTTTTCGAAAGCCAAAATGGCATTGGGGTAAGATATTATTGGACTCAATATAGTAATCTAATCTCAGTTTTATCATTTGTTCAAATAGCTTACCTAGACATGAAGCTAAGTATATAGGCCTATATGAATTAAAATCATCAGCTGGTTTATTTGGTTTTAAAATAGGGATAATACATTGAGTTTTCCATGCTTTGGATATGATCTGTTTTGCCAATAGTAGATTATAAATATCTTATAAAATTACTTGTGCAACTCTATTCAATTTCCTAATCATTATGTAGGGTAAATTATCTAAGCCTGGAGTTGAATCTCTTCTTGAGCTAAGTGTTTGCATAAACTCATCCCAGCTGAATGTTTAAAAAAAAATATGCTATTAGGGTTGTTATTATGAAACTGAAAGAGGTCATGTAAGTTCTCCAAACTATCATTACCAGAATCAGAATATTTATCAATAAAATCTGGAATCCACTCATCATTTTTACTGCAACGTTGGTGACCCACTCGTTTAAAACGGCGAATAGGATTCCACACCTTGGTTATAGGAGTATATCTGTTAAAAGAGGAACAAAGATTATACCAACTGTTTTTCTTCTCCTCCCTAATAACTAATTTTTTAAAAGCATGAATTTTTTTATAGTTAATATATTTTCAATACTCATGTTATTTCTATACAATTTCTGAGCATTCTGTGCCTTCCTGACTGCTTCAGCACACTTGTCATTCCACCAAGGTGCCGGATTACGTCGCCTAATGCTGCCCTCTTGATGTTTGTATAGAGGTATACATTCTTCCTTCAATTGTTCAAGCAATTTGCAAAAGTGGTCATATGATGCTAACGGGTCAGCTGAGTCTACTAAAAAGTTATTGAAGAGATCTTTAGACCTAAGATAGTATTTAACTCAATCAGCCTTGTGAAAAAGATATCTGTCTACTGGTGTATTTATTTGATAAGTTAGGGGTGACATACAAATGTCTATAAATATAGGGTAATGGAGACTGCCCATAGGGTCGTCTCCTACTCTCCACTCGCATAGATGGGCCAGACTAGGGCTAATAAAACTGACATCAATTGCCGAGGTAGTTCTATTCGGACTCTGAACTGTAGTATGCTCTCCAGTATTTAAAATACAGAAGCCAAATTCATCTATTACATCATACAGCTGCCTACCCCGGGCCTTAGTTGTTTGGCAGCCAAAGGCGATATGATGAGCATTAAAATCACCAGAAACCAGACGTGGTTTAGGGAGACAATTAATAATTCTTTTAAGTTTATTAATATTAAATCTTCTCTCATTTCCAGGTGGACAATACACACATAAAATAGAAATAGGACCTCTGTCAGATTGGAGTAAAACAGCAACACATTGGACATCTTCATAGAAAGGAAGCGACAACACATTAAATTTTAATGAATTTTTTAACAAAATACCTATACCACCATATTATGATATTTTTATTGATAAAATGATAACCTGGAAAATTGATAGGAACCTGAGAATCTTTTAGCCATGTTTCATTTAATAAACAAATATCAATATTGTTATCCCACAGTAAGGACATTAATAAGGGTTTTTTGTTTTTAATGCTCTGAATATTATGCAAAACTAATTTCATGCTACTGTTTCTTACAAACTCAAATTTTTAATTAATGTTTCTTTTATTAATGCAGTTGTCTTGATAGAGTCAGAATTACCAAATGTAACAAGAGTTTTAATGATTCCATTCAATAATTTCTCATTATTTATTATTTCATTAACTTTAAATATATGTGACTGGTCTTGTTTTGATTTATTGAACTAAATTGATACATTGGGAGAAGGCTTATTTGGCAGTGGAGAATATGAATAAGTTGTACTTTTAACTACATTAGCAAAACTTTTTTGTTGTTAGCTACTTTTGACATTTTAACAGGACAGTTCCTGCTCATTTCTGCAAACCTTTGCCGAATGATTGAACTTTAAACATTTGTAGCACTGCAATACAGGGGGCACATACTCGTGGACTTTGTATCTCCAGTTATCTAAGTAGATAAATTGGGGCAACCGGGTTCCTGCAAAAGTTACAGATATTGTTGTTAATGGTGTCAATAACGTTATCAACCTTCTTCATGAAGCGCCGAACAGAAATGATTTCAGCGTCTGATGTTAATTTTGGATACAGCTCTTGATTTCCTGTATCTTTGGGTATGAAACGCACTACTCCCACTCTCTCCACAGTGGCTGCAGGTATGTAGGCACGCATATTATTCTGACTTAAGCAATCTTCAGGAAGTTGTTTGCGGCAGCAGCTTGCTTAAATACAAGCATAATTTTTGAAGCATTGATTCTCCTCATTTCATGCACTCCTTTGACATTTTTAAAAGCTTTTGATAACTGCAGAGGGTTTTTATTGCCGAGCCTATCATCTTTAGACGAGCCTTCCACAAATACCGGGTACTCCTCATTCACGCTGTTATCTGGGTAGCTTCTTTTGTATCCCGTTTTTGTAAAAGTTATGTACTTCCCGCCGTCAGAGGTTTCCTGCAATTTTCTTTTTTTTACGGTCAGAAGAGCGGAGTTTCCCACCCACATCATCCCCATCACTCTCCGAAGCCATTTTTAGGTAAATGGCTTGATAAAAACTTTAAAATTTAAAAGAGTTTTAATATTCGCGCTTTCAGATTCCCGCCAAAAACCGAAGTCCAGGGCGACGAACGAAGCGAAGGCAGTGTTACCAACTCTAAAAAATATTTATCCCTAAAGTTTGTGTCAAAAACCCCTAAAATCGTCTTAATTATTGAGTTGTCCCCCTAAAAATTTATTACAGTATACGCTTTATAAACTTACGCTTTCGGGGGTAGCGTAACTTTAAAAAAAGGGAATTCAGAGGCGTTATTAAGAGATTTGTCGCCAGTCACCACAGATTTGTTGTAGAATTACGAACTAGATGTCGTCATAAGTCGGTAGGTCAAGAAATAAATATTAGTGTCTCTGTTGGTTTACACGAATTTATCATAAAAAAAATATATATTAAATTATGTACGGATGGAGAATTACCTTGAAATGAAATTACTCACTCATTAACCCCAGTTTTCGCAATAATACTATGACTTAGTTAATAGCATACTGATAGCACAGAGTACTCGTATTTTAAGCCAATAAGGATATGACAAACAAACTAAATTTTATCGATTTTGACATTGCAAAAGAGCTCGATAAAATTTAGTTGAATGCTTAGAATATGGAAAGTAATGCATTGACTTTCTATACTAAGTCCATGGTTGAATGGCGCATCTTAGGCTGCCTTGTCTGTGGTCGTTATTTATCCAACGAACTTATCGAACGCCCGTTAAAATTTGACTTCATGCATGCTGACTGAAATGGAAATATATCTATTTCTTTAATTTTATTTAAAATTGGTTGAAAACAGAATTCTCAATTAAAAAGAAAAGTAGACCTCCCTACGTTGCAAAAACAATGGATCATGCATTAAAGGAAGATCATAATGACGAAGAAGTATTCTTTGGGAAACTGTCGCTGAAAGAAATTAAAAAACATATTTTGTGGGATAATCGTCAGCGGAACACGAAGTAAGTTGCGTAGGTTTCCTTTTCCAAATAAATAAAATCAGTAAAACCAAAAAAAATCATACGAAAATTTGATTTTTAAAGCATTGAATACGTAGGATGCGGCTTATAAACTTTAAAGGAAGCTGTTACCTAAAGGAAGCTTCTAAAAACCTATTAAGTAGATTTGGTCCTGAGTGATTATAAAAAACTGTTCTGGAATGCAAACGTATGTTAAATGATTTTTATTCTAGGTATGTTATTATTTTTTAAATTGTTTTTGTGTACCACATTAACTATAAAGTATGTTTTCTTCATTAACTCCTGGTTAAATTAATTAAAACAATGTCAATATTTCATGAATATCTTATTTACTTTTAAGGTACACATGTGCTACTTCCAAAGATGATTATGATCATGGTATCAAAATAATAGAAACACATTCAGCCCCTGATTTGATACAAAGGGAAAAAGTGTCTGGTTGTCATAATAAACCATTATCTTGCAGTAGTTTATCACCTACTGATCCTGAAATATACTCTAAGTGGGAAGTGAAACCTGTAGATGATAGTTTTCTAAAAGTTGAACAATTGCTAACAGACTTATGTGTGTCACCTAAAGAAGTTGTTAAAAAAGAAGAATTAAACAATACTCTAGACATAATTGACTATATACTAAAAAATGGAGCTCCTAACCCAATTGGAAGGACATCACAAGATACAATAAAAGACAATGACCAAAAGGAAAATATTAATACAAATTGTGTTCCCAAAATAGAATTTGATTCGCAAGGTACTAATTGTGAGCAATCAAATCATCAAAAATGTCCTCAAATTTTTGTTCATAATTCCCCTAGTTTTGTATCTCCAGCGAAAAATAAAAAAATCCCACATAAGTCTGATATACTTATGACCCCATCAAGAGAATTTAGAGTAAAAACTCCAATATTTAAAACCCCTACAAATACAGTATTGGTGAAGAAACCATCTGGGTCAACATTGAAGAAAACTCCTATGAAGACAAATGCTTATCAGCACATTGCTAGCCCAGTAGCATCATATATAAAAAATTGTCCAGTAGCACCATTGGTCAAAGATGTTCGGCCTTCGAAACCACTACCTGGCACTTCATCGATTCCAAAGTTTATTAAAAATCCTGTTATGAATAAACCAAGTACTGCAGAAAACATGCATTTACCCTCTGTAGCATATAAAAGTGCAAAAAAGACTAGAGTGGTAAGCATGTATTTTATTTCTTGTTTTCATATGACTAGTTATATAATAAATTAGTTATAGTTATAATAAATTAGTTAAAATTAAGCCTGATACATAAAAGTGATTAAAATGTAGTGGTTGTTAGGCATGGCTTTGTTATTCAATATTTTTACATTGTATTCAGCTCAAATACTACAACCTGTCATTTCTTTTATATTATTGTGGAAATAAATTATTCTACATGGTTATATGTATCACATCTTTACATAGATTAAATTTTGCATAGACTCAAACTTGAACCAATCAACTTTTACAATATTTTTGTAATATGACCATTACTAAGTAGGATAACTGATGCATTAAAAAATCACAATTTGACTTTTTTTAACAGATTGATGTGCCTGATGATGAAAAATTGCCTCAAAGCCAGCTTATGAAGAAAATTACATCATCATTACCCAAACCCCTTGTAATGAAGCATAACCACAGGGAAATTAATTTAGCCAAGAGGTTAATTGGTACACAAGAAGAGAACAGTTTCGCTGATCTTTCGCTTCAACAAGCTGATGTTTCTGTTTGCACACAAAAATCGGCTTTCAATAAACCCAAGAAAGTGTTGTAATTTTTCTAATAAATAAACCATGATCAAAGTGTTGTTTTTTTTATTAAATAAAACAACATTCACGTAAGCTCAAAGTATGTAAGTAAGCTTTGCCTGTATATGTAAGTACGAGAAGTACCAGACTGATGCTAGCTGGGGCCGTCAATCTAGTAAGAAGTTAAAAAAGTATTTTTTCCAAATTGTCTTTACCGAGAATCGAACCTGAGACCTTTCGCGCTTAAGCTAAGCTTAACATTAACCACCACACTGCACCATTGATGTTGTCAAATGGCACTTGGTGTCTGCTGTAACAATGCTTCATTAATCAAAATAATTTGAACGTTTGTAAAGGGTAAATCAATCTAGTTATGTATGTTCACAATCATGCAAACCATATTAAATATTTTTCGACAGTGCGAGCTAACTTTTAGGTAGGTACCATATACATACAATTGTATACCTATGTATGTACCTATCTACCCTCATCAGACTACATGCGCCCATTATTATTATGATTGTCCTTTTCACATAGATTAACTGTGCATTAGATATACACGAATCCCGAGATCAGAATCAGATTAAGGACGTAAAATCATAGTATTTTATTACTTGCTAGCGGCCCGCCGCTGCTTTCACCCGCATTATCCCTCTGCGTGATAAGAATCCAAAAATTAATAGAGCTTAAAAATGTTTACCTGTATAGGTATATTCTCACATTAAAGTTAGAAAAAATACTTCTGGCATTTCCGGCGAGCTGTAATTCTACTTAGGGTCCAAAACAATGAAACGCAGACGAAGGACAACCCGCGGAGTCTTTCAAAACCATAAATGTGCTATATCCCTTACTGTAATGATTACTTACCTAACACAAAACCCTGGTAAAAAATTGAAGCATCGAAAAAGAACTTAATTAAAGTAATACTTAGATCAGGCTAAAAAAAATACGGCTCTCTGTTTTTCCCTATAGAAATAAAACTGACGCGACTTGCTCGGCGCACTCAGGTCGATATAATAAGTACATACCTACTTGTTGAACTCAAGAGAGACCTACGAGTACAGTCACGTGCACTAATGTTTATACAAACTCATTCTAAAGCGAACTGTATGCTAACGTCATAAGAGCTCAAGTATTTACATTTCATTGCTCGTAACTGTATTTGTTTGTTTGTAATAATAGGCTTCGAAACTTCTGGACCGATTTTAAAAATTATTTCACCGTTGGGAAGCTACACTATCCTCGGGTGACAAAGGCTATATTATATTTAAAAAAAATAAGGGATCCTTACTAAAACTCCAATAATGTAACCCAAGGTGACCTGAAAAATTCCTTACATCGCGTGCGCTGCGAAAACTATTGATGATAGAACAAAATCATGTATGTACCTACTACGACTTTGCAGAACTCTTAATTGTCTACAAAAAGTGTCGCAACTGCATATGTCTAAATATTATATTATGCCACAGTAAGCGGTTTTTTTATCTAAAAAATTAATTAATATTCCGCCGCTTGAAAAGGCTCTTTATTTGTACCTTGGTATTAATCCTTATCAAAATAAATTACTTTATATTCAAGACGGCTTCAATACATTTATATGTATAACTTTTTGATTTATTCAATTCGGATATTCATTCGGAAGATATCATGAGTTTAAAAATGCAAGTTTTTTTTATAGTACACTAAAGATTGACCTCATGTTAAGTGGTAATGAAATCCTAGCTTAAGGGCGACAAGTACAAGATAATAAAACTGTTACTGGACTTGTCGCCCTTACCTTGAAGACTTAACCCCTGCTACTAATGTAGCACCTCCCAAAAGCTCTGGAAACCTTACTCACACGACACAGGAACACAACAACACCGAAGTGATTGTTATTTGGCTATTATTATAAAAAAAATATTATATAAAAGAGTTGCGTGGTTGCCGCTCACCTCGCTCAGCTAGCCAGCATGCGATGTAGGCTCCATGTAAGCGTGTTTGGGATAGGTACGGGTACGTACATGTTTTAGTACCTATTGCAACTTTGCGCCGGGGCGGGTCGCTAGTTATGAATAAAACCTTTGGGTAATGAATAATATCCATATAATTCGTTCTTCAAAAAATTAACTCTTAAAAATACAATTATAATAGGTATTGTTTCGCAGAGTAACTATATAATATCATAAAAAAGCTCCAAAGTGGCAAGTACACGTTGAGTTAGCAGGTAACTAATTAATTAGTAGGTTCTTCTAACGTCTTACCTTAAAATATCACAATCTTATATTCGCAACTATAAGTACCCATTTATGAGTTACATAGGTACCCATAAATTACGTCACGCGATTTTAGGACCCCTTCTTTTCACATAAGTTATAAATGTTTTAACGGATCTCCCGTTTTAAACCTGACTAGGTGTATAATCTAGTCAGGTTTTTAAATTATAATTTGTTGACTCATGATGGGTGACCTCATAAGGTGTGACGTAATTAATGGAGATACTTTAATGAGAAAATGTAAGAGCACCTGCAAATAACATTTTTTTTGTGCTTTAGGTAACGACATTATGTACCAACAATGAGTTTTAGAAGATTCAAGTAATAAATGTTATGTTTGAAAAAATGCATAAGGTCTGTGCAGACGAGGTACCCAACACCTCATCTGCACAGGCCTTATGCATTTTTTCAAACATAACATTTATTATGCATTTTTTACGTATATATATTTTTTGTCCTATAAAATACTTACAAATTTGATGCACAGAAAACAGAACAAAGTACCTCGTCTGTACAGATCTTCAGACCTTAGTGAAGTACACTTTGTAAATGAGTACCTAGATAGAAGTTAGACCGATAGTTTGCATTATGAACAATATACTTACAATAAATTGCATCTAGCACATTTATAAAGGTAACAAGAAATAATACATTTAATAAGCAAATATACAAAGGCAAATATTTATATCTAATTTAGTTTTTTCATTCTTATTTGGGGTTACTTTTTTCTCCGGTTCTTACTAATCATAATAATTACCTAAAAGTTTAATTTTGAACTAACACCATTGGAACATCAGGCACGGTTAGATTTAATTAAAATGCAATACTTCTAAACCCCCCCCCCCCCCCCCCCACTTCATTAATCGACCAATTAGAGTAGTGTTCCTGGGAATATAACGTGATGTTTTACCTTGCAATTTATAGTTATAACTAGCTTTTGCCCGCGACTTCGTCCGCGTGGCGTGTTATTGTGTCATTTCAGTATTTTTCTCGGTGTGTGTCGAATGTAAATAATAATGAATGTTGCATTCAAAAATTTTAAAAAGTTTTTTTTTTTTTGAGAAAATACATTAAAAAACAACATAACAATTATTCTGAATCTGGCGCTAGTGCAGTATTTTTTCATGAAAAAGATGTTTCCCATTCCCATGAAGCTGTACATTTGCTAAGATACCCATATACTAAAAAATTTCAAGCCTCTAACTCGCGGTACAAAAGTTTTTCCCGCTATTCCCGTTCCCATGGGAATTTTGGAAAATCCAATCATGACTTAACTTTGCATTCACTAAGGTATATGCATGTCAAATTTCAATCATCTAACTTACGCGGTTTAGATTTTTTCATACAAAAGTTTTTTCCCGCTAACTCCCGTTCCCGTGGGAATTTCTCAAAATACAGCCATAACTAAACTTTATATTTACTAAGGTACCTGCATGCCAAATTTCAAGCGTCTAACTTAAGCGGTTTAGATTTTTCATACAAAAGGATTTTCCCGCTAATTCCCGTTCCCGTGGGAATTTCGGGAATTCCTTTCTTAGTGCACCCCTACGGTACCTAAGCTACGTCCCTTCCAAATTTCAAGTGCCTACGTTTAGCCGTTTGGGCTGTGCGTTGATATGTCAGTCAGTCAGTCAGTCAGTCAGTTTCTCCTTTTATATATATAGATTAATTTAACTATAATACACATACTAACGTAAATATTATATTCAATGTAGCAGTAAGAAAAAAGGCAGAACTAAAATATATTTTATATTGTTCCGCCATCAGAGGCACATACAATTCAAAAATTATTTTCTTCTTGTAATTCAGTCGGTTCTACAATTTTCAAAAATATTCACCTTTGAAATAGACTAGGTACAGAAATAAAAGTTAATTAACAGGACTGTTGTACAAAAACCAAAATCATTTGATTTATTGCGGCTATAAATATAATTGCTTTTAGTACTTAAATGCTTCGAGGAGTATAATGTTAAATTTATTATTAGTTTAGTATTACAATACCTTAAGTTCTGTGAAATATTTATGTACTTAGATTTTTAAACATAATAATTCTTTGACAGTTATTTTTATAAACACAAGATATTCAAAACAATCCAAAAATATTCTTATACAAATTTTGGCTTATCATAAGACTAGTAGGCCTAAATATATATTTTTTGCGCGACATTTGGACATTTTCGGAGGTAAATGTGAGATAAACCCGTTTTTGCCTTTCGGATCGCCGAACAATTTAAACACAAATTTTAATCATAAAGTACTTAAAAACTATTTCACAACAAAGTGTGAGCAAGACATAATTGATTCATATTACATAATATCAGTTCTCTTATACGAATGAAATACTTTAACAATAAAATTAAGTAAGCTTTTATAAATAAATAAAATCAAATTTGGTAAAATATAAACAGTACATTTCACGAAGTCCGATCGGTCAAGTGTTGTATTAGTGACGTGTACAAGTACCTACGTACGCGAATTTTCTACGAATATTTTGAAATTTAGACTGTATTCCACAATATGTAGAGTTTGAAATAAAAACGCACCTCGTAGCATTTGCGCTTCTCGAGATTTTGCACACCAGCAGGCCTAGCATGCGCAACGCGAGTTAATTTTATCGCGCTCTTAAGAAATGTCAAAATCGATGCGTCAACTGCTGATTGGCTGAAATTACGAGTACGGTGTAGGTACTATCACCCAATCAATGGTATAGAAACTTTTGTCGTCTCATGCGATAAATTTGACGATTTTGATTAGGCCTGCAGGCTTAGCATGCGCAATACGTCAAATTTTTCGCATGAGACGACAAAAGTTTCGATATTATTGATTGGCATAAAGCACACCGTACTCGTAATTTCTGCCAATCAGCAGGCTCAGCAGCTGACACACTGACTTCAATCGATTTTGACGTTTGTAAAGAGCGCGTGACACATGCTAGGCCTGTATGGCTACCTTGTACTGCTTTAGATGCATAACACATGGTGTCAACATCACCCAAAAGGACTTTGTGAGATATATGTAATTATATGCTGTCAAATCGTAATCTATAAACTAAAACTCCGACGTAGGTAATGCAGTGGAGGTTAGCTTTTGCGCATTGACTGGACTAAAGTAGTTACATACTTACTAAAAATAAATGCAAGTTTTAAAAACGTCATGCTCGCCAGCAGAACCTCCTTCATCAATCTCGGTATTTTTTTTAGATAAATAATCAGCGAAAAAACAAAAGAGAATTTATGCATTTCATAGAAAAAAGCACGTCAGACTACTGCAGTTCGGGCTTTGTTGTAGGTACCGCCCTTAAGTCGTGCGCGTAAGAACTATTTTCGAAATGCAGATGTTTACCTTGACATGCTGATGTCCGTACATTTTAATAAAATGGTTGGACAAAATATCTGTTTTTATTTATCAACTCTCTTAAGATATTTTGTCATAGAATAAAATTAGAAACAGTAGGTATTTTGTGAGAATTTTTTTTTGGGAAACTTTAATTGAAAACAGCTAAAACGATTTGACACGTACATAATAAACTGTATTCGTACATCAGTTTTCTTGTTAACCGGTACTTTATATCTATCGTGATTACTTTTTGTATGTGGGTCAGCCAGAGTGCAGTGTGCAGAGAGTATAAGTATTATATGCTCTTATGCATACATTATACTGGCAAAGCCATTAGGTATCCCGTTATGCGTATCATGATATTTCTTGAAATAGATAATATTTTTGTTTTTATTGTTTTACATTAAGTTAAATGACAATAATAGATGACAATTTACGTTCAACGAACATAGTGTTGACAAAAAATGACCCCTTATCCACGTAAGTGATCCTGCTGGAAAGTATGACGTCACCTACCTAAATGACTTAATTGCGTATACGCTGATTTATATTTTAGTAATGCTAGTGTGACTACATTAGTATCGATGTGCGTACAGGCACAGTAAGTATTCTTAGAGGTTATATATAATTCGCATAACATGTTCAGTTATCAAAAATTGTGCTTGATTGCTGCTTAAAAATGCAAATTTCTTAGAACAATTTGTTTGTATAAATTTACTAAAGGGCTCAGTTGATTTAGCTTTTATTGTCATTTTTGCAGTTCCGTTCGAATTTTGATAAGTGTTAAGTGTAAATGTTAATTGAAAGTATGTGCTTGTACACTTTTCTAATAATACTCTAGTGCATTTGTTTTTTTGTGTTAAATTACGTTCAATTCTTTTGCGAGTGGCGCCACCACCACCCATTTCTTAACATCTCACTGTAAGCATGCTCTTTACTAAACACGCATGGATAATAACTAATCTGACACTTTAACCGATATACTTTAACTTAACACTCAAGCAAGCTCTACACTTGCAGTTATCAAAATTCAAACTTAGCCCAGTTTGTTTCGAAAATTTGAGATTAGTCTCATTTTACTCAGCACTTAGACCTAAAGCATTAGAAAAAATACATACGAGATCACTGTTTAGTATGTAGTTGCAGCAGATTCAATTTTCAAAAGATCATAAGATATTCCTTAAAAATATTTTTTATATTACAAGCCATGGATGTTGATTGACAAATTGATAAGGGATTTCTTTAATACAGCAATTAATGGAAAAATTTCGTGTAAATTAGTTTAGTATAAAATTGTTAATTTTTAATAAATTCTTAATATGAAACCATTTTAGGTTTAAAATGTTTTAATATTAAAATTTAAAGTTCGAATATAAAATGAATTTGGATTTCAATCAAAGTTGTAATGGTATCTACCTATCAACATCCCTTGATTGTTACATATAGAAATTGAAATATTTTGTAGTATTTTAAATATCCTTAAGTAAATAGTATTTTTGTGCTTACATCATAAGAATATAAAACATTAAAATCTAAAATTAACAAAAAAAATGTCAATAATAAAAAACAATACCGAATATCATAAAGTGTTCAACATATCTGCAACTTCAAAAATGACTTACAGCATGCCTACACCATCAGACTCTTTATTTCCAGCTTTCTCGAAAAACATGAAGTCCTGAAAATTCAGAAAACGTACTCGTTAGCACATATCAGTTATATTCATATAGAAAGAGACAAAATTGGTAAACAAATATGTTCCCTGCTATCTTTGAATCCCTTTTTCCTTTGGTCACGCCATTACGCGTGTACGGCTGGCCCATTTTCACTTTTTTCTGTGTTTGTTTAATAATAAAATTTTCAACGGTAGTTTGTTTGTCAATCCATAAAATTGAGGTAGATAATTGTCCGATTACTTACAATTAAAAAGCATGCTCCAAGTAGAACGGCTTTAATCTTCACGTCCAAATCCATTGGGAAGTTAATACCAAAATAATCAGAGTCAGTAAATGCTTCGCGCGCTAAACCGGACCATTGTTTCGTTATTTTTCCAACTTTCGTTTCACCATCGTTTGAGTAAACCTGTAATTAAGCGTAGAATAAATATAGACTCTAATTGCCATAGTAAAATAACAAAAGTTATTTTTTCTGTATTATTTTTATAATTGATTTTTACAGTATTTAGTATCGTTTCAAGATTTTCTCAGCTCTTCTGCCACTAACAAAAAAGACAGAAGAATAGAACTAATTTAATAGGACCGAAATGGCAGGCTCCGTTATCGCACTTTCAGTATATTGACATAGGCCTAGCATACGCAATATGTCAAATTTATCGCATGAGACGATACTGTTGATTGGCTAATAGCACACCGCACTCGTATTTTCAGCCAATCAGCAGCTGACGCACTGACTTCAATCGATTTTGACGTTTGTTAAGAGCGCGATAAAATTTAGTCGCGTTGCGTATGCTAGGCCTGATAGTCTGTAAACGTGGTTGTGTCATTCTGATCATAAGTAGACATCGATTTTAAAGGCTGTGCAAAGTTGATTTTAGTAACTAATTATACCTACGTATAATCAATTACCCAACCTTAGAGGCCTTGAGCGGCATATTATATTACAACTAAAATCACTTCACGAAATATATCAGAGAGTAGTCCTTCCGATGCAATGACTCTTTTTTAGGCATCCATACTTACCAATTACTATAAAAAATGCTTTTTGATAATACTTAATTATCAACAAGCAAACCCGTCTTCCCCACGATTTCTCAAAGATGCCATATTCATGATAGATAGATAGATAGATATACTTTATTGCACAAAAACTTTACAGAAATAGGTTTTACAGATTGATTATAGTACAATTTAGGCGGTCTTATCGCTAGAAAGCGATCTCTTCCAGACAACCTTAAGGTAGAGGAAATAGTAGATGGCAAGAAATGGGTACGGCCGTGCAACATTAATAAAGTTTTATTTCTTGAATTATATTCATAGTATAGCATTATAAACATACATAAACTCATAGATATATAACATAATATATATTTATATATTATTGGTTTTTTATCATGGCACCACGGTCAGAGTAGCTACTTTAATAACGAAGATACTTTCCAACAAAAAAAATATAGATATCATAATCGATTTATAAATGACGGAAGGTATCCGCGAACACACAAAAAAATATTCGAATCGTTGAATTGAGAAATCTCCTTTTTTTAATGGTCGGTAAAGACATCAAGTCTCACATTATTATCTATTAAGATCATTAGATTTGATTCCACCTACTAACAACTCAATTGAATCAAGTAAATTCTCTTCGATTGGTTATTTCGGCAAATGTAATTCAAATATCTCACATTAAATTCGACGTCTCCACAAATAGAATATGTGCAGAATGGTCCTTTTATTTTGAGCACCACGTCGCCGGCAGCGTTTTTGATGTCGTAGCAAGGTTTGCAGATGGACCACTGTTGCTCGATGGAGCCGATGACGTTGCCAGGCGGCGCTGACACCTCCATGCTTTGCAGCCAACAGGGACACCAGCAGGAATCACACGCTAGAGGGCGGTGTAGGTGGATCACCTGAAAAAAAAAAAACATTTTCCGTGAATGTGTAAGTGACGCAAATGCCGTTTAATAAATAACCATCGAAATTAGCAATCGTCCTGGCCAGGTACGATACCATGTTTGAGTGGCTTCAGTACCAGTTTGGGATATCATGGGTTCAATATTATACGATTCTTAACGGTCAAAAATTACCATACATTTTTCTCCAACCGACTACGAGTCGTTATTACCGTTCCATAATTTACTATCCATATCAGCTGTCATTCGTTCGTCAGTCGTTTTTAGCTTACGCCTCGTATAATTTATTACTATCCGTAACAAGAACGTATCGTTTTCCATATATTGAAACATGGCATTAGTGGCTTACGTACCAGGTTGGGATATCATGGTTTCAATTAAAGAATATTCGAACAGCCAGTACTCTACATTGTTGTATAACCTTGAGACTTTAAATAGCCGGATACTTTATTCATACTTTATTTCCAGAAAAGCAAATATGAGTCATTTAAAACGCTATTCTATTGTTATCTAGGTATGTTCGTTATTCTTTCACGCAAAAATTATTGAATCCACAAGGCTGCAATTTGGTAGATTAATAGATGATTTACTTTAACATATAATGATTTTTATCCCGATATAACGCTAACGATGTCGGTAACAGCTAGTGTCCTATAAATATCGATGCTATCGGTCACATGGACGTGAAGTTGTAAGATTGCACTTGTGTGATCTTTAACAACCTCTTTAAGTTTGTTGTTCAATCTACAAAAGATATTAGAGAGGACTTTACCCTTAGGGGCCTATGGGCTGCTCGCGACTTCGTGAACATTATTTTAGGCGACGCGGAAAGTACGGACAAATATTAAACATTAAGACTTTGCTCGTTTACATTAATAGTTAAATATTGTGACAATAGATAACAAACCTCATTTTGGAAGTTGTCCATAATTTTCATGTCAAATGGACGCATAGGGCCACAGCAGTTTCTAGTGCAACAGTCATTATCCTCAACAGCATAGTACACTTTTTGGCCGACGCTGTTTTTAACGGTGTACTTATTATTTGTTTCAAAACCAACGAACGCTTCTAGAAGTTCTACCTTTTGATGCACCAAAAGGTGGTTAATCAAAGACAGATACTCCAAACCTGGAGGGCAGTTGCTGACGCCTTGAGGAATAGTCATCCAACCACCTGAAACAATTCAATCCATTAACCCATTGACCGCCGGACTTCAAATAGAAAATATTGCTCCCGACGCCATGCGTATTATTAGCTAGAATTTTCGCCCAATACGATAGTGATGTGACATGCTGCACTAAGCGATAAGAATAAACGTTTGTTTCGGAACCTTATTACCTATTATTTCTTTATCCTTAGATAAAGAAATAAATGCTCATACATACTGAACGTAATAAGAAATAATAGATCAATAGTAATTTTATATGTCTTAGTGATCAGAAAATTATCACAAGATTTTTTTAAAGTATGCAAGGAATTTTGACGCAACTAGTCGACGCCTTAAAGCGTCATCGGCGATCACAACTTAAATGTTTGACAAATTTTACCTACTCTTATAGTGTTGTTAAGGACTGTATCGATGTAATTGGAAAAAACGACACAGTGTTGGTTAAAAACAAAATAATATGAATTAATGTCGGTGATGAAATTATAATAAGTACACCTTTTGAACTTATTATGATTTTTATTTTTTGTATAATAAGAGCAACAAAACATTGTATATTTTTTTCTATAGACAGAAACCAAAATATGTATATAAATACGAAGGGGCGTTTTACAAATTTATGTTTCCCGGTTTTTACGGTGCATATACACTTAACGATAAACATTCATATTTTTTTATTTAATCAATAAAAAAATCACGGTGCAGTGTTTCGTTGAAATGTCGTATGACGTCACACCTAGATACATTTTAGAACTAGCAGCGACATAGTGAACTGCGAATTTTTATGAGCTTTATCATACATAGTTTTTTTCAGTTGATTGAGTAAACAATAAATATGGGTATTATAATCTTTATGGAATAACTTACGAAATAATTAGAATTTATTGATCCGGTTGTCATGCTCATTAATTTAGTTTGATTCAAATAAATAAGTGCCTCGAAAAGAAACACTTCTCTTACTTCACTATCAGGCGAAGATTATTAAAAATATCATCATCATCAACTACTCCCAGAATATGTAAAAGTTCAACACAACCCATTATTGTTTAAACTATTTTCGTAAATAATGTATTTGTGGGTTTTAACTCAAAAATTCTACAATATAGAAACATGGACAATAACTTCAGTAGCATTTAGCTTTTGTAGGGTAATTGAAAAAAATATATTTTATCTACCTTCAACTCCCAACACTATCAATAGCAGCATACGCGCTTATGACGTCACAAGCGGACGACTTAAAGCGTCGTTGGCGTTGGCAGTAAATTAAAGTGAACACGACATAGTGGAGTTAGGTGGGTAAATGGATAACATTAAATTTAATGAAAAAAAATTAAGGTATATTTTAAGCAGATTAAATTCAATAATAAATAGTAAATACATAGTCATGAAATTAATTCACAATGGCATGTCATCTGTTTATTATTACAAACTTTTTCTCAATTGACTGTGAACATTAATAATTAGGTAAAATATAGACAGACTAAAAATTCGTACGTTAACCATATGACAAGTGAGCATCATCAATCCATTCATCAAGTATGTGTATAGGCAGAGATAATGATAATAGTTATTTACTAATACACTTTTAATACACTAGCAGTAGAACAATCGAAAAATAATCACATTTTATTGTTATCGTCTAATACCTACATATTAAATAAAAATAAAAAAGTATTAAAAATGTCCACTTAGTCACATCACTACCTAACGCTTTAAGACGTCCTAGGCATCGTGCAGTGTGATTTTACGTTAATAATTTTAGTTGTTGATTTTTATAATTTTTTAACTCAATTTTATGCTGTAGGACGTTATTAGTCATCAATAATAATAATCTATCGTATCCTGGTGCGCGGTGTGTATAAATTTGTATACAAGATGGTGTTCATTACTTTTTATTTCAACGTCAAACATAAGGTAAATAATGACGCTTAAAGGCGTCGTCGGCATCTGGATCAAAATTCTTGATGACGCTTTAAAGCGTCAATGGCGGTCAATGGGTTAAATAGTAGTCGTTCACTTATTATAGAGCCTGGGCACAGTACAATGAGGAGCTCGTATGATCATAATAACCCTCAATCAAGCAATAGGAAAATAGTTACCACCTCAATTTGAACCTTATCTCCTTGACTTGCGGGAGAAGATATAGATAAAGTACTAACTTCGTATTTCACGCCTCGTTTTTAGGGTTCCGTAGTTAACTAGGAACCCTTATAGTTTCGCCATATCTGTCTGTCTGTCTGTCCGTCCGAGGATAATCTCAGAAACCGTTTGCACTAGAAAGCTGAAATTTGGTACAAATATGTATATTAATCACGTCAACAAAGTACAAAAATAAAAAATAAAAATATGTTTTTACACGTAAATTGGGGAGTGTTTTTTTTTAATTTCAATCCCAACATGTGATATATCGTTGGATATGTATTTGAAAATGAACAGGGGTTTACTAAGATAATTTTTTGATATTTTGGAAAATAATCGCTCCAAAAGAAAATAAAATTGTTTTTGAACCATAAGTTCAAAAAGTATGAAAAAAATCTAGAATATAGAACTGCATAAAGGCTTTCTAGGAAAATTATTTTGAACCTGATGGGGTTTAATAGTTTTTGAAATAATATTTTTTTAACTAAAGTTGTAATTTAAGGATACTTAAGTATTGTGATGCACTGAAAACTACGGAACCCTACACTGAGCGTGGCCCGACACGCTTTTGGCCGGTTTTTTATTCTTTCATTTGAACGCAATTTACTACCGTAACTATTGATAACAAAATACAAAAAAATTTAGTTTTCTTCATAAGCTGTTTAATTTAAATGGAGATGTTATTAAATTATTATAGGTATATATTTAAATTATCAATGAGCGTATGATAATGGCTTAAAAATCAAGCAGGGATATTTCACTTAAGCTAGCTCAATATTCAAAATCAGAAAAACCCTTTAAGAACTCTACATGGAAATACGTATAAACACATATATACTCCGCACGTACCCGTAATAAAAATATATAAATAGTTTTAGTAGGTAAGGAATTATAACTTTACCGAACCCTATATTATATACTTGTATAAAAGCATTTTTGATAATATATATACATACCTATCTTTAACTGCATAATTTTGTAGGTTGAAGGTTCTTAAGAATACGGTTCTTAAAATCATTAATGCAATAAAAGATTTTTATCTATATTCAGTCTGAGAAAAACCTTTAAATAACATTGCTAGATGACAGTATAGTTTAGTCTGGAAAATACTCACTCACTTAGCATTAGGTACATTATTATAAATATTCGATAGTAGATAAATACATAATCGATGTCAATTATATATTTCAAATGTATAATATTTATTTACAAATAGGTTTGTTAGTTACACAATGCCTCCACCATATTACAATGATCTACAGGTTTAATTAACCTTTTTTCTTCATCTGTAATAAATTTTTGATAACCACTCTTTCGTGATTTAAAAACACTGTTACAAATTCTATTTAGAGTGTGTTTCACAGATATCATATTGAATGACTCCACATAAACCTTTCTTTCTTTACTTTTTATGCATTTTTTGGAAAAATAACGTTTTACTTTCGACCACTTAGTTGAACTTGGTTTTGCTTCGTAATAAACCGTTTCATCACTGATAAAGTCTGAATTATTGATGTTTTCTTGGTGCGGAAAAGCGAACATTACAATTTAAATGCAAATTATTTATAAACGACACCCTGACTCCAAGCACAACATAACAATATGCAATGAAGTGTTGATTGCTGAGAGTTATAGCACCTAGGTTAATGCAATTATCACTGCTATCTATCACATTGAATGTAACTGTGTACACAGTAAACATCTTTATCTCAGTAACAAGTTATTAACTTGCTGTGTCCAATACAATTATAGCAAGGGCATATATCTACCGTAATAAAAGGTTTAGGTTTGGTCTGTTTTTTTCAGTTAGCTATGAATTTTTTTTATAAAGACACACCAAACAAAATTCCTATAAAATACCGCCGAGAAACGAAGTAGTTTTTATAACAAAAGTATCTGAATTTATTGCTTATTAAGGTAGTTTCAAATCTAAAGTTATACTAATAAATAATCTTTTTCAGTGCTGCATGTACTACGTTAGAAATTTACTGAAATTTTCGCAAAATAATTTCTCATGACAAATCCACTTCGCCAACAACTGACCTTGTACCATTTAATTAAGGATCAACCACTACATTAATTTATTTGAGCATGTGACACATTGTAGTTTGGACGGGCTTGAATATTACTAATATTAAAAATGCTAACATTTTATGATTTGATGGATTTTGTTACTTTTTTGAGCAAATATCCTATTTAGGCACTTTTTTTTCAATCGTCAGGTTTGAAATAAAACACCTAAATAAATTAATTAATATGAGACAATATCATATACCTACATTCCTCTACATTTTATAGGTACTAGCTCGCTAAAGAATTCGTGTTACAGAAATCAGAAACAACGACGGTACCACAACACCCAGACCTGAGATAATATAGAAAAGTTCGTTAACCATATTCACCCGACCGGGAATCGACTCCAGGATATCAGAGATAGCTCGACGTCAAGGTCCGGCGCGTTCGCCTCTCGGCTACGGAGGTCAAATCGAATATAATACAAATACTACTAATTTAAAATGTTATCTTAATATTCCGTAACAACATTACTAAATGACGTTCTTAATTCAAACCGCTTATACTTTGTCGCCTTTTCATTTTTATCTGACGATTGAATGATAAGCCCTTAATGGATTTAGATTAAAGGAGAACGACCAAACATGTATGAACTTTGGTTCAAATAGCCAACACTATTATACTAATGAGACTTAGGTAATATTTAACTATATTTAATGCGCTAGAGTAATGTTTCTTTGTTTCTGTTTCAAGTTTTTATCATTTTAAGCAAAAAATAAATATAATTCTATCCATAGCACATTTACAACTAACCGATTCATGTTCTGTTATGCAGTTTTGTGTTCTTTTCTAATGAAATAGATCGAAAGCTAGAGCTAGCAAGAATCGGTTGTTTTTTTTCTAAGAGACACAAATACATAATATGAGTATTATTTCCAACTTGCGCCGAGTTATAGATGAATCATCATTACCTACGTACCGTTGTTATGGGCGCACAATAGGGACTCGGACTAAAATTGGTTTAATCCGTCTGTTAGATTATCCAAAAGTATGGGACACATACCTATTTTTGCATTTTCCACTTAATCAAAAAATAACGATAATACATTTAATTGAATCGTCGAGTAATAGGTAAGTGGGTAATTTTTATCCCTATCAGGTTATAACGTTACAAACCCCTATTAAAATCAATTAAAATCCTCGTAAGGTTCAATGTTCTATAAAGATACAATTGTTTTTCTATTGTGTTCGGTTTTTGAGACCTTTCGACCAACTTCTTACAGAGAGCTTCTGTTTATTTTCTCGCGTATTACAAGTACCTATATGCCCCGTATTACAATATATCTCCCGTTAATAGTGGATTTTGGTAGGGGGCCATTATTTATTGCGTAAGAAAATGTTTTCTTATTTTTTGACATTCCCTAAATAGAAAGTGTAAGAAAAGGCCGACTCGTCCTCTTATCACTTTTTTATTAGGTACGTTCCACTTAAATTGGATAATTGGAGATTGTTAAAAATAATTAAAATCATACCTACTCTACGACGATGGAAGACACAATGTCTTTAGAAGTGTACGGGAAAGATTCTAGCAAGCATGCATAGAAGAAAAAACAGCATGCTGCAGTGGGTCTGTACTTGTGTGGACCGTGATTTCTAAGAGTAACTCAGAACTGGTGTTCATATAAAAGGGCTCATTAACTAGCGAAAGACATGTGGAAGATTTCCTCCATCAAAACGCTGATATAATTACTGTCAATTTGGGTGAGAATGCTATTTTGGGCATAACTATGCCCGACATATAGGTTGGATTGTGAATTACTACCTTCATGGGATTAACAATATCTTTATGGAATGGCCAGCTCTCACCCCTTTGATACCCGATCGGGCATGTTTGACAAAAGCTACTAGGAAGACGCGTAAATTAATTTTAATTTAACTAACAATCAAAATTGACAACAACTAACAATCAGAATTTTTAAATAAAAGCAAGATGTTGCTTTTAGCACTTATACAGGAATTATCGAGGAAATGAAAAATGTTGGTTACATTACCAAATAAAAATATTGTAATAATTTTTAAACTCGCCCTTCTTCCCTGCCTACGCTCATTCATGAGGAAAAATTATTACTTTTCCTCATTTATTATTTATGTGTCGAGGTATGAAATTCTTATCAAAATCATAAGTATTTCAAATGTAAAATGCGATAGGAAAATAAAATTATTTTTAAATTTTAAACCTGGTGTTAATGAAACTAGGTACCTATAAGTATTTTTGTTTATGGGTTTCTTTATATTCTTTTAAATAAATTTTATTTTGAATTCGTTAAACTGAACTAAGCCAGGAATATGGCGCAATAAATATAAAAGATAATGGGTATGAAAAATGTAAAAAAGATTATGGTTTGGATAATAGTAATGGAGTACCTGGAGGACCTTGAGGTCCAGGCTGATGAATCACAGGTTGAGGGTAACCTGGCTGCGGTTGAGGATATCCAGGCGCAAACCCAGGTTGAAACCCAGGCTGGAATCCTTGTTGGTATCCAGGCTGGAATCCAGGTTGAAATCCTGGCTGGAAACCAGGCTGCATTCCTGGCGCTCCAGGCGGCATCCCAGGAACTCCCGGAGGCAAAGGAGGTCCAGGAGGGTTCATTGGGGCTGATGGAGGGTGTGGGTATCCAGACTGAGGGCTCATAGGGTAACTCTCTTGTGACTTTCCTTCAAGAGGCGGAGCATATCCTTGGCTGGTAGGGAAATTTGGTGAATAGGGTGTTGGTTTATGCGACATGTCTGATACCTTTTTTTTTTTCTTTGCTTTTATCTGCAATGTGCAATGTCTGATACCTGAAAACATTAAAAACAGTATATATACTGACACATATTACCAGACCTAAAAAAATAAGTACTTAATTGTAACCTGAAATAGTTGAGACTAAAGGTTAACCACATTCGAATTTACTAGGTAGCTCAGTATTCAAGGTTCTATTTTCTGATATAAATTGCATGCTAAATACCATTTCTACAGAAATTTAACTTTACTACCATCCATATTAATAAATAAATATTGGACAACATCACATACATTGCTCTGATTCTGTGGTAAATAGCATAAGAGCTTGTGTTAAAGAAATCAGAAACAACGACAGTACCACAACACCTAGACCCGAGACAATATGGAAAAGTTAATTTCGCATATTGAAAAGACCGGGTATCGAATCCGGGACCTTAGAGATGACGCGACGTCAAAGGCCTGATACATAATACCCAATTGGTAAAGTGTGTTTTAATGATCAATTTTACTGTTATTTTTAATGAAATATATGCTATGAAAATTTAAGGCTCATGATAAACTGATTTTATATGTGATTTAAATTCTTTATATTGTTATTACTTTAATTGTCACTTTTTTCCAAAGGTAAATATAAAAAAAGGTAAAGGTATATTATGGATTGACCCTGTAAATTATATAATTGATAGGAAAATAATTAATTTGTTTAAAAACCAATTACTACCTAGATGGAGCACCCAAATAACATTTTTTTCTGGGCTTTCACCCACCTTAAATAAACCCTGGCTCACGCATCTGATCACTGAATATTACCCTAAGACATATAACAAACAAGGTACAGACTAGTATCTAGATTAAAAGATATTAAGCACATACAAAGGTTTTTCTACTTATTTTAGTCTGTAAACTCGGTCATCATAACATTTGACCGCACCCAGCCTTAAAAGCGGCCGGAATTCGTAGTAGACATTTAAAAACAGATCAACGATTTTCGTCCTATTACTAAAGTTATCTCAACGAACATAATCGATCTGACATTGGATCTAGGACAAATGTGGTGGTATAAATAGACTTAGCAAAAAATACAAAATATGATTTACGCTACTCAATTGCAACAACAGAAGTGACCTTTGAAAACATTATATTTACTGAATTACCAATCTAATTAAGAATAATTGCTTAAAACTTTAAATTATTAATGTACGACATACCTATTTAATAATTTGTAAAACCACTAAAAACTGAATGAGAGAACTCTCAACAGTTATTTTTATTTGGACCAGAACAGAAAATATTATTCTACCCTTGCACAACTATTTTGACACTTACAGCAAGACAGGTAGGCGCTAGTGTTTGACAGTGACAGTAAAAACAGCAGAGGTTAGCATTGGTCAGCATTGGTACTCAACCAATGAGAAAAGAAATTTTGGTCTGTGTACTTAACGTCAGCAGACGTCCACTGACATTTGTTTTCCTTAATTTGTACATGGTGGCTCGAAAAATCTATGTAAAAATGCTTCTTTTGCGACCAAACTTACACCTCTTTTACCCTTGATAACATTCAGTCTGATTCGATATTTTAGGAACTCCATAAAATTGGAGGATATGGTTGTTGGCTGTTGCATTAAAAACAAGTCACAAGACAACCAACATTGTTAAACAAGAACTCAATTTCCGGCACAAAGTTGCTAGTTAGATAAAAATTCCTGTATTCATTGGAAATTCGTTTTTTTTAATTTAATAGTCTATACAAAGATATGTCTTTTTCACGTAAGGGGATTCCATGGGTACAGCAATCTCAATATTAAGGAGATACTAAGTCTAGATCTTATTTTTAATTTGTTATGTGTTTGTATCGTTTTTTACGTTTTGGTTTTTTCTTGTAAGATGATTCCTGTGACATTTCATGTTAGTAAATTTTTGAATTCGTATCATTATGTGTATTTTTTAAACCAGTTGTTAGTCAACAAACATTCAAAAATCCAAATTATTAATTTTATTTGTTGATATCAATCGAGCATGTTGCTAGTTGTTGGTGTTCACTTTTACACGACTCACGGTCCTTCGCATACTTTAAGCTGACAATACAAATCCGAATAAGTGGTTTCTCAGCTGTAAATAAAAGCTTTTGCAGGTTTTTATAATGATACTCTTTTTTAAAATGTATGTTTGATAGTAGTCGAAATTAATATTTGTAATAAGTATTTATAAAAGCTATAAAAAAATCTTTATTGTAGCATTGTCAATACAATAAAATACAACTTATCTGATGGAAATAATTTTGTTCCTTGAAAACTGTTAAGGCGTTATTTGGTTAAGTGTCATTGGAATAAATACTTCAGTCAACAGATGGTACGGAACCGATTTACACTTGTTTTTTTTATTACAATTATTGTTACAGATTTTTAGGGCTAGAGGCACCAGAATTACATAAAAGTCCCCCTATCCATTCGTCAGTTATATCTTGATCGAAAAAATAATATGGTATCTTTCGGAGAAACTACTTACTTTTTGAATTTTTCATTAAGTGACTTCAAATATTGTTTTCTTTCATTTGACATGTAGCACACCTTTCATAGACACATGATGGTACCTCCTAATAGATAGTACATTTTATAAAGTGGCAAACTACCAAAGATGTATTACTTACTTGGTGTTTCCTGATACCAGTCTTGTCGTAATGCCGACTAATGTAAAAAGATATGTCATTACACAAAACTAAATGTCAGCGTTTATGCCAAGCGTGCTATTGCCAGCTGTACGTATAATCCACAGATATATATTTTTATTAGATGTCTGTGGTACAATCGCTAGATTATCAAGGAAAACATCTTAATTTTATGTGATAAACATTATATTATTATGCGTGGATAAATGAAACAACTTCGAGCTGTTAAACAGGAGGTAGGTATTCACAAACTGAACACACATCTAGGTGGCATGGTCTTAGTGTGGTGCCATGGTTATAGATCGTATAAACACACCCCAGGGCCGGCGTTAGGGTGGCGGCGCGCGGTTGGGCAACAGCCCAGGGCGCTCGGACTTGAACAGGCGCTAGAAAGCTACCCTGAGGTACCCAGGTGCATTCCCCTAAATCGATGTATTGTTATACGCTTTTACAGTGGCGCTGGCGGAAATTCGTCTAGGGCGCGAGTAATGCTAGAACCGGCACTGCCTCAGACTATCCACTTGCTCAGCTATCGTCAAATGACTTTACTTTTTTAATTTTGTCTGTGGTAAGGCATTCCGTTTGACAAGTTCATCTATCGAGTCATTTATATTCGCCAGTATGGTTGTAGCTTTAAAAACAAGTCACAAGGCAACCAACATTACAAAACAAAACCACAATATCCGATACAATGTTGCTTGTTAAAGAAAAATTCCTTTTAATATTGGAAATTTTATGTCGCTGTAATTTTATTCAAAGTAGTCAAAACAAAGGTGGTAAAACTAGGCTAGTACTTAACCACTTTTGTTTTGATGTATGTTAAATAAAGCTAAATCTAACGTATCTTGTCTATGTAATAAATATATTAAGGCAATGCTTGAGTTCCCTGCCAATCAGTGAAACATTTAATTAGTTTTGAAATTGCAGTGCGTTTTCAGCAGAAATTTCAATTGTGATCTTTAAACATGTGAAAGCAGAATACTGCCAAATTCCATTGCCAATTAATTTTTTATATTGAAGAACAAAAGTTGCATTCATTTTTATCTTTTATTGTGAATATCATAATTGGAATGGAACTCATGAGAGTTAGGTCATAATTTGTTAAATAAAATTTACAAATTTCCCTACTTGTAATTTTAGGGTAAGCGTTGTGGATATGTAGCAACACTGACATCCGGTTGGTACAGTTCTCCATTCACCAATCAGACCATTGCAATAAAGTGCATTGACCAACCTGCTGCTGCTGTCGACGACTTTCGGCACGGAGCAAGTCAGTCAGTTGAATAGATGTTCGCTTCCGCGTTTGTACTTCGAAGTGACTAGCACCGCGATGCTATCGGAGTTGTTTTGCCATTCATACAACTAAAATGGCGTCGCTGTTTATCAATTAGATTTCTATATGTGAACGTTCTTCAGTTATCGTATCCGAGTGAGTCATAAACCAACATAGCAATGACATTTTTATAGCACACAGTGAGAATACGTTTCTTAAACGTTGTGTGGTAGACTAACAAGTGTGAAAACAGAGCACAATAATGCGCGAATTCAAAGTGGTCGTGCTGGGCTCGGGTGGGGTCGGAAAGAGTGCGTTGACTGTTCAGTTTGTGTCCGGATGTTTTATGGAAAAATATGACCCCACAATAGAGGACTTCTATAGAAAAGAGATAGAGGTAGACAATTCACCATGTGTTTTAGAAATATTGGACACTGCCGGCACGGAGCAATTCGCTTCGATGAGAGACCTGTATATAAAGAATGGCCAAGGATTTGTCGTAGTATATTCTTTAACTAATCACCAAACGTTTCAAGACATTAAGTCAATGAAGGAATTGATAACGCGCGTGAAAGGGTCTGAGCGCGTGCCTATTCTGCTGGTGGGGAACAAAGCGGACCTGGAACACCAGCGCGAGGTGTCGCAGGGCGAGGGTGCGGCGCTCGCGCAGATGTGGGGCTGCCCATTCGTGGAGGCCTCCGCTAAGAGCCGCACCAACGTGAACGAGATGTTCGCTGAAATAGTTCGCGAAATGAACGTTAGTCCCGAAAAGAAAAAGGAGAATTATTGTTGTTGTACAGTGCTTTAATATTTAGAGTGTAATGTGGCATTTATTTCTCGTAAGACTGCAAAGGGCGTGCGGGAGCGTGCCCGCGCGTCCCAGGCCGGTCCCCGGCGGGAGCGCGGCGCTGGGCCGGGCCGCCGGAAGCACGGTGGTCGCGGCGCGCGTCATATCACGTTGTTAATATCTTTGATACATACCATTGTCCAATCGAGGTGCTTTATCTTATATTTTCATACTTTAGTACTGGTAGATACTCCCGCAGTAACCATTATCATGTGAATTGAACAAACATTCTTATTGGGAGCATGCATAAACAACAAAAAAACAGTGTTGTTTTGGTTTTGTACATCATCAACAGGAATGCATGCATAAGCTATGTCAGATACAAATAAAACATGTATTGTAAATTAATGTTAGTCAACTTTGTATATAATTTTATGAGATTATCTATGTCGAAGGACAAGGACGGTTTAGAGAATAAAGAAGCCATCCAAATATGCAATAAACTTATTTGTGTAGAGTGAAGTGCGATGAGTAAGAGTTTACACCTAAGTCATGTCGCAGATTGTGTTTTGTTGTGTAAATTATGTTTATATGAGGAAAAAATCAGTAATCAAGGAAATACATTAAGTTTTATCAGTTGCGTGATTGTGTTTTAAAAGTCTACCAGGATTTGTGATAATACATATAACAAAGTATCTATAATAAAAGTTTTAAGTGGGAGATTACAAGTGAAGTTTTATTGCTGGACACAAAGGTAACCAATGCTTATTATTACATTTAAAAACCTCTTTCAATATTTCATTGACCAATGTCAAGAATTTGAAGTGAATTAAATGATGTACATTTTATAAGCTTGATATCTCAGTATATTACTTAAAACATGTTTACAAAACTGTCATGTAAGGCAATAAATAATGTTCAAAAGACTCGAAACATTGTAGATTCCAATCCTAGACTTCGTACCTCCGAATATAAAATTTTATTGCAGTTAAGACCACTATCTTGATCAAATTATTTCAAAAAGACTTACTTATTTAAAACTGCTTGATAGATATTCTATAAATACATTGAATATCCTTTGATGATACACTAAATATCCTTTATTGGGCAAAAAAATATTACAAATCAAAAGGAAACAACTAGCTACTTTGTTCATAAGTTCTAAATTTAGTACAAGAAGGTAATTTGTTTTGGATGTAGGATTATCATTAAGCTTATTGTGTTTTAGATTTCATTGTCAGGTAGACCCTATACTGGCCAAGAGATAAGACATTGCAATTATTAGTGTTGAATAGAAAACAGTTTTTCTAAATACAGAAATGACATTTTTTAAAATGAAATCTTAAGAAATTAACAAATTTTCAGTTTGATTGCCTGATAAATCATAAAACAGTAAACATGTATACATTATGTTTGTTTTGATTATATTAAAGTATGTAGGGCAAAGTGTACATTAACAATATAAGATTGATGATTGCTGTTGATTGAATATATCTTTCCTAGACAATCAAATTACTTTTTCTAATTGGTGCAGACCCAATCAAATTGTAAACATTAGTCAATAGGTACATAGTTTATATAAAGGCATGCTTTATTTGTACACACACAGCATAAAATATAGTTTCCTTAATAAATTGCCTAAACAATAACATGGTTGATACACACTTTGTGGGGTTACTATTAAAGAATTTCATATTTTGCTCCATAACATTTTGCTCAGGATATTATGCCAAAAGAAAAATATATTTGAGTGGTTTTAAAATTATTAACAAAATTTCTACAAATCATAAATATTATTGGGAGAGTCAAACTTAAGAATAATTTACTAAATGTGTAGGTATGCATATGTTTATTGTTTTGTTACATAGAGAAGTAAATTTTAAAAACATTTACCATCAAGTTACCATTTTGTTTCCTTTAGGCTCATTTTTGATCATGAGGTTGTAACATTCCTAAACTGAATGAGAACATCTTATTTTTTGAACTTAAATTATTTGCAAAATAGGTAATTGAGCAAAAGGTGAGCAATGATTAAGATGAAGAGGGAATGTTCTTTTATTTGAATGACAATAATGTTTATCAAAAACGAATAAAACACTAGTAAATAATTTAATTTTTTATGATATTTTTTCTTTCAAGAATATATTTGTACATATTTAATCTTTAGAGTGAAATTGTATTTCGCTATGCATTCATGACGTCACATTACATGCCCGAGTCTTTGACAACAACAATAAATTTTAAAATGTTAAAATTCTGTAAATATATGTAAATACTTAATAAAAATACAGTTTAAACATGTCTAAAAACAAATGTTATCTATGTTGTGCTACTAATACAATGTAATGCATATTCCAAATGATTTGTCAGTACTCTTATCGTAAGGAATGTGAATTATTTACAAATTCACTTAGATAAACACGAAGCTGAATCGTAAATAATAAAAACGGGATACGAATGGTACGAATAGAGCTGAGCAGTAAAGCTTTCGTTGTTGACGCAAACAAAGAAAGTTACAAAAGAGGACTTGGAGACAAAAATTAAAGACTATAATACAGTACCTAAACTTTTTGATAGGTACCTACTGAAAAAAGGACTAAGGACTAACTAAAAATAAGAAATACAACTATACTGTGCATTTTTGTTTACGTAATGTTTATAATATCGTATTTGATTTTTGGTTAAAACTCCCACCTTTATAAATGTTCTGTTTGTCCGGTTTTCACGCCTAAACCACTAAACTATAGGTAAGGACAGGCTATTTTTTGTTTTTAAAATAATGGGGAAAGGGGTTAATACCACCTTTGAAAATGTTTATTTTTTAAGTTATACATGAAATTTGGCACAAATATAGCTCGAAACTAGGGGAGATAGGGGTAAAACAGACCATGAAACTATTAGAAATATATGGAAAATGCTTGCAGTCTACGCGAACGAAGTCGCGGGCACAGCTAGTGCATTCATAAAGTTTTCATCTATATTGAAGCTTTTGCTGTAAAGTTAAAAAAACATAACTAGTGTATTTTGCAGTCTCACTGTAATGTCAACCAAATTTTGGCATACAACTAATTATTGTCGATGTTTTAATACTTTTTGTAATTGTAATTAATGTTTGGGAATAATTATGATCCTTACATCTTCTGACACGTCCTTATTTGATTGGCTGCAGTGAAATTGTAAACGAATTAATGCCTCTATAGAAATATAAAGGGAAACGTAGAACTTGATTTTTTCGATTTAATTAATTATTTAAAAAACAATAGCATCAATGTGAGAAATACGATTAAAATGCAAAGTGTGTATTGAACTAACGTATTTGCTGCTTGTGCGCAAACTATTTTATTTGGCAACATATCGACGGAAACTAATTGATCATTATATATAGAAGTGTCTCGATACGGACTATGGCCCACTTGCTGCATTTCCTTAAAACATGGTTCTGTCTATGTGTATTCGAAATTAAAATAATTAACCATCCTGAGTAGGTACTGTAGAAGAAGTCTTCTCGCCTCCTTATTTTAGTTTTTGTTGGATCAGTGACTAAAGATTTAATATCAATTTGCAGCTTGTGCGTGTTGCTTATTAAAAAAACATATAACTATTTAATTGCTTAATTTCATGAATGGAGGGTTAATCTATGTTTGTAGGTACTAGATCTGCTGCGAGCAAAATATATCTATTTAAAGGTCTCTATTCGTATTCTGTTGCCAGTGAATTTTGTATGTGTTAGTTAATATGTAAAGGTATTTTTTCTAAGGACCGGTTCCAATATTTGAAAAACGATTATACGAGGCGTAAGCTAAAACGACCGACGTACGACTGATGACGGCAGATGATATGGAAAGTAAATTTGAAATTAGAATTAACGACTCGTAGTTGTTTGGCGAAAAACTGATAAGTCACTTTTGTCACAATACGAATCGTAAATTATTGGAACTGGGCATTAAATGGTCGGAGTAACTGTAAAATAAAATCAATACAACATTGAAAAGGATGGTCTTTTCGAATCAGTCACCGAATGGAGTTGGAACAAGTACTGGACAGTGGCACAAGTAAGCGGCTGGGCGCGTGCTTGTAAACGGCAGCTGTTGGAGCGTGACGTACGGTGTGCGCAACCATCCTCGGTTTCTACAACACCCATCTAGTACTTTATTGCGATAATCTTCTCATGCAGAACTCGATTTCTCTGACCCACGCACGTTAGTTTGAAATAAATAATTTTATTTTATAATTCAAAATTTTCCAATTTCACAATTGGGTAATTGATAATCAACCTGAATAATAAGTTCTAAGCCTAGCCCTACCGCTAGTTGGTTATGATTTTTTACTATGAGTTCTTTTATGACGAAATGTTAGATAGAAATTCGGAGGAAGGTTGTCGGAGGGAAAGCATGGGCGATCTGATTGATTGGATTTTTATTTTAACTTAAATCACTATGTGGACTTTAGAGTTTTGTGTGTAGTCCGTTAATTTGATACTTCAAAATAGAATCAAGTAAGTGGATTTTCTATTTTGAATTTTGAATGTGTCAAACGCGCATCGATTGTCAAACTATGTACATGTCCTCGTAAATAATTTTGTATCCGATTGTGCTTTGAAGGGAGCGTATACTGTATAATTTGCCTTCGAGGAATCCTTGAAAAGATATGCACGCAAAAAAACGTGTTAATTGTAACGTTATTTAAATTTCACGGTACATTGGTTATGGTAAATTCAGATATTCATCAACAGAGAAGAAATAATTTTCTATCTCATGCAGTAGTTTTAGAGCCTGTTCATTAGCTTTGTCATATGCATAAGTTCAGTATTAGAAGTAGGTAATTGATATTGGTTCCGAGTATAACTTTAGACCTGCTATTATAATGTTTAAACCCCTTACTACCTAGTAGGTATTGTAAAGTTTGCCACAGACATATAGTGCCGGTTTGCGGAATCGTATTGTTCTCATGAGATTTGCAGAAGCCAAGAAAGTGCTAGTGACAAAACGGAATTACTTCATTGGCTTTTAGTACAATAGAACATTTCTGTTTGGAACAGTATTCGCTGGGGTGCTGTGGTATATCTGTGGTTAACTGGCACGTTCTCGGCGAGGCCGTGCTTCGATTGCTCGCTCATTTTGTGCGCTACTACTGTTTAGATGCCGTTACTGGCCCAAATAGAGCTAATTCGCCCGGACGTTGATAGGGTGTTTTAATGCCATGTTTACTTCCAAACGCGTTACAACAGCTGCAACCAATGATAATCTGCAAGTTTTTCTACATCAAATGTTTTGTATGTATTACTTTTGGATTGCCACCTCGTACTAGTATAGTTAGTTGCATTGTACGATAAAAAGCACGTCAGATTTATACATTTTGGATCCCACTTATGTCATTGTTATAAGAACTACCTAATATCGAACTGCAATTGTTTAACTTGACGTGCTGGAGACCGTACCTTGAAATACATGCACTTTGTGATTTTACTGACGAATTACGGCAAACGTTTGCCTAGTGGTCAATGATACTTTGAATTCAGTACGTTTTGATTTTTTTTTTATAATGCACTCCAAGATTGACCTCATCGCACCTGATGTTAAGTGGTAATGAGTTCCTAGCTTAAGGGCGAAAAGTATAGCATAGTAAAACTGTTACTAGACTTGTCGCCCTTACCTTGAAGGTTTGACCCCTGCTTCTAATGGAGCACCCCCCAAGAGCTCTGGAAACCTTACCCACACGCAGGAACACAACAACACCGGAGTGATTGTTATTTGGCTGCGGTCGTCTGCAAGGTGGAGGTATTTCACCAGTCGGGCTGCTCCAGTTCGAGCGATAAATCGCTTTGCCCTGCCTCTCTTAAATTTTCTTATTGACAGTGTTATTGATTAGAACGGGGAGGACCGTTTCTTTTTAGTTACCAGTAATGATAATTGGTATAGGTACTCAATGTCAGTACATATTTCGGTGGTAGCATATAAATAACTATTTGCCTACGACCGTTGTCATTTTTTTTATGCACGTCACTTGTTTTTAATTGGTATTTTTATGGATAAACGTAAGGAATTGAATGTTAAGGAGAAAAATTACGCCATTGATTGACTCTCGTCTGCGTTAGGCCTTAAGTGAAATTGGCTGCATAAACTTGACTGTGGTTTAACATTTCGAAAGCCAAAAGAAAAAAGCATTTGCCTACACAAACACTAGCTAATCCTTAACTAGCTTTTATATAAATTACTTCTCATAAATTCTGGATCATTTGTACGTTCTAAGATAACTTAAATTTAACAACAGTCTATCGTACTTAGACAGGTAAAGGTTGTCTCGATGCCTCCAATTCCAGGTATAAATAATTTGAATGGAGTTGTTTTGGATGTCGCTAACAGCCCATTTCATGACTGTTAACAGACATCGATTCTAATGTACATAATAATAGAGTGCACTTGAGCCCGTGACTTGTTTATTCATTCATATGGAATCGGTCGCATTGTACCCTCCATTTGTATGCGCCGTTTCATTTGGCCTTTCAATTCAATGACCACACTAATATTTTAAGGGAGGTTCAAAACACAAATATTCTGCTCAACAGCTATAGATTTGTTTTAAAATAACATTTACATAGTCAAATTTAGATTTGAGCGGTCTATTTGTAAACTTGTGTACCTACTTCTGAAATTAAACAAGACTGACAATATGGTCAATTCCCAACTAATTGACTATCTAGCAATAAAATAGACAAATTTTTACATCGTTTAAATGCTTTTGATATGAATTTTAGAACTTCTGAAGGGCGTATAATACCTAACTAAAAGAAGAAATTATTTAAAACACTCGCCATTTCTTATTTAGATCAGCTCTATGCAATTTTGCAATTTTGCGGATGCGCTTTGTTATCGACTAGGTTATTCCACTTTCATACTCATGCTCTTGCCAAAATTCTGATGTCAAGGCTAGGCCACGAGATCCAGTTAGCAGTGAATTAAGTATAGCTAGGTATTGTTTGGAATTGTTTTTTTTGTTGGTAGATACTCAGGTACCGAAATTTGTTGTCAGATGAAACGGAAATCAGAGAAGGCTGTCTTGAACCTTGAATTTAACTGTCAATTTGTGTTGAAGCAGTTAACAAGTTAAATAAATTAATTCTGGAAAATAAGCTGATCTATCCGATTGGACATAACTGGCTTCCGACTTGTTAATAATATAGGTAATGTTTATCAAAAAATATGTATGGTTTAAAACATGGGGCTAGAAACAGGCAAATGCTTAAACAGGCCTTGTAATACGTCAAATGTACACATTGATATTGTATTAAAGCCGCTGGGTATGCAAGGTCTCGCTTGGAATAGAAGCGCCGAGAGGCGATCGTCTCCCGCGCACCTCATGCGCCACTGCTGCGTGTGGGGCAGCTATAAATACTCTATAACGTACGCTGCACGTCCGTTCCATATTATGTTAGGCAATATAAAAGATTTCCAAACCAATAACCACAAATTGAAGTGCCTATCCGAATGTGAACAAGTCTACAAGCAACACAGTACATATGTAAAACCTCTTTTGTTTTTAAAGTCACAGACGGAATCGTTACAATTAAATAGCAGGGCTACTTGTATGAAAGCAAGTAACAATTATATTGGTTGGTTGTTAGTGTACAGTCTCTGTACGTCGACATCAATGGCTGGGGGCTCTGCTCATTCCCATGGCTCGAGCGTTCTCATGGAAACAATCAATGCGGGTGCAGCGACGTTATTAAATCGAATGGGTCCAAATTAACATTAAATAACTGTTTCCAAGAGTTCCTAAACGTGTATGTTACTTGATAATAATTGATTGACGCTTTTTGTTATTTAATTACAGATTTAAAATTTAGGGAACGCCTATTAATAGGTACTATTGGTTTCTATATTAAATAAACGTCTGTACCTATTCAGTTAGATACAGAAAAGACAGAATAACATGCATTAATTTGCATGAAATACAGTGTGATACATGATGTTACAAAGAAGTATCTTGCATTGTATTTGACCTGCTGTGGAATCTAAGTTATTACCTACAGATTCATCGATTTGTTACCTACGCATGAAAACGTAGGTAGACACAGACTTATTGACATAAATTATGCATCTGAATACGTATTGCAGTTGCATTCTAGAAGTCTCAACAGTAGTGACGTCACCCCAATTTCAGATGGACCTGTTCAGGCGTAGGCTGCTGTTTCCTCGATGATGCCTTAGTTGGCACCACTTCGTGTAGGTAGGTATTACAGACTTCTGTCAGAACAGGACACGAGCCGGATTATGACATCCGACTCAAATTGAGCAATGTAATATTTCTTATCGACACCGCGCAATTTGAAAACTGTAGGTCGACTTAATCACCACGCTTGCCAAATACGGATTGGTGATGATCACAAATTCAAGAAATATCTGAAGAAGTAACATCCTTTGCTCTACCCGGATCTCGAGCCTAGGACCCCAAGATCATAACCTAAAATTTTCAATGGACGTAATGATTTCAATCGCTTCGAGGATAAAGTCGATAATGGACTGGGAGAATTAAACGGATTTCAGTAGGCATATGACATGTGCTGCCATGTGTAGGCAAGTATTAGGAAACCCATTGATCGATAGATTTTTATTTATTATTTAGCCTGGTTTAGGTCTTTTAAATGTTTTATGATGTTTTCAAGCAGATACATAAGTTTAGCTTTGGTCGAGCGCTCTTGGTCGGTTACGCAAGCTTGCCTTGACTTGCATTCTTGCATCTAAACTGTGTTAGCTGCGCCGTTAAGCCGCGAATCCACAGCGTAGGATACTAGGCTATCGACGTCGCCGCATCATATTTAAGCGTCATCGCCAAGTAGTCTACTTGAGTTTCATCTGGACAAAACGAGCTTGTTGATTTACATGTATCATAATTACCTATATATCTTATAAAAAAATGTATGCGGCAAAAAGCGAACGAAGCTGCTTCATATTAACACTGGCTGTTGTCCGCACGGCTAGTGTATATTTAAAGCAGTTTAATTCGCTTTTTTTTTTCGAATAAATAGTCCAATATGTAGCGGGATGATTACGATTTCTTTATTACTCCACTGTTAGGTAGGTACTTCATTAGCCCTCTTGTATGTAGTCATTTTACAAAAAAGTTAAGTAACACGAGACAGGATGCCCCCTTGTTTGGCTCTTTTACACCACACGATGACATCCCCTGAATGAATTCACTCACATTAAGAGGAATAAACCCCTATAACTCAAATGATGTACAATGAATGTAGCTTTTAAATACGGGTTTTGCTCTTTTCACTCTTCCCGGTAGCGTCTTCTTCCACAATGCCTACACATTTTTCTCAGTGACTGCTGATGTAAAGAGAACTTTCTGGTGCAACCATTAAGTTTGCAATTTATACTGTTAGTTATTAATTAGACACAGAGCAGTTCGGGAGTCCAATAATGAATTTTATGAGTAAGGGTATAAGAGATCATTTTGAGCTTTTGGAATTCTAAGTTGGCGGGTGGGATAAGTAACACGTGCTCCGTTTCCGAGCGGTCGACATAATAACAAAATGAGAGACGTGCATTGTTTGGCGGTCCTCGGTTGCCCACGTGTTGAACAGGTTTCAGTTTAAGATAACTTCCGTTTAGCCAGGCTGTGGAAAATGCTCGGAATAATTCATTACAACATGTCAAGTCATTGTCTCGGCAGCGGGAGCAAGTTGCGGGTCGCTGCATTCACTTTTTTATCTCTACATTCCAATTGTGTCTGTAACAGTACTTTGGTGTCTTCGGAAACTAGGTACTTAAATGTGTAGGTACTTACTTTGCTAAGCGGAAAAGTTACCTACCTACAGTAATTGTCGATATCATCTTCTACTCGTTAGCTTTCTTAGGACATGATGTTTTTTTGATACTATTTATTTTTGGAAATCCACGAGTAAACAGAGCTTCTTAAAACTATAAAAAACCTATTGGGGTTTCTCCTTGAGGATATTTAAGCACATAAAATATTGCACGATCAATATATTTTTTTTTTGTAAATAAGTCACACAGTATTCTACGTTAGCAACGACTTTATGCCATTGTTTTCCCAAACTGTAGCATACCTCTTTATCAAAGTAAATGGACAAAGGAATTTCCTTAAAAGGGATATTCCAGCCTAAAGTTTTACTTGATTCGTGTGGAAATGCGTGTAGCCACGCATATCTTCAATATCTAAGTAACCCTGACCCTTGATGCGCGTACTGGCTGGGGTATGTAAATGTGCAGTGATACCTACATAAATTACGTGTTTACGTTTATGGAGACCGTCACATTCATCGACAGGCCGCTTCCGTCGCGGAAGGTCGACGCGCTTTGACCGCGCCCGATTTTATTACCGCAGCACCGTCGGTTACTTTGCCTGAATGAAGTAGCGATTGAGCGGTACATAATATCGCGCAAGTGTAACTTATTAGTGTGCTATGCAGATCATGCGATTAAATCACCTAGCAAAGAGCTTTTCAATGTGTATGACGGAAGTATGGGCACCTTATGATCTGTATGGCACGGCATAGTAGATACACAGTCGAGTTTGGCTTACGGTACCTTAGATGCCTGGTATAAATTGCTTGTGTCAACTATGCATTTTTTGTTTAAGTATGCTAATGTCTATTTCAATCCCTTTTAAGTCATTTCAGTAAAAAACTCTGAAATCTTGCATCACTATCCGCTAATAATTAGCAGTTCAGTTAGAACGAGTTGGCTAGCGAAACACCACAAACTGTTTCAATCTAACAAAAAAAAGTAAGCAGTTAGAGCCAAAATCAAAAATTGTTGTATCGATTGAAAATACTCATATATATTTTATATTTTATAATAAGGTAATGTACCCTGCTCCCCAAAGTAAAGTAATTATTTGCGTAACCTACCTATCTTGATTGATTGTGTTTTCAGCAATGTACCCACCGGCCTATCGACAATATCGTCTCGTCATCCTGATGGCAAATCCAGTTTGCCGTCGGTTGATCGAGTTCGTAATGACCAAAAACCGATTTCACAGCCGCTGGACTGTGTAATAATGGTGTAATCAATCCATAATATTTTCAACACTGAGCAGGAAGCTTTCAGTTCAACGATTCTATCATAAAAATATTTTTCAATATGTTTTACTTATTTTATAATCAATTTGGATGCTACAGAAATATATGTGGTGTTTATTTGTACTTATTTATCTGCCTAGGTATGATTCATTTAATCAAACAAATAATCAATATTAAGTGCTATTTTAACTGTTACTGATAGCTGGAATATATCATTATGATTTGACAACCGTCAAATGATTGATAATAGTTAAAAAAGTAAGTTTAAAAACTAAAACCCGACTACTAAAACACCGCGATCTAAAAAGTATGAAACAAGAAAATATTCTGGTCAACATACATACCTACATACATACATACCGGTCAAAATCATAACCCTCCTTTTCGCTTCGCCGTAGTCGGGTAAAAATTAGGCTGTTTCTAGTGTTATCTTATTACGAAATGATTTATCTAAACTTACAAAATTGTTTAAGCCTATTCATGACAAACTGAAACCTGTAAGAGAAGTATAAAATAAGAAACTAGATAAATTTTATAAAAACAATACATATTCATAGGTATTATACTCGCATTTGCGGCTACTCTTCAAAGCAACAGAAATAACTAGGTACAGAAGATGAACTACAACAGGTCTGCGGTCTATCTAGAAATGGTAGGTAACTGTAATGAAAAACATGTATCAGGTAAGTAGGTACGTAAGTACACTAATAAATGTGTTAATTTGCTTTTTTTGAGGTCATTATCAAAGTAACCATGCAGACTGTCTCTGCGGGACAATGCCCTAATCATTGATCAACCTTACGTAAGAAGTTGAGTAAAAGTCGAACTGTGCTTGTACTACAACAAAACTACTCATCAGAAGTGAAACCATATCGAATTGTTTATCACGAACGGGTCGTTTTATACGCGTCTTGTTAATAAAAAAAGAGTTTTTGCTCGCGTGCGTTACTATTTGTAACATGCGATAGAGTTTTATAGAACTGTATTAATACAAATGTAAAAGTGAAATCATACATATTTAAATAAATTTATAAGTGCGTAATAGATGATGACGTAAACAAAGAAAGAGTCGGAACGTTTGTTTTTATGCTATATTTTTTTTAAAGAGCACTTGCTTAGAGATTGTAGTTATTAATACGAATGGCGAGTTAGGTAACTTATGAAACTAATGATTAGTTACTGAAACCAAGTATTTATTTAAAAAATATATATTGTTTCTTTGGGTGCGGAACCCTAAAACTTTGGAGTTTTAGATTTCGAAAAAGTTATTCATATTATCATATTACAGTTTCTAAATAACATATTTTCGCTTACAGTTGTTAAGTACATAGGTAATACGCAAGCTAAAAAACCTACTTTACATGTTAATCTTAAAAATGATCAAAATGAAACAAAAGCAATAAGATTCAAACTCATCGATATTCCGGGGGCATAATTTTTATAATAATTTTGTTTTGGTCCTGAAATAATGAAGGGATGGGATATTGCTGAGCTCATTCATAAAACATGCAGCGAGACGCACGTGGCTTTAGGGAGAGGGAGGTTGGTATTGTCGGGGTTCCTTGGAAACTTACTTTGTGTTCGGCAACAAGGCGCGACGCGACGCCACCGTTCCTTCGTCAGAAATTATATTACCCACAATGCCCACAACTAATTGCTTCAGGTAAAAGGAAAAAAAATGTCTCGCCTTTCGAAGTTGCGTTTGTACTTGGTGCTTTGCCAATTTCTTCGCGTACTACCGCAAAGTTCAATGTCGACGCCGTTGTTTTTTTACTATTTGTTTTGATGCAATGATGTCTCTGCGTGTTTTAGTAAATGCTGTGTGTGTTGGTAAATAAAAACAAACAAGGTACAAAAAGTACCTATTATGTTATTGTAGGTACCTACTCTTATTTTATTGTGGTTTCAAAAGTATTGATATTTAGTTGACATACGGTCTTGTCAATTAAACCCTGCAATTATGGCATAACATTATTTGAAAACACAAAGACTTTTCTAGAAGAAATATTCAACATAAATGATATACTTACAATAGTACTTAATCTTTAAAAAGTCCCTAAGAAACTATTGACTTTCCTTCTAATCTGGATGTTCATGTTTAGACCTAATAAACATTGCTGTGTTTAATTTTAAATAGATATCATTGTCTTGGAAACAAATGATTTTTCTTGGTTCGCCTTCAACAGTATTTTCTAATAGTAACAAAGGTCATTGGGAAGTGGCACAACGGTTTTTACTGTTCTTTATCTTTCGTTGAATCAAGCGAAAGGTATCATCACACCGCCGCGTTTCTCGGTGAAATCGCATGTTCTCACACGCGGCTGGCAAAAAATCATCAGTATGGTTGCTGCGAGGTATCTAATTGTATTGAAATATGCGGTGATGGCTCACAAGCTATCTCAGAGCATGCGTGTGTGGTGTGCGATGTGTACACTGAGTCACGGGTAGTCGGCCACAGAAATGGCGCCCCGCCAACGTTTCCGATCCTGACCAGCGCGCGCGATCAATGAAAATAGCCGATGTCAACAATCTGCCGCGATTTGTAGGTCTGCATAGCGGCGTTGGACGCCCATGCCGAAAATTTCATTCCAATTCAATCAATCGCCACCTGGAACAAAATTAGAAATTTGTTTTGAAGCTGTTAATGATTGCCAGACTCTGGGCAACGCAAGTGATTTGTGATGACTGAGTGGCTATAAATCTATCTCGTTATTAACATACTTTTAAACATTTTGCAAATTTAGTTGCTATTTAATGAT
This sequence comes from Glyphodes pyloalis, assembly GCA_037074685.1. Taxonomy (NCBI): domain Eukaryota; kingdom Metazoa; phylum Arthropoda; class Insecta; order Lepidoptera; family Crambidae; genus Glyphodes; species Glyphodes pyloalis. The sequence goes on from JAYKKO010000004.1 coordinate 8,155,478, forward strand.
GTTTATGTTTGATTTAGTTAAAGTTCTATGTCAGGTTTGAGTCATGTTCAAAACAATTTACAGGATCTTTTTGATTCGTTCGAAGTGACCGACGCCTAATAAAACGTTTTGTCGTTAATATTAGATGTCATAAATTTTCCCGGGAGACCAACTAAGTGTATTTATGATCATAGTTCAAAGGACTGGCCCGGACACAATCGCGTGATGCATCAAGCGCAAGGGCTTTGCAGCTATTTTGTGGTGGAAGACGCAGCGAGCGTGAATATTTATGGTTATAGAGTGTGCGGCAGACATGGGCGTCTATTTATCTTTGAAATTGTATTTAAAAACTTTAACACCTAGCTACCTTCAAATATATTAAGTACGTGACCAGTCTTAGGTATGACAGCAAATAAAAATAGGTGAATTTTGCATTAAATATACGTAACTACAACCTGTACACACGCATTCCAAAAAGGATTCAAGCAAGGTTACCGATATCGTAAGTAGCAAATTGGCACAACAAGTTGCAATGCACTGAAAAGATAGCCTAATAGAAAGTGAACGTGGGAGCTACGAGTATGTTAGCTGCACTGGCAAAGCGCGACACAGTAGATAAGGTAACCGTAAAGAAACAACCTATGACAAAAGTACTTATCGTATGCTCTGTGAGATACAAGATGAAAGGTGCAAGCTCAAATTTTCTAAAGGCCTTTTTCTAAAGCTCAAATTTCTAGGTACCTGTCTACATTTACCAAGGCACCAAGGCAACTGGTGAATGACCAATTTCTATTTATAATTTTGATGGGGATTCTATCTTTCACCGGTGATGGCTATCATTATAGACCATGTTCATTTGAATGAAATTATAATAACGTATGTGATGCTTGTAACAGAAGTTTAGAGATTACTAATGACATAAATGATGGATCGACGAAAATTGTAACTTTCGTAGCCTTACTAATGTTATGTTGTTTCTTTACTGTTGTTTTATTTCCTATGACAGCGCGGGCGCAGCACTGTTGGATCGCTGACGTCAGCCCTAACATCTCCCCGCGCTCTTCTATCTGACTGAAACGCTAGCACTAACTGTGGCATGACCTTGATTGGTGAATCATGTCGTACGTGCAATCGTCACTGTTTTTATAGGTATACCTAGGTAATACGGAAGGCTCGCACACATGTATGTATGTATTTTATGATTCGGTTCTTTTCAGGAACTTTTGATACGCAAAATGTCGCAGTGCGATTCGGTAAATTTAGGAACCGAACTTGTTTGTCCAAGTTGGCTTGGGGCTGGGTGTACATACAAGTTAGCTTCCGTGGTGTGGTACGGATAAAAACAGCAGTAATTGATGTGATTTTCGGGCCCATTCAATATAATAATTACCCACCTACTCAATAAATTAATTAAGAAAAACAACCACAAGATTGCAGTTGAATAGTGGAATAAATCACAGTCAGAGCCAGAAATAATATTGTAGGCTGTTTTAAATCATGTCATCGATCCAACATGCATTTATATCTAACAGACAACAAGACTTTAGTCTTGGGTGTGATCAATTAGAGAATAAACCTTAGTTCTGCAACGGCAACCTTCAAAGTCATGATGAGTGAGTCATCAAATACATACAAAGTATTTTTTTTATGTAAGACTGACCAGCGATTAGCCTGTATTTCACCTGATTTCAAGAGATGATGAGGCTGAGGATAAAGCTCGCTGAGTTATTAGTAGCCTATTCAGGGCCGGCGTTAGGGTGGTGCGCGGTTGGGCAACAGCCCAGGGCGCTAGTAATGCTAGAACCGGCACTGAGCCTATTCACACTTGTTTTGAATACAGATCATACTCATCATACGTGCGCACAAGTGGTGTTTCACCAGTGGTAGAAAGGGGATGTATAATTTAATCTGCGCACAAAAATACAAATTTATCCAGCAAAAAACAGAGCATGGATAATGTTCCATTCCAAATAATTGTATTTACCTACTTTAAACGCACTTTTAATCGAGTGAATGTTAATATTAAATGTTATTAATGGGTTACGTTAACACAATGAGTACATATTTTCTAATGGGCAGAATAATGCGAGTGTTGCAAACAGTGAAGACACAATTGGAGTGCATTTGTGTAAGGTCACGCGTTGCTAACAAGGCGGAAGATGAACAAAAGTTGCTCTAATTACAGTCAATTTGGAGGCGGGTGACGAAGCCCCGCTAGTTCCACGGTCAACGGGTATTTTTAACTGACTTGTACGTCTCTTGATTCGCCTCGAGCATTTTCCCTATTTCATGGTCAGTCATCGGTTATCGTAAATTAACGAATTGAAATTGTGAATGGTAAGATGCTAAACCCATAGTTTACCACTTATAATTTTATTTGAATTGTGCAAATAATGAGTAGTTATTATTTTCTGACCTGCAAACTGGTCTTTGTTATGTATAGATAGACTGGCGAACTCTCAACAGTTAAATATTTCGGGTCTTAAGGTTCTTGGAAAATAACTAGAAAAATAATCTAAAATAACAGAAGGAAAGGATTTTTTTTCGTGATTCGGAAAACCATGTTACCCATTTAGCCTTTCGAAAAATGATGTTTCTCGGTGTGATGTATAGGTAACTACTTAGCTCCTTCTTTGAACTGCATTATTTCGTCTCTAATTACCTATGCAGTGTACAGTTTCATAGGTTTAATTTGGCAGTTGTTACGATTACTATATGCATCCTGTTACTAAATGCCATTCTGTATGTACGACATTAGTGATGAGTTGGTTTAAACGATTTCGCAGAAGCTTTGAAACCTAAATAATGGTTTTAAATGGTGTCACTGTGTGCAATTTGTAGATGAATCATAACTAATCGACTTGGAAAATGTTAAATTATTATTCATTAAAATACTTAAGTCTAAAGTACAGGAATGACTGCACAGTGAATTTTCAACTCGGGTCAAAGATTCTTAGTATTTTTTATTTTGCTAGGTAACCTAAATAATCAGGCACGTAGATATTTTCAGAGTAACTATGTATTTTATTTATATAGGTAAGCTGTAAAATTTAAATGATGGCAACCGACTTGTGGTAAACCACTTACCTAGTTGTAAAATAAACCTTTGAGACTTATAAAATGCCGACAAAAGAACTTACCTATAAAATGTAACAAAGTTTTATATTGCCAGATAGCTAATATTCGTCGTTAATCCATATGCATTAAGGTACGTAACAAGTTTTTTTTTTTACCCTTCTTATTTCGTATCGGTTCATCAAGGTACATCCATACTAATATTATAAATGCGAAAGTAACTATGTCTGTCTGTCTGTCTGTCTGTCTGTTACTCTTTCACGCCTAAACGGCTGAACGGATTTTGATGAAATTTGGTATAGGTATACGTTGAATCTCAAAACCGGACATAGGCTACTTTTTATTAGAAAATAAGGTGGGGATGGGGGTAATACCACCTTTGAAAGTTAGAGATATGAAATTTGGCACAAATATAGTTTGAAACTTGGATTATAATATAGACTACTTTTTGTTTCAAATATTAGGGGAGAAAGGGGTAAAACTGACCATGAAAGGATGTAGTCCACGCGAACGAAGTCGCGGGCACAGCTAGTTACTAATAACGACTAACTTTCAGCGGAATGGTTTGGTACAGACTTATTCTACCATAATGTTTATTGTAGTGTACAGATAAGTTAAGATTGCAATTATTATCTGGGTAAGAGGGTCTCTACTACGCTACGTAGGTTTAGATCTTTATTGCCAACTATTTTACTTCACGGTATGGTATTAATTCTTTACTTAGTTTGAATACTTACTACAGGCCCAAGTTGAGCGAGTCAAGCTAGTTTCTGAGTGTCTTATTTTCTAAATGTTTAGTGTTTATATCGCTTGTCTCAGTCTAATTAGTCTCACATTACAAGCCTCGATAATTGTAATTAAGTAATTTCTATAAATGGGTCCTGGATGCTACATTTACCTAATACAAACGGTACAATAAGTGATCACAAACCCGAGCTAAAAAAAAAAAAAGAAAACTTCTTTTTTTAACCCGAGCTACATATTATGTTCCAAAATCTGAAACATACTTTACCCTTACCAAAAATCGTACTTATGCCCTGGGGTCATAAGTACCTACTTTAACTATTCGATGAGCCTTAGACTAGACTAAGCATTATAAAGGAAATACTACTACTGCTGTTGTAAGCAAACACAAAACAAAAACACAAATTCCGTCATGTGCGTAATAGGACACCCTCTACCGTAATAAAATGTCAACGGTGACGCAGAACGTAGGTGGCAAGGTAGTTTTACACATTACATCTGGCGATTTACGTAAGATAAGGAGGCTTATCAGAGCCGACGTGACGCGACGTAGAAAGCGATTTCAAGAACGATTTGCGCAACATCTCGCCGAGAAGTTGGTTCCATTTCATTAACAATGAAAGAAACGTTGTATCATTTGATCGTGCAAACATCTAGAAAGTTCGGCTATGTTCAATGTCCATGCATGTACCAACATTTCGAGCATTGAACTAGTCGTGTTAATTTATACTGTAAACACGATTCCTAACGATCGACGTTTACCAACAAAGTCTTATAAATGACTTAATTTTGCCCGCATTATTTTGGTACGCTACTATGCAACGGTAACATTGTGAAAATCTTTAGCAACCTAATCCGAACGTGTTGTAACCGAAATATGCCTGCATTAAATGCAGAGGTGGTAAGCGCTATCTAATTAGCTTGTCACAAGTGTCATAAAGTACACTCGACAATGCAACAAATGTCTACTCCACGGGTGTACCTAACTGACCATTTTTACCGGATTTTATTGGTTTCATTGTGTTTAAAAGTGCATAGTAGGCACTTAGGTGCGTTTAAGTGTCTTGACAGTATTCTTAATCACAATAAACTTCCCCATAGCAAATTGTTGTAGATAATGTTTATTTTGTTGTGACATATGATATATGTGCTAAGTCACATGGTACAGCACAAACAAATATCATTTAGCAAAACAAATGAAAGTTCATTTAGTGTTGCGGTCATCATCCCATACAACGACGCGCTGTAATAATGAAGAAGTAATGATTACGCATAGGTAATGATTAACGTATTAAATAACTCAAAGTATATTAATGACCGAGAGTGATTTTGTTATGGTTCCTATATAAATAGTTAACTAAATATTAATATTTTATTATACGTTGCACTTCTCAACTTTTACATTGAAACTGGTCAGAATCTACTATATAGGCCCTGCGCTTGTTGTAAGGCAGGTGATTAACATACCAGTCAGATAATCTCAAATCGTCAAACGGGCTTTTGTCTAGGTTTTACCGCTAAAAACAATATATAAGCCAATAATACCATTAAAAAACTAAATTTAAGGCTAAATTGTAAAATCATTGTGAAACAATTTAACCGAGAAATATCCAAGCCGCAGATCAGATATGAAGGTGAATACATAAGTAGGTAAGTATTTAAAAAATATTTTAGTTTATTAACGTACATTGCGGAAAAAAATATATATATTTGTGACTGCGTAGGTAAGACAGACAGAGAGGAAACCTTCGTAGACTTGTACCAACCATTTTTATGAGCAGACAAATTCTGTTCATTATCTCTGAGCCTAGAAAGTGGCATCAACATCAGATTAGTTCCACCGCGGCGCAGTGGCATCGCGTCACAACATTTGCCACGGAGTAAGACAAGATACGATACGCTCCAACTCATCGCTATCGTAATAATGTTGATCCTTGTGTCTGCGGCTGTCGTTAGTGTATGCGTAAGTGCGAGAGAGATGGTGGTACAGAGAGCAGGCACTTGCACTTGCTTGCACTGAGGGCTATAGTCCGGGAGCCCGCGGCTTGTGTGACTCATACTGCTTATTGGCTCATCCGGCCCTCACAGTAGATATCTCAACTGTTTAACTAGGTCTTTACATTTCTTTTGTGGTACGCTACAGTGATACAGATGGTCGTATGCGACGCGTGGGCGGTGGCTATTTCTAAAGGCATTATTGATTAAGGGAACCAGTAGTTGAAAGTTTCAATTGTAATGGGAAACCATTTGATATTATTTTGGTGTTGTTCCAGAGTGCTAAAACGAGCAAGGAGACCTGATACCCAACAATCTTCCTAGCCTAGACAATCGCTACGCAACTTAAGAGACTTGTTTATCTGCAATCTGTCAAGCTTTGTCTTAGTTCATGCTGACATTGACCGGTTGGCCGTACCTCTCTGAGTACTTCTACTTCTTTTTTGCTAACCCTGCATTTATTGATTTTATTGTGACTACTTCGTGTTTTTCATACTCATAGCAGCATTGTAATATTTGCATAACAATTTGTAATCATTGTCTGTGCAACATATTCCTTATGCATTTTTATCATTCCGTACAGCAGTTCTAGACGGTTCGTAGGGCTCTCGACCGACGTAGGGAGTGCGCCAGCGCAGCCCGCGGCGGCCTAACTGCTTCACTTATTTATTTTTATGCTTTTTTACTCTCGTATTCCTGCTAAGTGTAAATGCAAATGGCGCTCATCTCGTTTACAAAGATGTTTTTATACACTCCACGAGCTATTTATTGAAGTGCTTACCATTATTCTGCAATTCTGTGGAACATTGAAATTTTAAACAAGTCAAGCACGGTATGTTTTTCTGTACTGGTAAGATTAAGATAGTTTGATTCTTTAAAATGTTTTCATCATCTTTTGAGAATGCAATGCACGTATTATGGTTTGCTTTGAGAATAAAGGAGTGGTTGCGTTGATTAAACAAATGGAAAATTTTGTTATGTCATTTTGTATTAGTATCTATGTATTTAATTATGGTCCAAATTTTATTGCTTTATCGATTATACAATGATTGTAAGAAATATTAACCCTTTCTTTCACTGAAATGTAAGTAGGTAATTATTTTATTTCATAGGCACAATGATAAATATTCCTTTGTCCAATTCAGTCAGACCGGTCATAAACTAAAGCACGGGTTTATCTGGACCATTAATTGAATACTTACATAACTACTTATATAGCCGAAAGGTGAGCGGGGAAAACTTCGGTACCGCGCAATCTGTTAGATCTCGGGTTCGATTTCCGGTCGGATAAATATGAAAAACGAACTTTTGTTTGTGTTTCTGATTTCTGCTACTACAAGTTATGGCTATAGCGGCTTAACACGGAATCAGAGCAATGAATGTGATGTCGTCCAATATTTAAATGTATACTTTATCGTAGAGCTATTAATTTTATTTACTGCGCGTAAAGGGTCTGCAATAAAGTGGAGCGCTACCTGTATTGGATCGCCTTTCTCGATGCTAATCAGAAGGTGATACTCGTAGGCGTCGCATTTTCGCGGATCAGCCAGCGTGTTTGGATCAGTAAGGTGAGTTGTTGACCCGCACTGCACCCTCCAGTCAAACCAGTTCTTTGCACACGCAGGGTCGCATTTGGTGCCTCGAGTACCTTCAATCCGTTTCTCTACAAAAACGGATTGAAGGTGCCCGAGGCACCAAATGCACCGAATGGCCTACGCCTATTATCAAAAACGGAACAAACAACTATTGAAAGGTTTCGTTTTTGACGGATAATCGAAATTCGGGAGTTTAAATGGGGTTTTTTGATTTCCGTTTTTTTCGCATTCGAAGTGAGTTGCTATAATTATGAAAATAAAAATTACTATCCGTACTCGACCAATTTTCGTTTTTACAGTAAGTACTCAGACTGCTATTTTAAATTGTATTACGAATATGATCCGTGCAAAAGCCTGTCCCAGAGCTTCTTAAGTTCGCTGCTTGCGTCACGTTTCATTTTGACGTAGTTTTAGTGTTCCATAGCCAGATGGCAAACAACAGAACCCTTATGGATTTGTTATGTCTGCCTGTCTCTCCGTCCGTATGTAACAGCCACTTTTTTAAAAATATGGAGTATTTAGCCTTTCTAATCGAATCGTTTATTAGAGGCATGATACGCCTAATTATCTTTTTTTACATCACATCGATTACCAGATAGGACGTGGTCGAGGATATCAAGTACGAAGAAATAAACTTCAGAACAAGAAATAAGGAGGAAATGTAAAACCATTACGTTATTAGAAACTCAGGATATTAAAAAGTTTTTATGACTCCAGTTAGCAAAGTATTACCATTTTCATGTGCTACGTACCTACTACTGTGTTATGGTAAAGTGTTGCTGTGTATAATTTTTATGATTATAAATCTATAGTTTTCCAGTATTACGAGATCCGGGTACAAGAATGCCTATAAAACCTAGATGTATCTTCAAAAAATGCTATCTGCATCTGTACGGTAGTTGTTAAGTAACTTCATCTAAATCCGTATCTGTCTGAAGTCCGGTACGCAGGCAGTGTGCCTGCCTCGTTTGTCCGTTTCATACTCGCTCTCAATAAAACAATAGCCTGACTTATTCCAGTTATCTCTCTGATTTTAATGGCTGGTATCAGGCTCCTAGTTCTCAAAGTGTCGTCTAAATCAGTTCATCTTTGATTCTGGCTACACTAGTACATTCGTGTAAGTACACCCTACTAATCGGAGTGATAGATTAATTACACTTAATGGGTTTTCTTTTACATAATAATATAAGTGGATTATTTACACATTGGATTACTATTTTATGGCACTATTTAGAATTATGAACATATGTGTTTTAAGTAGCTATTAGAAATACGAGTGGGTTTTTATTTTTAATTTATTGATGTACATATGTAATGATCAAGATCAAAATAAAAAATGTAAATCAATTTATAGCTTCAATCTATCTACTGTTAAACTGTCCTTTATTTCTTTATTTCGGACTTCTCTCATCCAGCCAACTGTTCTTCCAAGGTCATCAACCTAACGGCTTGCAGAGCTTCCTACACTACGCGTACGTCTCCTCTCCGAGAACAGTCTCTGATCCATCGTTTGTCGGTTCTACGGCACCACCAGCTCACTCCAACTTCAGAGTGATAATCATTCGGGATATGTCGATACCTTTCGTCCTCAAACGTATATGCTCGTTTCGTTACTTGTCTTTTAGCAAGATCCCGAGCATAACCCTTTCTATAGCACGTTGAGCGACTTAAACTTACGGACTGAAGGGGTGAGAGCCTTCCGCTCCCTCGAAAGCTCGGTGAAGATTAAAAGGTCGTCTGTGGCCATCATCTATAGCCAGTTAGGAAAAAACTACTATGACTATGTATGTATTTTCCTACTCATACCTCTGAATACTACTCACAATCTTTCACTGTCCAGTCCATACGCTTATGGAATTCCCTTCCTTTATCTATCAGGGAATCTGAGTCCCTTCCAATTTTCAAATCAAGAGTAAAATCTTTATTTCTTTCTCTTAACTAAACGCGAACTTCTTTATCAAAGTGTTAAAATAAAGCTAAGCTTTTGTTGGTATTTAATCTGATTTCATTTGTTTATTCTATATGTTTGTTTAAACGGTAAATACTTTATGGATTTGTATATATTTATTGATATTTATTTATGTATGTATTTTTTATTTATTTGTGTTTTATTTTTTTTATGTATTTATCATATTATGTTATTTATATTTCCGGTTATTTATTTATTTTTGTTTTCCTCAATAAATATTTTGCACGGGCGCACCCGTTTCTCGATATCTACTTTTTCCTCTATCTAAAGGTTGTCTGGAAGAGATTGCTTTCTAGCAATAAGACCGCCTAAATTGTACTTAATTATGTCTGTAAAGCCAATTTCTGTAAATTTTTCTGTGCAATAAAGTGTATCTATCTATCTATCTATGACTAGTTCTCCTTTAAGCGTCCAGATTTCGGCAGCGTAGTATAAATAATGATAAAAAAAATCTACCCGAGTATCACACCAATTCACTAGCCTAAAATGAAGGTTTTCCGTGCACTATCAGTACCAAATGACAGATACCAACTGAGGGCGTCGACCCAGTACAACCCAAACCAAACTAATTTAGAAAAGTTCGTTTCCCAAATTATGTTAAAAGTTTTCAACTTCAGAAGACCGGTTTTATCATTATTACACTCACGTAAATCTGTCTATTAGTTTTATTTTCATTACAATACCTGACAATCTAAAAATTGTTCTGGATATCCCAAGAAATACATTGTTATTGAAATCAAAATGTTATCTATGCATGGATTTATCGATAAACGCATATCTTCGACAAGTAGGTAGTGTCCGCATTGATAAGAAAATGATTAAGTACGAATGACAAGATTTTTCTAGAACGTTGTGTTATATTTAAAACTGTTATGAATAACCATGCCCAGCTGCAAGTAAACTGCAAGTTGACTCTTATCAGTTCTAAGTTGTCGGCAGCTGAATGATGGAACTGGCTCGTTAGACAGCATTAGGATCTTTCTATACTTGGACGCCTTATGACTTACACCAAATGACGTCACTTTTATGTTCGTTCTCTCATGAGAATAAGTTCCAAATTATATTTTTTGACGCTGGCTGTTCGATGACTCATATTATGAGAATGCATTTTTTAAGGAGAATCCGATTGGGACGCTACATTCTATGTAAACACTAACCAGTGTTTACATATTATGTTCCAACGGAGTGAAGGATATAAATTCACATGTAATTATGTCATGGTTAGCGCTCCTGAATATTAAACCAGAGGACATGGGTTCGATTCCTGATAAGGACAATAATTCGTGTGATGAACATTAGTGTATCTTCTTGGCCTGGGTGTTCATAAACGTATTTAAGGATATTTTGTGGACCTATTATTGGTTCTGGTTTTCACAAGTGCTTAAACTACTTACTTTGGGATCAGTTCAATGCATGTGATGTTGTCTGATATTTATTTTCTGTTTTAGAAATACCAATATTTAATATTTAGTCAAGTAGGAGGTAAGAGGACCAAAAACGCGGTTGAGGAGACCGGGTGAAGCGAAGGGTTCTTTGGAGTACTTAACCGTTGTCAACTATGAGTTTCTCTGTTAATTAGAGATTATTATCAACATGTCCCGTTAGTGTCGTAGATATCTGGACAGGCGCGTAGCTGTTATCCTGCGCCGGCGCACGCAGTTGCGACCACGACACGAATAATAAACCAAGCCACTTCCTGCCGAGTGCCGGGCGATAAGCGCCTCGCATACACACATCACATCACACAATACATTCATAACATAACCCACACGTTCACACACATTATCAAGTTATAGTGTAGGAGGTCACGGCAAAAATATGACGTTAGAATACACCATTACAAGACCAGGTAAGTAAATTGTGTGACCAGTTAAATTAATATAAATACCATTACATACATACTCTTCACTATGTTTGGTTATTGGATATCGTATCGCGTTAAATATCGTCACTAGGTAAATATAAAAATGAGTCTGCATTAAAATATTAAAACAGAAACCAATACTTAAGTTTCAAAACAGACGTTCAATATTAAGATATAATTAATTATTTTAAGCTATTACAATATTAACCAGCAATAACTTTGGACATAAGATCTAAATTTTACTTATTCATTGAATCGATTACTGTGACGTTGACACCATTCACAAATTACTTTAAGGTATTAATGCAGTAAAATAGCACTATGTTACAACGGCAAGATTGATTTTTTTTTTGTAAATTTTCTCTAAAATGATACTTAGTTGTCAGTGTGTTGATAAGTAAAATTGTGACATAGGTTAGAAAATCTATTAATGAACAAGTATTTAAAGTACTTCAGTTGACTGGTCAAAATCCTTTTGTTCAAATAAAGGACATTTTAATATTCGTTGTCAAAATTATCGTCACCTCCTGATCTACTGCTAGTAATAATACAACATACGTGAAGCATATCGCTTGGGACATATTGTTATGCATCTTCCCTGTATCATATTGAACGTTTGTGCCTACTGATTCATAACATGCTGTTCATAACACGAATATCCAATAATTGATAGCATATTTGCAAAGCAAAGGAAGTGGACCGATTAGATAACTATACTTCGAAATATGACTCAGTTTAGTTGGAAGACATCGTTACGTGAGATCCGTCGCAAACTATTTCGATTTTTGTAGACGATTTTTCGGTAGACCACGACATAGAGTACGCTAGCGTAGAAACAAATGTTTTTATGATAAAGTCACTACGATAAATATTTCAACGTAGTTTACGAAATACAACGAGAATTCAAACGTTAAATGTTTAATTGAAAATTGGAAGCCCAATGTCGACCATCCTTTGAGGAGGTATTCAGGATTAACGTATTAGAAAAATGTAAATGCGTTGTAATTCACACTGACAGTTTTGTATGGCATTTTGAGAGGTTGAGCTATAATCTCTGTTACGTAACGTCCCTAAAGTTCGCATACTATGTCAAATCTAATTGACTACTCTACTATTATTTTACTACGTAGTTACTATAGGACTGATATATTAAGGTAAGTTGATTACTGCCATATGTAGGCAAACATTTTTGTACTTCACAGACTTCTTACCACTATTAATTTTTTTGTTGTGTTCTTAATTATCCTTATAATAAAGAACAAAAAAAATCTAATTAGTGCAGTTGTTAGGAGTTATGCGCTTAATATTTATTTATAAAGACAGTAAAAAATATGTACCTATATGCAAACTGTTAATCCCCATGAAGCAAAATAAGTCTACTGGTACACTACACGACTATCGTCATCAGGATGACGAACGGCTGACCTGGTATTCTGATACGTACTATCAATAGCAGGTTAGACTATACACTTTTGACTTTGCAACGCCCACATGTCGTGCGCATATGAATGAATTAATTTCCAAATGCAAGTGTTGCCCTTGACGCGCTGTGACCATACAGACAGATGTGGAGGTACCTGGTGCGGACAATTGTCAAAGAAACAATTTGTTTTGGTGATGCCTAGCAATTTCTATGTAGAGTTGCACTATCGATAGTTGACCTTGAACCAATATCAGTGCCATTGATAGTATCGATACTATTAAATCATAATACTTTCGATAATTTCGATGGTCCTATCGATTCTATTGATATGACGTAAGCTGGATAGACTATCAATAGGTAACGCTACCTTAAGAAAATCAGTTTCATGAAAAGGTAAATAGGTTTTTATTACTTGTAATTTCTATTTGGAAACAGGAATTGGAAATAAATACCAGCTTATTGAAAAACGTAATTACTAATGAAAGTGGCGGTAGTGAACGTAAGATTCTAGCCTCCTAGCCTTAAGAACTTTTAAATTGTTGTTTACGTGCGCTGATAGCTTAGTGGTCATGTCTGCTTACCTTGGAAGTCATTACGTCTAGAGCGTCATTACGGTTGAGTCACTGCCAGTTGCTTATGCACCTAAGTGAATAACAAATGACATTTTTCCCAGAAGTGTCACCGAGTAAGATACTTCGGAATTCATCGCGCGTTACCACGGAAGCTATCTTAATTATTGCGACCTAGAAAGACACTGATTATTGCAATTACCGCGCAATGCGATTCTCTTTAGTTGTGAGTAAACTATTGCTTCAGTTTGTTTAAGTACCTTTTACTTTTTGCTGTTCACTAATGGTAAAAAACGTGGACCTAACACTTTCCAGAAAAGGATGTAACACAGTCGACCACAATATTTTCGTTTAAAATGTTACATGAGTTTGTGGTGAGATCTCTTGAAAGGAAAGGCTCTATGCACTATATTAATACGTATACCAGTGGTTGATTATGATAAATTAGCTGTTGCCTTTGACTTCGTTTCGTTTATTTCGAGATAAATAAACATCTGAATATTACAAAACTTTCGCGTTTCTAATATCGGAAGCTTATTATATAGGAATTAGTTGCTGCTAACAAAACTTTAAATTAACTAAAGTACGATACCTAAATTCGTACACATTTGTGTATTGTAGGCACTATATTGTTTATGTGACGACAGGGAATGATATCAAAGCTTTCAGCTTGGTAATGAAGCTGGAGAAGACAAAGAGAAAAAATAAGTACCAGCGGAGGCAAATAATGGGACACCATAATGACAAACTGAAAACACCTTTGACGATTTGTGGGCTAAAAATATCGTTCTGGTAGTAATATTCCTGCTATTGTTTCGTTCCTGCAATAAGAAGCTATCTTTGTCACAGAAATAGGTAGGTCATTCGACTATTGTAGGCGTTTTGGTGTTCTTAATACAAATAATCTTCAATTTAGGTATGTCATCAATCACTGGTTTTTAATCAATCGTATCTCATTTACTTATAAATGTTAACAATGGACGTGTATGAACATGTCTAAATATGTAAAGTTATTTGCAGAGGTGCCCTTGGAACGGCGATCGAAGTTTGTACGTGATGTCTATTCAGTCGGTTTATCTGCAATGAATTTTAAAGTTATTGCCTGATAAAATACTAACATTGTAACGTTTCTGTCTTAAAGTAATCATTGAGAAGCAATAAACAGGAATAAGGAAGTAAACCACCTTTTAAAAAATATTTTCTTGCTTAGATTCTGTGGAGTAGAGTACTAGTGTTGCAGAAATCAGAAACAACGTCGTTATTTTACTCTGTATGTGGTTTGACAAACGAAAGTCGCAAATGTGTGTCTAGTTTGAAAGCTTAGTCAGGTTATTGACGTAACAGGTAAGTACTGTTTTCAAATATTATGTGAAATATTTGGTCTCTTAATTTTTTTTTTCTTTGAAGTAATGTCCTCTACTTACTCCACGACTCTTTAGGAAACTCTCGTCGCACACAGTTTGTTTTATTTTTCCTCCTATATCTTGTGATCTAAGCAGGTAACTGCTTAGGTGAAGCTGACTATTAACACTTCCATTTCAGTAATATTGAAATTTATCTTAAATAGTAACCATTTAGTTACTCGTAATATCACTACCCCTTGTACGAACAAGTACCTTGTCGTTAATGAAACATAACTGAAACTCCCCAACAAAAAAAATGGCATAATCTCCGAAGTAGGAATAAGTACACACAGTTCCATATCAATTCTGATCTGTTGAAATTTTCCAGCATAATACATATATTAGGCTTTATGTTGATAAGAATTAAGCCGTAAATGAACTAAACATTCTAACAGATTCAGGTAGACCCATATGAGGTCGCGTGTTTTCTATGTGTAGTTTTCAATCTCAATCGTTATCTTCACTTGTACGTATTACGATCGATTAAATCAGTTTTGGAGTTGATGTCATCGATGACACTAAACATTCTGCCTGCGTCTTGAGCCATCTTTCACTTGTAGCTAACAATAGTTAGTTGGCACGGTTTCCCATACATCTGCTTCGTGTCCGGCCTGAGGTCATGCATCTGTCACATCACCATCGTCTATAATTTAATAAACTTGAAAGTACAGATGATTCGGGTCAGAATAATTTTACATTTAACGTCAAAAGTCTGTAAATTATACCCTTAGGTGGGTAATTGGCTTAACGGATGTCGCTACTTAACTTGTACCTAATCCTGGTACTGCAGTAATAGCTCTCTCAATTCAGACCCGGCTGCGTGTGTAGTTACGAGTGTAAATGTCATGTATTACCTTCAGTACTACAAAATAAATGTACAACAAGTACTAGAGCTACTTATCTGCAGTTAAATGTGGCTTCACTGCTGTTTCCATAAGAATAATGGGCATAATCTGTGGTAAACGGTTTCGTTGCTAATTTTAATACTTAATAGGTATACTAAAATTTTAACCACTTTAAAGGGGTAACTGTATTGTAAAAGTTTGTTGCCTATATAAAAGTTATACAAAGGTAACTTTTGTTTGGTAGAAATTCGGATTTACAGCAATATTTGTCACTAACACGTATTGATGATACAAAAGTTGGCAACTTTTGTTAGGTTTGAATGCGGTTTAACCTCGCATCTCTATTTTTTGTATTAATGGAATAAAAGGCAATAATTGTATTAACCCAGTTGCTAGATAATTTTCTAAGCCCATTCCCGACATGAATACACGCTGAAAGATTAAGAAAAGGAGACTTACTTCTATGATTGAGAATTTACAAATATTATTCACGTTAAATTACTGGCCAGTGTTTTAAGTAAGTATGTCAAAGAAAATATCCCAAGTGTTTTGCAAATTCTGTTAATTTGTACCAGAGTGGAATAATGGTAAGTGTAAGAACAGGTTTCGTGGAGCGTGCTAGCGGTAACGAGGACGCGATGACACATGTCTAACGGTAATTCGATTTTTACGCTGCCTGTGCGCGTGCGCATATGATGGTATCTACACAAAAGGAAAACCACACGCGCCCTGTTTAGAAGGCCACAATTACAATTCACTTCGCAGGTAAATTCGAAGATGAGAGCAAAAGTAAAACCCAAGTTACGTTTTGAATTGAATCACCAAGAAAATACTCAACAACTCTGAGAAAAGTTATGAATGGTCACATGCGTGTTGTGAAATAGCACATTCAAATTAATTAGCATGCAACTTCGTAACATTCGTAACATATTAAATTTTCATAGGTTATACAATACTAATCCAATAACTGGTTTGTTATGCAAATTACCCAATAGATCGAAAAAACCAGTGTTACTCGTTCCCGTTATAAAGGAAGCGATGGCCGTAAAATCACGAAAGTAACTACCGACATGTCGATACTTTCTCAGATAACTGGAAACTTAAGTGGGCCTTTTAAGCGTCAATACTGCAATCGATGACACGAGAGGAGATTGACGTAATCTTGTAGTCTCCTACGCATGGAGTCTAAATGGACCCGACATGTTATAGGTATGTTTCCTCCTTAATTTGCTGTTAGATGCATTGGTTTTAGAACAAAGTACTCCAGTAATTGATGTTACATGATATCATGTTACTGAATGACAGTTGACGCTTTATACACGAAAGAATTTATGAGTACTAGGTGTAGGTGTAATATTGCTTGGAAATGTAGTTTTCGTTTCCTTTGTAAATTCAAAGTCATTTCAAACTTAGTCATATTGTAGACGCCTCCATATGTTTAACTTCATCACTCCTAAGCCGAGTGACCTATTTGGAGAGATGGAGGTGGCGTCTGGCAAGCCTGGCCTGGTGTCGCAGACAGATAATCCGTCATGTAACAGGTTCCACGGCCGATGTTGTAAGACCGTTCAGCCGCATTATTATAATATTAAACATGCGCTCTGCAATGGCGAGTGCTTTCAATTGATATATTTTCGAAACCGGTTGTCGTTTTCATAACATGTCCCGTATGAGTCTCGAGCGAACGCGAAATCTGTTAACAAATGGTAAGCATCGTATCCTTTTACTGTGTGTTTACGATCTTTGTGATAAGGTTAAAAGTTGACTGTTGGATGGCCTAGGAGGTTTTGGGTAGCCTGACACTGCAATGGTCTGTTTGGAAGGTTTTAGTGGGTATGAGTGTTTATTTGGTTTTGATGAATGTAATAAAAGGTGATTCTCGCAATGGCTGCCCCACTTCATCGGAGCGAAGGCCAGAAGTCAATTTGGGTCTCGTGTGAGCTGCGGAGGCTGCGCGCGATTCGCTCCCCGGCCGTAAATGTCACGCGCACTGTCCCCACACAATCGTCTTACATAATGGAGCGCAACAATGAAGCAATATATTACTGTTTACCGCTGTAATGGGAAGAACTGGCGTACTGCATTTGGCTCAGTTGGAAATAATCGTAGGTAGTCGTTTGTTTTACACTCCGCAATTGTCTCTTCGTGGACTGAAATTTAGCTTCTCCTAAATGAAGGTTAAAAAGTAAAAGTAAGTCTTTGAAAGTGCTTTTGTTTGTATTTACTTAGAAAACGAAAACATGTCGTTTTCAGAGATTACTCAAGCAGCTGTACTCAATACTTTTTACTAAAATGATTTAAGCACTGCCGGTCAATACCTATGTTCGGGTTATTTCTAGTGCCTTAATTGTGAGGTTAATGAGATTGATCGGCACACTTTTTAAACATCTATTTGAGCGAGCCGCTTATTTTGGGAATGATGGGCGCATTGACGTAGGTAAACCAATTACATGCGCTGATGTGAGAAGCTGCCCCAAATCCTTACTTTTGGCAGTGAATAGATTTATAAATTCATTGAAATTTTTCACAACACCTCTATTCTAGCTAAATATCATTGTTTTGAAATAACCAAATTGCTAATATACCTTGAAGTTACCGAAGAATGCGCGGAACAAACGAGTAGGTACGTCTGTTGCAAAATAAATGATAAAAAATCTCACGCTACATGATTTCTTCCATTAAAGTCGCGATATTGTTTATTATCAACAAAGGTCGTCTGAATGAAAACAAAAAGAACGTAGAGAGTCATTGTGTTCGAACAAAGCGTGTGAACCCCAAGTTGAAAGTGTGCTTCTGACAGCAGGCTAAACTCGGCACCAGCAGATAATAGACGGGATCTGCAAATGATACTTCGTAACACGCGAAAACTGTCATGTTGCACAATAATGTGCGCTGGCTGCTGGCGGTATTGATCACCAGTAATTACGTCCCACATACTGGACAAGTGGTAGAAACATAACAAATGAGCTTGGGAGGTGTTGCTTGTAGCTCATTGTCCGAACCGCCTCGACTTGTTGTCACTCAAGCGACTCGTCTAACTTGACGGCCTATTGCTGCCACGTTGAATATTAACAAAATCGTTATTTATTTGGACTGTAGGCTTAGCTCAAGTATGTAGTATTAATATGCCAGTTGTGTTAGAGAAATAGGAACAACGGTACCACAACACCCATCACTAAACGTTAAATGTTAACTAAAGGCTCGGATAAAACTACGGCAATAATAACATAACTCAATTTACTATGTATTTTTTATCAGATTAAGCAATAACAGAATCTTGAAAAGTTAGTCTGAAAAAAGCTGATGTTTATTTTTATTTAAAAACAAATGAGCTAGATTTGGCAGATGCAATAAATATCTGGTTTGTATTTACTTCACATACATAACTTTCAAGATTTTTAATTGTTTAAAAAGTACATTACAGTTTGTGTTGGAATACTTTTTACTTACTTTTTTTTTACTGTGTTGGAGTTTGCAATCCTACTTTTCTTTCATGTTTTCTTTTACCATTAGGGAAAGTACGAGTATGAATATTAAGAAGTAATCAAACATGTAAATTGTCAGGCATTCATGATTAGAAGTTTTTTTACTAAAACTTTATAAAATATACTAGGTAAACAGATAGAACTAATCAAATGACCCTTTCAAATTCAGAAAGCTTGAATGACAATCATTTCTAAAGTTCATGAAAAATGTATTAAGAATTTTGGGCCGATATAAATATGCATTATCCTGTTTAACGATACGCACGGCAGGAGCGTTCAAGGGCCGGTCACCAACACGGCCACCGCATTACCATACTTAACTTACCATAATCCGACATGGCACGGCTAAGGAAGGGTCACATTAAGGTAGCAGCCTATTTTACTCGTGTAACTATGCGAAAATTGTACGCATTTTTGTTTTTTTTTATTTTCTAACGGACATATGATGATGGCCTCAAATGACATTTTCATCTTCACCGAGCTTGCGGGGAGCAGAAAGCTCTCACCATTGTACGAATTACACCATTTTGCCTTCTTTATTATCTCTTTATTTAGACAGCTATATACGCCATATTCTATTCTAGACTAATGTTTCTTTACTATTGTGCTTAATAGAAAGAAATAACTGTACGTTGCTCCTCACAAACCCAAACGAACAAGCTCTTTTAGCGCTAATGAATATCGTAAAGACGCTGTCTTACAGTTTCTCACGCTATCCACGCAATTTTATTCTGACGTCATTCTATCCAAAACAGATGTGGGATAGCACTTTATAGGATGCACACGCTACCCACGCTACGTTATTGTTATACGTAGCGAGCGTGCATAGACTACGCCGCTGCAGATTCGCGCCTTTAGTACGTTGAAGGTACGTTATGCGTATACTAAAGGCGTAAAAAAAATCAAAAATAATTCCTAATTGTGATTTAAACGCATTGTACGATTTTGGCCGTACCTACATTTAGATTTATATGGCTATTAAACTAATATAAGTATTGCATGAACAAAATATGGTTCATTACGCGCGTGCCTTCTTTCTACAAACTTTAATGAGGGCCAAATGAAAGAATATGTAGTTGAGAGAGCAGCGGCTCGAGCTCTACCAGGATTTATGGTGGATATTACTCGAAATATACGAGGAAAAACTTTCAAGTGTTCTAAAAATAAAAGTAGGTTGGATGTATGTTTGTTTGCGTAGTCCATGAGTAGATATTTATTTTCATTTGGCAGCCGTAGCAGTAACTATATCCCATCTGTTATGAAGACAGCACACTCGCAGTTAGAATAATATTGAACTCTGTTCTCGTTTTTACCCTTACTAACCAAACCCCTTGGCCAAATATTGGAGTCAAACAAATATCTAATTACAAATGTAAACTCACTGGGATCTTTATTAGGTTTTATTTTACTTAGCCCTTTGTTTATTTATTTATATTTTCTCCTACCATCTTTTGCGCTTTTATGCCTGTTTCATCGACATATTCGACGTCATATCTACTAGTCACATGTCTTCTTTTTGTTTTTATTTTAATGGCAAGAAAGCTTTTTTAGATAGGTGTAGTGTTTGTTTACATGAGTCTATTCTATCACGTGTGAATTAGTACAACTTCATGATAAAACAGGGGTGTTGCTCTATATCGTTTCTTCGAGGATTTCGTGGAGGCCAATATTCAGTTTAAGTTCGTTTTGGCACACATGACACGTGGCTTGACTTTTGGTGTGCGTTTGAATGAGTTCCACTTTATTTATCATTCACTATTGAACATTACTGTATACCAATTTATACACTAAAATTCACAAAATTATCATTGAAAACCACAAAATTGGATTGACCACGATTTTCCCTTTATTACTCTCCACCGAATCTACCAGACCAGGCACAAGTCATCCACTATTGAACATCTAGGGTTCTCTCGAGGAAAGTTCAGTGACTTTTAAAATGTGTCTCTCTGTCTATTTTGTTGCCGGGCATGAAATGTTACCTACGCTATAAGCGTTACAAAGTTTACTTCAAAGCTTTGTACCCTCAATAATTTTATCATTTCTGCACGCTTTTTTCCTGCTTGCCTACAACCACCATGGTGGATAGATGGATGGCAATAAATTAATGTTAAATGTTAATGCACAATTATCTAAATATAATTTATAATTTAAGTCTGTGGGCATTTTGACGACCTCCGTAGCCGAGAGGCGAGCGGGCCTGACTTTGGCGAGCGCCATCTCTGAGGTTCCGGGTTCGATCCCCGGTCGGGTCAATATGGGAAATGAACTTTTCCATATTGTCTTGGGTCTGGGTGTTGTGGTACCGTCGTTGTTTCTGATTTCCGTAACACAAGTGCTTAAGCTACTTACCACAGAATCAGAGCAATGTATGTGATGTTGTCCAATATTTATTTATTATTATAATTATTAATTATTTATTTAATTCATTTCCAATCCATATTTTTATTAGATTTATTTCAGATTTTACACAAGAGCTAAGCCAAGGATTTATAATAAACTTGCTTGATGGAGATACACGAAACACTAAATTGACATGTATGTATGGTATACCTATTTAACACGAAACAACAACTCTACTATTCAATAAACAAAGGCTAACCTCGTATCTTTCATCTTAAATGCAGCGACTCTAATAAAACGATTAGGCGCCATTTTGTATGCGGATGGAACTAGTTGAATCAATGTTCACTGGATTGTGGCCTAATTTCACGATCATCGCACGCATGCTGTGGCTGAGGGCGCTGCTTGCAGACGATTTATGTCACGTGCATTATTGGGTCGTGCGAAAGTTCCAAATGTTTGCATTTCAGACAACATCCCGAATTGAATGTGTACTTAATTTTTGCGATTAAGTTATATTATATTTTAGTAGCGATTCTCGACCTTTTTTGATCGTAAACTCCTACTTACCCTCAAGCAGTGTGCAAGAACCACAAAAAGCTAAATTTAAAATTCTTCGTGTTCTAACACCTTAGATCAGTGATACCCTTTGGTGCCCTGCAACGGACCTCAGAGATCTGTCGACTACATGATAAGTAAGATTATGTAAAAGTATCCATAACTATTACATGTTTTCTTGGATTAAGTGGGATTTGAACTTACCGTACAATGGATAGGGTCTTTTAAAAGTGATCTAGACTATAGATCCTAGACTTGGAGAACTTGGGAAGACCCGTCAAGTACCTAAGCATCAATCTTTCTGTTTGTCTTGGGACTCTAACCCAGGGCAGCCAGTGATGACCCAATGATTTTTTCCATGGATTTAAGTTATTACCAAATGTGTAAACATGCCTGTGATAAAATATTTTAGGTAGAAACTAGGAGCAAAACTATGGCAAGCAACGCAGCACAGAATAATTATTTAAACTTCAGTGGAAACAGATTTTGTGATTTAGAAATTAAGTTATTTTAAGAAATTAAATGAACGCTTTGAGAATGTTTAAGAATAGCGCTGTTATTTGAAGCTATTTTTAAAAATTCTCACCCTTTAGGCGTGTTCAATCAGTTGGCTACACAAAAATGAAGGCACGTGTTAAACTAGCTATGACCAACGGTGTCACCGCCATGAGGAATAATCATTAAAAAGTCGATGATAAAAACCCTTTTTCTTCTGTTTTGTTTACCTGCATTGTTTGTTGCTTTAACTTTTAGGAAGCAAGGAAGACGTACGAAATAAGATTATATTTAACTAAAATACTGTCCTACTTAATTCGTCTCAACAAAACTCTGGTAGATAGATAGATATACTTTATTGCACGAAATCTTTACAGAAATAGGTTTTACAGAATGATTATAGTACAATTTAGGCGGTCTTATCGCTAGAAAGCGATAAGCGATCTGGTGCTGTGTTTTTGTTTCTTTTCACTCCCATTTCTTAGCCTATTTCGTTACTTAATGACGTAGTGTATTCTTCTATCGGTTAGTATTTATTAAAGGTAGTGTCTGAGAAAACGGCTATCAAAAATAACCCATCTCTGTTTTTATGTGAGTCTTCATACGATCTTAGGGAATGATCGAGTTGTTTGGCTTCAGGGCCGAACTGGAGTAGTAGGACGGATTAGGATAAACGGAGTCAACGGCCGGGTCACTCGGCTATTTACGTCCCCGTGCCCCCCCCCCACGCCCCACTCCTTCCGCCCCTTGTTTAAACTACCCGCGACCGACTAATTTTGGTAACAAATCTGTTCACTTTGGATAGAAACACCCGCTGTTCTAGGAACCCGTTTTTAATAAAACATTTTTTTCAAGTCACTGAATAGTCAGGTAATTCTTTGTTATTAAATATACTTACCATATTACATACATAAAGTATCTTTGATACACAAATGGCTGGCGCATTGATTTATGTTTCGCGTATTTTGTAATTATTTAATGTATAATAAAACATAATTGTAAAAAAGCGATAAGATTGCTAAATGTAAATAGCATTATTGCAATGAAGAGGGTGAGTCAAACGTGCAATACAGGAAAAAAGATAATAAAACTGTTGAAGTGGGCATCCTCTTGCAGAATATAAAAGTTCACAGAATTTGACTTCTTGAAACTTACCTACAAACTTTATGTATTTTATAAACACGTAAAAAACCTTAAACACGATATGGTGAAGTCATGGTGTAGAAGTTTTAGTACCGGGCTATTGTCTCAGGATCGGGAATTCGATTCCTGGATTGAGCGAGGTACTAATGATTACGAGTTTTTAACATGGTCGGTTTTGTGACCACCTATATTAAGCCAATATTGTAGCGATAACACGATTTCAATAATAGACGCTTTGCTCTGCAGTGAGACATTAAATACACAGACAAACCTATAAACATTAAGTATCTACGTCGTTTGTCTTGACATACTAGTATACATTAATAGTCAAAATAGTGTCATATTTATTCTATTGAAGAGGAAACTTAGTTCGTTTTTCCTTACGTAATGTTTAGTTACGTAACATTATCATCATGATTGATGTGACCTGTATAGTATTAATAAATGCGAATATTTACAATACTTTAGTAGACAATGGCACTAATCCGTTGCTATACGTCATAACCAAATGTACGAATATCAGGCCTCGGATGGTGTCTGAGTTACCCGATGTAACTATGATTAATTAACTCATTTATGAAGCTCTGTTTATTAGACAGGCAAGCGTCGGCTGGGTCTAGGGCTAGCCAAAACTTTAACGTAGATAAAATACATTTAGTGTTTGACTCACAGTACCATACCACAATGAGGCAGTTTTAATATAAGTAGAGCAATTTATTTGCTTGATTGAAGCGCAGGAAAACCAATATACCTTTTATAGAAATACTTATATTCTAAATACCTAATACCAGAAATGTAAGATTGATAGCTATTTATGAAATTATACTACTTTCATTTTTGAGAAAACATAAAAATGAATATATACCTTTAAGAAAAACTAAAAAGAAGTTTCGTAGTGATAGTTTTGTATGGAAACCCATACTATTTTTTTACTACATATTTATTCAATTACGGTTCGTTTGTCCTAAAGGTTTTTTTTTCATGTTTAAGAAAAAAATTATGTTCATATTTCGATTTCTTATTACCAAAGGCTCTTATTTTCAGGACTTTGTTTTAGTGTGTGAGCGTTTGCGCAACAAATAATCGCACTGTTTAGTTTTTTTCTTATTAATTGGTAATGAATTATAAACAGCTAGAGACTATTTAAAAGACAGTTGTCCTGTCAACCCTAGGCTAGCCGCTCGTGCCCCGCCCTCCGCCCGCCCAAACAAACATTGTAGCGTCGCGCATGCTACATGGCATGCTCATATAGCATGCTATACTGGCATGTATGCGACAGCATTATCGTCACGTACCGCATTATTTATTAACCGACTACTTTGTCGAGGCTCAACTACCCCGATATTTAAATAAAGGGTCAATGGGTACGTTCATTAAACGTGTGCAATTTGTTACTTTCTAGGATATTTTTTAAAGTACGTGTTCAGGCCACGTTTACTTTAAACCGGGTATAAAATTCCGAACGTGAATATATGACGACTTCTACATAACCGAGAGGTGAGCGGGTCAGACTTTAGTGCCGCGACAACTCTCAGGTCCCGAGGTCGATTCCCAATCGGGTTAAAACGTGAAACATTTTTTTCTTTATTGTTTTGGGTGGTACATTCGTAGTTTCTGATTTTAGTTACTTAAGCTCATTGGCACAGAGTCAGAGCAATGTATTGTTGTGGTCCATAATTATAATATTATTATATTTTTACATAGAAACGATTTTTTCAAAATCTTATATCGGTTTCAGTTACGCTTACGGATATTACGCAACATATTTGAAACTAGCTGGCGCCTACGACTTGATTCGAGTGATACGCGTGTCATTTCTTTGGGGTCCTTCTTAGCCAATAATGTATCATATTAATTACGTAATCCGTTCAGTTTTCTCAGATGTATGTTGATAGACCAATCAATAGCATTTGCCTTTTATTCTTTGAAATAATAACATGTTATTTTTTCAGAGACCCGATTTATTTGGTTTTGGTTCTTCAGTTAAATTAGCTAAGTTATCTTTGGTTTGTTTTTATGTCTCTAATGTTCAATAAATGCAAAGTTACCGCTGAGCTTTCCTTTATTTCAATCACACAAACAACTGTACATACTTTATTGTGATTCTAATATTTTGCATTAGGTATCGGTTAAAAATAAGTTAAAGGAAGTCAGACTCGTAGCTTCTAGTGCAGTAGGAATAAAAGAACAGTAGCCGACTTCGATCGACTGGGAAACAGAAAAAAAGGAGTTCTTCCTTCTTCTAAGAAAAACAGCTAATAGAAAATATTCTGATAACTAAAGCCATCAGAATGTTTTCTTAAACACTTTAAATGTAGTAGAACATAGAATTAAAAGAACGCAAGATGTGCAATTTTTGATATGTTTCAACAAAATAATAAACAATTTCATTGCGTCTTCTAGTTTTAGATTTCATTTTCTTTATTTTTATTTTTCCTTGTAGGTAATTTACAAAACGTATTATCGAAAATTCAACATTGGTTATTCAACAAATGTGTTACTTTTAAGTAAGATTGAATGTAAAAATGTTGTTACAATAAGCTGTATTTTTCTTAAATAATAAAATAAATAAAAAGAAAGAACAACATGTACCTACTTTTGTGATAAATAAGATAACAACATTCATAACATCTAATGATAATCAAAACAATACCAACTCATGGTGAACGGTCGAAAACACGTCTGACGAACAAAATTTGGACTTTATACCGCTCCTATGTCCAGGCTAAAACGACAAAAATCAAACAGCTAGTGTTTACCTTGCTGTGTTGTTCACCGTACCTAACATACCGAATAAGTTGCTAATGTTTAGATTTTTTTATTCACAATAAATGGAGATCAGTGAAAACACAGTTTTTCTTATCAGTAAAATGTGTGGCCCTAAAACTTACGATAGTTACGTACCGCTGATATTTAAAAACGGGCTGCTTCAACAAGTAGACTAATAGGACACTCGTAGATAACGAGGTCACTGACCTCCCGAACAAAGAACTCTTTAAAATATCAGGTAGACGATGATACGGCGATACGCACTCTAATAAATGGATAAGCCCCTCTAGAAAGGATCGACAGACTTTCTGGCTTAGGGGTGGTACAATGATATAAGGTGATATTATAGAGTGGACGCAAAAATAAGCCCGCACGTGATAAATCGACATATTGGTCGTCAGCCAATCAGTAGTTGATATTTGTAGTCTTGAGTGTTCTACGTGAATAAAACTTTGCCAATTTATTTCGAACATCACGATCTA
This sequence comes from Glyphodes pyloalis, assembly GCA_037074685.1. NCBI lineage: Eukaryota > Metazoa > Arthropoda > Insecta > Lepidoptera > Crambidae > Glyphodes > Glyphodes pyloalis. Next base: position 8,182,214 of record JAYKKO010000004.1, read on the forward strand.
CACAGTTCATAAGGACTATAGCTAATAATCTATGAATGTAATGTCAAGCATTGCAAAAAAAGCCTTAGGTGTCATTATTAAGGAGGTTTCTTGCACGTAATGTTATCTTATTTATTTATGTAAAAAACGTATTATGGCTAACCGACCCTATTTGCCATTTTTAACTTATATTTTTATTTCAATTATGATTTCAAATTTGACGTATGTTTTTATAATTCCTTTTGCTTACTATTCTGTTTGTCATACTTCTTCCTTGCTGTCTTTATCACATAATTCTTTAATACATTATTGTTCATATTTTCAATCTTTTCTGTTATGTTTTCCTTCCCTGATCCCTCAAAACCGCAATACCTCTGATATCTAATATTGGAAGTGGTACATCCCTGATGGACACAGACGTACTCTACGGTACGCGCGACGCATTGTGGGCTCTACGTAGAGTGAATGCTACTTGTGTTCTTGCTACTTGGGACAGGTAATTATGTCAACGAGTTGTTTTAAACTAATCTAACTTTAATTAGTGTTATGAGATTGCAGTGTTTACATCAAACTGCAAGTGTAATTATTGTTTTTAATACTTCTAGACGTCTCTACAGATTAAATAAATAAATATTAGACAACATCACATACATTGGTCTGATTCCGTGGTAAGTGAAAATCAGAAACAACGACGGTACCACAATAATCAGACCCAAGACAATATATAAAAGTTTCCCATACGGACCCGACCGGGGATCGAACCCGAGACCTCAGAGATGGCGCATCGCCAAAGTTCGGCTCTCGCCTCGGAGCCGGACCTTGGCGATGCGCCTCTCGGCTACGGAGGTCGATTGGATGGACGTACTGAAAATACTGTTTAACGTTAGCGATAATTATGCTAATAGGATAGTTAATTCGTTGTAGGTTCTCTTCACTAATATTATTTGCACAGCTATAACTATTTCTCATTATATGCTATTTCCACCACCTGAAGGCTGTCTGGTAAATATAGCTTTCATCGTCTAAAATGTTTATTTATTACTTACTTTAATTTTTAAACTAGTTTATGTAAAATTCTATTTAGTAAATAACATAACATTTATAGGCGACACATACTGTTTTTTATTGCTACACAGGATGGCTATCCATCCTTACCTTAATAATATAATTAGAACCTTATGGACTTTAAATTTAAATGGATGGAATGGACTAGACTCGAAAGAATTTACAGATTTGGGGTCGAAACTGTAAATAAGGCCGTTTTACACAAGTTAAACTGCTGTATCAGTGTTATATTTCCCCTTCCTTCTAATAATACATCCATACTAATATTATAAATGCGCATGCGCAAAAAGTATGTAGGTAGTCCACGCGAACGAAGTCGCGGACACAGCTAGAACATCATAAATCTTATAGTTTTTTTATGCCATTGCAGCGTACCTAAAGTTTACCACTCAAGGCAACGAAGTGTTAATGCTTAGACATTATAAAAATCGTCATTTTTCAGGTACTTTTATGTATGTGTTAAATAATTAATTATCATGAACATAATAGAATGCTAAGGAGGCCCAGTCGGTGCGTGCTTCACGAAAAAGTTGCTTGAATGTTTATGTTTTTACTGTTAGTAACAAGCTTGGGGCCAACAAGTATCTGATCAGAAATTATTTTTTCAAAAATTTTACTAAATGTAGGTAAAATTGAAATGGGTCTGAAATTTGACGGGTCATTTTTTTCTCCGCTTTTAAATAAAGGTATGACTTTACTAAGTTTCATTAAATTTGGAAAACAACCTTCATCAATACATTTATTAAATATAATTGCCAAGTAAGGAGCTATAATATGTATTATATTTTTAAATACATCTACAGAGAGACCCCATAAATCTTCAGTTCTTTTAATATTAAGTTCCTTAAAGGCATTCAAAACTGTCTTAAAGTTAATGTACTCAAATATAAAGGGAGTTTTGCATTCATCGACATGCGATTAGAGTAGGGAATTAGCTTGATCTGGGTTAGATAATAATCCACTAGTTATTGTGACCGGGATATTTGTAAAGTAGGTCTCAAAAGCGTTGGCAATTTCCCCATCTTCCTCGATAATAGTGTTATCAATTTTGAGGGAGAGCTTGTTTGTTTGTGTTTTGTTTTTACAAGTCTCTTTATTGATAATTTGCCATGTGACTTTGTTTTTATTAGTTGCTTTAACTATTTTTTCTTTAAGAAAGTTAGATTTAGCAACCGCGCAAATCTTTTTAAATATTTTCGAATAATTTCTGACATATTCCACTATTGAGGGATCGTTCGAATTAGCTTTTATATCATATAATTCAAATAATCTACGTCTACTTTTATATATACCTGACGTAGCCCAGTCACTAAATTTTATTTTTGAATTGTCTACTTTTATTTTTTTTTTAGTAAATATATTATTAAATTCTGTTTCAACGCTATGGAATAATTTCTTAAACATACTATCGACATTATTGTCTGGCTTAAAGGATATTAACGACATCTTTTCGCAGACATTCAATTTAAATTTTTCAACACGTTTTGTGGTAATAGGCCTGCAAGTAATAGAAGACATTTGAGCGACAAAATGATGTTCGAACACAGCAATCTGACCACTATGGTCAGAATTAATAAAATTAATAATTGATTTATCAACTGTATCACAATTACAAAAAATATTATCAAGACAGGTGGCAGATGTGGAAGTGACTCTGGTTGGTTCATTATATAGTTGAAATAAGTTATAAGATTGAAAAAGATTTAAAAACCTAATGGAATTTTGCGATTTTTCTAGAATATTTACGTTAAAATCACCACAAATAATGATTTTTTTATTAGAAGTGCTCACTTTTTTGAGTGCATCTTCCATGATGGTCTCGAATATTATATAATTAGCAGATGGTGGTCTATAAACACACATAACAATATACTGCTCAAGCTCTACACATGAAATTTCAATAGTACGTTCAACTGTGAGCCCGACTATTTCTTTACGTTCCTTAAATTTAATGTCAGATTGTAATAAAATAAGTGATCCACCTCTGATGGCAGAGCCTCTTGAGAAATAGCTACCGACTTTATAATTATCAATGCTAAGCATTAATTCGTGTTGTCGCAACCAATGTTCCGTGACACATAACATATGTATATTCTGTTCATTCAAAAATAATTCTAATTCTAATTCCTTGCCAGAAATACCCTGTATGTTTTGATGTATAATATTCAGATAATTGGGTTTTCTCTTTGAAAATTTATTGCTAGAGTGGTTCTCTATTGTCTGAGGTTTAAATTTAAATTACTTGGAACGGGTTCCAAAGTCTTACTAAATAAAATATTAATATTGTAAGCTAACAAAGTAGCCAATCGGTATTTGAATTTATATGGCAAATAAAAACTTTTGCCAGTCAACAAAAAATTATAATGAATAAATTTGTTTGTGTCAAAAAACACAAAATTGTCACTATGACTATATGTCAAATTGTAAATTTGAGTATTCAGTAAGTGAATACAGTTATTTTGGGCTGATGTGAAATGCTTAGAGAAAGGAAAGGCGCACAAAATTACTTTTTTAACATTCAGACATTTCAAAATAGAAAAGCTTTTCAATATTTCACTTTTGCTGGTATTTAAGCCATTTCCCATCATTATAATGATTACTGATTTATCATTATAATTATAACTTTCCACTTTCTCACATATTTTTCTAAGTGGAGCGTCAGGCATACAAATGTTAGTGACACTACAATTTACAAAATTATTTAAAAGAGGCCCGTAGCCAACTCCTATTCTATCTGAGAACAGTATAACATTATTGCTAGTACATTTTTTAGAAAAAATACACTTTTGATCGTCATTTTTCGTGTCAGACAAAAGCTTGAGCCTCTCATCTGCCAGATGCTGATCAGAAGGGCCAGCACCTTGGTTACAGCTACATGAGTCTGTGATCTTATGAGTGGCTAATAACAGTTCATTTATTTGAGATTGTGCAGATTTATAATTATCTGTCATGCGGGCAAGGGACTCATGTAGCCGTGAGATATCAGACTGCAACTCTTGTGTGTCATTTTCATACTTAGATCTACTTTTTTCTAATTTTTTACTATACAATTCTAGACTATCGAATAAGTCCATACGTTGCTTTCTCAACAAGATATTATTTTTGAAACATTTTTCACGTTTAATGACTTTTTCTGTTTTTTTAATGAACCTACTGATCCTAATGTATTTCTTAAGTTTGTTTTTACTGTGTATTAGGATTTTATTAATCTCAGTACAAGTGTTATTTTGAACCATCTCGACCCCAGTTGGAGACCCAATCAACTCCTCATACAGGCTGTGGGTGTGTATTGCTTCTTGACACCGTTGGTCCTCTTGATGCTCCTGAATGGTGTTATTGGCAGCTTGAAGATCCGCCTCGAGCTCATTTCCTCTTTATAATATTAGTTTAAGCAGTAAATACCGACCAGCGCAATAAATGCAAACTTTACCGTTTCCCTATTCGAAAACCCATAATAATAGACCAGTAAGCAAATAATAATCAACCTATTAATAAACAGACAATGCCATCCTGTAACTATATACATTTAACTACTCACAATAAAAAGGTGACTTCTTTATATTTTCAAAAGTAAAACTTCTTATTAAAATGAATTGAATCTTTTTACGGGCGAGAAAGCTCTAGGAAAACTCATTAAGGCGGTCAAATGTTCCTTTGCGACTTTGAGCCAAGCCTGGCTTTTTGTACTAGCTACTTTGATAGCTCGCTTTCTTAGTTGCTTAACTTTATGCTTTAGCTTACGTTTTCACTTTATTTAGAGAGGTAGGGCATAGCGATTTATCGCTTGAACTGGAGTTGCCCGACTGGTTCCTCCACCTTACGGAAGAAATCAGCCAAATGAAAGAAAAATAAACAACAACAAACAACAATCACTTCGGTGTTTCTGCGTGTGAGTTAGGTTTCCAGAGTTCCTCGAGGGGTGCTACATTAGTAGCAGGGGTCAAGCCTTCAAGGTAAGGGCGACAAGTCCAGTTACAGCTAGCTATTATTATGCTGTACGAGTACTTGCGCTCTTAAGCTAGGGTCTCATGGCCATTTAACATTAGGTGAGATGAGGTTAATCTTGAAGTGCAATGTAGAAAAATGCTTTTAGGTTCTGATTAGGTCATCTGTGTATTTAGGTAAATATTTTTTGATATTAAACTTCTGATTTTGGAGTCATTGCCATGTACTCGTTAGTGGTAGACCTACTTAGACTGAGTCGCCTGCGCAGTGTTACTTTAAAGCAAGCTGTTGGTGTTGTTCTTCATAGCTACGTAAGTATGTGGTTGTGAGTACTATGCCTTCAACATCTTTTTATCTTTCAATCAAAAGGTAAGCAAGAGAAAGAGGGGACGAGCTTCTTTTTTCCTACCTAAGTTTGATTACGTTGCAGACTCCAAACGTCATTCGTCAAGGATGAACGCTGTTTAGGACAAATCATTATCAACTCAACCCTCAGGTATACGGCTGATGCTCCTTCGAATTCGGCCCTTAAAGATCTTAGGCAAGGTTGGCATTGTGATCGCTTGTGTCATAGTGAAGTGAGCGACCGGGCTGCCTGCGCCTCTTATCAGAAAAAGGGCACGTGTCAGGGCGTCTGCACTAAATGTAACAGAGGATGCGGGTATGGGGGATATCACTCGCATTGCATGGTTTCACTTTTCGAGGTCAACGGTACTGGGCAAATACCTATAGTAGTAACGGTTATGCGTAACCATTATTTTTAAAGGTAATATAAGTGATTGTATATGTAACTTAAAATTATGTATTCCTATTTTTGTTGATCTGAGTCTTCATAAAATTTCTTATTACCGTATTTTATTCTTTCATCGATCGTTTTGAAGCGTATGCGATGTAAATAACGTTTTCGCTGTTTTGCACCTTGGGTATTTAGGGGATTAAGAAAGGTATCCTATTTTTTTTAAATATGAAATAGCATATGTTACTCAGTCATACTTTAATGTATCTTTTATCGGCAAAATATTAAATGCTTCCGCTTTGTATGCACTTGTTTTTTTTAGATATTGAATCTATCTGCCCGTAAGATGTAAAGTAGATATTTAATCACTATTTTCAGACCTTTTTCTCCTGTGTTTTTCATTCACATCCGTGTTTGGATTAAGTAATAATAAGTAACCTTCAGGGAAGTAGCAAGTAACGTCCACATTAGGAGGAAATAAAAATGTTAGCTTATGACATCATAACATTTTAAGCACAACAAACATAGACCAAACATTATATTCAGGTAAACTGATTATCGAAAGATTATTTTAGTCGAAGATTAAGGAGAAGAACTGATGTTTAATTTCACGTCATTTAATGAGTAATATAATATATGAACGTATACATATAGTGTGGCGTGCTGTTGGCATCGGCCACACATCACATCAAACATCTACAATAGTCGCCATGAGAGTTTATTCAAATTAAAATAAAACAACTGATTACTTACGTGTTTTCAGACAAGTTACAACCCCTTTCATACAGTTTGTATGGTCTAATTGTACAATGAAAGACGTTTAATCACTTTAAGACCGCGAATGCTAAGTTTGTCGACAAGGGAGCTTTCACTACCGCCGCGCTAATAATTACTCATGTAGACGCCAAGATCGCGGGAATTTGTACTAAGAGGGGACGTAATGACGCATTGTTCTAACACAATCACGGCTCTAATGGTACCGATGATAGGTCGCATTTCGCACAACTTTATTCATGCCAGTGTTGCAAACTAAGCCGCTAGATCCAAGACTATCAAAATAATTCCAGGTGCGATATTTACTTTCGTAGAGGAAAATAAAACCCTTCTTAAAGTTATTCGTTCAATGTGGTTTGCGAAATCAAAGTCAAAGCTAAAAATTTCTTTAATCAAATAGGTTACATATATAACGAATATCAATCATTGAATACAATGCAAAGTGATTCTACTCTACTCCAAAAATAATATTTGAGGCGAATCTTGAGTTCTAACAACAAGCAAAGCTTTTATGAACTAGTTGCATCGAATTCTCTCAAGCTTGCTTTTGAAACGAGCGGTAGGTATCCTAATGATCTCAGTGCATGAATTGAGTCTGGCAGCTGGTGAGTGAATACTTAGTTTGCAACTCTGATCGATATCTAGGTGTTGTGCCTACACAAGCGCTGTCTCCCTACGTAAGTACAGGACAGGTTGTCAGACATTCAATGCGGAATGTTGATAAACTAGTTAGGGCTAGAACAATGCGTTGGCTTCAGTGTTAGTCGTTGCTAAGAAAAACTATCTCGTCAAGCTAGTGTAAGTACTGAGAGTCATTCATCACTCATCCTGCTTGCTCGCACTGCAACGTCAACATGCTGCGCTTGCTTCATTATGCGCTAAAAACGTAATTACGAATGCCATCTCACATCTCATCTGCACTATTTACTAAGAATATAAGTTGATATACCTTCTGGAAAATCTTGGACCGTGGATAGGTATGCGCATAATGTAAGAAGAGGTTTGCTGATAAATTATTTATAATTAAGATAAAGTAACTACATCTAGTGGAATATAAATTACTTAGTTCCACATAACATTAAATACACAGACAAACACAATCATATTTAAACCATTTTGTTGTTAATTACATTAAACGTGCACAATATGTGTATGTTCAATTTGTTGTTGCAATGTGTATATTTAACAGTAGGTAGTACCTATTCTACACCTAAGTACTGGAAAGTACAGAATGGTTAATTTAAAAATGAGAATCATTTATTCATTAGCGATTTCAATGTTCTTGCAATACAGCTGTCCATTTTAGTTGAACATAAAGTTAATTCAATATTATTCCCCCAGCCGCAATAGGTACGAGGCGTGTCACAACGCGGAAAGTGAATAAAATAACATAATGTATTTGTTAAATATACCTCTTGATCAACATCAGCAGTAATTGTTTCACAATTAGCATATTGCTTCATTTGGGTGTATAAAAATATGAATATTATAGTAGTGAGTGAGAGCCTAGTATACTGTATATGGCGTTAACTGGCGGGCGAGTGGGCGGCGGTCGACCGTGAGCGAGCTGCACGATTAGCCGCCTCGCCCGCTCATTGCGACACTTTACCTACCTTAATAAATTACCTATTATCATTTAAATATTGTACGTAATTATCATGTCTCTAAATCTATTTTTGACAGAAAGCCAATACATACGCATAGTCTAAATCAATACAGAAATGTACCTAAATATCCTGCATACGTGTACATATTCAGCAAGTTCTGATCAATTCATAAGTTACACCCGTGGGTAGCAAAAGTCAGTTTAAATAATGTGGGCAAGGTTTGCATGCAGTACGTGTAATTCCAAAGTTTGTTTATTAATGTGTTAACCTTATCCAAAGATAACTTGAATGGAAATTTATTACAAAGCTCCGTAGCCGATTGTGGCTTAATTTTGATCTTTGCTTATGTAAAACACTTTAAATGTTCCTGTTGTCGTCGCACAAACAAATTTCAGATGAGAACGGTTGTGCTATTACTCGAAATAATAATAGAAACAATTGCTGAATTTCTTGCCTTTGAGATTTTACAAAGTAAAAAGTTACAGTTCTGGTGCAGTTATTAATGTAAAACCCGTTATTGAGTTTTTGTTCGAGTCATTCAACTGGTTGGCATCAAAGTTTTACGAACTACATAGACGTTTTTATTACATCCCAAGTCTGCTACTATTGTAAAAGAAAATAATTTGATAATTTAAAAATAAATGAGGTTATGAACAGCTCTAGATTTTTTTAGTAGTAAACGGGTTGATTGAATTTCGTATAGACTAGCTAGTAATTATTTTCTAGGTAATTAAGTGGATAGTAGGTAGTTGATACGTAGACAATGTTTGATAAATCTGTTAGGACTTACCGTCTATAATAATAAAGTACCTACTTTAGTTTCTATTTGTATCTCTGTAAATAACTGCATTGTTCATTATCCTTATGTGACAAGCTACAAATAGTTAATCATATGGGATGCGTATTCATGAGTAGGTCTCTCTCTGGTAGGTAGGTATAAGTCGCAAATGCGGATAAAGAGGGTTGTCATCCTCTGAGCCTAGTATAAGTGTAAATAAAAAAATAGTTGCCTATGAACAGCAGAGAAGGGCCACGACTGAATTAGTCAGCCTCTTGTATCTGAACAAAACAATTTAAATGGTTCACCGAAACAAAAAAATGTCTCCAGTTTCATTGCATGTTCATACATTTAAAATGTCAAATAATGGTACGGTATTAACCGTTAAGTGAGTATAAACAGTTACATTCGCACAATGCTAAACGACATTGGCTTTAATTTACCAACTGGCTTACTTTTCAATACGATTTCAAAAGGAAGTTTTTACTCTCAATTCGTTGGAGGTATTGATTTCAAACTCGTAATAAATACGGCTAACTATTATTAAATACAATAACTGTGTATTAATAATTTATGAGAGAGCAGCGCTTATATAATTTACAATAGCGATAAAATGGAATCGTATCTATATGAAACACTCGTATAAAAATATAAAATCTATGTTGGTAGGCCGATAAAAATGTGATTGATAACAAAACAGACATTTGAATTTTCACTTTTTTTTTAAATATCATGTATCGGAAATGTGCTAATGGATCATAATTAATTTAAGTTTTCAAATTTCTTTGAGACGTGGAGTTTATTTCTTTGTTTTGCCAGCCATAGATCTAGCATGAGCATGACATTAGTGAGCTTATATGTAACACAAAAATATCGATACTGATTTTATACGCAATCTTAATAATTTTGATTTTGACGCGTTCGACAGATTTTGGGAGGAGCTTGATAAAATTTACTTACATAGCGCATCTTAGTTCACACGAATCAATCGCAGGTCAGCTGTTATCAAAAATTGGGTTAGATTTCAGAGTAATGCTTGCAGGTACCGCGGTTGACATGGAGACCTACTAAAGGATCAGTTACCCGTGCATCGGCCGCAGATGGGGCGATAGTTGCTCCTGAGACCCTCGCGGGCCCGGGGTTAACGCTCTCCGGGAGTCGACGACCAGGCGATAATTACTGTCGCTCCGAATGCCCTACGAACCCAGCCCGTACGAAAGTGTTGACGACATGACAGACGGTCACGACTCTGCGAGGTAAGCGAGACACGTACGGTAGGTGGACTTGTCACTAGACGCACGCTGGGACGTGGAATGCAAAGGTCGTTCGTTTTTCGAAATATGATTTTCGTAGTTCAAAAAATAGTCCGTTCGCACACGAGACCGTGCAGGACGCCAACGTGCAAGATACTCTATTTTAGTAGATATGTGGACGTGTGTCTGTCTACAATCGTGTATTACTTTGTATTATAGTAGTTCCATTTATAAAGTCGTAGAGAATTGAAGACTTATGTCGTCTCTTTTGCGAAACTAAGCACTGCAAATGATGTCTATTCACATACTTACTCGGTTGCTTGTTGATTTACGTTCAGATGTACTTAAGAGCTCATAAAAATCAATGCTCCCATGTTGCTTAATCTCTGGTCCATAAATCTTTAGTAATATATTAATGAGAGACTTTAAAATGAGACTTATAAGCATATAGTCTGCTACAGCCACCTTTCCTGTATCCTTTAGTAGGAACATCACCGTCTGGAAAACAAATAAAATAGTTCGTTAAACATACAGCATAGTAAAACCAATTCTCCACTTTGCAAATACAAATAATAAAAACAAAAATTACTGTAGGGTGGCAAATTCTCGTCTCATCAATTTCACCGTCGTTTCAGCTTCTTAGGGAGCGGATTTTAGATAATGCTTTCTTAGCCTGTCAAAGCCATAATAACTATTGAACATGTGCCAAATTTAAGCGAAATCCATTCGTTGATTTCAGTGTGTGCTAATAGATCGATATTTGACGGTTCAGCAATATAGAAAACGAGTAAATTCGTTTTTACATTTAAGTTCTTAGTCGATTAGCATGTCGATGTTTATTTATTTGTTTATTTGCTTATTATCGCACTTATGTGGCTACGGTACATCGTCATCGTACGAGATAAAAGTAAGACGTAGATAATTAGACTTTGGGAGTAATTTGGAATAAACTGAGATCTGAATTACTTATATTTAATAAAAGCTAAACTATTTTTCAAAACCTACTCGCCAGGTCAAAAAAATAATCCAAACGTGATTCGTGGCCAACCAAATATGCGACCTGCCGACGTGTGTGATGAACTTATTCCCCGCATCCGAATACTTCGAATCGCAGGATTTGGTTCATTCGAATGCATTGTTGGCATGCATGACTTATTGTCACGCGCACAGTCGAGGTAAACAAAACACGTACGCCTGAGGGAGTATTGGTGGCCGGACCGCGATGCAGAGTGCAGACAAAGCATTACCTAGCGATGAATGCAGCTGATCACAGCTACGCTGCGATGTGATTTACGGTTGGATTTAGAGAACAGCACGTCAGACTATACTATAACAGCACGTAGACTTTGATCATTGTACCGCCCTTATCTCACCGATATAAGAACTAATATCAAACAACAAGCGTTTACCTTAATGTGCTTTTGACAGTATGTATGTACAAACGTATGTTAGTTACAACGGAATTCTAAATTTAGTTAGCGTTTTGTAACTTACGTTCAATCAACCAATGCTTATTTGAGTATGATAACTTTTTAAACTTGCGCGCTTAACTACTTATGTGTTTAACAGTGCTTCTTGCAGACAATATGTCCCAACCTTGATTTTAATAAGTCTCCCTAACCCAAAATTAATATTTTCATGTCCCTTTATTAAGTTTCAGCAAAGAACAAAAACATATTTTTTATATTTTGATTGTTTATATATTAAACAATATTTGCTATTATATAATTTAAATAATATACTTATTATATTCCTGATTTAGACTAGAGTAATTATATTATTACAGTTAAATATTAGTACTACTTAGACATTTCAAATATACTCATACCAGCTAAGGTTTTAGGGGGTCATCGTATACAGGTCGTAGGAACTCTTTCGTCCTAACTTCCGAGGACGATACTTTTAGGTACGATTTAAATCTACGCCTAAACACCGACACATACCTACATACTCCCAATGCTATTAATAGTTATATAAAACAATAAAATAATACATAAAACAACTTTTGATTCCATTTTGCTTTTAGTTTAGAATATTTCAATTTTAAATTGTAATATTAAGTTTAATAAACTTGTTGCACGATTTCTAGACCAACATTTTTGTTCATATAAAGAACTTGCGGTCCCGGCGAACTTCGTTTCGCTAGAATTTTGCCCGCTTTTCTGTTGAAATTTTTCAAATTTTACCAAGGATCCCTAATTTTGTAGCATATGTCAAATTGGAAGAATGTAGCATTCTATTGGTGAAATATTTTTTTAAATCGGCCCAGTACTTTTTGAGCCTATTCATTACAAACATACAAACATACAAAAATAGGTACAAATCTTTCCTCTTTGTAATATTAGTGTAGATATGTAAGGTCGCTACCTTATTTGTAACTACCGAGTTAGCGACAATAAGCAGTGAAGCTAAATTCCCGCGTCAGGAATACTTTTCTTCCCGTCGTTTACGGAGGGTAAAAGTAGTTTTCTTGCTAATGTCGATCGATGGCAGTGGTAGTCCAAAGGTTAACGACGTATTAATATTACGTGAGGCGGCCTTTCCGTACGTATCCAAGGTGAACGTTAAATATTCAACGGTGTGATCCCTTGGTGCTTGCCACGAGTGGCTGTAAGATGCTGCTCGGAATCTTTACTAGTCTTGTGGCTCGAACTGGGCTCACAGAATATAACCTCTTTATGTTAGTGAATTCAATTTCGGACTGGCCTATGAGTATTAATTTAGATGTAAGGCGTCTGAACAAGAAAGTAAGGATTGGTGTAAGGATTTACTTAAACATTCCGAAAAATACTTTTTTATATCTCCTTATTCCTTATTTTATATTTTTGGGTAGTAAGTACCTACGAAATGGTTTCCCAGTCCTGTGTTCGAGTAAAGTTTCGGTTTTTTCGACGTAGTCTGTGTGTCTGACCAGCAATCCTTATGTCAGGCGTGGTGATCACGCCTATATCCATTATTGTAACGATGACATGATATCAATTATGGATGTAATTGTCCTGCAGAGGGGATTAATGGGCTGATAATTACTTCTTAAGTGATACAAAACTATCTTTAATTGTAGCCTTTAGTTTTCTTTAATCTTTAGTTTTCAGACCTCAAATTATTTTCAGAGAGATCCATACATTATGATTTGAGAATTTAATAAAAAAAAAGAAAATAATCTGACATTTATTTTGTGTAAAAGTATTATGTTACATGATATAAGTAAAGATTAAATAACAGTAAGGATTTATGTTGATTAAGTTGGTATTTCGATGATATTGTGTTACACGGTGATACAATTAACACGGCAAGAGCAATCATTTCGGTCAGTGGTAAGAACTCATAATCAGCGTAAAGTGCGGTGACATTATCCTTTCTACGGATGCCTGCTCACGACAAGTCACGCAGTTGAGCGTCATGCCACAGTGAACTGAGGCTACCCAGTGAAGTTGCTAATTAAATAGGGGATTTATGCAATCTAAGAATCGCCCTAACCTATATTAACGAATTGAAAGTTTGTTGACAACGAGATTTGACTAGCCCGTTGGAACAATGGTGAGCAAACTGCCTATAAAACCGAGCTTGGTGGCTTCGATCACAACTTAGGAAAAACATAAGTGTGGTAAACATTTGTATTTGCCTTGAACCTGGGTGTTTACAAATGTATTTAATTTAAGTATAAAATGTTTTTAATTTGGTACCACATTTGGTTTTGGTTTCATAAAACCAGTGCTAAAGCTACTTGTTTTGGTCCGAGTCAATGTTTAAGGTGTCTGATATTTATCTGAAATGTCGTCTGTAGAAGCAACAACGGTATTAGTTTTAATACTTGTGCTAGAGTGAATTGAGTTTAAATGCAGTCGAAATAAGAGAATATCACTAATATGTTTTTTCAACTGATCGTCAACTATAAATTATATGCCTATTGAAATCAAATAAATCACTAACGTTACGATCGCAGATGGTGATGCCGACCGGCAGCGTTGCTGTGATTAGCTGTGTGCTAAGCTATTCATTTTAACGATTTCGACCTTTCAATAAATCACGTGTTAAATGTAAAATTTCCCTAGATAAGATGGCGTTAAGACTGTTAGTTGATTGTTACGTTTAATAAGATGTGTTACAAAAAGTCGGAGTTATACCTCTGTTATCTATTTTACTGTGTTTCGTGGTGATTGATGCGCGGGCGGAACATTCTTGTATTAATGCAGGTCTTGCTAGTATAGTTTTATTCTAAAGTTTTATTCCTTATTCCGATTCCTTATTGTTATTGTTTTTAATTATCAACATCTTTCGTTGTAATACCCTTAAAATTCTTAAAATGAGAAACATTCCAACTTAACGGAGTTGGCTCGATTATGAGAATAGTTCACGTTAAATATTTTAGATTAATTATGCTTATCATAGTTCCTCTTGCTTTTTCCTAAGAAAACATACATACTGCTTTGTCAAGGAAAAGGAAAAAAGGTACACAAAGGAGAGATATCATTCGGAAATGTTATGAGTTAGTTTGCTAGTTAATTTTACCAGTTTAATCTTTAATAGGTAGGTATTTTGGGGAGATGCCGAATCTTAACAACAATAAAACGAAGACCTGGAGTTAGCTGTAAAAAACAACGAAAATGTATTAACAACAGATAGATAACATCAATAACGTTCTCTAGTACTATAAAAGTAAAAAAATACTGTGGTGTCTGCTTGGTGTCACATTACAATTAAATACATTAATACACACTCAGGCACATCAAATGTTCGTCAAATCGTCACACGAATTTTTGTCTGCGGATTGACTCCACTACTCTAGCGATGAGCACAAGGTTACCATCAAACCGATAAACATACATACATTGGTGCATTACTCATTTTGATGATTTCGTGTTTTCGCGTCATGTCTGCCACTCCGCCGTCTCCGTCATTCAGCTCTACTCGGAATCCATCGTGACACCAATAAACTTGTCCGACTTTTTTATTAATACCTTTGATTCATGGCAAGACATGTTTACGTTCAGTGTTTGTTCCGTGGTTTGTAATCCTTATTTATTTGGATGTCATACGATTTAACGATGACAAGTTACGACTGACGGTTTTTATTTATTTCTTGAATAATTAATAATTTCTTACTTTAAAAAAATTGACGCATAGGTACTATTATAAACATGAAAATTTGTTAGAATGTATGGAAGTAATGTACATCCTGTATGTATGTCTGTTAATCTTTTATGCATTAACTAATGAATAGATTTGCATGATATTTGGTAGAAAGATAATTGAGATACTAAATTATAAAATATTTTTTTTTTGCCGAAATAGCGAGAACGAAGTCTCGGTTAACAGCTAGAATGATATATATTAAGATATAGTTGTGAGGCCTTAAGCTGGCCGAGAAAATATTTACTTACTTTCCTCATCATCTTATTCTTGAGTATCAAATCATTTGATACTCAGTAGCAGTCATTACTAGTCAACTACCTAAAATTTAGCAGATAATAAAAATTTATTAAATACAAATATAAATATATAGAACTAAATAGATCTGCAATAGTTTAATTTGTATTATTAGACAATACTAAAAGTAAATTTCAATAAAAAGTAATTTATTTACTAAAATAAAACACCAAAACTACGTAAAAATTAAGAAAGCGCTTGTTGGCATTTAGTTAAAATTTTCACAACATAACATACCGCTACATATATCTATTATTATGTATTTTAACTAAAATTTTACCGCAAAAGGTCGATAAGGCGTTAAGAAATGTTTATGCCTTGGCACGTGTTAAAATTTAGCAGAAGGTATTGTTCGTTCCTAAAAGTTTCTAGTGATGGAGTTGACGCAAATTGAGTGTATAATTTAAGTGGAACCCTTTGTGTCAGACGTCCCCCGATTCCTGAAAGGAAGTTGTTAATAGAGCGGGCGGCCGCCACCCTCCCGTGAATTGATTAATTATTATTGCTCCATCAAACAAAAACCAAACAAAGTGAACGACAAACCGGCCAGAATTGATTCCCGCCTGTTACCAATACAGCCGCTACCAAAAATTTTGATAGATTTATTTTAATTAAGTATTTTGCAATCGAACTTTGCAGTGGACTCGATGAATTCGATACTCTGTCAATTTCCTAATAGCAATTAATTTGATTGAGTTCGACTACGATGAACGCAACATAACTGCGATCGATGTAACTTTTCTCATATTTTATTTTACCGATTGGAATCGTAACCCATTGTGTCAAAAGAGGTTCATTGAATGGTTACTCGAATTGCGATAAAATAATCAGCCAGACAATCAACACTCGATCAGTAAAAAAAAGTTCGCTTTTCAAAACAACTTATCTGAGAATCAAACACGGACCTTTCAAGCTTCCATTTTTTAAGTATTTTAAGTATTCAATGTACTCGTGAAATTAAAGTTATTTGGATTTGCGAGAAATTTCGATTTAGTTAGGTTAAACTCGTATTTGCTATCAAATTTATTTATGCATCAGATATTCAGTTTTGCAAAACTGTAAGTCGGGTAATTACTTTGTGTTTATTAAAAAAATAGTGGTGTATCTCTAATAATCCTTACTCATTAGACGCAGAACAGTCGCATTCACCGGGCAAACACAAACAATACGTGTGGCTGTGAAGAAATGTTCGTACAAGTTTTATGCGCTGCATAAAAGGCAAGAGTGCCTATTTCGAGTTGGAGAGGCTATTTCTTTGTCGATCACGTTATATTTGCCAGTCTCCCGTGTCCACTCGGCCCCGTCCGTGGGGATAATGGACCTCACGTCCAAAGGGATTTAAATAATGGCTCGTGGATCCGGCCGAGCACCGCCATCACCTCTAAGTATGTGTTTGTATGAAACAACGTGATTTAACGTATTGTACGCATGAATACCTACAATCCTACATTGTCTTTACAAAATGTGAAAGCACGTTTCAAATACTCAGGGCATAAAATTTCATATTCTATGTTTCGCTAACACAGATGTGAACAATTTAAAGCAAAACTTGACAAATTTTGCAGGTGTGTAGGTTACCACTAATAATAAGAATTTTACATGAATATATAGATTTTTATTAGAAATGCCTTAAATCATCAAGATTTTTTTTTATTAAAAATAAAAGATTGGATAATAGTGCCGTTAGTGCCGTTTAAAGCAAAGATATCTGTTTATTTGTTTCTTTCACTCAAATATAATTTTCTATGAAAATATACTTGTAATTTTAACTAATATTCTAGTTTGAGGCGCCATAACTCTGGTTAAAAAAAAAGATCTTGAAGAAAGTAATTTACCGTACCGTATTAAAGGGTATGCAGTGTTTAAGTATGTAAATAATTACAACAATACTTACTGATATTTAGCAACTAGTTAAGCCAAACCGTCAGTCAGAAACGATAACGCGTCGTCTGTCCACATGCGAATTAACCAAATGTACGAAATAGAGACGTCACGTCATTTCACATTCTCGGTAGTGAAAACGTAATTAAACCGATGCGCCGGTGTACATCTTAGTTTCGGAATCAATTATTGGAAACTCTGTTTGGGTACGGAATAGCATTAACTAACTGCTTTAATCCGTCTGCTACGTTGCAGCGTGCCTTCGTTCCATTCAAATTAAATATTAGGGGAGTAACGTTACAACATTAGGTTGGTATGCTTTTATAATCAAACATGGGCATTTTGAATCAAGCTGAACCCAAGAATTTGCCAGGTATCTGAAAACGTAAAATTCAGAACTGAAGAAATAATTTTAAAGTATCAGTTATTAGGACTTAACATGACAGTATAGTTTAAAACAAGTAAAATTAGATATATAATTGAAAACCCAAAAAAACACGATAAGGATCTTTATTTTTTTGTAATATACAGATTTTGGTCTTTGAACTAGGTTCACGGTGATATGTTTTTGACTGTACCAAACTTGAACTTCATTTATCTAATCTAGATCTTTGATCTCTTTGATTAAAATGTTAGGATTTAATAATTTAGTATACGTCTAAAAATTGCCACAGTACATTCAGACAAAACGTTGTACACCTCAGAAAGAAAATTAGTTTCATTATAAAATAGTGCATGTTGCTAAGAATTATGAGAGTCTGCATGTCTTTCTTTTAAGTCATTATAGGATGGCGTCAAGATTGATTGAAGAGGGGAAATCATTCGTTTAAAGCATGTTTTCTCACTAGGTATGTTCAATGCTGCCAGATAATGACCAAAATTTACCAGTGCTGGACAAGCAAAAATCAACCTTTCTGACTTCAACACGACTGGTGAAAAATTTGCCTGTATCGTGCCATGGGTTGTGGGTTTGATTCTAGGATTAACATTGTGTGATGATGAACATTTGTTAGTTCAGAGCCCAGATATTAATATTATGTGTATTTGAAAATTTGGTGTAGTCAGTAATGACCTTAATATTATCAAGATAATTTCCTTACTTTTGGATCATGTCAAAGCATACGATGTAGTTCGAAATTTAGTTGGCTGTATTCATTCTACGCTACAGTTTCTGCTCACGTTGACCGATAAGGTAAGTAATTTGTAACGTATTGTAAATGGAAACTGTCTTTGTTGATTAGCATTACAATTTACAAATTGAACACGTGAATGTAGACGTGATAAGTAATAGTGTGAATACTAATTTGTCGATATTTTTCCGGTAAGTACTTCGTAAAATCGATGCCGCGGTTGATCAAGCAGGTATTAAGTAAGTTTTTACAGTTATCTTAGTGTCAAATCTTAATTAACTTTTACTACAGTAATATGAGGTACGTTATTTATATCTATGGTATAGGTACGAATATGAAGTGAAGAAGGGAATTAAGTAAATTGTAAAATAAATTTCGTTTAACCTCAAGTATTAATCGCGCTGAAATAACGTGCATCGATCGTCGTAACTCAACGAACCTTATTTGGCGTGTGTTTGCGTATGGGGTCCCCTTTAATTTACTTTGGGAAAGTTTTACCGGCTTCGTTATATTTATGCAGAACTTAACCAAAAATACACCAATAAAGAGCAGAGACATCGGTTCGCTCCTGAAGTTGGGCGCGCTGGGTGTACTTAATGTGGTAATGGAAGTAAGACTTTATGAGATTCGGTATTTGGTATACCAACAAGTTTATTAGGTATCATTATTGTATTTGTAGGATCATAATTACCTTTTTTTAATGAATTTTCATTTAATTATGTTCATATAGCGAAAGCACATACATCACTATACTTTTTAGCGTTGTTATTGCGTATGCCTCGAAAGAACTAATATCAAGCTAGAACGTGACACCGTGACAAGCTATTAACCATGCATTTGTATTTATGAGAGCGCAAACAGGCAAATCTTTATACCTACGAGTTTCTTTACAATCAGAAACGAATCCACTATCTCAGGATTTCTAGTTTCGAATCAAAACGAATGAAAGGTGTATTCTCGTGAACACCTATTGCAGGCCGGAGGCTTGCCAGCATGTGAACCGATTGCGTTTGCTTCTCGAAAAAGCGTGATTGATCCACCTGAGAAACGGGTCTGTTCAGTAGCAGTCGGAGGGCAGTGGAGCACAGGCGACGTGATGCAACGCGCGTGACCATGACATCGGCTGCGCGGCGCCGGCCGACACCTATGATGAATCGCCGCCGCTGCCGACTTTCCATTTCGACTAACCAGAAAACTGAGTACGCGCTGATGGGTGTCGTGAGTCGTGACGAATGCGCGAACGCGGATATTTATGCGATTGACCAAAAAAAAACGTAATCAAACAGAAGTAAGTGTACGAGGATTTGGTTTGCTGGCAATTAATGTAGTAAGTATACCAATTGATATGAACGGTCGTATATTCCTGATAATCTTTTCTGTGAAATAGTATGATAATTATCTCGTTAAATCAATGTCTTCACACGGGCTACACGTTCGGGGAAAAATACCTTCAGAAAAACTAACAAATCAATCGCTTACAACAATAACTTAAAATTACTTTTTTGTTCGATCTTAAACCATTGTCTAGGTTTTTAGCTAAGCCACAAATTCAAATCAGGGTCGCTTAGGTAGGTACTCATTTTAGGGTGTAGCTAGAAAAAGGCGACTAAATTTCAAATTGAAATAAAATATTTTTGTCTTTATGACGTCAGAAGTATCATTAAAACAATCGCGATAGATTATTTTTATCTTTATACTTCTGCTAAATATCTTTAAGTCATAGGCACGATAATAATGTTTGTGCTAACAATGTCGCTTTAGTTTGTTGATAATGAAGTGTTTAAAACGTTTTAAAATTCTAATGACGCACTCGTCGCGCAAGATGAGTGGAGCAGACGAATCACCGAAGTAATTTTGTAGTTTACGTCCGTGATCTGAGTGTAATTTGTGACTAAGAATCTTGAACGTGAGGCCACGATTACCTGCATGTTTGAGTATAATATATCTTGCAAGAATTATTATTAGAATAATATATCAGACACTAAGAATGTAGATAATCATAGGTATCAGCCGAAGGACGTTCACCGTTGAGCATAGGCCTCCCCCCAAGACTCCCAAAACTTTCAGCTTTGTGCTACTTGCATTCGTCACCTTCCTACCACCAAGAGCGCATAGATGATGGATGTTCTAAGAGGAAGTTAAAATAGATAGAAAAACATCCACCAGTACCTTGATAACCACACACATAAGAAAGCTTAAGCAACTCGTTGCAATAACTTGCTAAATCGTTCGTAACCCGTTGAACTTGTCTTATTGAGAGTCACTTGATTTATGTGGACCAATCATCAATCAACTTACGTTTGCACTCTGAATGGTTGCAGTATTATTGACGTACTAGTTTAGAGAACGTGACACTTCTGGTACTCGAGATTGTGGCTATAGATCCACTACTAACTTACGATTTAGCAAGTTTAGTAGAGCGGATGCTCTATTAACTATTTTACTAATTTCTTATAAATATAAAACATAAGAAAGAAATAACTGAATCTCGCTTGTAAAATTTTACATATAACATCGGCAGTTAGGCCAACATCACGTAGGTACATTGCACCGATTCTGCACTAAG
This sequence comes from Glyphodes pyloalis, assembly GCA_037074685.1. NCBI lineage: Eukaryota > Metazoa > Arthropoda > Insecta > Lepidoptera > Crambidae > Glyphodes > Glyphodes pyloalis. Next base: position 8,203,355 of record JAYKKO010000004.1, read on the forward strand.
AGCTAAAGTGTTTGTGTTACCTGAGACAACATAGAAAAGTTATTTTTCTATGTTGACCCGACCGGGAATCGAACCCAAGGTCGTAGGTTCGATATGAAGTTAGCTAATAATATCTTTTGGGGTTTAAACAAACTAACCGCACGTGTACGAAGTCGCTGGCTGTCGCTAGTAGTTTGATATAGGTATAACAAAAACAATAGGGCAAGAAGCCACTAACACCCTCGTCGAGATGCAGGTACGTGTAGAAACCGGTCCATAACATATTCAATATCAATCGTCCGTGCTTTGAAGCAGGAAGCTCAGAGCAAAAAAATGAGCTTGTGGCTAAGTTCATGGTCTAATGGTTGTAATATACCCGTTATAACGAACAGATTGATGCAGTACCACAAAAACGCACTCATTACTTCGGCGAGCTCTCGGATAAATAAAAATATATTCTAAAACCAATTTATACTTATCGTTTGATGCAAATATAGGCGACAAAGTAACATTATTAATATTATCAATGTGTTCTACTTTATTACATTAAAGCTAAATTGTACCTAGACAAAATTCGGTAGAAATACTTTTATTCGGGTATAAAAGTAAGTTTTGATATTAATTACATAATTTACAACTGTATCACAATGTATGAATGATAAAATTCATCCGAACTAGTCTCAAACGTATAGGTTTAGGTAGCATAAAAAAATTAAAAGATTGCATATGTTATTTACGTGAAAAATACCTAACTACAGTTTAATATATCTTCCATAGTTAAGTGTTTATTTACTTAATCAAGATGCCCGTAGTAATGATAAACTGACCTGCGTGGGACCGCCTGACGCTACAAGATTATGAATAGATAACGTTAATTTATTATGATGAATGAGGTATGGAAAAAATAGCAAATACCTAGTTGGTTGGATGCAAGCCAAAATGTAGCAAAGCATTAATTTTGCCGAACTAGGTCCTTATTTAATTCTGGTCTTATCTGAAATAATGAATCTGCAAACTGATGCACCTAATTTATTTGCAGATACTGCAGTTCGTATTTTACGATAAGAGCTGCAAATAGCGTCGCACTATCAGCAGTAAATTAGTTAATAGTCGCGACAATGTTTATACGGAATACCTAGAACTACAATTTAGTTTATATATTTTCTAAATGGTGCCAGTGGAAGCGATAACGTTATGTAATCATTAATTTCATTGTGTTTATTTAGACATCGACAGTAGCGACTGTTTAAATAGTGTTATCAAAGACTAACCCAACATGCCGAGCGAGGCAATTGACCCTAATATCTGTTGACACCGAATTATCATCGGTCGACATTACACTGGCCTAGTTGCTTTAGGATCGCTGACTGGATGACCATTATTATTATTTAATAGTCGAACAGGAATCGCATCACATGATCCTAAACAATAAAGCTGCCGTAAATGTTTGCTAATGGTTGTCAGCAGTGAATACTCAAAGCGGAATGAACTTTAATGGCAACGTCACATGCGAGCATTGTTAAATTTTGCCATAACAAGCAGTCATATTTTGTATTCATGCTTGCATTTTATGAAACTGCACATGACTGTGTAACTATGTTGAGTCTTATTTGAAAATGTTATGTTGTGTTTTACCTTTGTTTCAAAGTATTATCAATACAAAGGTGCGATATGGCATACATTTGTTAATTTGTTTTGTATTTTATTTGTGATTGTATTTAATTTAAGTAACTACTGTTTATTTGTAGGTAATTAACTTGTAGTTCTGTAGCTTCAACCGAAAACTTGGTTGGATAAGAAAGTTATAAATGTTTTTTTGCTCTCTGTTTTTTGTTTCCAATGCATGCTCCGATTAATGTGTTACTTAAGTCGTATAGCTGTTCTGTAAAGCCTGTCATTTTAAACAACGGCTTATTTAGGTACCAAATGTACCGTTAATTTGAAAGGGCAATAGCCCGTTACGAAAAATATATTACGTATTCAATGGTAGGTACTTGCGATCATTTCGAAGTATCAGTTGCATGGCGGAATGGTATCATGGCCGATTTGTATTCGCGAGGTCGTAGTTTTCAACTGTAGTTTCGTGAAATGGAGCGAGCGAACGTGAGTGCATATGTGTCTGCAATCGGTCCGACGCGAGCTCAGCGCCCGAAACACTCCCGGTATTTGTTAATAATTTCTCGAAAATGTTTCAAACCACTCGCCTGTGCTTCGCTGGGAATTTAGTGAATGCAGAGATTTTCAGGTTTCTGCAAATTATTCTACGGGAATACAGACTAGTTGCCTACTTCTCCCGCGGAGCTTACTCACAAATTTGAATAACAAAGGCTGCCATACGATTGTCAAAAATGTCTGCCAATCACATAAGCTTTTAGCTTCTTTTCCCTGTTTGTTGGTATAGCCAGCATCATTAGTTCGTATACACCTCGGTACCTTGTCATATCTGATCTCCGCGTAACTAAGCAAGTCAGATATACAGTGACTTAATGTGACAAGGTACAGAGTTGATCACGAACTGAAGCTACTGACTGTACTACTTTACACTACAGTACCCTGTTATAGTAAGATACCTACTGTGTTCCCGATTTACTTAATTTTGCGCAAGCGTAATGTGACAGGGTACAAAAGCACATCAGATTACACTCTTTGGACTTTGCACCGCTCTTATGTCGTGCACATAAGATGTAATATCAAACTACCTATACAAATACCTTGGCGTGTTGTTGATACAGCGCTAAACGTATACTCACACTTGATATCGACAGTTAAGAACCGATACCACCTAATAATCAGTGTCAAAGTTCAATAAAATTTAAATTTTGTGTTTAGAAATAAGGACGTAAATAAATTTCTTTAAAACAATGCAGTTAGGTGCTATTATTTTTTATTCCTCGATATATTATTGGGCACAGTGTTAACTACGGGGTGTAAATTGGGAAAGCATGTACATAGGTATCTATCTACCTGCCTAAGCCAGAACTTTTAAGGGTTAAATCGTATATACCATGGATATTTATTTAGTCAACGAGTCTAGAATTTTGGTCCTAAACCTCACACTTAATTTGTCATGAGGCTCTGATCAATAGTTTCACCACATAATAATACAATGACGATTTTTCTCAGAAACTTTACAATCTACAAAAGTATCACCAAAACAACATTATGGGTAACGTCGGAATTCATTTGAAACCTAATTAACTAAATTTCACAGTGTAGTTAGGTAATTTGAAGAAACGGGGACGAATTATGATGAACTAATTGCGTGATTACAATTAATAAAGTTTATTTCCTCAAGCGGTGAATCGTGACCCAAATAGAGGTTGGTACAAAGTTTATAAAATGTGGTAGAATGGGTGCTATGCAGAATCGTAATCACATCGTAAAATTAACATTCTGTAGGTCACTCTTTGAGAAAACTGTTAAGAAAACAATTTAAGCTTTGATACATATCATGATGATTCTTTCTTAAATATTGTGCAATTTAAAGTTTGTCTAGATCAGTAACTCCATCAGTGACCTAATATTATAAGTTAAAAGTATTATTTTAGATTTGGATTCCACCCGGAAAATTCCTTTTGAGTCCCGTTACTTTATCTATATAAGATGTTATATTCACATGATCTATATAAGAAATAAGGAAACTAATCTCATTATTTTTCTGACAAATTACTGTATTATAATGCACTTTTAATATTAGAATGAATACCCCGTCGTTTACAATTCTCCTCACACAGTGCGTGTCTGGATCCGGCCGGCTGAATGGTGCCGTCACACATTAATCATCGATTTCGATCTCAATTATAGACGTCGCAATTGCGTGAATACTTAGAAATGTACCTCTTTGTTTACCGAGGGTTGGAGAGCAGCGAGGTTCGACCTCACAAGGCTGCCGAATTAAAAGCAGGAATAGCGCTCTTTTAAGAAGGGACTCAATGGAATTCTCAATTGTGTGCAACGTGAATGTTATTGGTAGATATGATAATCACTGAGTGTCAAGCGAGCCGCATGCTTGTATTATTGTAATAAAACTGCCCTTTCAAGAGCATCAAATGATTGATTGATGATGTGATGATTCATTCACCGTAAACTAGCACCGGATAGACTTAATCATACCTGAGGTTGGGCCACTAGAAAATGAAGATGACAGATGTCGATTCTTTGTCTAAGAGGGTTATACTCGTTTAAAGATTAAATTCGTTAGTGTTAAAGTTCAATCTTCCCGTATGTTTTCCTCATCTCCAATCGGCTGTATAGTCTGGTCCTCCGTGTCTTGCTCATTTGGGTTAAGACAGGCATGTAACGCACTAGTTAGTGGTTGCCATGTTTTGGTCTTGTGTTAATAACGGTTTTGGTTCAGCTGTTTACAAGAAGATGACATAGGGTTAGTAGCCCTAGGGTAGGGGCGGAAGCGAGGAGCGGTTATCGTTCCCAAACGTTATCGCCGCAGGAAGCGTTGGTCACCGCTCTGACACCGCTGTAAATCGTGACGAATGTCCACGGCTCCGCGCTTTGTTCGAGGGAATTGCTGCGAACGATAACACTGTCGCTGTAATTGTATGTGATAAACGTTAATTGCTACACACTGTCTGGTATGGAGTTTGGTTAACAAGTAACCTGATATCAAGGTTTATCAGCAGTTTAAGATTTGGCCTTAGCAAATATACCCGTTACTTAAGATTTTTCGTTACAAATTTCATCAGGTCATTGTATCTCATTAGTAAATATAAGTCATTGTAGAGTGTACAAATAGTATTTAGATAATAGCAGTAATTTCAATTCATTTCGGTTCTTTTACACCCGAAAGAACAAACAATACTGTGGCATATACCACTCACTATCAGGCTAGTATCTAGATTAAGAGACTGACCAGGGAATTGTAATTGCAGATGTATCTAATTATAATCTACTTATAACCTTGTAATTCTATTGACCATAATTTTTTTCTCTTCCGGCATTTCACATCACAAACATGAAGCGTAAGACTACCTATTACGATAGTACTACTACACGTGTCATAAATAAATCTACTCAATTAAAATGTTAATTAAATCTTATTTACTCTAGCATTGATATGATGACAATGATTTGGTTCACAACTAGGTACATAATCCGATTACACTACTACGTTGTATGCGTAAAGTCAGCACATAAAAATGCGAAAAAGAACAATTTTCGTTCCCATGTGGCATATACGTTATTGCTGGCTAAATTTATCATTTCATTAGATAATCTAGCATAATGGATGTTTTCGCGGGTCCGTGATCCAGTGACCTCATTGGGCAGTCGGTTGTGCAGCGTCGGGATTGGCCAGTTGGCTGAAAGTTTATAATCAATTTGCGGTGCATTAATCTGTCTACCTGATCTTGCTGAATACAGGCTGTTGTTCTTATTAGAGAATCTCTACTATAAATAATTATCAAAACAATCACGAATGACGCTTATTTGGAATACTTATTTTAGACTAGACCGCGTCTCCGTTCACGTTATCGCGGAATAAATTGTACATTGTTGCTACAAAATTTCATCCAAATCAATTAAGTGGGATATATGTAAAAGAGCAATAACTTGGCCCCGACTGTTTTCAGCCAAATTAGCCAATCGCATTGGGTACGCATGACTTAGTTTATTGTGACCGAACGTGTGCGCAACACTCAAGTAGGTTCACTAGCTTTTCCTTTACTCTCATAATCCATGGGACGGCAAACCGACACGGCCTGAGTGGGCCAACTATTAAACTAACCAAATTCGAAACACTACACAAAAATTTTGCCCCCACGGAAATCGTACCCAAGACTTCAGGATCACTGGTCGGAGCTTGTTACAACTAGACTACAGATCCATTCATATTCACATGCAAACATCCATACAAACCAACTTTCACGTTTGTAATATTAGTAGGGTAAACATTTTATGAGTTGATGTACAGTCAAAATCACGTCAGTCTATATACTCTGTTGGACTTTTTACGTTACAATAATGGACGTTGTTTTGTCATGACGTTAAATACCATCAAATGCCATCAATCGGGTCCAATATTAATCAAACCATCCAAGGACTTACACATCGGGTTTTTATCCAAATCGGTCCTACCATTTAGGAATTAAGTGAAACAAGTGTACAAATTGCTAGCATCGTATATAATTTAAACGATAAAGTATCCTACAGATACACATTCCGATTTAAAACCAGAAAAAAATGTGCTACCACAGATTACATGAGCTAGCATGTCTGTTTACAACAACATCTGTATTTAACCCAGATGGCATTAGGTACAAGTGTACATGTATTACGATCTTTATGAATCATTAACATGTTTTATTATTGTGAAGAGCTTGGGGTTTCGTTACGTGATAAATGAGGGGATTGTAGCATAGACTGCAGCGTAGGCTATAAATATGGTATAAATAACTAGGCAAGTAGCCAATACACTGAGGAACTCACACCTTCAAAAGTAAAGTCCTCTTACTGCCAAACGCCTGAGTTTCACCTCTAACTGTATGCCCCTTTATTTGAATAAATGACGCCAATTAAGTACCTACCCTTATTATAAATCAGGTTTGGTATGAATCGTTCTACTCCTATCGAATATACCTAACAGCAAATTTCCAGTAACATTAATAGCGATTACAGACCCAACGCACGTAAGGTCCTTAATTCATTAGGTTATCAAGTTCTTCGTGCAAATCGTGAAATAATGTACGTGCACCTTCTTAGCTACAATAGCAAAAGGCATTGACTATTTATTAACTTTAACTAATCTATGTCAACATTGAAAACTTATTACTTTTCACTGTTTATTGATATTCGATAATTTAACACAACGGATCGTATACAAAACGGTGGACAAATTGCTATGAAAAATTCTATACCTTCTGGGAAGCGCAGTGTAATTGATGCATACTATACATATACAGAAGATGTGCTTGTTCAGTTGGTAACAAAACACGCCCTCCCTCGAGTGTACTCGTACATAAGTACAATCTAGTTAAAAAGTGAGGTGGCGGCTGGATCACTTAGTCATCAATTTGGAGCAGCTGCCGTATCAAATAGTAACGAGGGTCAGAGGACGCAGCCATGATTTACAGCGCGGTGTAAACACGACCGTGCTTATCAGCTGTTTGTGGGTGCTTCACCCGAGCTGCCTCTTGTACACGTGCTTAGGTATTCCACGTCGGGTTAGAAAAAAAATAGGATCTGAGAAAACAAAAAGCAACGAGAATGACAACTTGCACTTATTTATTTATTTATTAAACAAAACAAATAAGTTTATTAAATAGGGCATCCCACAAAACTATAAGTACACACAGTTTGTTTTCGGGATCAATCTAACATAAATGTTAAATAATTGTGCAAGAGGTACACGTTCTTTTTATAAAGTATTTTATTTGTCACAAACTCAATAAGTGACAGTACCTACTTGAAAACTCCACACAAGCGATTTTCACATACAAAATACGGGCAACAGATACATTTAAAATACTTTTACCCTTAGTTGTATTCAGTGAGCCATGGTACAAGTAGACTTGATAGAAATTAATCTGTAAGTTTATTTGGGGAATCTTGATCGCTTTTGGTTTCCATGCTTGACCTATTTTCTTTGGGGTCAGATCAATGCTTGTAATGTTGTATGTTGTATGTAGTAGGTAGATACTTTTACATAATGTCATTTTTTAAATATCAAAGTCGTAGTTGTGTTCGTAAAATATTAGCTCCAAAACTATATGACAATACGTTTTACATCTAAAATATTTTTTCATGAGGTTTTGTGATGATATATTTATTATAAAAGAGTTCAAAAGGAAATTAATTTATAAGTTAATTAAATTCAGTTAGTAGTTTTTTGGTAACCATCAGCTAAGGGAGATTTCATCAACATGAGTCACAACGCAATTTAATCATTCGTTTCCAGGTAATCAGATTGAAGCATTTGTGTGTTTCTATATAAGGACAAAATTTGAAATCGAAATTTGAATGGCAAATTAACTTATGATGGTTAGATATATGCATATATCACCAGTCTGAGACCACAATAGCAGGAAAACAATCAAAAAATTTGGTCACCCTGGCCATGCACCGGCCTGTGGCCTTAATGATTCTACATCTATGCGATGTGATTAATTAGTCGATCTCATTTTAAAGTAGATTGATTGCCATACGTAACAGTATAATCTTAAAACCTCGTATAATAGAGTTCGAGTTTTTATGTGTTAAGTGATGTCATGTATGTACCTTTATTTATACATTTTTTAAAAGACTCCGAAATTCAAATTCCCATATAATTAATTACCTTTTAATGTATTGAAAAAAATGTGTATTTAGATATAAATAACAAACAAATCTACTCGCCATTCAAGAATCATGATATATCATTAGAAAGAAACAACAACAGAGTATATCTGCAATAAATAAATCTGGGGATCGAACCCAGAACTTCAGAGATGGCGGATTAACCACAGATTATGCTTTATAGCGTATAAAACCTTACTGTTGTTTTATTTCATTTGATCCTTGTCCTTTTCGTGTCGAGCGAACGCGCTGCCGTAGGTATATCCGCATTTTATCACCTTTGTCTCATAAATCACAATTTTCTAGAAAATAATGTTTATCTTTGCTAGCTCTGATCCAACAATATCTTCCTGCAAACTTTTATCGTAAGTTATATTATGTAAGTTAACATTCTAGAAATTGTTTCTGTAACTCACCTGAAAATCAGGTAACAGTGGAATAGGATATTCATTATTGCTGTTAGAACTCGAATTCATCATCAATGTAAATGCCCTCAAAATTGCATGTTTAGTGCATTTGTTTTAAGTTTACAGATAGACAATCTTCCCACTCTAATTAGCAATCTTAATTATTACGCGTTGCTCATTATTTAGCGTAAGTATGCAATTTGTTATACCTACAATCAGGTTGTTACTAATCGTTGATTAGATAACCACTGACTTCCACGATATGTAGATAAATACCTGTCGTTATCTTTTAATCGTTTGAGCATTACCTTTAAAAGTCTTATACATTACCATACCTAATAATTTTTTTCACCTTGCGTCATACTTGTTAGGAAAGTTACTTAAAGCCATTGGTAAAAACAAAACGTTGATACTCCGAGGATGTACTAATAATTGACTGAGAGAATTTATAAGTAGGTGCGGATTTCCATTAGAAGTTCTGAAGACAATAACTCCGCCAATATATAGAGCCGTAAGAAATGAGAACGCACTTAGAGTCAAAAGGTTTGCTTTCTTTCCAAAATATATTTCATGAAGTTTTTATTCTATTTGGAATGTATTTTGAGTACCTACAGTACTCGAAGTAAACTCCTGTACAGGCGTTTAGTTGCACAATTTTCCAATAGTTTACATAATTTTGGTTTTGTTTAATTTGAGAGTGTTCTTTTCATTTTTTTTTGGTAAATGTGTATTTATACCATTTAATGAGAAACTCCAAACTTCATGGCGTCTTCAGACGTCGATGGCACGTCTTACAGAGCCAACTACGATCCGAAAGTCGTTTACACATTAGCGGCAATAATAGCTGAAGAATGATTTATAGCATTCACAGTGCACGCAGCGAAGTCTTTATCAGGTCCATGATTAATGCGCCCCTGGCATGTGCCTCGATATACCACTAATGAACAGGATGGAGATGTTGTATTTAATTTATGCTCCTATTTAATTACTGCACTCCATAGTTTGTTGAACTTTTATCCGTTTCGTGACACACAATACCTACTCGCCGTTTCAATAGCTAGACTACAGCCATTGTCTGATTTACGAGTATATCTAATACTGTGCAATAAAAGGTTGCCAATGCAGTAGCTCTTTGAAGTTGTAAACCCTTGTCTGTTCAGAACATAAACTTTTGTAATATTCTGCGAGAAATATATCAATTTAAAATGACGTAGCGTCTAGAACAAGTGGCGGTGATGGATCACCTATCAATCATTTCAAGTTAGTAGGTACAAACTTTGTTTACGAGAAAATCGATTTTAAAGAAAACTCAAGAGGATACATACACCACGTATTATTCAGGACTTTTTGTTTAAAGAAAACATAAATGTTTGTCCTTGTCAGGGGCCGAGCCCTACCAACTGTGAACAGGCTTTAAAAAAGGAAATAATTAATCAGAGACTAATTATGTAGGTATGTTCCTGTGAAAAATATTGCGGATTTATAAACATTACCTACCTATTACGATTTTTCAATATTGCGTATCTAGTTAATGCCATCAATCATGTACTGTTTAGTTCTAATCAGTCAGTGCCTCCACCGATTGCTATTTATTCAGAATTATCATTTAACGATTTAGGTATATGGTATGATAGAAGAAGTATGTCAAAAATAGTTTCAAGAGGCCTACTACCAAAACGAAATGTCAGCAATTTTTAATGGGTTCTACTTAAAAGAGCATCAAAAAATACTAACCTAACCTAATCTAAATAATAGGATTTTAAAATTTAATAACTTAGGCACTTGGGTGTGGGTGTTATATCTTGTATATACACAAATAAGAAACCACGTTTTCTCTCCCGAATTTTTATTATCTCCTAGAACAAAAACTTTCTTTTTTGGTTGTGGGCTCAAATTCAAATTCAAATAGCAATAAGGTGTGCATTTTCATCAATTACATAATTGTAGTATGTATCTTATTTGTTTAACTTCTTTGGTTGAAATTAAGAACGTACTAATGTATAGGCATTTACTATTCCATTAGTACGTATTTTTTGTTGTGGAAGAGTAACAAACAATATCGCACCCTTCGTGGAAGAAGAATGTAAGTGAAAAATGACAACTTTTCAGGAGCGTAAAAAAACTGTCCTAAGAATTTATTAACATTATTAGAAATATGTAATATACAGGAAACGATAAGTAAAACTACCTGTAAGGGTCCTACGTCATTATATTTTAAAATAATGTAATGCGTATTATAAAAAAACCTGAAAATGAGCGATGCGTACTTATTCCTCGGTGCATATTAAACACTTGATGGAGTAATTATGAATACTGAATTGTTGACATGTTAAGAAAGTCTCACTGTTTGGTATTACTGCAGATAACTTTTTATTTGCGTTCTAATTTAGTCATGCATTCAATGTGTAAGTGTGGCTTACGTACGTTTTCGTCGAACTTCCAGTTTGTGTAAAAAGGGTTACGTACATTTACCTTGTGAAACATTATCATACAATGGTGGTTATTTGGAATAATAACTTTACTGAAAATAAATAGATTTAAATTTGCATGTCAATTTTGTTTTTGGTTACCTTGGACATGAAGACGGGAGATTTCTCTTTGATTTGCAAGTTGAGAGCGAAGCAAAGCAAACACTGCCGTACCATCCTTTACCTGCGGCGCGGCGGTTGGAAATGGTTCCACCATTTCGCCGCATTTTCAGGCCCCTATTTGAGAACCTCTGGATAAAACCAGAACGCTGAAATTTTCGTTATCCAATAAACTATAGACACTTACTTAAAATCCAAAATTTCAAGTCTGTAGGTCATTTAGTTCCGAAGTTAAGGGACAGCAAAGTTTCGCATTTTCGACACACACTCAATCACTCATGATCATCAAAATAGAACTAGTACTTCCCATAAACTCAGAGAGCTGAAATTTGGTACAGAGTTAGGTTTTAATGGCCACATAAAGGGAAAACTATAAAAATCCAGCACTCTTTCCAATTTCAAAATCTTAATTTTTCCCGCTAAAAATGTTCACAAAACGACAAGCCCGGTCTAATCTGCATTCGAATTCCTCCACACCCAGCGCCTCAACAGTCACCCGATTCAAAGCGGCAGAAGCAGTACGTAAACAGTATCTTGTCTAAATTGCAAAACGGGAGATCGTAGCCACAGAAAAGTGATTTCGCAGAAGCAACATCGAAAGCAAGTGGTATGGCTCTCGAAGAGAGAACGGAGTGTTCCGTGTGAACAGAGTGAGGCTACTACTACTGCGCAACAGATCCTTATTGTGGAACCAGCGCGCGACTCCATACTGCGTTTTCCGAACGATGTCACTGACGAGGCGACGGTTTTCTAACCACACCCGCTGCATGAAGAGAAGAGAAATACTCAAATCCCAAGACATGGTAATATTACCACTTTATAGGTTAGTGACATTGAGAAACTTACTCATGCTATTAAGTCACTAGCAAATCCGAGTTTCAAGACTCATTATAACGTTGAACTACCTGAGTTTAGCGGAAATATATCTGATTGGCAATTATTTAAGCGCATCTTTGATGAAACTAAAACTTACTTCCTAGCTGGTGAGAATTTAGCTAGGCACCAAAACGGGAAAGGCTTAAGAAGCCGTCCTTTCCTTTTTATGTTCTCATGATCCTGAACTTGCCATGCATTTTCTAATTTCTCCTTGAGGTGGAGGCTGAAAAGCAAGCTAACTTCGGCTCGTGTGAAATTTTTAACATACCACTTCGGAGCGACAAGCCCAAGCCGTTACCGCAGTTGGCTACCTTTCCTGATCGCAGTAACATGCATTCATCACGCATCATTCATTCGCATCACATTGCTGCATCTCGTACTGCGAATTTAAATGATGTTTTCCCTTCATCTTCTGTTACCTACACGCCTTTGCCATGTCTGTATGGTGCAGTTAAAAATCATAACATTAAAGCGTGCGCCTAATTCCTAGCACTTCAAGTTTCCAATCGCTTTCCAAAGTTCGCAAAAATAAAATATGTACGCGGTGTTAACGCAAAGGTAAACGAAATATATATATATATATATATATATAATTTGCATTTAATAAAGGCAAAGCCGTATGGCCTGGAAAACTGCAAGGCATTGCATCACAAAAATTTTCATCATGGAGAAAATCCCTAATTTTCATCTTGTCTGATTTTAAATAATGTCATGCTGCTGGCATGCCATCGCTCATTCGCCATCGACATCTCATGTCATTATTAACAATAATAAAAAAGAAATCGTGTGTGAATAATGAAAAAGTTTTTACACCACCGTATGAGGTTTTAATTATATAATCATACATATTTCGTCTCAAATGTATTATATTCTTGCGTGAGAGTTCCGTACTTTTAAAAGTCGCTCTAATCGTTCTTTATGGACCGTCGGCATCTTACTATCAAATTGCTTATCCAAAGTTTCCATGTTTGGATTTAACACGGCTACAGAGAAGATATATATGGCTCTCTTCACTTGTCTCAATACAAGAGCAGTTAATTTGGATTTGGTTCGTAGTTTGACTGCAGATGGCGCAATCATATAGTCTCTGATCAGGTTTGTAGCTCATCGAGGGTACCCTGTAAAAATATTGCCCAACAACGGGATTGCATTTGTCGGTGCAAAAACGAAAGGTCCCGGGTTCGATTTCCAGTCAGATCAATTTGGGAAACCACCTTTTTTAAAATGACTTTGGTCTGGCTATGTAAAGATGACGCCCCCAGTTTGTATTCGGCATCTGGTACTCATAGCAAAAAGGGAAACCTTATTTTGAGACCAGGTTATTGGTGTGGTTGCCTGGCGCATTCATTCATTCATATGCTAATGGTCTTTGAGTTTATTTGTGTTTGATTTCATTGTCAAATGAGATTATTTAATAAAATAAATTAATGTACCCCCGTATCTACAAAAAGAAGTGAAATCCCACCAAAAACATTCTGTAAAAAAATTGCCAAGTCTCGATGGAGCAGCTTGTTTATCTCTAAAAAGTAATGAAATCTAGACAAAGTCCTGCCAAGTCTAAGGTTTCTTACTGCGATTGCTTTATTATTATATTTAATGTTGTGTGACTTGGCCGTCGAACGATAAACAAAACCAGGTGATCCATGACACCATTGTGCCAATCTGTCGCCAGAACCGTTACCCATTGACGATGGAAAATTGCTACTTGGAAAACATTGATTCAATAAATAATTAATAATTGACTTATTGTATTAATAATACCTTTGTATAGTGGAGCTTTAAACAAACAGTAAAAAAATATTTCCAGTACAGATGGACTTAAATGGGCTCATAGGTCACAATAACTGCTTTCACTTGATTGTGAGAAACAAAGAAATATCTTAATTGTCTCTCTCTATCTTCCATCTTTCTCTTTTAAAAAAATACCAAATTCCTGGCCCTAATTCTTCGCCCCACAAACCCCCCTTCGTGAGGCAATCCGTAGTTGATGAAATAATGTGTAATCTGCTCATAAACTGATGTGTCAGACCTTTTGAAATTAAGCATCACATGGTACAGGCAGGTAACAATAAAAAAACGTAAATTTAACAAAACAACCCTTTTTTAATCCATGTACTTCTTATAGGTTTTCCTGTAATCTATAAGTAAAGACCTATATTCCGCATTAATTTCAAAATTTTTAGCCTAGTAGTTTCGGAGATAAGGGGGGTCAATTTTCGCCTATTTTCTTAAATAACCTAAAAACTATTTATTTCAAGATTATAAATGATGCATATTTGCAATCCTTACAGCAAGATCTTTCATTTGATATGTCACACGATATGGTTAGCGAATTTTTTTTTAATGTTGTGATTTACCCTCCAAAAGTGACCCCCAAATTCATAATTTATTTATTTACGTTACACATGCACCTTTGGGTCTTTAACTTACATATGTGTACCAAATTTCATCTCAATTGGTCCAGTGGTCTCAGAGTAATCGGCTGTGACAGACGGACGGACAGACAGACACGCGAATGATCCTAAAAGGGATCCGTTTTTTCCTTTTGAGGTACGGAACCCTAAAAAAGAAGAGAGTAGAAGCTGTATTGTTAATGTTGAAGGCATGTGTTGCACAATCAATAACAACTTAAATTGAGACACTAGCGTCAAATTACCAATGAACTTGTACCTACTAACCTATCAAGAATGTTCAAAGGCCAAGTCACACAACATTAACTATAATTATAAATAAATCGCAGTAAGAAACCTTAGACTTGGCAGGACTTTGTCTAGATTTAATTACTTTTTAGAGATAAACAAGCTGCTCCATTGAGACTTGGCTATTTTTTTACAGAATGTTTTTGGTGGGATTGTTTTTACGCCATGAAGCTTATAAAAAATCCTCTAAGAACAAATAGCTTCTATTAATTATGACCTTTTTAAAACAAAATGCTTAACTATTTTTGTAATAACGACCAAATAATTTACAAACACTGTTGAGTAAAAATAAGTATCAACTGTTACATAACATAAAATCAACAAAAGTTTCGTGGAATAATTAGGCAACTACACTTGCACAAAGAGACCTTCCTAAATCTGCATAGACAAATAACGTATCAATTGTTATAATAATATCATCTGAATTAAAAATTCGTGGAAAAATTAAGCATCTAGACTTGCACTACGATATCCACCAAACTGTATCCTAAAACAAGTCTGTATCTATCGTTATGTAAAAATATTTAATAAAGTCTTCGTTGAAGATTTATGTGAGTATAAATAAGCTATTAGTCCTTGGGAACTTTAGTAAATAAAAAAGTGCAAATGTATTAATTTCCTTTTTATGATTGAAATATCCAAAATTTTATGTTGTAATATTATACATATTTGTGTTTAATTCCTTCGTTTTGAACATAAAAATTATGAAAAAAATTGACAAGACGTATTAGCTTCTTCTTCATTTTATAGTGCAATAAAAAAAAAATCACGCAAGTGGACTTGCGTCTTTGTTCCAGGGGGGGTGCGATATGTGGAGCCACGCAAACAAACTTCCACTTTAATAATATTGGTAAGAAAACATAAAATTTACCTACCTATCTCTGATTGAGGTATCATTGTGTGTCATCATGGGTGATTGGAGTGACCAATTACCTACCTAACTTTCCAAATGGTATTTTTTACAATCCGTGACGGGTCGCTAGGTAAGTATCATCGCCATACCAGCTGTCCTTAGGTACCTGCTCGGTGAGGACAATGAGGCGTTTATTTTATTTTTAACCTACAAACTGTGAGAAATAAAAAAACGAATGCCTTAAAAACTTTTGTTTAGGCAGCGGCGTTTCGTACTTTGACGAATAGTGGACAGGGTTAGGTAAGCGAGTACTTTTTTGAAAAGAGAGAGGAGGGGTTATATTTTGTATCATGTTTGCTATACATAGGTTTACATCGCATAGGGTGACTTTAAAATAATGATCAATTCAAGTGTAAAGTGGTTTTTATACTGAATTTTAAAGTAGTGTCGAATTTCTTTCTGGTTTCAGGTTTCCAAACAGGACTGTAGAATTCTGAATTTGCAGTGACAATTCTAATAATATCTTTTAAGTTCACTTTAATAAAGTATTATACCTATAACCAGGAGGAGCATGATAGGTTGAGCGCTTGATTTAGTGCTGGAAAGCTAACTAGCTAATACGAATTATGATTTATAATTCAAGAAAGCTAGAGTCGGTGTTTGCGTATGTAAGACGGCATACGAGCGCGTATATTTTTATGCGCATTACGCAGTTACGTTTGATTGAAGGGCTCGGACAGGTCGCGCCCGCGCCGGATGGCCGCGCGCCTCGCAGACGTGCCCGGGTTCGTAAGGAGCGGTAGGTGGCCACAGTATAGAATAGCTGACAACCTTTTGAACAGACACTTCTTCTTAGTTACGCTCTAACCAGATTAGTCATGGTCTAAGTCAGGTATTTCGTCGCTATTTTTCGAAGGATACGACGCCAAGTCGCTATCTTGGAGAGCAAGCGTTCTAAGTTAAACTACAGTGTGTTACAAAAATTATAAGGTCCATCGTGTTAGAAGGCGCCCCGAATGATTTTTTGCCATCAGCTTTTGACCATCAATAGTTCTATGGAGTTCTCATTACGGGTCTTTTGATCCAAGAATTGGGGATTCTTAACAGTAATATGTAAATTAAGAACAGTAGATGCCAAATGTCTGCATTGATCTTGGTACAACGTGAAGTTTTTATGTTATGTAGATTGGAACCAATGATACTTTTAAAAGTATACTTACATAATATTAAAAAGTACCTTTAAAACCAGACACAAAGGGAAATACAAATATTAATCACTTGAGTGTCATAAATAGGATAAAATCCACTATTTGTTGTGCAGGGCGTACGGTTACTATACCAGCAAAAGAGCCAAGAAACATCTAAAATGCAAACGTTAGGTCTAAACTGATTAAATTGTTTCTTCTGATTTGGTGTTAAGTAATTAGTTTGAAATTACAACAAGAAACAAAAACCATTGATGCTGACTCAGCAAACAACAAAGATTAAATTGTGAAGAAATCGTACCTAATTCGAACGCCGTTACTTAAAACTGAGTTCCAATACATGGTTTTGTCAGCTTCCAGTTTGAATTAAAACCCACCAAATACCTTTGTTTTGATGTGTTTTATTTCCTCAGGTCTAGTCAGGATTAGGATCCTGACTGATCCTTGAGCTCTTGATCCTGAGTACTTTTTTTAAGATTAATAGAATACACACAAAGTCGTCCTACTGCTTGGAGTTCCTCTGTATCAATTCTGGTGTTGGAGTGCCACTTATTGTTGTTATCCGAGGCAGTGGTTGCCCACATGTTGCTATTTAAACGGCCAAAGGTGGTTATTATTCTTTAAGGTTTCAACTACGATAAGCTGTATGTAGAGGTATTTTCTAGACAATGCCAATAACTTGATTTCTTGGCTATACTCTCGTATAGAAGTCAATGTTTAAACACAAAAAAGTAGTGCAATGTCGACCGTAATATTGTATATGGTACGGTATCAGATCTTTTGATAGCTCCTATATTTGAGATGGTCTTGATGTTAATCATATCTGCTACTAAAAGCCTGAGGGGCCTTGCAGCGAGATTGGATGAACATCATGCCGGTTAAATAGAACAGTACCTACTGCTGTGACGTTACCCATTAGTTTAAGAGCAGACTACTCTGAATTTGCTACCGAAGATGACGTTTCGTTGCATTAACATTGTTCTCAAGGAAAAACATAATCATTACGAGCATTAGTCAAAGCGTGTTAACAACATACAACTTGCCTATTGCATGCCCTTAATCACCACTTTAAAAGGTTTAAATATAATAAATATATTGTCATGCAACATTTGGTGCTTATTTCCTAATAAAGATGCAAGGTATTTGGTGCATTGAGTTCTTTATGCATATATTCCATTGGATAAATACACGTATATTTTGACCTATATTCAGAGACAATGATGCCAAAATCTTGTCTTGACTAATATTAAGACAATATACGTACGTCATACGTTCCGTTTGATTATAAAAACGACAAATTTCGAAAAGAGCGTTACGTTTTTTTTATTGGACTACAAAGTCTGAGTTTCAATTAATCTGTTTGGGCATTCTTTAGACCAGGTTTAAATTGATATATCATTTATTGGGGTTTGAGTTGGTCTTAGACACAGAACTGAGGTCTGAGATCAATAACTACGTCGTTGTTAAAAAGGTAGATGATTTTTTTTATTAATTTGTATATTTAGCACGTAGGTAAAGATATATTAAAAGTAATTAATATATATTATAAAAACGTACATTGCGTTAAAGTAAATGTGGTTAATTGTGAATAACACGAAACTTACCTGTTTGTTCAATGACAATGACAAACCACAAAAAATATACGGCTCTTGCCTTGTTGATACGTACCTACTTCAATTGATTTGAGTTAGAGTATTTGATCGAAGCAACAGGAAATAGAATAAACGGTAGGTATTAAATATTTAACACTCAATGGTAACTGCGCAAAAATTTGTAGAAACCAAGGAAAATTAATATATACAATTAAAATGTAGTTACATAATACCTAGTACCTGCTAGTGCCATAAGTAATGTAGGTAAAACGTGTGTGAACAAGTATCTCCTACCTAATGATAATTATGACACTAGATGTTCACCGTAACTTCGTTCGCGCTATTTCGAAATAGTATCCTCTAGATAAATCTAGCATTTCATTTATATACCTATGTACCAAATTTCATCCAAATCCATTTTGTAGTTTGTGTTTGTGAAACTGTGACAAGCACACATATGTATGTACATTCTGACAAATTCACTCTTTTGTTAGGGTACGCTTTTCCGCTATTTTTTTATAACACACTAGCGGTCCCGGCGAACTTCGTTTCGCCTTAGAGAATTTTTCCCGCTTTTCTGTTGGAATTTTTCAAATTTGACCAAGGATCCCTAATTTTGTAGCCTATGTCAAATTGGAAAAATGTAGCATTCTATTGGTGAAAGAATTTTTTAAATCGGCCCAGTACTTTTTGAGCCTATTCATTACAAACATACAAACATACAAAAATAGGTACAATCTTTCCTCTTTATAATATTAGTAAGATAAGATGGACACGTATGATTATCTTCGCTTTATGGTGGAAATACCCTATGTAGTATTCGTCGGTGGTGTTGTGGATGGTCAGGTTGAACCGATTTCCCATAACGCCATTAAGGTGTTGAGTTCCTATCGGGGGGTTTTAGTGGGTAGTCCTGCTTTTTGCAGAGTAGGGAGTCCCACACACGCCGTCATCTCCTTCAGGTGACGGTACGGTATTTCAAAGTTTTGCCCCCGTCAACAAAAAAAAAGGGTATGTAGTATTATTTCTTTGTAACTTATGATTAAACAGAAGTGAAGGCCAACAAGCTAATCAATCCATATAGAATAGATAATTTAATAAGCAGATAAAGACATAAACAACGCACATTGAAAAGAATGACACAACATTATGCGAAACCTGTCCATGTTGGTTAAGTAATTAAATATCGTCTTCTGTTTAGTTGGCAGTTCCATTATTCATAGTTTGAACGGTTATGGCAGACGAGGATGCAGCCGATCGGTATAGAATGCGTAAGCGAAGACGGTCGGCCTTTCCCGTCGATATAATACAACATTGTAGAAGTAGAATGGCTTGTTATCAGTTAATTCCACAAGAATTTTATATGCTAAAAGTTATCTGACTTTATTTCTACAATTAGGAATCTTCTGTGAAGTAGTTGTGAAGTTACAGTAATTACTAATTAAAATACTGCTTTAGTTTTTAACCACCGACGCAAAAGCGACGGGGTAACGATCCAAGATGGCCACCGTCACAAAATTATGGATATGGATAGCATGTTTTAACACAACTACCATAATATGGGTATCATATAAAAGGGTTTAACTCGCAGAATATATTAATTTTAACACATTTCAAATTTAGAAAATGACGGATTACCTAAATTGTTTTGTCATAAGTTCCTCATTATCATCATTACTTTTTTTATGTCGGGGATTTTCATTACTCAGTAAAATAGTGCTTCTACTATAGACTACTTATTTCGAACGTGAAACTGAGCAATCGGAAATGTCTAGAGAGTTAAGTGTTCAGTGTTTGTCACTATCTATACTTCACAATGTTAAATTGAGAAAGTTACTGAGTAACTGAAGCGATTAAGCTGGAGGAAAAGAAGACATTTAGAAACTTACAAATGGCCACTGTGTACGGCCTAAAGTACCTTGTCTTCACTAGTTAGAAGCAATAAACAGTTTCCTTTTAAAGTTAAGTTAGACTGAAATACGTTATTACTAAACACGTTTCCTGTAGTAATATTAAAAGCAAGTAAACGAAGAAAACTTATAAGAAGTAAGAAGCTTTAGCCATTTTTATTATGAAAACCAAAATAGACGGTGGTACTGTATCGAAAATTATATAATCAGTTGAAAACAATCCATTTCAAAGTCTAGTTTTGGCATCTTATGGCATGAACCAATATCTGACACTCCTGTTAAAGTAACTATAGACTTGTTACCTTAGTTCTTAAATCTTACAGTAAACATATTCGTAACTAATCTCATAAAACAAAATATGCAATATCTCTGTTGACTACATTATTATGGTAATGGTACGTTGTTTGGATGGGACCCTGACGTCCTGAACTACAGGAATATATCTACACGAGAAGGCTCTAGTTATAAATGTCAAACATAGGTAAATAAAAATATTTACCTATTTTTTCTCATTGTATTTCTCTATATCTCTTGGTTCAAATTCAATTAGACTATCCCTGAACAGCGAAACATTCTAGTATTATTATATAAGCGAAATAACATTCTAGTAGGTACTATATTTTATTAATCTAAATCGTTTTTTAAATTAATTATAATGGTAATGCAAAGAAGTAATATATAGTATTTTGTAAAACTAATCTAACCGAATCGATTCATATATTAATTTGGAACTTATAGTGTTCAAATTGTGTTGGAGGTAAGCACACTTACTTGTCCTTTTGATAAATTACTGTTTTTATTTTTATTAACTGTGTCCTGGCGCGGCGCGGACGCAGAGCAGCGAAGTGATTCAGACGGCCGTGACGTCATCAATAAGGCGCGTCCTCCTCATCCTTCTATAATGTTCCATCAAATCGTTATTAGGCATGCGTAACGTATTCATTAACTAACTCAGCTCTGAATGGATACAGCCAACGTAATAAATATTGGAAAAGTTTGATGAGCGCAGGTTCTCATTGTAGTGTTATACCAAAAAAAATTTATATTAAAGTAATATACGCACTTGCATTATGGAAGCCAGAATCAACACTGGAACAACTATGTACACTGAATTTAAATGTTTCAAACGTTTAGACAAAACAAAAACACCACATACATACCTATTCAACACATTAATGGTTGCCCTGAGTCGAGAACCCTCGACTTATGGTGCTGAGGGTTGGGTAACCAAAGGCACCACATAACTAGATTTGATGTGAATGTTTGGATGTGTTAGTTATTATAAATTGCTATAATAAACACTTAAATAAATTCATGCACAAGAAGAAAAGGATACAATAACGATACAATTCTGTAGAGTCTTGAAAGTGGGAATACATTTACGCAGTATTTAAACTGTGTTTATGTAACAGAGCTAGGTTTAAAGTTGAACGAACACTGTCTAGGTGAAACTAAGCACAACAAGGTATTTGACACGCCAAATAATTGGAACGGGCCCAAAATTTTCTCAGGAATGTTTTTTAGGAAATGTAGGTAATAATTTAAATTCGTATCCCAGATCAGGGGGCCTACTCACGAAAATGAAATATGTCGGATCCAACGACGGATTGCAATTTTCAACTCACAAAATCGCAACCAACGCACTTCAAATGCGAATAAAGCGTTATCAAAAAACAAAATATGATTTATACAAATAAAGAAATACGTATTATTCGCAAAACTTTTGATTAATCTTGAAAAACGAAACCTTTCGTTTGTTCGTTTCGATTTCGGGATTAGACCCTCAGTGTTCTGCAAAGTTTGTACCGCCGCACACTGGTGTAAGGTGGTCGTTAATGGGTGTGCCCATAACCGTCTTCACCTTGAGGGCTTTGGGGCCCCCAGAGAATGGGGGCCCCAAGGGCTGACCATTTCTCTATCCAAAGAACCAGCAGTATTCTAATATTATAAATGACACATTATATCAAACTAACTGTTAATGATTAGCTTTTTTTACTTGCCCAAAAGGCCCAAATTCTTGTGTGCCCATGGTCCCCAGGTTAAGTTACCTTATTATTTAACTTATCCATTCTCCGAGAGAATTTCTTTTGGACTTTGCTTTTCTTTTGAAATATTATTTTTTACTGTTAATAATTATTTGTTATTAATGTTAATTAAAACGGATTTTAAATATGTGATGTACCTACCTCAAAATATTTAGATTTCGTAAGACCTTAAATTCGAAAACTGGGCGCACCATTGATCTAGATTATTATCTTGACTCAACAAAATTGATTTCCAGATTCTGAGAAGTCAAAGTCAATCTTTTTTATTCACATAGATTACATTAGTAATACTTATGAATAGTCTTTATATAAAGCAAATGAAGCTACCTCCGGTTCGGAACCTATAACTAAAGAGAAGATACCGGCAAGAAACTCAGTAGTTTTTTTTTACAAATGAAAGCTACACTTATTACTAATTTTGCACTAAGACACACAGTTAGTTTGTCAATTGTAAAATAAAAATTAAAAATAAATTATTGAAAAAAAAATAAAACAAAAGTATTTGTAAGTTAAATTAAATTAACTGTGTAGGACTTACATGCGTCAACGGGCCCAATACTGACATTGATTGAGAAAATGTGTCATACTATATTTTTAAAATAATACAAAACACGCAAGTACAGGTGAGCAGGCTAGGTCGTGATCCACACGTTCTTGTCATTCAAATACTCTTCTACATTGTAGTAGCCTTTTTTCAAAAGACAACGTTTGACAAATGTCTTAAATTTGTATAAAGG
Source organism: Glyphodes pyloalis (assembly GCA_037074685.1). NCBI lineage: Eukaryota > Metazoa > Arthropoda > Insecta > Lepidoptera > Crambidae > Glyphodes > Glyphodes pyloalis. The sequence goes on from JAYKKO010000004.1 coordinate 8,226,532, forward strand.
TAACTCAATAATAACTTGAGGGAGTTTATTAAAGCAACAAATGAATTACCTATTTTATGTAGTCTACGCTTAGGAAGAGCAAGCTGTTTTTATTTCTGGTGTTAATGCTATGATTGTCTGATTTTTTTGGAAAAGTATGCAAGTTTTTGTATACATGCATTAAACAGTCGAGAATGTATTGAGATGCGACTGTTAAGATGTGATGTAAATGGCTCGGATGACCCTCTTTTGTAATACAAAGATAGTTTGAATATCGGCCGCAGATCCCCATAACAGCAGACCATATGACAAAACGCTGTGAAAATAGCTAAAATCAATCTCGCTGTTTCCACATCTGTTAAATACCTTATCTTTCTGACCGCATAAGCAGCCGAACTCAGTCTTCCAGCCAGGGTCGATATGTGGGGTGACCACTGTAATTTTGAGTCTAAAGTTATGCCAAGAAATATTGTGGAGTTAATAAGTTCAATGTGTTCATCATTCATTTTTATTATGGTATTGGCCTGCCTTACATTAGGCATTGTAAACTTTATACATTTTGTTTTCTTGGCATTAAGCACAAGGTTATTAGATGTAAACCAATGAATGAGACCTCAGCTTATCGTGATAAGCATTATTTATTGTTGTTGTTTTACTAAGGTATTTGTATGGCGTAATGTAAATTTAACAGGAAAGTTTACTAATGCCATTGCAATATCTACTCAAGAAGTTTTGAATAAAGGTAAAAATGTCCTAATAAAAATCTGTAGGTACACATATTACTAACCAAAAAAGATAAAACTATTGGTGAGTCAACTCAGTATGTAAATATTTTATGAATGACGCAAGTGAAACTGATTCCACGTTTTGTATTATTTGAAGCCTAATGAAAAAGTCCTTTTTTAACTAAGACAATATAAGCGTACTAATAATTTTTATACGGAGAGCCTTCGTGTTGTCAGTGTTATTATTAACCATAAAATATTAGGGAGAAGAGTATCATACCTTGCTTTTGTATACCTTTCGGATACCGCCGGCTAAATATTAAGAAACACTGTGGTAATTCAACACACTATGGGGGTCAGGTTTAAATACTTTCTCGTGAAAAGTTACTTACCCGATATGTTAACCCAATCAATTGAAGAAACTCAGAATCAGTGTCACAACTTTCAAGTAATCTATGTTTATGAAAATCTTGATCTATGTTTCTAAAGCATGACAATTGAAAAAGAAGATCGCATTTATGATCTGATGTATTCAGTGTTACCTAATTACCTTCAGATCATAACATCCTTGATAGCTAATTAGGTCTAGTCTACCTGTTCATTTAATTGGATCCCGATGGTGAGTTCTCCTGCTATGCCAGTTTCACCTTTGTGACGGTTGAAATAAGTGTTCTATAGACCTAAAGTTTCAGAACGACTGTCTAAATGCTAATCGTGTTTAATTGTTTGTGCAGCGCAGTTTCCTAAAACCTCGCCGATAAATCATAGGCGTGATAATGGAGGCGGTAATGGAAGCTGACCTTTCCACGTCCGACCTAGTTAGTTGTGATGCTCTCATTATTTACACAGTCATTTACTTACGACTTGGCAGGTTTTGCTTACTATTTTTTTTTGTCTGTTTTTGACGAATGTTTATAAATAGTCCTTGTCTTGTATTTATGTCTTGGAGTTTTTGCGTAACACAAACAATTTTACTACGACAGTAACTAGTTTCAAGTAAATGTAGTTGTTATTGTTGCATTCATTTGTTTTCCCATCTATTAATAAAATAGATGGGGACTTTAATGAATAGATTTTCTAAGGCAAACCACAACGGCACGGCAAACGATAGGATCTCAAGTTTATACCTGTTATGTTATATATCATGATAATAATTCAATTTGAAACTTAATCATCATCGCGGTTATGAAATAAAAGAAAATATTCAAACTTGTTTACCAGAAATCAAAACATGAAGCTACGTTATGAATGTAAAGACTTATGTACTTCTCCCTTATTTTTCTGTAAGTTAAAATTATCTGTCTGTTTGTTTATTAGTATTATTATCCAAAATCTTATCCGTCCTCACTTCATTACGTAACAGTGTTCTCCGTTAGCATTTTTTTGTCATTGCAATACATTAGTTTCGAATTGCATGATACATTGCAATATTAATCACTGAAAATAATCCATAATGTTCAAAATCTTTTCTTTTATCATAATAATACCTAAATATTGCAATTCGTACAATGAAGTACCATTGTCACTTCATACATCGGTCACTTCCTTGCGTAGGTAAAAGGTATATGCAAGAATATATTTGTTTTAAACATTAATCCACCTGTTTTTGGAAATCCAATACCTATTGAGTTATCAAAGATGTGAAAGTACCAAATGCATATACTTTCACACTAATGAGGCCAACTTGATTGAAAGTCAGTTCAGTACCGTTGATCTACGAGCGTCAATAGTATTAAATGATATTATTATATTCGTGACAATTGTTATTTTTAGATTACATGCCTATGAGTGCATAGGGCTGTCTGTTGAATAGTTTTTACAGCGGCTAACATTTACCATCCGTTATTGTCGATAAATTAAAGATCATTTTTGCTGCAATATTTTTACTATACCTAAACACCTATAGTTTAAGTGTGACTATAGTTAAACCCTTTAGCAAAAACATTACATGGTTTTCATACTAATTGAGTTGTTCTCTTTCAAACCAATAATAATACTAAGGAGTTGTAACCCTTAGTGCGGCATAGACAATTTTCATTGGTTTTCGCCGGTAAGTCAAGGTCATATAGTTCCATTTGCGGTGGTCACTATTTTCTTATTGCTTGATTAAGAGTAAAGTCAACTCAAAATAAAAATATTACTTGTATTGTTTGTTGTTGTAGGCATTTATAAGTTTCATAGACATACCTTGAATATTCATTGAAAACTCATTTTGTATGTACAAATAGGCCTGAGCCATAAACAAGCCCGCCTGGGTGACAAGTCACGCTCTGCCCTGACGAATGGCAGCCCTAGGCTAACTCATTGTACGGAGCACGCGGCCGGCCAGTGATGGCCTGGCGTGGCAAAAGAATCTTGGTACCGATGCCGTGATTTTAGATTTAAATGTTGGTACAGACAAAAGCACACCAGACTACACACTTTGGGCTTTGCACCGCCCCAATGTCGTGCGCATAAGTACTAATATCGAACTGTAAGCGTTTAGTTCGACGTAATGTCGACCATACTTATGTTCAGATACTTTGCCACCACGAGTGAAATTATCGAATTCAATAAGATAAGACGGATTTAATACCTTTTCAACTTATAAACTGTCAGACATGTTATCACATTATTCTTTTAAGAGCAAATTGATTTTCAAAAATCATAGAATTATAAATTAGGTACGGCCTATGAAGCTAGCAAAAAAATAATATTTGAAGGAGTCAACGCGATCATGTAGCCAGAACCCGTATTCTGGCATGCATTTGTACAGTGACTTTTTTTTCCGGACACTAACAACCGGTACTATTGGTACTGGGTGACGGTAATGGTAAATAAAGAAAACGAAAATTTCTATATTGTCTCGGGTCTGGGTGTTGTGGTACCGTCGTTGTATCTGATTTCTGTAACACAAGTGCTTAAGCTACTTACCACAGAATCAGAGCAATGTATGTGATGTTGTCATATATTTATTTATTTATTATATTTAGAATAGAGTCTTTTTCTTACACGCTAGGTATGTATACCTCAGGTATACCAATTTAACCTGAATTTTAAGTTCCACTAACATATATAATGGAAAGTGTATGTAGATTTCTGAAATATTTTTTTTCTAGAGAACATTTAATGTGCTCGCCCGAGTATAACTCGGTTTGTTATCAGCCCACGTTAAGGTGTAAATTAGCTAAATACTTTCGCATATGACGAGTGTTGCTGGGGTCTTCGGTAAGCGTTTATCAGAGTGTCACCGTCAACGTCATCAGGTGTATTCTAATCATTGTCATATATATACGACAATAAGGTACGAGAAACTGGTACGTACATATCAAATTCATATTGGCCTCACTGTGGGCTGACACGGTCATCGGGCAGCTCGCCAAATCCACAGCAGACGAGGGTCCACACACCCCTGTTGTATTGCAGATTTCTCCTTACCCGTCCTCTTTCGCGCCTACCGAGCCACAGAAGTGCGAAAAGGACGGAAACTGTATTGACACATCGAGTGATCGGTTCGAAAACAACCCCAGCGGATCGCAGTGAGAGTAAAAGTTTCGCTTTCCATGCCATTTGAAGATGTGTTATGCACTGCTATATAAAGCTTGAGTTTGCTCTATTTTAAGTTTTTAAAACATTAATTTCTCTCTATGATCTTTATTAGGTACTATTTATTTGGGCCTCATACGAATACATTGTTTTAGGAATGTTTATTTTTTGTTTAAGTAATTCTGCTATATTGAGCTTCTAAAGAAATCAAGACAGATGATGCGGAAGATAGTTCATTACCAATTACTTACGCGATGACAAGAGGACTGTAACTCACGTGAGTGAGAAATATTATAGATAAATTATGTAGTTTGCATTGAGATTTATTTCGAAAGAAATCTCTTAAATAATAGCTGTAGGTAAAGAAAATTTTACATACCTATATGTAAGACCGTGCAAAAATAATTACGTAATGAATAAAAATTAATAAACGAAATTTAAAATACAACCATATACATTTTTTGATGTAGATAAATCTATTAATTTGGAATAGGTATCAATAGGTACGTTGTTACGAAGTATCGATATCAAATAATTTTATGGAATTAGAAATTAGTTGTAAGTAGTTTCCACAGTCATTATTTAAAAAGTATGCAAACCTCTGTAGCTCAGTAGATTTATATATATATTTATAGTATTTATATATTTTAAAGAAACAGAAATTTCATCTCCCCTTGCGGTGTGGGATTCGAACCCACGACCTTCACGTATCGCGCGTGCTGCTCTTCCAACTGAGCTAACCGCAAGTTATCGTAGGCGCTCGTAGTGCTGCGTGAAGCACTAATAAAAATTGTAAAAATCTATTAGTATTTATATTTACAATATGTAGCTCCACTTAGCAGTCACACATCTTGAAGACTTGGTCATGTGCCTGTCACATTAGCGCGTCGATTATCGCGTTCCGTACAAACACCATGATTTGCAACACAAAGAGCCTTGGCCTTGCGCGCGCGCAGTATCCTCAATGTCATGAAAAATGGTCGTCGTGTCTGCTAACCTTCAGTTAGTTTTTCTAATAACTGTCGATAACTGCCCTTGAATAGGAAACTAATGTTGTCGTTGGCTTTGACGCAGCAATTGCGATTTGTCAGTTGTTTATCACGTGTTAGCTTATTACCTATGCATGAGAATAAGTTAAGAGTACAGGAAAAAAACAAGGAACGTCACATAAAACTCGAAAATGAGGTTATGACACCAAAATTTGCATTAACTCCTGCATTTTTACCTTCGATCAATGATAAATTATGAAACTCGTGATGTTTATTTCGTTTTTAACCTTTATAAAATCAGGAACAAATCTGGTTGTATTTTCATAAGCAAATTTCACGATTTTGTTAATTTGTGACTTTTCTTGTTTTTCCCCTGAAGTCTTCATGTTATACTTAAGAATAATTTCTGGTTCCTATAAAGCCTTGCATACCGTGACTATATTGATCGTTTAATACTAATGATATAATAGACGCGAAAGTTTAAAATAGGTTATGGGTCTAAGTTTAATAGTCTTTCATGCTAAAACTGCTGTATGGATTTGTATAAAATTTGGTTGAAAGCTAGATGAGGGACTAATTTAACGTATATAATTTTTTTTTAAATAACGCGAACTAAGACACGATCCGTAAATGGCATAAGCTTGCTACAAATAATCTAATAATACAAATAATAATATTTTATTAGGTTTTATTATTTTTATAGTACTATACGCCGTACTAGCAAACTTTAAATATTAACTTTTTCCGCACCGCAAGGGGAGATAAATTTATTCTGTTTCTAATATTTTATTAGGTATTGAAAAAACTCAAATAGGGCAAATTTCGCAATTTTTCAAGTTTTCTCTTTCCAGCAATTGTTTAAAATTAAAAAAAATATTAAATATTGAAAATAAGTTACAACTAAGTTGATCTAATTTTGTTCAAGTACACTTATCTAGTTGAATTTGAACACATACATATAAATTCAGTAGGCACCTACGTTTCCATATGACATTAAGGAAGTTTCATCACAGTTAAAACTATTTATTGTTTGCTATATAGGTAGGTAACAGCTGCTTTAAGCAAAACTTATTTTATTATGAATCATATGCTTTAGTAATATGAGTATATTTTATATTTTAATACGGCTTTGTTGATTTCGTTTATTTGGAAGTATACAGAGTTTTTGCGACGGAGTGTCCAATTTCAATAGTGAAGTCAAGGCTAGCCTCTAATGAACTATTATAGCGTAAACTGTGAATAGCTTGTACAGGGTTGTCGGATTAAAAAAATCAAGCTGGATATTTAATCGTTTAAAATAGTAGGACATTTCCTGATGTTGAAGCACATATCTAAATTATTAAAATGAAGAACACCACTACGTTCAGTATTTTATGAAATCGTATTGGTAGCTTGCTTAACATCCCAATACTTGACCAGATAGGATTACTTGCATACAGATTATGCGCTTACAATATTTACAGTCTTTGATATGATGTCTGTTGACGTGAATATGGACATAAATTGATACAAACAGTTAAATAAAATAAAATAAATGCGCCGGACAACCACACCAATCATCTGGTCTCAAACTAGGGTTTCTCCGTGTACTATAAACATCCGACGACGGATATTCACTGGGGGCGTCATACCCAAATATGTCTGACGTTATAAATGCAAGCCTCGCTCTTTTGTGTTTGGGTCTGATGAGCTGGCACCCCTAATACCGAGACCTTCACGTCAAATATACCGCAGTGTTACGTCCCACTATTGTTACCAATATAATGCCCTGTTGAGTAATAATTTAATACATACATATCATTAGGCATTTCCTCTGGGGTCCAGTGAAAGCCATTCTCATAGTTTATTGTCCTGTTGGATTTCAAGACAAGGCCCCTATTCTAAATGATAAATATAAATATTAGACAACATAACATAAATTGCTCTGATTCTGTGGTAAGTAGCTTCAGCACTTGTGTTACAGAAATCAGAAACAACTTCGGTTCTACAAAACCCAGGCCCGAGAATATAGAAAAGTTCGTTTTCCATATTATCCCGAACGGGGATCGAACCCGGGACCTCAGAGATAGCGCGACGCCTAAGTCCAGCCCACTCGCCTTTCGGCTACGGAAGTCGTCCAAATGTAACATAATGACAAATTGTAAGATAGCAAAAAAAAAATAATTCAATGTTTGCCCTATTTTAAACCTAAGCATTTTCATAACACGATAGGTATAGCTTGTATGTATAGAAGTGTTTTTCACTAGAATTCAAAATAATAATTAAAGATTGGTAAGGTAGGTTACATTGCCAACAGTTATAAACACGCAAGCTCTCGCACCCAGATTTTAGACCTAATTAGTGCCTACGAACGTATATACTAAATAGGTTATTTTGATACATTACAGAGAATGCTTTAATTTCTCATAATTTAAGACCTTCACGTGTATGTCAAACATTATCATGATGAACGAATAGTATAAGTAGGTATTCATCCATGTTGAGTGAGGCAGCTATAGTATCGGCATAAATTTGTATATTCATTGTTGAAACCAGTATTATTACCTACCGTTATCTTTGCTTTACCCTCTGATAATTATTTACGTACTTAGAACTCTTTTCTTTTTACGGTTTTATTTATATTTTTTTATGAAATATGTTTGAACCTAGGTAAAAATAATTGGTTACTTTATCCTAATTGATTTTTATTCTTATTCCTTCACGAGTAGTTACTCGTAATGTGGCATTTCGTATTATAATCAAGTGTTTATAAAATAATAATGAAAGAAATATTTATATTGTTAAGATTGTTATATAATATTGTGAACGAATCGCACCCCTAAATTAATTATAGTATGAGCCAAGGGTTGACTGGTATAGAAAAATCAAAAGCGTTATGTTACTTTTTTTGTGCAACAATGTTAATAAATATAGAAACTTGTTGTACCTATATAAATAAAAAAGTGTTTGTCAGAAGCCCACCAAACACATGTAACGATCGGTGCATATGGTGGTCGTCAAACCAAAGTAAGTGCCTTAATCACACATATACAAACATCGAAACTAAGCAAAATATTTATCACATGATAGTTGTTCTTTGCGAGAATCAATCTCATGACTTCACGATAGGTACGACACGATATTAAAGAAAGTAAAAATTCGGAATGGTAGGTATACCGAGTCTCACATTTTCTTTACACTTATAGATGTAACTCAACTTAAATGTTTTTTTTTGCTATGACAAGCTGTAGTTCACTATGCTAACTATCAGCTACACTGCGTACTAGTTAAAGTTCAGTTGTTGTTACGCTTTAATTTACACGCAAGAGTTGTCAAAGCGGGTGCGTAGTCGCGCGCTCAAATAATTTCGACTATGCATTCGTCGGCTTACCCAGGGGTTACGACGGAATTCCTATGAATATTGCAACCGCAGCATAATACGTTGAAACGATTTTCAGCTTTATTAACAAGCCACCAATTTTTTTCTCGTTTGCATGGAAAGTATAGTCTCTGTAAAACTACATGCGTGAATGCGTTATGTGCCTACCACATACTCGTATTATGTATATGGGTATCACGACTAGACTGCAATTTAAATTTGCTTTAGCTTTAAGGCGTATTTATTAGTACAATATTGTGAATGCTGCTATAGAAGATACAATCTGGCAATATTACCTCGTATTACAGGAACCCCGGGAGAGGTCGACTTTAACACATCTGCGTATTAAATGAAACAAACTTTTTATTAATGATCAAATACAGTAAGTGGTTGCCTATCTAATATACCTAATAAAATACGGCCATTGCCTACCTATTGTACATGAATTCACATCACCCAAACTATTTCTATTCTATTCTACAATTTGTTAACTAATCAATCCAATTTTGTATGAAAAATCGAAAAAAATCTAATCTAAACTATATCTACTATTCTTCTTCTGGCAAATGAAATGAATTTCAAATCAAATTATTAAGTAAGAAATCCAATTTTATTCAAGGGCAAGTAATTTTATTATTAATTATCGTCATATATTCATTTTTTTTATGACAATATAATATTAACTAATATTTTAGGTCCGTCTTTACGTCACGTAAGTTGGTTTGAATACTACACCTCCAAACTTAAACTGTTTGCGGCAATGCTACAAGATAAACATGTTAATATGTTTGATAACCGCTTAAATATATGATAATTTCATAATTTGCATCTGTGAGGAGCATGGTTCTGTCGAAACTTCGGAGCGAGCTCGAACTTTGCTACAACTATACTCCGAAGGTGCCGACTCAATGTGTGGAATAAGTAGATAGGAAACTATATTCCTGGAAGGAAACAGCTTGTCTTTACAGTTATTATGACAGGGCTCAATCTATATTAGAAGCTTACAGTATATTTCTGTCTAGGTGTAGGTACTGTACAGTTTTCCGAACAAAGCTCTGCTGCTGCTGATTAATACACGATTAAGTTTTCTTCCAAAAAGAAGGAGGTTCTATGCTCGACTACATGTAGGTATGTATTTTATTGAGTATGTTAAGCTTGCAGATCCTAGATATAAACAGATAGTTTTTTAACTTTTAGAATACCATGGAGTCGGACTTCTTTTTTCAACTTTTATTTATAAATACAGAAAAATAGAAGATTTGTTTCAAATCGGAATTTTCTACTACTTGTGTGCCCTAATACCCAATAGACCGCACCCGGTTCTCGATATCTACTATTTCCTCTACCTAAAGGTTGTCTGGAAGAGATTGCTTTCTAGCAATAAGACCGCCTAAATTGTACTTGATTATGTCTGTAAAACCAATTTCTGTAAATTTTTCTGTGCAATAAAGTGTATCTATCTATCTAATACCTAAAGTTAACTACCATTGTAATCATTTAATTAATCCATCGAAAATCAAAAAGTAGGGAATTCTTGTGAACTGCATTACCGTAATACATCCACAGTTCTGTTTTTACCACCAGGTTTACGATTATATTTAGTAAACTATTACAAAAGTTACATTTTGGGGGGATGGCGTGATTTTAATATTGAGTGAGCCACAAGGGGACAGTATGACAATTTTCGCATCACTATAGAACAGTGTTTAAGAAACAATAATAATTGCATCGAAGGAAAAAAATAACCAGATATTACTTCTCGTAGTGTACTGAACCATTTTAGTACTTAAATATCCCACCACGAGCTCTCATTTTCTCACGTCCATCACGTACGTACAGGTACTGTACCTGCCTACATTTCTATAACATCAATTTCAGGTATTTGTTGTTCCGTATTCGATCGTTAATAGGGCTGCGAGGCATTGAACCTAAAAATCCATTCTCCAAACATAACCATGTCCGAAATCGAAGGAATTTATTTATTTAGGCAGACTTACATTTTTAAACTCATCAGAAGTAACACATAACATGCGGTACTTTGAACATAGGAGTATAATTTATTAAAGCCCTTTCAGTGCCTAACTATGTTTTGCTTTAGGCATCTGTATTTTTGGACGCCCTAATCGCAAGAGTCAATCAGAAGCACGTAGAACAAGATTGCGTAACGACGTTAACACAGACACATGTTTGTTGTTGGCATACTTAACATAATAATTTATTTGTCCTACCTATTTAATTATTTGCGGTAGCCGCATTAGACTCTCGTTGGTAATGTTATTGGAATTTTAGATTAAGCGTTTAATCTGTAGTTTACCCACTAATTAGGTATTTAGTCTGATGTTTGTGGAAAGTCATAATTAGTGTGATGTAAATAACGAATTTCTAGGTTTATGTTATGAACCTAACGTGTAAATTAACATCGTGCTCGTAATAAAGACAGTTATCAAATAAGTAGGTATTTTTAACAGCACTTCATGGTAAAAACCTGTGGTTTAATATTAGTTCATACCTATGCACACGGCTTGCAGGCGGTATATGTGTCGCAGTCATCTGGTTGAAACAGCTATTTGATTGGATCACTAGCGCGTTCATTGAATGACGACGTTTAATTGAATGACTAAAGGACAACTCGTCAAATTGTTTAATATAACGTTCAACTTCTTGACTGAACGTCATTTAGCATAGTCGTTGAATGGGATATAGCTGACAGACATGACATCTTACCAAGATTTTTTAATATGTTTTAACAATTTTAAGTCTTAAGACAATTAGGCTAAAAAATTTTTTTTTATGAATAAGTAGTAACTTTATATCTCAATTTCACTCTAAAAAATTATCAACACAGTGCTATTCGATTAAATCTGTACCAGCTGTTTGACGCCATCTTTGTTTTGATGAGCACTAACGCCGCAGTGGAAAAAAAATGAACTAAATTACAATCACCTGACTGATTACGTCCGCTATGTTCAAAGGGCTATGTTACAATCCGCTAACTTGTTGGACGTTCAGTGAGTCTTATTCATTCAACGTTCGGCCTAGTCATTCAATTAAATAAACACGCTAGTGATTCAATCAAATAGCTGTTTTAACCAGATGACTGCGACATATGTACCGTTCTTATGTTGTATATTTTGGGACAAAATGTAAAGTATAACGTCCTTCCATTAAGTCCATGCGTCCTTCTGACTGAACGTATTGGAACTGTATGTATACTGCAATACTGGCACTCAACATTTTAAAATTTAGAAAGTTAGGACTGAATGACTTCTTTAGTGAACTCTACATCTGCCAATAGAGAATTGACATAATTTCATGTTAGCAGGTGTTCAGTATCACTTTTCAAGATATTTATTGATTCCAATGGTCGAGTTGGAGATAGTTTCAAGGCAAAATCGGGTAGCAACTAAGTTGTCTTTATGGACAAATCGCTTCTTAACACTTAATCCCTACATATATATTATATGTTTGAATACGATCTACTTCATTGATTCTATATTTTATTACTCATTGAACATAAACTGAACAAATCTGAGCCAAATATAGTTACTTACATACTTAATTAAGTCATACTTATAAAACGTATATATAATAGGCCTACTGTTATTGGATTCCTAGGCGTTACCGTAGTGTCTTCTCGTTTCTGGTAGACTTTGGTAAAAATTAATATGGCGGACCATACCATCAAGTAGGTACGGCATTTTACTTACATTTATATACGAGTATTCATTTTCCAAATACAGATTTGTTATTTTTCTGCAGTCTACTCTTTTATAAAAGAGGTAGGGCATATCATTATCGCTCTAACTGGAGCAGCCCGACTGGTGAAATACCTCCACCTTACAGAACACCGCAGCCAAATAACAATCACTTCTGTGTTGTTGTATTCCTGCGTGTGAGTAAGGTTTCCAGAGCTCCTGGGGGATGCTACATTACTAGCAGGGGTCAAGCCTTCAAGGTAAGGGCGACAAGTCCAGTAACAGATTTATTATGCTGTACCTACTTGTCGCCCTTAAGCTAGGACCTCATTACCTCTTAACATCAGGTGGAATCTCATTCCACTCCATTCCAGTCAGTCTTGAAGAGTAATAAAAAAAAATAGAATCCTTATCACGGAGTTTGAGAAAGCCTTTGGGTATGGAACCTTTAACATAAGTTATTCGCGTCTTCATAAAGCGAATAACTGGTGTACACTTAAACTATTGACATCTGTAACTAGACACAATACCGTACGGATTCGAATTAATTGGACCTCAGGGTACGTCGCAGCGGTGTTTGAGCAATGTTCTGAGTATTAATTAGTTTTATCCCCTCGGGTCGTGGGACCAGACACGGAATTCGCAAGTGAAAGTAACACTTCCTTTGGTTAATGCATTTTTAGCAGACTCGATTGAAACATGTCCAATGTTCGTGATTAAATAACGCATATTAAACCACATGTTGGTAACAGAACTTTATTAACTCCGGCGGTTATGTGTACTTTGTGTTTTTAAATCAGAATGTAATATTTTGTCACGTTAAATGATACCTACAAGTGATTTCTTCATTGGTCATAACTGATTAGTTAACAAGGATAACATTTTCATAACACATGATAAGGAAAAAACGAATCATTGAATTTATAAGCTTAATTTTCAAAAAAAAAACCTTGTTTTTTTTCTTTTAAAACTAGTTTTTCAAATGAGGCATTTTGTTTTTAGTCAAACCTCATTTTGTATTTATATCTATCTATGAATTGGATCTATGCCCCTATAAGTATTTCAGTAAATAAGGTACAAAATATCAAATATAAAATATTCCTGAAGTTTTGAAATAATTGTGTTACGTGTATATTGTATAGGCATTTAATTTTTTATTTATAAGAATAAATATTAGTAGATATAACCTAAACATTCATGCTAACTTTTTATGCGTGATGAAATACCTACTTCAAACTTTTGCCACATGTTCAGTGGATGTGCGATACTAAATTGCACTTTGCAAAGGGCACTGTTTTATCGGACTGGTTTAAATATAAAACTTTATGGTCAATGACTACAATGTGCTTTTAGTCATGAGAATCGAATATTTGAGATGTTTGGTTCGTGATTCATCAATGCATAATAGCTGCATACCGCCTGCCGACCGAAACGACCTCTCACTTAGGCTCAGAATGTTCACTTTCTGCTCGCACAAATAAATGTTAAAAAACTATGACTCCTTCTGTCACATGGAGGTACTGTATTATTTTATTTGTTATGGCACGAAGGACTAAGAACAAATGATGTTTAAATATCCTGTTTAATTCCCGCACATCTAGTTTTAATTGTTGCATCATAACTATTAACTAAAGTAACAAAAATGTTTATGTTCCCTTGCGGAGTGGGGCGTAATACATTATAAAAAATGTAACAAAAATGTAACAATACTATTGATGGTGTGGTGTCTTTGTTAATAATTAAAATAAATATAAGTGTATTTTATTATTAGTACCCACTTGATTTGCTCACACAGAAAAGTTAGTTTTTTTTCATTTTTCTTTTTACAAGTGTTTTGGTTTCACGATAAAAAATATTTTTATACGTATTGAATAAGCTTATGGCATGACAAATGGTTTTAGGTAGGTAGTAGTCAGACCAAAAGGTCATTGTTCTGTGTTCTCTACCCTTAAGAACAAGTAGCTGTGATTAAAAATCAAGTGGATATCGACGCATATTAGAGCTAGTAGGTAAAGTGCAAACTTAAAAACTCTAAAAAGTGGAAAAAAAGTCCACATAACTTGCCATCCTGTTTTATAAGGTGAACCACTAAAACGCCTACAAAGTCTGTATCAACAATGTCTCAGACAGTCTTTCATTGATATAAAATAACAAGGAGCAACATAAAATGGTGCTGCGAAATTTTATTTACCTTATTTTATTGTGGGTAGAGAATCTTCGAATCAATAAAGAAAACTTGTTAGTTTATTTTTAACTAATAATGATGATGTACCTTTTAAGCTAAGTTAGAGAGTTAGGAATTGTAAGTAGGAAGTACGAGTACGTACTTACGAGTACTTACGAGTAGGAAGGTAGGTACATTAACAAGAGCGTAAGTGTATCAAGTTTAATGTGTGGACAATTGACAAATCTGTTACATGATATTTTTATTATATTCCTCTTCAAGGTTGACCTCATCCCACCTGATAAGTGGTAATGAGGTCCTACCTTAAGGGTGACAAGTTACAGCATAATAAATCTGTTACTGGACTTGTCGCTTTTACCTTGAAGGCTTGACCCCTGCTACTAATGTAGCACCCCCCAGGAGCTCTGGAAACGTTACTCACACGCAGGAACACAACAACACAGAAGTGATTGTTATTAAATAGTACTCGCTTAGACAGCCGCCGATGACTGTAGGGCGTAGGCTATTAACATAAGCAGCGCTCAACATTCGCTCGCCATATACGAGTACAATGTATTGTCGAGCCTACTGCTTATGCAAATTCAATTCTCCATTGTTAATATCTCGTAATTACGAGGTCGGAAGCGCGTGACGTGTAACCAGTGTCATTCGGGACTCGGGAACAATAACTGTTTGGCAAGGCTCCTGGACAGGACTGTGGGAATATGTCCACAAGACACAAGCGCTCCTGGATTACCGTTGTGTAGAATATGCGGATATATAGATAGAAGTTGGATACCCTGTCCTATGTAATGAATATGTTAGTACAGCAGATTCAGTTTTTAATTGTTCAATATTATGAGAGTCGGGTCATTCGAAACAGATATCTAATTGGAGATCGGTCTTATGACGACTTTGTTTTTTAGGCAGGTACATAAAGTTCAATCTCCAATGGAAAATTAATTTACCTAAGGCTAGAATCATATCGACACACCCAAAGCTGTTAAAATAATTAAATTGATATACTTACCGTAGGTACTGTATCAACGTACCATATTTCTTAATATTTGATACCATAAAAAAGATTCTAGAATTTGGAATTGGTATGCAGGTAATCACTAGTGTCTGTCTCATAAGTACGTATAATAGTTACAAAGGTCTTGTTACCTTTGGCAAAAAATAATCCAACAGTTAGTTACAAAAGTGATTACCTTAGGGCCTTATTCAACATCCACGACTTTGTCGTCCCATTCGGCACTTAGTTACCTTATTTAAACTTTTTTGACGTAATAATCATTTTTCTCTTTAGTTGCTTAAAGAGGCGCATAGCATTGACTAGTGCAACAGAGAATGCTAGGTACAAAACAATATAGTCAATGAGGTACGCTAAAAATCTCCTTAAACGCAAAACCTCTGAGGATGTAAGCAACACATTTGGCGATGCGGTTTTCATGTCGCCCAGACAGTAGTCGCATAGCGTTGAACATTCCGTTTTGTTACCGAGTAAAGAAGCGTATTGTTGAATTTGCCCCTGCTTAAGTTATAGGCGTTTTATATTTATTTACGTTCTCGCATGTTTTTTCCGTTCACTGCATGAACTTATGTCGTGTCAAAACTTAGAAAAGTGATTAGATATTAGTAGGTTTAGGATACGCCACGCCGGCCAAAGGAGTTACTTTAAATTGGTGGCGAGTGACTCAATAGATCATAAAGGTCCCAGTGACCATAGTTCACCAGAACTGCACAGCCCCAAGTACCTACTTGGGGCTGTGCAGTATTATTAAGGTACTACCTACCTAGGTAGTACCTTAATAATAGTACGCTACGCGATAAAATTTAATCGAATTCTAATCAAATGTATGTGAAAATTTTGGTTGAAAATACATTTGTGGTATGATAATAGCCAATCAACAGTACTTACCTATCGACTATCAACATTTTCATCACCTAATGTGAGAATTTTAAAGCAAATTAGGCTTCTATTACAAGATATAGACCTTTAACAGGCATTTTATGTTTTTTTTTATTTAATTCAATTAAGTTGTGGCCCCCGGCTCTACATTATCAACTGATCGAGTACTTACCTACATAGTATCTTCAAATTGGCTACTTAACAGTGTTAACAATAAAATATGAAAAGTGTTAGATATGTTAGCTTATTAGTAAAGTAATAATTTTACATTTTTATTTTATAATTAAAAGCATAGTTAGTATTTTAATTTTGCAAAATAAATTTTACTTTTTTTATCTGTGGAACAAAAGAACCGAAACGGAAACCACCATTGCAATTCG
The DNA here is from genome assembly GCA_037074685.1 of Glyphodes pyloalis. Lineage (NCBI taxonomy): Eukaryota > Metazoa > Arthropoda > Insecta > Lepidoptera > Crambidae > Glyphodes > Glyphodes pyloalis. The sequence goes on from JAYKKO010000004.1 coordinate 8,243,259, forward strand.
GAAATGACAGCTGTCGGCGAAAATAATTTATTTTAATGTGGCGAAACAATGATTATTTTACCGATTAAATTGAATTATTGTGTCTTTAATCGTATTAAGAATTTATTGAAACATTTTCCGTTTATCTAAATGAAGTCGTTCCTATGCGTATCGGTTCGTTGTCTACAACGTTGACGTCATAATTTCAACAGTGACATGACTTGGCGTTTTTGCGCGCTTTTTAAATGTGTTACACAAAATCTTATTTTTCTCTGGTTATTTACATTTTTTCCAGATAAATCGAATTGCTTGGGATATAAAATGAACGGGCGCACATTTTGCAATACTTTTTCAAAAACTGTCAAGTAGCCAATTGAGCCATTATTGGTTTTTAAATTGAGAACCTAAGCGAAAAATTAATTAGTCGCTTCACAATATCCATATTTTTGGTCTCAGTAATTGAATAAGGACCAAGTCATGTAAATTTAAGGGCCAAGCTGCACGCGCCATAAGCAAATCTTGTAAGAAAAAAATAACATGCTATCTAAATTTATATTTACACCACATTTTTTTTAATGTTGATAATTTACTTTACATCAATCAATTTATTTATAACTAGATCTATCTACATAAATTATCTTCCTAAATGGTTACAAGCGGGTGGAGTTGGGTTCAGCATGCGGCATACTGTAGACACCAGGTCTCTGGTGGCTTCGTCCTGTTTCTCTGTTGAGTCGTCAATCAAAACGTAAGGGATGTACCGCAGCCCCACAGCACGAGTTTCTTCTCCATATGCCTTCAGTAACAAGGAGCTCCTCTCTCCATTGACGCACGACCAAATCCCTTTTGGTTGGATTTTCAGCTTGTAATTGCACTGGAAAGAAAGAGTAGTTACTTTTGTATGAGCCTGTGACGTAATTTTTTTAAAGAGGGCCTGTGGTATTTTTATTACATATCTACTATCTTGGAGCAACCTAACGAATAAAAAGAATTGTAGTAGGTACATATCCACCACCAGCTCTCTTGCGGCATCCGACGTCGTGGCAGCTTATGCTGAGGCTGGGACCTTATTAGCTGCGCAATCACTATGTTTTTTCTTTATTTTTGTTTGCTAATTTACTTTTACTTTACCTTTTGTCTGTTCGTGTCACTTTGTTGTCTGTGTATTGTGTATTGATTGTGTGTGCTAATAAATAAATTCTTATTCTTATCCAATTTTCTAACTAATACCGGATCTGATCATATTAAGCTTTTTATCGTTTACTTATTTTTATGTTAAACTGTGCCCGCGACTATGTTCGCATGGACTACATACTTTGTAAAAAAACTTACCCAATTGACGACTATGGAATAATCAAATGTTGGGTCTCTTCTGTAGTTAGAGTATTGCATTAGACACGCGTTCAAGAGGGCGGCTTGCGTATTGTTCTTGAGGACATCCACCGCACACGCGTGTATTTTGTTTCCCAAGCACTCCAAGGGCCCATGTTGACATTCGAACTCATATTGTCCACCGTATAATTGCCGAGTCTAGATAAAATACATATTTATATTATTTTAAATATTTAGATTAAATACATGTTGCAGATACTTAAATGTAAGTTATGATTTAATTATTTTCTCTGAAGTTATTTGGAAGATATCAAATATGTAGCTTAAAAGTAGGTATAACTAAAACGTATTGATACTCTGTTTGACGGAACACTTGGTTATACTTACCTGTGATAAAGTATATAGATTTTTTTTGTTCTACAAATAGTTACGTAGGTAGTGTAGACGAAATCACGACCTTAAATTTTTCATTAATTGTCTTATTTTGTATAAAATAACTTACGTTGACAATTAGCTATCAATAGCTAAATATATTATTGACTATACCTTGGCATGCCCATAAGGAACTAAATGTATGTCCAAGTATGAAGCGAGTTTCTCAGTGGCCGGACGGAGTTAGTTGGTAAGGAAATGAATACTTCCCGGGCAAAGACTCTCGTAGAATACCTTTATATACACTTTGTTATTTGCCTCGGTAATGCTGCTAGTTTCATTCTGCAATAAGGAAGGCGACCGTTCAAATTAATTGAAATAAGACGATTGTGATCATAACAGTAAGTAAGAGACAGTCAGGATAGCCTAATAAATAAATATTAGTATCACAGATTCAATGGATCGTTTGTTATCATAATCCTTAAAAGAAAATAAGGAAACTAGTTAAAGTGCTACTAGACCGTTACTACTAGCATTAGTAGTAACGGTCTAGTTGAGGCATCTCAATGAAGCTAAGAAGCAGCAAGTTCCGTGTGGAGCAGTGCCGTGATATGTTTAAAAAATTGGAGGCTAAAGAAGAAAAAAACCGGCCAAAAGCGTGTCGGGCCACGCTCAGTGTAGAGTTCCGTAGTTTTCAGTGCATCACAATACTTAAGTATCCCCACTTAAAGTTACAAAAATGGGGTATATTCTTTTTTTTTTGAAAGCAGATACATTGAGAATACAAAAAATATGTAAAGTAAGAAAAAAAATGCTAGCATAAGCGCTTAAATTAGAACTTTAGATAAAAAAATTATTTTTTCAAAAATTTCAAAAACTAATAAACCCATCATGTTCAAAATAATTTTACTAGAAAGCCTTTATGCAGTTCTATATTCTAGATTTTTTTCATACTTTTTGAACTTATGGTTAAAAAGTTAGAGGGGGAGGGGCACACAATTTTATTTTATTTTGGAGCGATTATTTCCCAAAATATTAAAATTATCAAAAAATGATTTAAGTAAACCCCTGTTTATTTTTAAATACTTACCCAACGATATATCACATGTTGGGATTGAAATTAAAAAATAACACTCCCCAATTTACGTACCCTAAAAAAACATTTTTTTTTATTTTTATTTTTGCACTTTGTTGACGTGATTAATACCTATACATATTTGTACCAAATTTCAGCTTTCTAGTGCAAACGGTTTCTGAGATTATCCTCGGACGGACAGACAGACAGACAGACATGGCGAAACTATAAGGGTTCCTAGTTGACTACGGAACCCTAAAAATTGGAAGCTAAAGAAGAAAAAATGAAACAAAATAGATAAATGGGATCCGATAACGGATAGCAATTTTTAATTCTTATATGTATATGTAGCCAATTCACTTGGAATGCAAATGAAGTGTTTTCAATAAATAAAACTTTTTTTATACATATCAACATAGCTGGGCATTAACTCGTTAATCCGTTAATCGTTAATTACGAAATTAACATTTTGAGTAACGGATTAACTTTTAGGTTAACTTTAAAAACTGTTAACGGGCTCATTAACTTCCGTTAATAAACCAGAAGTCCGTTAATCGTTAATCCAATGCCTAATTATCACCGCATGGCACAGCGAGTGCCATGCGAGAAAGCTGTGAATAGATTCAAATCAAGTCAGTTTATTTATTTATGTAGGTTACAAGTAAGACTTATGCATCGTCATAACCAAAATTAAAGCTACAGCCGGTTTGGAACCTAATTCTACCGAGAAGAATCCGACAAGAAACTCAGTAGTTATCCTAATCTTTACAAAATTTCGAGCTAGAGAACTTAAAATTATGGTGTGTAAGCGAGCAGACAATCATGTCCTTAAATGTTATCGTTTAAATATTTATCAAATTTGTAGTATCCTTTTGGCATTAAACATGATTTAATATGGACTTAAAATCTATGCATGGGTAAGTCAATAATACATTGCGGTAACTTGTTGCAATATTTTTATACTTAATCTCACGAATGTTCTACTGGTTTTACGAAGACTATGGTTTGAAATAGCGAGCGTATGTTTATTTCTTGTATTGAAACTATGTATATCGCATTTCTTATAGAACAAATGAAAATTTTTACGTACATACATAATGCAGTTAAAGATAAATTGGGAGGCTCGAATCGATTGAGATCGAATAGCTCTCTTCTGTAATACAAATATGGTTTGTATGTCAGAACCTAACAACAACAACAATAGACCGTATAAAAATAGCCATTCTTTTTGTTCATTTGATTTCAACATGTCAATAATTAGGTACAGTCAGCGTCATATAGTTCGTGATACTCAGGGTACTCTAATAAATAGACGCAACTAAAAAGTCAATAATATCGGTACACACAAAGTTTTCTTATTGTTGTCAACAGTTTTTTCGCTCAAAAGGTCGACACACCTAAAATGTCATATAAATCGGCTCAGTCTAACTGCCATAAATATGGTTACAGTCTTCCCGCCAATGGTATCCAAACGTTCTAAGTGTTCAAAAATATGAAACACATTAGAAAAATCCGCCAGCATGAAACCTCATTACCCAATCGCGTATTGAGGTTTCATGCTGGCTGATGATTTTCACACTAGATTTAGTGTTTGAATGTAATTCTATTATCTGTCAGTGTATGTCAACTAACCATCAACTACCCATCAGTCGTATCAATGTGAAGTGCAATATTAGAGACAGTGCAGTGAAATAGCCAAAATAGGTTTATTATGCGATTTGGATTTTTTACGTCTTTTGTTACGTTCGAAAGTAGCTTTATCAGAACTGCTCAGTTTATCGTTAATACGGAATGTGTTCATTTCAGTTAGGTACACAAGTAAAATTAAATACGAAATATAGGTTCCTAATAACTCATATTCTATATCATTGAGGTTAACATCTATTTAGCTGTAGCTGTTTATTGCTTATATTTTTTTTAACATACCTTGAGACATATCGTCCGTACTGAAATTTCAAGTTTCTAGTTTTGTCTACAAGGAAGCTATAGGGGATCGAAAATGGCCTGAAAAGGATGGTACGGCCGTGCCGGTTTTTTTTGCTTGACTTGGTCCTCCCCACTGCCGTGCCCCCAGATATCGTAAATGGCTATGCAAGAAATTCTGAAGTTCTATACAAAACAAAAGAGAAGTCTATGACGTCGGGCTTAAAATGAAAAGGACAGCAGTAGTTTGTATCGCTTTCACTTTGTGTTTACATTTTTTGAAACTAATTGATGAGGAAAATAATATTTAAAAAGTATAGCAGTAAGGTTTATTTTTCTAATGTGTTTCATATTTTTGAACACTTAGAACGTTTGGATACCATTGGCGGGAAGACTGTAACCATATTTATGGCAGTTTGACTGAGCCGATTTATATGACATTTTGAGTGTGTCGACCTTTTGAACGACAAAACTGTTGACAACAATAAGAAAACTTTGTGTGTACCGATATTATTAACTTTTTAGTTGCGTCTATTTATTAGAGTACCCAGAGTATCACGAACTATATGACGCTGACTGTACTTAGAGCCGGTGTTTAGTTACTGACAAGCGCTGTATTTGTTTTAAAAAGCATTCAAGTATTACGTAACGCAAATTTTTAAGATTTTTGACAAATATAGCTCTATTAAAATATAGACTACTTTTTGTTTAGATTATTAGGGGAGATAGGGGTAAAACTGACCATGAAAGGATGTAGTCCACGCGAACGAAGTCGCGGGCACAGCTAGTATTAGATAAATTAAAAAAGTGTACTTTGCAGTGCAGTAATCAAGACCCTATCATGGAAGACATGGAATCGGATTCCAGGTCCTTGTGAGGATCCATGATCATTTATCCAACCATTTTGATTACCAATTAATGTTAACTTGCGTTAATTTTTCAGAAATGTAACGCTTTAACGTTTAACGAAGCTAACTTTTTTATTAACGGATTAACGAAGTTAACTGTTTGATTAACGGTGCCCAGCTATGGATATCAATAACCATATTTTAATTCCTGTACTTTTGATTAATCTTCAAAAACGAAACCATACGTTTGTTCGTTTCGTTTTTCGGAGTAAACCCCCAGACTCGTCTCTAGGCGAGATTGTGGCATTTGGCTGATGCCGAATCCTAGGTTTATCAATAAGATCCAGTACTAAAACGTCAGTCATTTGGCTGTATCAAAACAAATCAACAGAACACCCTCGAAAGCGAAGCGTTCGAGAAGCGCAGGAAAAATGTTTTGACTGAATACTACAACTCTTATTTTCTTATCACATTAAAATACTCTAGCATTAGGGTTAACGAACGTCTATCTTAAGTACCTACAAATTTTGAAGTTTTATACTTTATCTATTTACTGAACAGTTGAAAAGTTATTAACTTTTTTTTAAATTATATAATAAAAAAAACAGTTCATAAATTTAGAAAGTTAAAAATATATTTAAAACATCCTTTTATAATGAGCAAACCTTGATGATTAAATGCATAAATGTAGTTTCCATTGCATAGCCATTTTGAGTAGGTATTTATAGTTTAATAGGAAGTGGTTTAAAAATTGGTTTTAATGCGTCTGTTAGGTTATCCAAAATTTTATTCAAAAGGTAGACACATCACAAAGGTGCATTGCTATTTTGCTTTCCAATGAAATCTTAATTGCGGTAGTACTTAGTACAGGTAAAATTCAGTTTGTGCTACATCCACTCAGCGTCAGTTGGACCCCATTTTTAACCGACTCTTAAAAAAAGGAGGTGGTTCTCAATTCGACCGAATATATATATATTTTTTAACTGCCACTGATGGTTTAAAAAAAATTAAAGTGTTTTGAGAACCAAAGCAAGTAAATATCAAATAGGCGCTTTTTAAAACTCACCTTATTAACAACAACCCATACTCCATCTACAAAAAATAAATAAATTGCTTAGACAAGATTCGATGTCATGCTTAGGTACAATTCTACAAAAAGGTAAATTTAAAATTCCGTAAGTAATCTTCAACAGTTCTTATCTATTTAGAACAATGTGTTTATGTTATCAAGTGTACAAGTAACAAATAGAGTAGGTAACAGGAAGAAAAACTGTAAAGCAAATAAATACTTATACGATGAGCTTAAAAATCGACTTGACAAATTTAATTAAAATTTTCATTACGACTCACCTACTAATTTGAGTGTCTCGTCCCGAACTATCATGTAGTCGGATGACCCACACACAGTTATTGATATACAAAAAGATATAATCTGAATAAGTGTCACTTTTAAACTATGCATGATTGCTTTGCTTGACCTGTAAACGTTACTGTCAAAATAGAACTGGTTTTACTAACTTTTTCAACCATAAGGAAGATTCTGCAATCGCTATTTTAACGACCATATTCTGCTCCCCTTTTGACCATTAGATAAAAGTCTCGTAAAAAGATAACGTATTTGGCAACGATAACGTTTTATTAGTTACAGTACAAACAAATAATTGTGTCTTTGTACACAAATTAGCACTCAAAGATACATTTTTTAGCTTAACCGATACTCTTTCAAAAGATATGATTTACTAACCTACACCAACAATCTTTTGTTTTGTTCTTTAAATACATCTACAACTGAATGACGTGTAGGTTTAAAAAAATATATTTCTGATTTTGTATAATTTTTCCTCAAATTCATAGTAATACATTAAGGAATTTATTTACTTAGAAGATACTTGTTTGCATTGAGTGCATGCGTTGATTCAAGTAGGCACCGTGTTAAATGATCCTTGCCCAGTGCGATAGCTCAGTGATAAGGACTAAACATTTAATTTTCATGCCAAAAATAACCAAAAATTATCAGACACATATTTTCCTTTCACCTTATGAACAAAGACATGCGATTAAAAGTCAAAGTCAAAGTCAACCTTTTTTTTTTCTCTTTAGTTTTTACGAAAAAGTGACGTAAGTCACATCCCTTAACTGCAATATGATGTGGTGTATTATCATCTATTATTATTTAGTCGTTGCAGCTAAAAATACATTTTTATTGTATTTTGAAAATATAACTGACGGACTCATTATTTTTTTCGACTAATGTTTGTTTTACGAACTTCTTCAAATTATCACGGATTCCCAGTGCCGTTTGGGGCCCGTGGCAAATATAGTACTTCAAGTGTATACACTTAGCCGGGGGCCCCTTCTGACTGGGGGTCCGTGACATTTTGGCGACTTGCCACCCTATAGTAAATTATACCCTATAATAATATATAAATATAAATTAAACTTAAAAAGAGGATTACTACATAGAAACGATAAATCTGGCCCCTAATTAGAAGAGAGCTTTCGCTTAGGAAAATATAGCAGGTAAAAGTTAAGTAATTATCTATTAAATAAAAAGCCTGGTGGTAAACCATATAGCATATATTTGTTCCAATCCAATATTAGTATAGTTTGCCATAAAAATAAGTTACAACGTCAAACATGAGCTAACTGGCTTATATCGGAGCTAATTTTAAGATGTAATTTCAGTAATTAACGTCCTCAGTGAATGCGTGATATCTTACTTATAAATGCAACTTTTTGACTTGAGACATACTAATAGTTCGCTTACGTTCGCACTTCTGCTTGCAGGTCAAATACAATTCAAGATACCAGTTTGTAACATATTTCATGTATCGCACTGTATTTTTTGCAAATATATAAATGTTATTCTGTTATTCAACCAATGCTAGCAAGTTCTCTGTCTTTGTAATTTGCTGAAATAATCCTTCGCATTGAGAAAAAATAGATATTAATTGCGCAATTCCGTCGTTTTTACTTCTTTTTACGGTGCATACTTCATTCGGAGTAATGTTAATAAAAATCGACTTGCAGGCAAGGTGGAGGCGGGCTTGCGAAAGCCGAGCAGACTGCTTTCATGAAGTCCTCAGTGGTATTATACTCCACTCCGTTGATGAGCACGTATGGGACATACTGGAAGTTCACCTTCTTGCTCTCTCTGCCATACTGCAATAGCAGCTTGTACCCTCTAGGGCCCTTTGCACATTTCTTTGTGGCTTCCACCATCTTGAGAGGGATCTTCATTTGTTTCCCGCACTGAAAATGTAGTCGCGTTGATGTTAGTGTTTGTAGACTTATATTTATTTGGTTCAATATGAATAAAAGTCATTTTTATATTATCTCAGGTTTTGAGTATTATGGTACAATCGTTGTTTCAAACTTTTGTAACACAAGTACTTTAACTAACCACATAATCAATGTAAGTGATGTTATTTAATATGTTACGGTAATCTCGAAGATAAGTGCCTGCTTACAATTACAAGGTGTTTTTACCCAGAGATTGGGCACAATCCCTACTATCCCTACTAATCCCTACTATCCCTACTTCCCTACTAATATTATAAATGCGAAAGTAACTCTGTCTGTCTGTCTGTCTGTTACGCTTTCCCGCTTAAACCTCTCAACCGATTTTGATGAAATTTGGCATAGGTATACGTTGAACCTCAAGAATGCACATAGGCTAATTTGTTAGAAAGTAAGGGGGGGGAGGGTAATGCCACCTTTGAAAGTTTATATGGGAAAATGTTTATTTTTTAAATTAGAGATATGAAAGTTGGCACAAATATAGGTCTAATAAAATATAGACTACTTTTTGTTTCGAATATTAGGGGAGATAGGGGTAAAACCGACTATGAAAGGATGTAGTCCACGCGAACGAAGTCGCGGGCACAACTAGTAGTTGGGTCAATCAACTTTTAAGTGTACATCAATGATAAATTTTAGTTTTTTAATTTTAATTGTTTTTTTTTATATTTTAACATTTTTTCTTTAGAGAATTATTTATATTTTACGAATCCACTTAGAGCAGCACGATTTATTTAAATAAAATAGTAAATTTGACTCTGAAATCCACATGACTCTAGTTATTGATTAATTAGATGGCAGTCGTTACACAATCATGTCAGACAGAGGCCTAAGTACTGCTAGTAGTACGTGGTTTGAAAACTGACACCAGAGATCATCGGATCGTTCATCTACTCGGTGTTCCACACGTAAAGAAGTAAAAAGTTGAAATTGGTCAAAATATCAATCTAATTTATATTAAATGCTCTAGTCTTTGTAAGAGGCTCTTTAGTGACTAATTATTGAAAGAAAAAGTATTGCTTTATGCTGATTATATCGTTAATTGTCCTATGGGCAACCAAAATTTCCCACGCACAACGGTTTTGGTTGTCCAAGTGACTGGTTGTCCGAGTGACATTTACCAGTCTTTGCGCTTCCTGATAAAAAATAATTATATTTTGAATTAGGTCTTACGAGCAGTGAAAAATATAGATAAAATAGAATATATTTCACTTTTATTTACTACGATATATCAAATATTTACGTTTTTGTGCTGGTTGTCCGGTGGACACACAATAAAGCCACCCAATTTTTTCAAAATGCGCGCGACCGACTGACACCGCGGCAATGATGAAATAAAAATAGCGGTTAGATGAGTGTTGTCACCAAATCGACCGACTTATTGTCAAGGCACTGATCAACCCATCTACGTTTTGGTTTCGGAACTTTTTTACCGTTGTCCGGTGGAAATCGGAATAATAAAATATAATAGGGACCAAAACGAACATGCAAAAAATTCGGTAAAATTATGAAACAAACAAAAATCTTTATGCTAGCATCTTAGTGAACACTGTAATGAATAATTATGTACAAGCGTAATTAATTGCCATATAGTATTTCTTTGTATAAAGTAATGTTTCATTATAATTAGCGACTGGGGGACAAATAAAAAAACACTACATCCAGATGTTTTGTCACCTGGACAACCATTAAAATTCCAGTTTAATAGTGATTTATTTAAAATAAATTACTCGTATGTTTGCTTAATAATAATATAAATGCGACATATGCCAAAAAACCACTTAATTTTCTTTAGAACTGCGATTATTGGTCAGGGACAAAACATATTACTTACAGGACAAATAAAAGTTGATTGATCCAGTTAATAAATTAAGGTAGTCATGCCATAGAAAAAACTTCTTTGATGCAATAAGATACGAAGTCGCGAGCTATTTAAGCCTTTGATAAAATTTACCTTGTCAGCGGCAGTATCATTAGAGCTGAACTTCATCATGCAGGCGTTGTACTGAATAGACGTCATGACGTCACCAATCACATCAATGGCGCAAGCATGGAGCATGTTGCCATAGCACTCCTTCTTTCCGTGCTGACACACCACCATTACTCTCCCGTCGGGGTTGGTGATCAACTGGAAATGAGTATTTAACCAACGTTGAAAAAAACAAAAGCCAAAACAAGAATAAACAGGGGCGTGGAAATTGGAAATACCTATATTGAAATAGGTATAAGGTAGATCTTAAGATCTACCTTCCCACTTACTTACATCACAGTAATGAAATCTGGCTATAACTAGGTAGGTACTGTGAATTGAGCCTAGGTTTTCTGTCATCATCTTGGGGTCCTTGGTCTAATTCTCAGTTTAAGCAAAATCTATTACACCTAACCTAACACGCTCGGACTTGTGATCCTTTCCAAGCATGGTGATATGTTTGTAACCATAAATTATTTTAGTAAAGGAGGCATTTGGCCTGCAGTGAGACATTATTAGCTGAAACTTAGGAACATATAGTGTGTAAAACACTGCAAAGATAGAATTATTTCCAATAAAAATAATTCGAGTATTATTGTGGGTAGGTATTTTACACTTTTAGGTACCAGTTTTATATTTTTTCCTCATACTTATTTATCTACCGTACCTAATCGTTTAGTTGGTACTGTTATTACAACCCGGGTTTTTTTCAAGATACTTGAATAGGTATGGTATTGTTAGAGCTCGATAAAATTTAACTCAAAACAAGATTAAGTTATGAACACCAGAACCGTCCAGCTATTTGATACAATAACATGATTGTCATTTCATATATTTCACGAAGCTACCCGATCAAAAGCAAAATTAGTTTGTAACGACTAACGTATCACTTGCGACTCAATATGCCGTCCATGCCTCAGTCGACAGCTGCCATTTGATTATAAGTTTAGTACGTAATAACTTCTACTAAGTTGGCGAACTATACTGGTAAAAACAGTATTAAACTGTATTTCACTAGATTATACTTTTGTCTATTCAATAACGTATACAAAATACTGTTGTCAGCATTAAAATGATTATATTAGTGTTGAACAAAGACGCTTAGAATATTTGAGAATATGTATGTTATTTTTTTTCTCAAGTACTGTTTAATATTCTTCCTAGACCTAAATTTAATCATGAAAATTAAAAATGATGAAGATAATGGATGAAATGGTAAATCACCGGTCCACCTCCGTGTTTAATTATAATGACATAAAGAAAGCTTACCTTCAACCTTAGAATGACGTGGGAACTAAAAGATTGTCTATAGAGCTAAATTGCACCGTTTATAAGTCATCAAGGAAAAATGATACCAATCAGTTTAAACTGCGTGAGGCGAGTAGCAAGGTAAACATAATTCTCTTGAACTATACTTACATCAGCATTTCCGAATGGATATGTGTGAACATCCACGTATTGAAACAATTTTTTGACCACTTTTATGAACTCCGGGTCAAAAACTTCGCAGTCAGGACAAAGGCTTTCATAAAACAGTTGTAATGTTACCTAAAACGAAAACATATTATGTTTCAAAGTCATTATTTACCCCTAACCTAAATTTAGGAGATTATTCTTTTTTTTGTGGATATTCATATCCCAACATTATTTCGTTTAATTTAGTATATCGATTTGCCTTATCATGAGCACTAAAGACCATTGTAGTACATCATAATAGATACTAAGTATTATTTGTTCAAAGCGTCGTTCTGTTTCTGCCAATTCCGAACACAATATACCCACCGAACAATGGTTTAACATTATGAAGTTTATTCAAATTTTAAAGAAATGCACTACTAATATTTAGTTACCTTTTGCTCCATTGAATCTAGATTTACAATAACACTTTTTATTGGTGTACGAGTATTCTCTAATACACTGGATATATGCCCTGCAACAAAACAAAAAAGAAAATAAATGAAAAAGTGTCGTGATTAAAGGTTTGCAAATTTATTAGTTCGTTGGTACAAACAGAATTGATACTTACATTGAGGTTTGGCAAATCCCACAGTAACACTTAATATTATAATAAAGATGCGAAACATTGTATGTATTTGTTAGTATCTACTGTGCCCCACCGTATGTGTGCAGTCACCTCTGTACCGTAACGAACTAACAATAACTTAGTGACCGACTCCGTACGTAGGTAGGTACACATTTTAGATGATAAGTTATAAATGTAAATTAATTAATCAAGTGACTAAGTGCAGTTATTCCACAATAACTTACAGACAAAAAAGTAAACAAGCTCCTTTGAAACATGATGAAGCACGACTGTGTCCCCACTAATTATGGTTGACTGGTAGAAAATTACTTAGGTTTAAGTCAATAAAGTCACTAAAATAATAAATTGCTTGAATATGTTTAGTTTAAATAATAATTTAAGCATCATGAAATCATAATAATTATTGTAAGTATTAGTTATTAAATAAAAGTACGTAAAATTAAAAATATATTTATCTCCGCATTTCTTCTTGATTTTCATGTTTACTGTTGCTGAGTATTGGTACTGTTGTTTACTTATGTTTTTTTAATAAAAAAATACTGAAGAATTATATTAACGCAAGATTTTTTTGTGTATAACCTTGTTGGTTGCATCAAGTAATTAAGTGTGTATGTACTTATTATTAACATTGTTTAAATTGTTTCAAACTAAAAAAATACTCAATAAGAAAAAAATAGATTAGTATTTTTTTTGCTACGCTCCTCTTTCCAAAAACGTCAACTACCAATTGTCAACTCCCAAAACGGAACAAGTATCCCTTAAAACACAAAATAATCACAATTTCTATGTTGATGTTGTTAATTCTATATGGATGGATTTACGACGCCCCTCAATTAGTGCTTTGCGTGACACTCAGGGGCGTTGGGACACTGTTCTATTTAAGTTTTATTCTAATAAGAATCACTCTGCTGGCAAGGTTCAGGCGGGCTGGTGAAAGCCGCGCACACGGCGTTGAAGAAGTCTCCTTTCTGGTCCCACTCCGCGCCGTCGATGAGCACGTACGGCACGTATTCGAAGCCTACTTTCTCGCTCTCCTCCCCATACTGCAACAATAGCTGGTGTCCCTTTGATCCTTTTGCGCATTTCTTTATAGTCTCGACTATGTTGATAGAGATTTTCATTTGTTTCCCACACTGAAAAATTTTTTGTTATACAACAAACAAAATAACATTCGCCATACACCTCGCCTTAACTACCATTGCATAGTTTAAAACAAAGGCACTTACGAGTATTCTGTCCCTATATCCCGTATATATATAATTTAATCGTACATAGGGATGTACGATTAAATTTTTAAAACTACGCAACGGATTTTGATGCGGTTATTTTAATGGATAGAGTGATTCAAGAGGAAGGTTTTTATTTGCAATAAAGAATAGAAAAGTCAATATTCCTAAGTACTCGGAGCGGGTCGCTAGCATATGTATAAGATAAAACAGCCCATTGTTTACTATGTAGATGTTCTGAGTCGAAACTCGATCGCGCGATGAAGAAGATTTTATTTATTTTTATAAATTTTATAGTGCTTTACACCGCACCAACGAACTTAAAATATTTTAAAGAAACAGATTTTTTTTCCCTTGCTTTGAAAATATTTCTTTATTTATCATGAGAACTTAATGTCACGAAGGTATGGTTTTGTTAATTAAACAGATGAGTAATGGAGTATGGTACACTCTATTGTGAACGGTCCACCACGGTTAACACTTGCATATTGATTCTTGTGCCCACGGCATACGGTGGGTTTAAAGCCAAAAGTGTATATGTATATGATTTAATTATGACTAACTTCTTTTAAATTTACCTGATCGGCAGCAGTATCGTTGGACCTATGGCTCATCATGCACGCGTTGTACTGCAGTGCAGTCATGACGTCACCGATAATGTCAATGGCGCACGCATGGAGCATATTGCCATAGCACTCCTTCTCTCCGTGCTGACATTCCACCGTCACGCTCCCATTAGGGTGCTTGGTCGTCTATAAATTATAATGTTAACACAATAACTGTACCTACTGAAGAAAAAGGAAAAAACGCAGCTTCCTTGCGTAGAAAGGTAAATAAACTAAAACACAACATAATATATCTTTTTTTAAGTTATAAGAAAATGTATATACTTATATCGTGTATAATTTTTTATTGTTCCCCGTTGACTTAGAGTCTACAGTCATTACAGAATATTGACTTATATCGAAGTAATTTTTATGCCTTCATAACCAACTTGGAAAAAAGAAGGGTTCCAATTTTGATCGTGTTAAGACAAAAATATGTGTTCGTAGATTTATGTCAATTATGGAGAATTTTTACTTTTATTTTTGTTGGAAAGGAGATATCCCAATGGTCGGGCCATGACAAAAAAATAGGATAACCATGGCATCTCCAGAGGAATTAACCTTTTTTTTGTAAAAATATTTTCAAGTTTTTTGTACAAATAATGATTGAATCACTAACATTTATTTATCATTAAAAGTTATTGCAGATATAAATTTTACCATTAAACACTTTAAGAAACCAACCAGACATTACATGTGAGTAGTGGTAGGAGTATGGAATGTTTATTAATTGTTTAAACTTACTCTCGCGTTTCCATATGGATAAGTATGAACGTCTACATATTGCTCCAGTTTTTTGGCAACTTTAACAAACTCCGGGTCAAATTCCATGCAATCAGGACACAGGCTTTCATAGAATAATTGTAGTTTAACCTTAAATAAAAATAAATCAAAAACATAAACTATCTTAGGAGCATTTAAAAACTCACTTGCTTTTAATTTTGTTTTATTTAAAGCAGATTAATTACCTTTTGATCAGTGTATGGTACATCTGCTACAATACTTTTTATGGGGGTATGAGTATTGTCCAGAACACTTGAAATATGGTCTGTAAAAAAAGATGTTATAAATACCTAAGTAGTTAAATTTATTATTCACGCTTCACATGTGATAAAAACTTACTTTGAGGGTATGCCAATGCTATGGTAGAAGTAACACTTAACAATATGAAATGCAAACGACACATTTTATTTATTATTTCTTTGTTGTTCCCGTAATTAACGCGTACAGTCTTATCTGTGCCCTGCTGAACTAACAATGACTTATTCGTACAACACACTCTCCTTATGATATGAGTTACGTACAATCTGTTTTCGACGGCATAGGAGCCTTTAAAGGTATGCGGTCAACTTTATATCTAGCTACAAGAAATTCTTACTGACTGTCACTTTATTACAATACTATTTGAGCCAGCGTCGTCGTCAGCGTGAAATAGAGACATTCGGTAGCATTTTGATTTATTAAAATACATAATTATCTCAGATACAAATGAATAAAATCATTATCGTCGGTACTTTATACTTATAGCTACTAATATTCAATTTGACACGAAAAATATATTTTTTTTTCGAATATTTAGGACCTATCTGTCGTACCTAATCGTTTAGTTGGTTGTTGTTACCCGGGCTTAATAGGAGGTAATGCTCAGAGCTCAATAAAAAAAAACTTAAAACAAGATTACTTTTATTTTGATAGATATTGAAATCCCAACATATTCCGTTGAATCTAATATTTCGTTTGCCCAATAATGAGCACTGAAGTCCAATATTTTACTAAATCTCGACTTATCATTAATTTTATAACTCGACAATATACTCACCAACTGAACAATGAATTATAATGTTTTAGCAGTAGGTATCTTAGGATAAGACTTTGTATCTGATTTTCTGTGTGAGAGAAAAAAACAATAAAACGTAATTATTAATGGTTTAACATAGTTTATTCTAAATTTAAATAAATACTACGAGCGAGTACATTGAGTCTATCTAGATCTGCAATAACACTTTTTATTGGTGTACGAGTATTTTCTAATATAGGTACTGGAATATGCCCTAAAAAAAGGAAATAAATTTTAAAGTACCTATCGTGATTTATGGTTCGAAAATGCGATCGTTGGCACTAACACAAATAATACTTACATCAAAGTTTGGCCATTCCCACGGTAGTATAAATTAATATTTAAAAAACTGGCCAAGTGCGGATCGGACTCGTGCACGAAGGGTTCTGTACACATCTTAACATTAGACAAGAATTATTTTATTTATGAAGCATGTAGGTACGCAACTTAATATGTTGTGACTATTTCAAGCGTCTAACAACATGTTGTTAATATCAAGCAAAAAAAATCACGTATGTTTTATGGGAGCCCCCATAAATAACCGTTTTAATAATTATTTTAATTTTTTTTAGTAAATATAATGTATGCATAAACATTGAACAATATCCTTCTAATGTGTGTCGACCGTAATCAGTATGCTGGTATGTACATAGTAATAATCTATTTTAAATGATTACTTAAGCATTTTAAAAAAACAAATATTGTATTACGTAACAAAAGCGAAATTATAAAAGAGGTTATCTTCAAATTTTTTCTTTATTTTCATGTTAACTGTCGTAGAGGACTGTTGTTTCCTTAAGTTTTTTTTAAGTAAAGGACAATTGTTGTTGGATGCATCAAGTAATAAAGTGTGTACATAATATTAACATTGGATAATTGTTACAAACAACCACAAATAGATTACTTATTTAGCTTACTAAACTTATATTTATTGTGACGGCTCTTGATTTTTTTTGCTACGCTCTTGCCCCTCTTTTCAAAAAGCTCAATTCCCAATACAAAACAAGTTTCCCATAAAACTTCAAATAAGAGTAATTTCTAAATTAATGTTGTTAATTCTATATGAATGGATTTACGATGCCCCTCGGTGTCGTGCCGTGACACGCAGGGGCGTTGGGACAATGTTCTATTTAAGTTTTATCCTAATAAAAATGACTCTGCTGGCAAGGTTCAGGCGGGCTGGTAAAAGCCGCGCACACGGCGTTGAAGAAGTCTCCGTGCAGGTCCCACTCCGCGCCGTCGATGAGCACGTATGGCACGTATTCGAAGCCCACTTTCTCGCTCTCCTCCCCATACTGCAACAAGAGCTGGTGCCCCTTTGTTCCTTTTGCGCATTTCTTTATAGCCTCAACTGTGTTTGTAGGGATCTTCATTTGCTGCCCGCACTGAAAAGGTTTTCAATATGTAAATATGTTTGTATGCAACAAATAAAATAAGGGCCGCCATAGGTACTCCTCGCCTTAACTAAATATAAGATTAGCAGCCGCCCTCAACTTCGTACGCATGGAATTTTCATCTAGTATTAAATATAGTCTATGTTATTCAGGGTGACTACTTATCTAATAGTGGAAGAGTTTTTAAAATCAGATTTTGAGATAATCTATTCATTACAAACATTCACACAATAATACAAATCTTTCCTCTTTATTAATTAGTGTGTAGTTAATTAGTGTTTTCATCTACACTAATACTACCTATGTGCATGGTCTGCGTCGAAACTCGATCGCGGTATAAAGATTTTTTATATATCCTTGATTGTGAACGGTACGCCACGGTACAAGTGTTAACTTGTAGGTATTTTAAATCTTATGCCCACGACAAAGCGACATAGGTTTCAAAGCTTAAAGTGTATATGGTCTAATATGCTTACAACTAAACATCTTCTGAATCTACCTGATCGGCAGCAGTATCGTCGGATCTACGGCTCATCATGCATGCGTTGTACTGCAGTGCAGTCATGAGGTCACCGATAATGTCAATGGCGCACGCATGGAGCATATTGCCATAGCACTCCATCTCTCCGTGTTGACATACCACCGTAACGCTCCCGTTAGGGTTCTTGATCATCTATAAATTAAAATGTTAATATTATAAGTGTGCCTACTAAAAAAAGGAAAATAAATCGCAAGGAGGAAGTACGTAAATAAACTAAAGTAGGACATAATATACCAATTTTTAAGTTATCAGAATGTGTTTGAACTGGTTTGAACTATCTCATGTGCAATTTTTTTTATTTTTCTGCATGAACTTAGAGCACCTTAAATTACAAATTATTGACATAGATCGAGTAAATTCTTGTACTAAATAATTTCGTGGTCGTTGGATATTATTGTCATAAACGAGATATCCCCATGATCGTGCAATGATAAAAAAACAGGATAACCATGGCATCTGAGAAAAATCCAGGCGAATGCATTTTTTTTTGTAAAATATTTTCTATTTTGTTCTTGGATTAATGATTGAATCTCAAAAATGTATTCGGAATTTAACTTTGGTTTGGTTAACAAATAAAAATTCTCTAAAGGTATTAATATTAGGTAGAAATTTTACTATAAAACATTTGAAGAAATAACCAGATACTATATGTAAATAGTAGTAGGAGTATGGAAAGTTTATTAATTGTTTAAACTTACTCTCGCGTTTCCATATGGATAAGTATGAACGTCTACATATTGCTCCAGTTTTTTGGCGACATTCACAAACTCTGGGTCAAAGTCTGCGCAATAGGGACACAGGGTTTCATAGAATAATTGTAGTTTAACCTGAAATAAAAATAATTCAAAATGAAACTTCGGCCTAAATTATCAAAGTTTTTAAATTACTTGCTTTTATTTGTTTGTCATTTTAAGCAAATTAATTACCTTTTGGTCGGTGTATCGTACATCTGGTACAATACTTTTTATGGGGGTGCGAGTACTGTCCTGAACACTTGAAATATGGTCTGTAAAAAAAGATGTTATGAATAAATACCTAAGTAGATAAATGTATTATTCACGCTACGCATGTGATAAAGACTTACTTTGAGGGTATGCCAATGCTATGGTAGAAGTAACACTTAACAATATGAAATGTAAACGACACATTTTATTTATTATTTCTTTGTTGTTCCCGCAATTAACGCGTTTAGACTTATCTGTGCCCTGCTGAACTAATAATGACTTATTCGTACAACACACTCTCTTTATGATATGAGTTACGTACAATCTGTTTTTGGTATGTGAGCCTTTAAAGCTATGCGGTCAATTTTATATCCAGGTATGTTTGAAGAATTTTTAGATATTTTATCTGTATGTTAAGTTCCACAAGTGTCTTTTTGCTGGCTAATTTATGACCCTTACTATAACTACAAGAAATTCTTACTGTCACTTTATTACAATACCTATTATCTGAGCTAGTGTCACCGTACGCGTGAAAAATATACTTTTATTAGTATTATTTACTTTAAATATTTGAATTTTTGTAACATCGTAAGAATAATTGGGCTCTTTTGAATATTAATAACAGATTGTTAAAATATTACGGTCGAAAATTTATAAGCTATACAGCGCCGATCCACGCTACGCTCTCCCTGTGACATGTTACGCTACCAATGCGCTACGCTCTTCCCCCCCCCCCCCCCCCTCCTTGACGCCTCCCCCTTACGTTACGCTATTCAGCGCCACGACCTGCTCCTTCCCTGTATATAACCATGTTCTTCTTTTTTTTTGTATGAAATGGCAACCAAGCTTCTTTTGCAAAGTTTACCTCGCCAGTGTCACGCGAGGTGAAAATTATACAATTTCATGATAGATCACAGGTGTTCCTCGATCTATAGCTTTTCGAGGATTCCGTGAAGGCCAATATCCAGTTTTATCTCGTTTCAGGGCAGATTTGGGACATGTTTATATGTACAAGTGGCCAAGCATACTTTTCCCTTTAGATCCTCCGTTCAACACCTTGCATCCCTTAGTTTGAATTAAATTATAGTTTATGACCGTTCTTAAGATTTCTAGGTTTATTTTGATTCCTAAGTATGTAAATTCGGCACTGAATCTAAATTTAAAATTTGAAGTTCATAATTTTTTAATGCATGTAAATTACATCAGTAATAAAATGTCTTTATACTGCAAATGACGCTACCTCCGGCACCTATAACTTACAGAGAAGATCCTGACAAGAAACTCTGTTTCACATTACAAATAAAGCTGAACTTATAACTAGTTTTGCACTAAGACTTACAGTGTGGTGTGTAAATTGTAAAAATAAATAAATGAATTCATAGGAATGATAGAAATTAAAAAATATCTATTAAGGATGAACAAACAAACTATAGGTCCTAATGCACATTGTGTTTACCAACAGTTGTGCCACCTTGCAAGTATTTATCATTATAAAGAAATAAGTAGTGTCGTAGTGTACTTCTTGCACAAACAGAAATGAGCAAAAATTTAATGTGAGAGCGAACAGACTTGGAAGTGATCCCCACATCTTTGCCATTAACATGGTCTTCCACGCTGTAGTATCCTTTTTTCAAAAGACAACTCTTAACAAGTATCTTAAATTTATGCATAGGTAAATCAACAATATATTTTAAAAAGTTATAGTTAAATAAACAAGACTATATATTTAACTTCATTTGTTTCAGTTCAGTAGTTTTGTCATGAAAGTCTGGACTTTGGAAACGTCTTCTTTGTCACGCTCTTAGACAGAAAATATTTAATATAAAACCAAATGAAGCTTTCTATGGTTCGGAACCTATAATTTCGGAGAAGGGAAATTCTACTAATTTCATAATAAAGCTGAATTCATAGCAAATTTTGGACCAAGACATACAGGGTAGGTTATCAATTATTAATATGATAATATATCTAAAGGAGTGATGAAAAATTGCGCAGAAGAATGTAGTAGGTAATAAGGCGTTACTGCCCCATCTCTTCTCAAAAATGTTTTGGGTATACCCATAGGACATCATCATCATCTCCTTTTCCAGACCTCCTGGGGGGTGCTCCATTAGTAGCGGGGGTCAAGGCTTCAAGATAAGGGCGACAAATCCAGTAACATATTTATTATGGTGTACTTGTCACCCTTAAGCTGGGACCTCATTACTACTTAACATCAGGCGGGGTGAGGTCAATTTTAAAGTGCAATATAAAAAAAAAATGTCTTCAAGATAAGGGTGTCAAGTCCCGTAACAGCTTTATTATGATGTTCTTGTCGCCTTTAAGCTAGGACCTCATTACCACTTAAAATCAGGTGGGATGAGGTCAATATTGAAGTGTAATATATAAAAAAAATCTTTTTATGAATAAGGTGATAATACTAGACCATCGTAAGTCTTTATATAAAATTTATTGTTCAATTGTAAATAAAACCCGTTTTTATATGATCACAACACTAGCAAGTGACATGTTCTAGATTTAAGTATGAATTTTAATATTGTCTTAATCTTCTTGCTTACACTCTGACATTGATTTTCCAAAAACTCTGCGCTACCTCTATAATATAATTATGTTTCCACTACAGGCTTTTATTCAATTTCCTTGAGCAATATTGTACAAATCGACACCATCAGTAAGTTAGTAGTTGTATTTACAAACGAATAAAAAAAGGAATATTGAAAACTGAATAAAAACTACAATATATATATATATATATATATATACACAAAGTTAAATACCTCAACTCAGATTTTATTCCATACACGTGTGTTCCAATAGTGTATTAATTTAAACTTTAAAATATGTTATGTCAGAATGTTAACAAGCATTGTTTTTGTGCCGAGTAGAAATAATTGCACCTACTTGATCACTTCAACGCAAAGTTAGTCGGCTTCGCAAATATGTATGTATATACGTGTTGCAGGAATTCATTAGACATCCTATCTAGATATGAGCATACGTGCCACAATTACTACATACTCGTAGTTTAAAACAAGTCGCTTCTGCTATCAGTTTGTCCCTAAATATACTTGGATATTTAAAACTAGGATATTTAAAAAAGGTTTTGATGCATCTTTTTAAATAAGTAAACTGATTTAAGATAAAGTTTTATATGTCTTATAGATGTAACAGCATAAAAATATATAAGAGCATCTTTGTGAAGCCGTTGCAAGTAATGTGTTGTCGTATATAATGTTAAATGAAAAGATGATAACAGAAAATAGGTCTTTATTCAAATCAGATAGTATTAGATCTGGTTGCAAGGTTTAGGTGGGTCGCTGAAAGCTTTGCACACAGCTGCCATGAAGTCACCCTCGTGGTCCCACTCTGTATCGTCGATGAGAATATAGGGCACGTGCTGGAAGCCCGCCTCCTCGCTCACTTCACCATGCCGCACCAATAAATTGTGCCCCATCTCAGATTTCGCACAAATCTTTATGGCATCAATTTGATTGATAGGAATGCCCAACTGTTTCCCACACTGAAAAGTTTAATACACAAAATTAGATTGAAAGCAGTAGCTATATTTACCACGAAAAAACTGTCAATAGACAGTTAGGTCGTTTTGATGTAACATGGCTGGTAGGGCCGTAGTTAGCATGGGGCAAGAAATGAAGAGATTACGAGAACCTACACTAACAGATGAGACTCCCATGCCAACATTTTGGATCTGGCACTAGAGGAAACGCAGGAAGAAATTTGCCTAGGTTTTTTTGCGATATTGTTAAACGGCACAGCTTTCAAGTAATTATAAAAAGATCAAATTTTATGTGTCAATTTTGAGGATTTTCATCCGTTTTTAAACCGTCTGTTCATGGTGGTCTCATTTATAGGTCATATCAGAAATGATGAAACGGTTACTTAAAATTGTATCTGTATGTATTTAACATACATTTTCATATTATTTTGAAAATCTAACTGACATTCTAAGAAGAATCACTGTTTTTACAGAGCCGTCATCCCTCTTTTTGGCAGCAATGTGTATGCACAGGCATTGTTTTATATTTTTACATAATAGAGTGTTTACCCACCTATAATACATGAACCAGACTAGAACCTGACATAGCCTGTGGTGGCTTTCTGCGTAACCTTATAGCACACATGCTACGACAAAATTCGTAGCACGTCTTTATTGGATTTATTACAATATTGATATTAGATGCGCACGTTTTTAACATTAAACATTATCTAATTGCAGGTAATTTTAGCTGATGGTAAAATTTATAGATCGTTAAGTAGTCTGGCATATAATAAGAATGAAGCAACACCCATAGAAATATATGGTACTAGCTGTCCCGGCGATCATCGTAACGCCTAATTTTTCTAAATTTTGGAACCTTTTAAACCTTTCCTGGACCTCCACAATTATTTCAAAACCAACATTAGCCCAATCGGTCGAGCCATTATCCAGTTTTAGCGTGGCTGAAGAGCGATTATTTTTTTTATACATATACCATAGAGTTGCACACGGACACTAAATTATGAAAATAATTTTGAATTCGGTTTTATCCTCTACAATTTTGGATTGGTTTCTTTAAGTGTTTCCTACGCCTTTCTCATAAAATAAGTAAGGTTGATTTACTCGTACTTTTAGGACCAGTTTGCTTATTTACTTATCTATCTTATTTACATTATTTATATAGTACATAAACTACAAAGCTGCAGAAAAGACATTAAACCATGAAATTACGGCCAGTCGAGATTTCTTTACAATTCAGGTGTCTGAGCTCCGTAAAAATTAGTAAGTGTTTGTTTATCGACCACTCGGTTGTTATTTAATTACCTCGTCGATAGCAGCGTCGTCAGACCTAAGGCCCATCAAGCAGGAGTCGTAGTTTAGCAACAATATGCCATCCTTAATAAAAGACATAGCGCATGCATGGATCTTGTTGCCATAGCATTCTCTCTCTCCGTGCTGACATTTGACCGTCACCTTGCCGTCGGGGTACCTTGTCATCTACAAATTAATATTTATAAATTTTAAGACTTTCGCGTTCCATTTTAAACATTAAAAATTATTTAACGGGTCAAAACGCGACACCATTTTTATTTAGAAGTTAATACGAACTACTTACTGCCCGACTGAATCAGTCTGGTCAGTCAGCTCGTGACCACGGTTGGTGCAACCTAACCGAAACGTCGGGCAGTAAGTAGTTCGTATTAACTACCAAATAAAAATGGTATCCCGTTTTGACCCATTAAATTATTTTAAATGATTAAATTGAATATTTAAACAATTGGAGTAAAAAAACTGGCCAAATGCGAGTCAGACTCACCCTTGGTTCTGTAGAAGCAAGTATCATTATATAAAATAATAATTATATTAGTGTTGATTGAATTAAAGCATACGCGATCATATTACGGTTTACGATTAATGACGTATTGAAAAAAAAAACTACTGATTAGATTTCGCTCAAACCAACTTCGGTGGAATTTTGCATAGTAATGAACATTATATTTTTTTTCTCTCATCTTTCTCTTATTTTAATAGTTACAGGGGTGGAAACATTTGACCGTACAGTATACATAAAGGGGTGCCGGCGGACGACAGGGCTACGTAACGCTAAAATGTGTAGCCCTCAATAGAAAACAGAACAAAAGTTGATCATGATGTAGCAGTGAACAGTGTTTATGTGAATTCATCATTAATCACTAGTGCACCAATTATGTAGGTACTCGTACCTTTATATGATTATTTTATAAGCACTCTGTGCGCGTTTAATAGAATTGTTTGAAGCACTTCGAGTGTGTGCTATTCAATTAGAAATATTATTTAGCTTCAACTTACTCTCGCATTTCCGTAGGGATGAATGGATACGTATAAATTATTTCTTAATTTTTCGACGACTTTCACGAACTCCGGAAAGAAATTAACGCAATGAGGACACATGGTTTCGTAGAACAATTTAAGTTCCACCTAAAATAAAAAGCAACAGTTTTGATAAAACATACCTTTTCATTCAACTTGGCTAATTTATAAAAAAATATTGATATTTATTTACATTCATTTATAATAATCTGTAATGTATTTATAATGATTTAACAATATGGCATACTGGCTGAATAAAGATTATAATTAAGCACTAAATATGTAAACGTACTAAAAGTATTAATTTTATTAAAATTACCATTTGTGCCGAGGTATTTTGGTCGTCGTTAAAACTTTTCTTAGGTGTTAAACTGATGTCATTTATATCATTAAATGAATAGCCTGCTAAGAAAGATTAAAACAAATTAAGTAACACAAAATATAATTATCACGTTTACTATAAGCGATGGCCACTTACCTTCAAATTTTGCCAATCCCATGCTTGCTACACTTGATAAAATAAAAATGAAACGAAACATTTTATTTAATTCCTTTGCCGCCATAATTGAGTTAACTCTTATCGGTTCGCTGCTGAAATAAAAATGACTGACATACGAGTATATCTACTCATAAAACACTCAATATGATATTATGATGTACATTGTTAATCATTTACGTTGAAACCTTTCATACTATATAGAATAAGGTCGATTTTATCGAACAATTCTCCACTTAGGAAAAATAATACAGTCATTACGACTTTTTTTTATTGTAAAACATAAACAAGCTCTACCTTGCTAATTTAACACACAAACAGCACAACCTTTTATACGTATATTGGCATTGTGACAGGAAAATGTTAACAAAATTTAAAAGGCTATTTTGAGATATACTACGATAGCAGTAGAATTATATGCAAAAACAATTTGGATTTACCGATATAAGGATACGCATAGCTTACCGTTGAGACACTGTTGTTTCAACATATATATGTAATACAGATGTATATCAATGACGAAATGACTGTAATGACCACGTATGTTATTTCTGATGAAACCCAAAACCTACCTTATAACCAACTTAACTTATCCACCTGAAATTACTGGCGGTTGCTAGGAAAAAATAAATGTTAATTAATAAATGGCACTATTTATACTGCCAGCAGAGTTATTTATAATAGTTAGGTGCTAAATACTGACTAACGCGGTATTTAGTTATCTAAACAATTTGTTAACATTTATCTAAGCTATCCAATAGTGATGGGTCTATAAAAATTAACTAAGTGCGTAAGAGAGGTAGTGAGTTGGCATCTACATTTTACATAGATTAAACAAACCTGCTGAAACTTCCAAACTATGTAGTATACTATGTTTGTCAATGTCTGCTTATAAAAAGCGAAAGTAAGTAGAGATTCAATATTTATAAGCCAAATAAATACCGGTACGGGTCAAGTTAAATAAAACCGTTTAAAAATGGCTCATCACCAATTATTTAGGTACGATCAAAAGCACGTCAAACTGTCAGGCCGAGCATACGTAACGCGACTAAATTTTATCGCGCCCTTTGGAAATGTCAAAATCAATGCGTCAACTGCTGATTGGCGGAAAATACGGGTACGGTGTACTACTACCCAATCAACGGTATAAACACTTTTGTCGTCTCATGTGAGAAATTAGACGTATTGCGCATGCTAGGCCTATATATTTCTACTTTTTGGTATTTGCACCGCACTTATGTTGTGCTAATAAGAACTAATATCGTACTGCAAATGTTTAACTGGAGTGCTGTTCACTGTACCCACCTCTTTAGTGTTCATTTATTGGTCCTATTAAACGGAAAATAATTAAGTTAATTTCTGTCACAATGATAAGCGCACCGCATACCGTACACTGAAAATACCTACTTACTTAATGAAGGTAACAATAAAATGCAAAAGTTATTTTTTACAAGATATTTAAGTATTCCTGAACACAACACTCAAGTTTGCACGATGAGCTGTACGTGAAGTGCATACTGTGGAAAGGTTACGAATAAAAATAAACAATTTAATTTAAATATTATGTAATTCGTTTTTTGTATAATAGTGTCCATGACGATGATGTTACTCGATTACAACGATAGTTTGTTACTCGTTGACTATTTTAATTGATTGTTGCAATTTACAATTTTTGACACTGTTTCAATTTGTTAATTTTAAATTTTGTAATTTCTTAAAATCGTTGGTTAATCTACAATTAAACTAGTCCTCTGTGTAAGTCGGTATAAGGATGGATTTTCTCAATAAAACCACCACCGAAACTATGCAGGGAGAATAGTTCTTTGACAGGGAGATAAAGCAGAACAATGTATTTACAGTTAATCGTTACTAGCACACTGTTATTTTCCATCTATTAGTAGTGTGGACTGTATGAATAAAAGGTTCTTTAAAATGTAAAAGGTATATTTAAATAATAAAATGTTAACACAAACCAAAATAAAATTAAATAATTAACAAAGAAAAACTAAAAGACGTATTTACGGAGCGCGTGAGAAAAGACAAAGGGAAGAAAACAAAAGAATAACAGTTACTTTCAAACGTACAAATTATTTTTAATATAACACGAATAAGGTTGCATTGCTACCGGCCTGTCGCTCGATAATACTCAAAGCGCGTTTTTCCGATGCATTAAATGGCTCTACTTGTTTCACACCTAAATTATCTAAGTGATAGTGTTCTTTTATCAAAATGTCAAGATCGTGATCGTTCGATGTGACCGAGCAATGATTAGTAGAAAACAAAGGAGTAAACTTATTCAACGATCCATATAGAGCCCATCCGAGGGCTGTTTTCACCGCAGCGGGCTCCGCTAAACTACCGAGACGGTTCTCTCTAGCGATCAACAGATGCCAGTCGCATACACCAATGAGAACTTTGGGTGATCCATCAACATAAGCAAGCTGATCAGTTATGTCTATTAAGTGCTGATAGCTCTTTAAATCTTTAGCTAAAACTGATTGCGGCGAAAGTTCTAAGTTTGGAATAGCGCGCGCGTTAGAAATGTTGAAAGTTTCTGTACAGTTTTTGCCCCTAATATCGAAATTAACAACTTTAGAACGGACCCCCTCACGATTACCAGTGACACTCTCGATGCGAACACGATCTAGTCGGCCAGACAACCCCAACTCGTCAGCTAGATCGAAGTCAATCATAGACGTGGTCGAACCGTCATCCAAAAGCGCAAATGTGTCGCACTCACCTTTCGGGCCTGATAAAACTACAGGAACAATTTTTAAAAGAATGCGACTACTCCGGTTCAAAGCCTTTGGACACGATAAAGAATTAGTATTTACAATTTCCGGCTCTTTTGCCAAATTAACTTTCTCGGCATGATTGACTACTGACGTGCTGGGAGGTGTCTTAGATTCTGACACAAAATTATTATTTAAATTAGACTTTTCTAATGTCGGTTCAGCCACCAACGATGAATTATGCAAAAGTGTGTTATGACGTCCACCGCAATTTTCACACCGTACTTTACAAAAACGCCAATCGTGACGACTGTTTTTTAAACACTTAGTGCAAAGTCTCGCAGATCGAATCCAAGACAAGCGCTTTTCAACTGGCAAAGATGTAAATTGAAGGCAGAATCTAACAGTATGATTGGTTGAATTGCAATATAAACACGGGCTTACACCAGTGGCGGCTGAATCGCATTTTATTTCATTACGAATAGATTTTTTAGCATTCACCGGGTCAAGAAGAACACGATGAGTGGCCGTCGGACGAGCAGCGGAGCCTGCACGTGATATAGTAGGATCCCTTCTCCTAGTTGCCGATGACCCCGAGGATGTCATTAGGGCTCTCGAAATGTATTACGCCCAGCCCGACCAAATAATCGAGAATACTATTAGGCGCCTGCCTGATGGTAGGTTTGAAGTAGGTTTACCATGGCGTGAGGATAAACCGTTCATACCCAATAGCTTCAACCATGCTGTGATCCGGCTCGAAGGACCAAAATGTGGACTGTATGAATAAAAGGTTCTTTAAAATGTAAAAGGTATATTTAAATAATAAAATGTTAACACAAACCAAAATAAAATTAAATAATTAACAAAGAAAAACTAAAAGACGTATTTACGGAGCGCGTGAGAAAAGACAAAGGGAAGAAAACAAAAGAATAACAGTTACTTTCAAACGTACAAATTATTTTTAATATAACACGAATAAGGTTGCATTGCTACCGGCCTGTCGTCGACTTCATTTCATTTTCTGGTATAAGGCAGAGCCTTACGGGCGGGAGAATGTCGACGACAGGCCGGTAGCAATGCAACCTTATTCGTGTTATATTAAAAATAATTTGTACGTTTGAAAGTAACTGTTATTCTTTTGTTTTCTTCCCTTTGTCTTTTCTCACGCGCTCCGTAAATACGTCTTTTAGTTTTTCTTTGTTAATTATTTAATTTTATTTTGGTTTGTGTTAACATTTTATTATTTAAATATACCTTTTACATTTTAAAGAACCTTTTATTCATACAGTCCACATTTTGGGTTTGAAGTAGGTTTACCATGGCGTGAGGATAAACCGTTCATACCCAATAGCTTCAACCATGCTGTGATCCGGCTCGAAGGACCAAAATGTGGACTGTATGAATAAAAGGTTCTTTAAAATGTAAAAGGTATATTTAAATAATAAAATGTTAACACAAACCAAAATAAAATTAAATAATTAACAAAGAAAAACTAAAAGACGTATTTACGGAGCGCGTGAGAAAAGACAAAGGGAAGAAAACAAAAGAATAACAGTTACTTTCAAACGTACAAATTATTTTTAATATAACACGAATAAGGTTGCATTGCTACCGGCCTGTCGCCGACAAGTAGATATCAATATGATACTAATAGATGGAAAATATAGTGTAGATAGGACTATCCACACTAGTAACCCATCTGCCGGCAAATCCAAGGTGTGGAAACGAAAGCCGCGCACACAGCTCCCATGAAGTCTCCTCCGGTCCATTCATTCCCGTCGATGAGCACATATGGCACGTGCGTGTAGCCTACTGGCAGACTCTCTTTGCCGTACTGTACCAGTAGTTGGTGGCCCCTTTGGCTTTTGGCACATGCTTTTATGTCCTCAACGCTTCCAACAGGAACCCTCAGTTGTTTACCGCACTGGAATGTTGAATACTGTTACCGTTTTCGTACTTGGTACGGTCATAAGCAGGTCAGACTACATACTTTGGACTTTGTATGGGCCTTCTTTCGCGGACATAAGCATTAAACGTTTATTGCGGCAACTTAAATATTGGACAAATATTGAACAACATCACATACATTGCTCTGATTCTGTGGTAAGTAGCTAAAGCACTTGTGTTACAGATATCAGAAACAACGACGGCACCACAACACCCAGACCCGAGACAATACAGAAAAGTTCGTTTCCCATATTGACCCGACCGGGGATCGAACCCGGAACCTCAGAGATGGCGCAACGCCAAAGTCCGGCCCGCTCGCCTCTCGGCCACGGAGATCGAAAAATTGAACATTAAAATTGAACTGCAAGTGTTTACCTTGATGTGCTGTACACAAAACAACAACATACATAAACATATAGCATAACAGGGTATACACCCTGTGCTGAATGGTGACGAAATAATTGCTACATCAGCTTGAATTCAGCTATTCCTAAATGTTTTTATAGTGGTTATCCGTGCCTCTTTACATTTTTACTTTATTAGCAAGATTAGCATATTAATTTTTCCATATTAAAATGTGAGGGTTTAGGTTTAAAGATCTTTATTATCACTGAAAACAAATAGTCACTTACGTGATAACATATTTAAATTAAAAATTAAAACTAATAATAATTACGTCCATTTTGTCGCCAATTTCATATCAACTGCTTAAAATAGAATATTGAGGCAGAAACACTAAAGACGCTCAGCTACTCATAGAAAGTACTTACTAATAATAATTTGACTATCATACACAATGCATTTTTGAACACCATTAGCATTTAATATGTTAGGACTTAAGGTGACCTTACTTTATACATAATAAATTGGTGGTAATTCATTTATTGGTTTTTATGGGTGGTAATTTATTTAAGTTACTTAGATATTTACGAATAATGTAAATATCATTAATCTTTTCCTATATACAGAAAAGTACATTACCTGGCAGCCATTACCGACTTATCAACACACAACTTTAACCTCTGAACAAATCGCGCTGAAATTTGAAATGACTAATTTTGAATTTAACTTTGACGACCTCGATGGCGCAGTGGCTAAGGTAGGCGGCCAAAGCGCGAAAGGTCCCAAGTTCGATACCCGGGCAGGTCAATTTGTCAAACGAACTTTTCTAAATCGACTTGGGTCTGGGTGTGCTAAATGACGCCCTCAGTCATCCGTCGTCTGGTGCCCATATCTGGTGATGTGTGATTGTCTGGCGCATTTATTGTTTATTTTAAATTAATTAAAATGTATGCCAAATTTGTATCTGCTGCGAAATCGTTTTTTATTTACCATATCAGCAGCAGCGTCATCCGACATATTACCGATTATGCAAGAGTTGTACTGCAATGATGGCATAACGCCACCAAGCACGTCAATAGCGCAAGCATGGAGCTTGTTCCCGTAGCACTCTTTCTGTCCGTGCTGACAAGCCACCGCCACACTACCATCGGGGCGCATGGTCATCTGAAATCGATTCCAAATATATAACAACATACAAATCTCTCAGGTATCAAATAACGCCCGGTTCCATTATTTGAAAAACGATCCGTTCCATTTACGGATAGTAATAAATTATACGAGGTGTAAGCTGAAAACGACCGACACACGACTGATGACAGCTGATATGGAAAGTAAATATGAACTTTGACGACCTCCGTAGCCGAGAGGCGAGCGTGCCGGACTTTGGCGTCGCGCCATCTCTGAGGTCCCGGGTTCGATCCCCGGTCGGGTCAATATGGGAAACGAACTTTTCTGTATTGTCTCGGGTCTGGGTGTTGTGGTACCGTCGTTGTTTCTGATTTCTCTAACACAAGTGCTTTAGCTACTTACCACAGAATCAGAGCAATGTATGTGATGTTGTCCAATATTTATTTATTTATATTTATATTTATAAATAAGAATTAACGACTCGTAGAGAAACGGATAGTAATTTTTGACACAAAACGTATCGTAAAATATTGGAACGTGGCAGTAGTATGTACCTGCAATCATATTCGTCATCATTTCGTCCCAAAACCTATATAAGTCAAATAGGGAACGTAAGAAGGTCTTGACCAACCTCTACTATATTCACTAAATACGTTATATAAAACAAAATCGCTTCCCGTCGTTTGTCCATATGTATTCAAGGATCTTTTAAATTACACAACGAATTGTGATGTTTTTTTTAAAGTTAGAGTATTCAATATCCATGCATTATACACATTATTGAAGAAAAACACTGATCATTTTCGAAGTTTCTAATTCAATTAGATTTTTTCACTTGCGAACTTTAAATTTGTAAGAGGATATAAAAAAACGGATTTCTTTTTATTTCTAATGAGATATAGTAAATAAATACATTTTATGCGTTAACAATGTTTGCATTTCCAGCGTATGTGCTAGCTCTACGATAAAGATTAAAATAATATCCTACAGTAAGTATAGTACCTACATTTTGAAACGATCCACAAAAATGGTTTAAATCTATCTCTTAGGGATAACCCACAACCACTAATTACGCCGCCACGTATTTTCCTTTACGTTTTACGAAAAAATAACATTTATTTATGAAGCCATTTTGGCAAGGCAGCATTAATCCTTATACAATTAAGTACCTTAAATATATAATGCATTTAATATATGGCTGTTTCCAGCATGCAATTTAAATAAATATTTTCGAATATAAGCATTACAGTTTAATCTGTAATGCTTATATTCGAAAATATTTATTATTATAAATACATACTGGACAACATCGCATACATTGCGCGATGAAGTAGTTTAACCACTTGTACTACAGAAATTAGAAACAACGACGGCACAACATAACCCAGACCCGAGACAGTATAGAAAAGTGCGTTTCTCATATTTACCCGACCGGGGATCGAACCCGGAACCTCAGAGATGATGCGAAGCCAAAGTCCGGCCCTGGGCCTCTGGGCCACGGAGGTCGTCAAAATTATGCACTTTATAAATATTATTTAAAATTATTCTTTGTGATTTTAATATTGCTATCGTATGAAGTCCTGGAAATTAGTTAGTAAAATATAAAACTCACTTTCGCATTCCCGTAAGGATAAGTCCTAACATCTACATGCGGACGTAAGGTTAGGGCGACTTTAACAAATTCCGGGTCAAAATTAATACAATCTGGACACAGTGATTCATAGAATAATTGAAGTTGCACCTAAAAGAAAAAAAACGTATAAAACAGGTGAAAAATGGGAAAAAAACTAAAAATAGCAAAAAAATATAATTTTGGACGATACCATCCAGCCCCTGATACTATAGTAAACAACAAACCATTAATAAAATACCTAAACATTAGTAAGGTTAGGGTTTAAGCATTATCCTGCAAAACTGAAAAACTGGTGTAATTAAGGTAGAAAATATACCACGGTATCACTTATGCTATGGACCATTTTTACTACGAGCATGTTGTTCAAGTAATGGGTCTCCCAAAGCAATTTTTTTCTTAAAGCCAATTGAATCTATTTATTAAAAAATGTATGAAAGCGCATGAAATCAGAACTACTGCACTACTAAGGTTTATTCACAAAAGACACATACATATCACAACCATATCGCTATCAGTTCCCGCTGCCATACAAATGTATCCAGTATCGTGTAACAGTACAATTATGACAATAATAATAAGACCCAGAAGGGTCTAAGTTTTTTTTAAATACCTTTTGTCCAAAATCTGCCGCAATTCTGTTATTTGGTGTGTAAGCACTAAAATATGATGGTCTTTTAAAATAATCTGTGAAAACAGATAAGTTTCAAATTAATAATGATCGCCGCTTGTAAGAAAATCTTTAAAATGTATGTATAACAAAAACATACCTTGGGGGTTAGCCAATCTTATGAAATAAACACTACATAATATGAAATAATAGTTAATAATACCATCAGAAAGCATTGTAAAGTTTAAAAATTGTGCTCTGAACGAACGCTCTCAATATCTTCTCTAATAATGACTATTGACTTTTGGTGGCTGACTATTAAAAAGGGCAAGTGTGAGTTTTCATTCACACACAACAAGGCTCAGGTCCCGGTTTCCTTTGAAAGTTTTATTTGCTTGTAATGACGCTACTATTAAAAATAGTCGAGTTACTGATCACAATTCCAGGTTCTGTAAATTATAAATCACTAATAAAAATATGACAAACAGCGTAGGGAAAGCGAACCGAACAGATCAATTACTTACTATCACATATTATCTCTTGTTTTGTCATAGAAACTAAAGTTTGGTAGCTACCAGTGATACTTGCTTGAATTCTTGACGTTGTAATCATTCGAATACATATAATTATAGGAAAAGATATTTAATGAATCCATTTAACACACATTAACATTTCAAACATAATCACTACATATTATAAAATAAAATTGCGTCCCTCTGTCTCTCCCTTTGACTACTAACTATGAGTATATAAAACCACGCAACGGATTTTGATTTTTTTAACAGACAGATTGATTCAAGCCCAAAAACTCATTCGTATCTAGATTGCACTAGTGCAAAGCCGAGGTATATCGGTAGATTGCTACCGATATATATACCTCAATAAATTTATTCAGTTTATTCAATTGGTATATTGATACATAAACGCAAAAGACAAACATCCAAGTAAGTCATTCATTCACTCAAAACAAGTGAATGGATATTAATGAAATTTTTAAAATATTTAGATAGCTGACATTAACAAATATTTTATTTTTATCATGCAAGAATGTAAACGAAATCGCAGTCAATGGCACAGATAGTTTTTAGAAGTAAATAATTTAGACCTTGATTTTTTACCACCTAAGATGTGTCAAAAATTCAAGAGGAGATGAAATAAAGTTGAATAAAATCTCGTAAAAGTAATGAGATACTTACATCAATATTGAATGTTCAAAATGACAGAAAAACACTCTTTAGTATTAGATTTCCTATAATAATTGTAAAAAAATCAATTAGCTTCGGCTGCTGCCGTTTACAAAATATTAACATAACAAGTAACCCGAATCAAATCTTTATTTTCTTTTTCTTTTCAGTGTGTGATATTTTTTGTGATGTGTCCATTTCTAAATGAATTATGAAATTCATATAAAGATTGATATGAAATTTTAACATGTTAAGATAGAACCAAATTAAAAAAAAAATAATTAAGATTTGATTAGTGGTTAAGTTTATTTTAATTATGTTTCCCGAGGAATTGATGTGCGTGATTGGTAAATCTCGCACTAGATAGGTACAGCGGGATTCTGAGGTCTTATAAAAAATCTAATTGTGAAATGGTTTAAACTTTATATTTCGGTCTAAAGCTAGAATTACGTATTTTAAACAATCACAAATCCAGTTTTGTAACAAACTTATCAATGCATTTTACGCTGTCGATTGCATGTAGGTACGCCTGCTGCCAACGACTTTCATAGTTTAACGATTTTACAATTTCGGGATATTTGTATAGCAGGGGTCAAGCCTTCAAGGTAAGGACGACAAGTCCAGTAATAGATTATTATCCTGTAGTTGTCGCTCTTATGCTAGGACCTCATTAACACTTAATATCAGGTGGGATGAGGTCAATCTTGAAGTGTAATATAAAAAAAAAATAACCAAGATATTTTTTTTTTTTTAATAAATCTACTGTATAAAAATAAGTCGGGTTTTCCTCCCTGACGCTATAACTCCAGAACGCACGAACCGATTTCCACGGTTTTGTATTCGTTGGAAAGGTCTCGGGCTCCGTGAGGTTTATAGCAAAGAAAATTCAGGGTATATTTCAACAGAAAAGCGGGAAAATCCTTTAAGGCGAAACGAAGTTCGCCGGGATCGCTAGTACCGTATAAATCTAACATAAATTATGTAAATTAGTACTGATTAATACGAACTTCATAATTCGTTTTCTTCTTAGAACTATGCACAAAAGTGAGAAAAATGATACAGCTCAAAATCCTGCGGGATTGCATGATCACGTTTTGTTGGATTACAATCCATAAATCCAAATGATTAACTTGATCAATTTTATTTTTAAAAATGGTCGAAAGGTTAACAAAAAACATTATCTCACACAATTAGTACCTAAGTAACATGGTCGTCGTACTGTGCGTATGTAATATACATGTAAATATTTGTAATAATGTCCAAGGAATTCGAGTCCCAATTCTGATTCAAACCGTGGATACCACTACGTTCATAGAACGTTTCATTCACATTAGCAATCTCATAAATTACTCAAAAAGGATGTAAAAATAACATGATTGGACACATTTTTTGTAGGATAGAATTTTCAGTTTGCTAGCAGGTAATCGCTTTTGCAATTAGTGTACGTTTACATTGGCTGGCGAGGCCGCTGCAAGAGTTCCAAACGATTCCCTCCCATTTTGTTTGACGAACGAGTGATGATGGTGCGCTGTTCGTTTGCATAACAGAAGCATCGTTTTTCTTTCATCCACATATTTGTGTCTATCAAAACATTTGTAAAGACCGGATCTTTAAAAATGAGCACCAATTTTGTGTAGACATGAATGCCAATGGAAATTATAACTTGTTTTTTTATCTTTCAACCAGACGTTTTGAAGAGATGCCTCATAAATCCAAAATGTATATGTTTTGTGTGTTCAAATACACCAAAATGATTTTCTTCCGATTTCGATAACCTAATAATAAGTAATTCCTTTCCTAAAATTGTCAAGCCGAATTGCTTTAAGGCGCGCAAACGTGGCATATACAAATAAGTTGAAGACAGAATCTGCTTGTATGTACCTACATAAGTATGTTATATATGTGGTTAAAGACTGCGGTGTCTCGTGATACGTCTGGAGGGCCGTAGTCTGCGCTTCACAATGGCTTTGTAGTTAGTGCCGGCTCTGTGTAACCTCGCCAGACTTACACTTTGTGTTGCTTTGTTATAAATTGAATTTAGCGCGATGTGTTAGAATATCATTTGTAAGCAGGTATTCGTAGATGTATGTGTGTCTGGGACGGTACTTATTCGACCCTGGGTTTCGAGAAGTTTTTTCCGTCAAGAAATTTGTTTTAATACCTACGTGTTTTATAGAGAACCTTAAATACTGAAATGTAAGTTATGTCTTTGTGTTTTCTATATTTAGTTAACTTAAATATTGTTTCACATTTTAGTCGTGGTAAATTTTATTTTTTTGACATACCTTTTCTCTTTCTTATTAAGTCATCGTGAAATGCTGAAGTCGACTTTATCAACAATAATTCTACTAGGTATGCTAAACGTTGCGATGGTTTAATAGTTTGAATAGGTAGGCTATGAGGTCGGGATCTTGGGTTCGATCCAGAGTAGGGCAAAGTATGTTTTGGATTTTACGAATATAGCTATTTCTGATCACTAACACACATTTAGCTAGGGTGATGATTAAGCCTGTACCTACCTACTTCCCTTTGCTACTATCTACCTTTGCCCTTCAGTGAGGCGTTAAATAAGCTGCGTCGCCTAGGGGTATCAAGTTTAGGCTCTCAGAGGTCGTAGGTTCCATTCCCGCAGGGCCAAAATATTTATAATTAAAACTTATAACACTTATTTCAATACAAAAGGTGCATTTAATGCCTGGTGCCATTCTCTACCAGTCAGCCTCAAAGATTTGTGTAAAATATCGTGGTAGGCATATGTCTTTGTGTGTTATTTTCAGTTTCTGATTGATCACCTAAATGTCTGAGCAGAAAACTGATCCATGCAAGAGCACGTAAATAGTAAGTCTCCTCTCCTCGATCATGTCGGTCTGCCTTCCCGTCGAATAATGAAGGCAAAGGAAGAGAAAAGGCACTTGCGTATTGCGTAAATGTTGGGTACTATGAACTAAGTCCTGCGTAATTGTTTGATCTCGACAAGATTGGGGCTACCTTCCGAAATCAGTCGAGATTATGAGCTACGGCTGAGGCTTCCTTATATTTAAATGCAAATCGATATAACGAGATCATTGGTCGCCTAAGCGAATTCCCATGCAAAGTAATAATATTCAAAGTATTCAGGGTTTTTTGTCCTTTAGTGGGATTTACACGGGTATTTATCAAGTAAAGAAGTTTTCTGGTACCTAGGCTCTTCGCAGGTAAACGAGCCTAAGAAACGCCCGGGGCTTCGCACCCTAATGAGGTTTACCCTCACCCCCGCTTCTTCAGCTCTGACCGTAAAACTCGATCTCGTAATCAGCACCACTAATGGCTGGTAATCTTCATTTGCGTCACCTTTTCAAATTGAACTTGGTCCTATGTAAATACCACCCAACATTAATTTAGCACAACTTACTTTCTTATTTTAATGCTGGCCATTTTATATATCTTAATGGCACATATAAAAAATTATGAGGTAGGTAGCCTGATGTCTGCGCAACTTTATTAGGATTACCCTAATTGGTAGTATTAGCCTATTAAAATCGTTCTGTAATGCAAATGCCTTTATCATTAAAATTTAATCGTGGTTTCAACAATGAGTACTGACTGGCCTGATTAACACGCTTGCCAATTGCGGGTTGATGATCACAATCCTGGTCTATCCAAGAAAAATCCATAACATACTTTGATCAACCTCACAAATTAAACCCAGACTAGGGTTGCCAACCGTACTATAATATATAGTATTGTACTATATTTCGGGTCTGCGTACTATATACTGTTGAAAAAATATATAGTACGTAAAAATACTATATTTTCAACACCGAAAAAACTAACAACCAAATAATAACCAAATAGTTTTTATAAAAATAAATAATTAACAAATATATATTTGTCTCTTTTTTGTTTTTCCCATAAAATACTATATTTTTTTTACACCTTATTTTGGAATATACTATATTTCGCTGATGAAATGTTGGCAACCCTAACCCAGACCCAGGACACTAAAACGGTAGCACGGTATGTAGGTGACAAATATATGTCACAATAGCTTATAATAAGCGATTTAATTCTGAGCATAGGTTACCACAGTTAAAAAAATATTTGATATCACAAGAAATTGTCGCAATAAAATACCGAACGGAAAAGCAGAGGCCTGGGATGCCATAAACTTTTCTCATCAGATCAGTTCAGGTTAAGACTTTGCCTTAGATTTGTCCTACTTAGTAAATAATGATCAACCTAAATATGATCGAACATTATAATTAGTAAGTAAACGTTGCAATGAAATGAGTCGTGAAAACATCTACATACACGTGGATTCACATACGTGGTCGATGTTAGTTTAATATTATGAATATTCCGGAACTTTACATATCCGTTCAAACCCTTTAACAAAATTCTACCCCATTTCTTTTCCTGGCACGACGAAGTACGTCAATTTGTCATGGTAGGGAACGCTTGGCGGCGCCTGATATTTTATTAGGTAGCGCTACTATGAATAATGGATTAAAAAGTACATTTTTTGACTACGGACATTTCTACTTATAAAGCCACCAGATGGAATCTTGCTTTGTAATGGAAAAATAAGGTGTTAAGAAACTCGACAGATGCAAATCCAAAATCCAATTCGAAACGTGATCTATCGATAGATTTTATCGGTCCAGCTTCCAAGTCTATCAGAATCGAACGTGCAACGACATTTCTGTAAATACATAGTTATAGTAGATAGCTCATGGCCACTTTCTACTGTCGATTCGTTCGTTTGCTTCCAAGAAATAAAACACGGGTGAACGTGAATTTTACTGTACTCGTATCTGTTTCTATTTCAAGAAATGGTACAGACTTCATAAAATGCAAAATACTTTCTTGTCTGTGAAGTTTTTTAATAATGCGAAGTTAGAAACTTTTATGAACAAAGAATATCACGAGTAGATACTTTTATAAACGTTGTAGGTAGGTACATGATCAATTGAATGAGCACAAAATTATAAGTAGACTAATTAAAAGTCGGGCCTTTTTGACTGACCTCCTTTTATTTTATTTTTTCTACTATTCGTCTTTCGAACTTTGTCATTGTAAAGGGGGGACTAATACTAATAATTAATGTCATTGCTTCGGTCAGAGGTCGGTTCTGAAATTATGATTACTTTTTATCATCAGTCGGATCGTTTATTCAAAGCACCAAAGTTCGTAGCCTTGCATTAAATGGACCGTCAAGTTCTGGATTCGTACATTTCACTTAGAAAGTTGGTTGATTTCCGTAAGCCACGCTCGGACGGTGGCTGCAATCCAACAAGCTCAACTTAATAAAAACTTTGCCGAGCTTCAAATCGCGAAGCATAGACCGGTGGCCGACTACCTCTGTGTTAATACTGCCAGTACACTTCGTTAACTACTTGCCTGGATACCAACTCATTGCAACAAAAATATAAATAAAAAAACCCCGCGTAACAAATACTTATATTATAGGAAAAATTAAAAAAAAGAAAAAAGCACTTATATATTACGTTTACATAAAATTCCAGTAAAATATAAACATTGGGTAAGACGTAACTTCCTCAGTAATTTGTAATCATTTCTAGAAAGAAAAAACAATATGTTTTGGTCTTTACTATGGTTGTAAAGACCAAAACATGTATGACTTGAAGCTAACATATGTATTTAGCATATTTGTTAAGGATCCCACCAGTTGCCATATAATCGCATTAGCCTAGAGATAGCATGCACATAAAAGAGCACAGTAGAATGAAAAAGTCGTTAAAAGAAAATTTTGAAAAATTCTGTCTATGCACATACATAATTCCGTTGCCTTTGTTTTGCAGGCAACAAATAAAATAAAATACATTTTCAAGATTGCAGTTGAAAGTAAAACGGGCAAAAGAGAGGCAGTATCGAGCTGAACAGTGAAAAGTCTGTCAGGCAGGTGGTCGGCGAGCCTCGTTTATTTATCTGCAGCGAGATGAAAAATTGAAGTGAATGTTACGCTGCCCAGTTCCGATGAATGCCCCACGTAAATGTGGAGTCGGATAACGAAGCCGGCCAGCGTTGTTTCTACGATTTTTAAACCGGAACAGATATTTAAAAATGGTTCTTCCGGGAATTGAAGACGGAAAAAGGGTTATCACAGTTATTATTTTATTCGTACCTTGAAGATGCCCTAGTACAACCATATTCACCTGTCAAAAAGTGTCCCAGGCTGTATTAGAAACTGTATATGAAGACAAGGTGGTCCCATTCGCCATTAAGCAAAATCCTATTAAGGTCGCTAAACAAATACCTAGGTATCAACATATTTCCAACTTGACATATTATTGTGTTAATTTTCCTGATATAGCAATATGAACTGTAAATAGAAAAAACATTTTTTTTTGTGTGTACATAATTACTGGTAATCTTAGAAACCTGTCTATTTATAAAAATCATAATTATTTATTATGATTCAGTTGCTGCGTAAAACCATTTGGTCGCTATTTCGTTTCGAGAAGTTTATTATGCTCAAATATTTCACCTCACTTTCTAAATATATTGCCGGCCCTGCATTTGGTCCAGAGAAAAATGTATAACGATCCCTAGCAACCTTATTGTCACAAGATATGCATTTAACATTCGATAAGTATAATTTAAAGGTTGATACCTTCCAGGTTCTACCTGGAATAACCATTGTGATGTTTTACAATGATAATATTTATTAAATTTCGAATTTGACGAAATTTCGATAGACAAAGAGACCGAAATTGTTTATGGTAAGGATATTGTTTTTTTTTATTTAATACTCAGGGACATGCTTAAATCTGCAAAGTAAAGCTTTCGCAGTAACAAATTACACAGAAGGTGTTTCTTATTATTTTCTATTTTGAGTCAATAATAAATTCGATTTGACGTAGGTATAATACACTGTTTATTG
Source organism: Glyphodes pyloalis (assembly GCA_037074685.1). Lineage (NCBI taxonomy): Eukaryota > Metazoa > Arthropoda > Insecta > Lepidoptera > Crambidae > Glyphodes > Glyphodes pyloalis. The sequence continues at coordinate 8,285,448 of JAYKKO010000004.1, forward strand.
TATCGTTGTGCATATCGACAAGGTTAAGGTAAAGATTCTCGACTATCAAGTAGGTTATAAATTCTCTAAGTAATCATCGCCGAACAAGCAGCGTTCGTGCTTCAGTTAAACCGAAATAGAATTAAAAAACAATATTTTGATGGTTAAATCAATATCTATAAAGCAAAGCTAGAAAGAAACCATTGTTACTCAATAAAAGCTATACCGCAGTTTGATCTTCGTTATTTGTTGTATTTTTCATAGTGATAAATATAAAGTATACCTAAGTATATGGAAGCAAAGCATCCGACTGTTCCGAGTAACCATCGCCTTTTTGGTAAATAAAATATTGTCTTACCTAAGTATATGGAAGCAAAGCATCCGACTGTTCCGAGTAACCATCGCCTTTTTGGTAAATAAAATATTGTCTTACCTAAGTATATGGAAGCAAAGCATCCGACTATTCCGAGTAACCATCGCCTTTTTGGTAAATAAAATATTGTCTTACCTAAGTATATGGAAGCAAAGCATCCGACTGTTCCGAGTAACCATCGCCTTTTTGGTAAATAAAATATTGTCTTACCTAAGTATATGGAAGCAAAGCATCCGACTGTTCCGAGTAACCATCGCCTTTTTGGTAAATAAAATATTGTCTTACCTAAGTATATGGAAGCAAAGCATCCGACTGTTCCGAGTAACCATCGCCTTTTTGGTAAATAAAATATTGTCTTACCTAAGTATATGGAAGCAAAGCATCCGACTGTTCCGAGTAACCATCGCCTTTTTGGTAAATAAAATATTGTCTTACCTAAGTATATGGAAGCAAAGCATCCGACTGTTCCGAGTAACCATCGCCTTTTTGGTAAATAAAATATTGTCTTACCTAAGTATATGGAAGCAAAGCATCCGACTGTTCCGAGTAACCATCGCCTTTTTGGTAAATAAAATATTGTCTTGCCTAAGTATATGGAAGCAAAGCATCCGACTGTTCCGAGTAACCATCGCCTTTTTGGTAAATAAAATATTGTCTTACCTAAGTATATGGAAGCAAAGCATCCGACTGTTCCGAGTAACCATCGCCTTTTTGGTAAATAAAATATTGTCTTATCACTCCTCGGAGTTACGGGCGATTTACTTGTAAGTAATTGACAGAAATTAAACACATTTGAATTTTGATTTGGTTTTGTTACAGTGACTCTCCTACTTTATAAAATATCCTTTCCTTGATGCTTTTTGTCCTAGCACAGGGCCTTGTGCTTCTATATGTATAGACGTTTTAAAATAGTAGGTACATTATAGTGCCATTTTCCTTAACCTTTTAATGGTAGATCACTAATAAACCTTAAATTATATTCCACATCTATTCCACACATACTAGGTACTAGACGAAGATACATTAAAATTTAACCCTCGTGCGGAAATACGTCTCACAAAGGACGGTTTTTTGGATAAATTTGTCTTACCTCTTTTATAACAATGTACCTACTTAGTCCTCATTACGTACATAGGTAGTATGTTTATACATAATTTCATCGTTACTTAACGGGCGAAACTATGCAGGTAAATAACTAAGTTGATGATTAATAAGGTCGTTAGAGGTAAAGTGTGTATTTTTGTTGTATAATGCTCGTTCCTTGTTGCAGGTGGGGGTTCACACGACAAGCATTAAGGCCGTCGAGGGGTTTCCCTAACCGTATTAAATATTAATTTGATGTCGGACTGCGTAGGTATCGATGCATTTTCCAAGCGCTCCATTTGTGGGGTTTTCACGGTTGTACTCGTAACGCGTAGACACCAAGGAGCCTAGCCGAAGCAGTGAACGAACTTACATATCATTTCAAAGAGTTACAAAAATTGATGGGTTGTACATTTCCAAATCAAGTCAGTTTACGTGAGTTTTCCAAGTCCGGCAATAATAGAGTATAATTGAATAAAATGGAATTAAATCGCTCAGATTTATTTGTCCATCTATTATGTTAAACAATCTACGTAACTTGATGTACCTCCCTCTGAGAATAGTTAAAACCTCATCATTTTCATAACAAATAGCTACCGTCTACAGAATTTAGTAATAAGAATTATTACTCGCGAGTATGCTTTCTCATAAGAAGGAGCTCATTTTGATTAAATATTTTTTTAGGTTTTTTTATTTATTTTACACTTCAAGATTGATCTCATCCCTTCTGATGTTAAGTGGTAATGAGGTCCTAGCTTAAGGATGACAAGCACAAGATAATAAATCATAAATAGGTGTCAAAATTCCAAAAATAACTTTCAGGGACCTAGCCAAGTTGTAATTATTAAACTTTGTTATCGTTTTGACAAGTTTTAAAAATTCATTGACTTCACACTTAGGAAATAACGTTAACTTGAAAAAAGATATCAAAGTTCAACAACTGCAAATTGTCACTTGGCTAGGCAAGTGCAACCATGTACTGATCTCTCACAATGCAATCTAAACCACACTCGTCCGATTCAAACAATACGTCCAGCGTTCGCGGAAACGAAATCTGCTAACACAGTTTCGATCGGCCCCGTTCCGTCATCCCGGAATATCTGCGTCAGGTCAAACACGTTCCCGCGGGCTTTGTTCAACCCGTTACAATCCCACTACGGCTATGATCCTTAACGTGAGCAACCGTTCCCATTTTCAGATATGAAAGTTCTGCCGCAAGTACCAGAGTACCCTCCGTTCCATTTTATTCGATTATCTAGGCACACTGTGTCAATGTTTCTTTGTTTGAACGGCACTCAAATGATTCTGTACAAACGCATACCTTTTTAAAATTGACAAGACCGTACACTACTTTATTTAAATCTTTCTTTAGGGTTTAGCCAGCGTTTAGTTACAACATCTAGGAAAACATATCAAAATCCTCCATAATATCAGTGTTTCTCTACTAAATTATGCATGTTCTATACATCTAAACCTTATACTTAAATTACGTTTTTTATTAATGAAAGAAGTAAAACCACATGAATATCCGTTGCTTTAAAGATTTAAGCTTGTATATGAACAGACATACAGCAGGAAGCGACTTTGTTTTTTACTATGTAGAGATATTGTATGTGTGTTTGGTGAACCATACGATATTCTCTCCTCTATGATTACCAATTGGCAAATTCAATAAATGAAAGTGGCATGTTTCGTGCTATGGAAAATATGTTTCTTCTTTATGTTAAACGCATTTCTAATTAAGCGCTAATTAAGAAAAGTAATAATCCGAATGAATATTGAATCAACTGTTTGGTGTGATATGGGCCTACCTACCCCTAATGTGTGGTTTGACGTAGATACAATAAATCAATCGATAATTTATTTGCAATAATACAATTTGACAATTACATTCGGTCTAAAAATTAATATAGTAAGTAGGTTCTTTGTAATCTGCCTGCAAGCAGAGGTGCAAATATTTGTCATGTCACACTCGTACTTGTCCACTTCAAGCAATACATTCGCGAAAACGAAATGCTAACAGTTTCGATCGACCCCGTTCCATCATCCCGGAATATCTCCGTCAGGTCAAACACGTTCCCGCGGGCTTTGTTCTACCCATTTCATCCCCGTATGTCTATGATCCATAAAGTACGCACACAACCATTTTCATTTTCAGACTAGCTGTGCAGCTGAGTGTATAATTAATATTTATGAATAGTTAATGAACTTAATACTTCTGAATACAAAAAAAATAGGCTAAGTTAGTTCGTATTACGTTAGCTGTGTGCCAGTAAAGTGTTGTTATAATCAGACCAGCCGTTTCAAAGATTATCTGGAATAGATAAATAAATTGTTGACCTACCTATTTATAATATTATCAAAAAATGTTCTTTTAATACTACAAACTGACACTACAATTGCATTTGTTTGCATAGATATAAGCACTTATATGAAGCATCGGCTATAAAATAAAAAAAATAAAAATTATTTATTTCGAGCAGCGAGTGGCTCATATAAAGGGGTTAGTATTACAAAGATCTTAAATGCTATGTTAGTATAAAATAAAGTTGAGAGTGGACACAATATGAGAGTGAACAAAATTTATTTGATCACTCTCTCTACCAAACACCGCCAGATAGGTGATGTGTATCTGTCAGTCACCGTCTTCAGAAGGCTGTTCTGACTGCCACGCAACCTACCAATCAGAGATATCGTTTTTTTGCGCATCACTGCATGGAAACCATCAGTATGGCGCACAGCAAACATCTCCGATGCACTGCAATAACGTCGCAATCCCAACAGCATTCTGAAGATGTTATTGTATTGGACGCGCAGCACGTCCAGCGACCTTTAGGCATACGAGACCCATAGGTTTCCCGTGAAGAAGCTCTGACAGAAAGCTTTAAAGAGCGTAATTTTCACTTGGTCTGAACAACGGGAAAATCTGCGAGCCAACATATTACCGCGGATCGCCAGAGCCCTGCGCTCCCTTTCAATATCTACATCGTCCTTAAGACTGTCGGTAAGAACGTGTCCTAGATATTTAAATTTGTGTACCCGATTAATGCTCATGCCATTGAGGATGATGTGATCAGGGTAGTCTGGACATTTACCGACCGCCTTAAAGACCATGTACTCACTCTTCTTTACATTGTATACAATACAAGGCCGCATACCTTTCACAGACTCGCAACATTCTTATAAGTGCGCTCGCAGTCGGACTGAGCAGCACCATATCGTCAGCGTAACTAATGTTATTAATGCTGACACTGTCAACACTACACCCGATCGGTAAGCTGCTCAGCTCAACTATGAGGTCATTTATGAACAAGTTGAAGAGCCGCGGAAATGTGGCACCCCCTTGTCTCACACCACACTCCAACCTATATTCATCTGAAAAGGCGTGGTCCCATTTGATTACATTTGTCTGGTTGGCGTACCAAAACTGGAAAATATCCACTATGTCACCCGGTATATTTGTGTCTCTCATCTTCCTCCACAGCAAATTGTACAACACAAAGTCAAAGGCCTTGGAGAGGTCAAGAAAACAGGCATACACCGGCGTGTTTCTTGTCGTATAGTATTGGACGGTATGCTTGAGGCTTACTATGGCGCTTTCTGTCGATAGTCCGGTCCTGAAACCGAACTGAGTATCATGAAGATCAAGACTATTATGTATAGAAGTATCAAGCATACCGTCTATTATCTTGGCCGCTGTAGTTGCCAGGGAGATAGGCCGGTAATTGCCCCTAACCGAGATGTCACCTGTCTTGTTCTTCACTATGGGTACAACTGTGGTTTTCATAAGGTCGTGTGGCAGATAAGAGTGACTAACGCACATAGTGAAAAACATAGACAGGACCCTCGGCAGGTGCACCCCGGCATATCTGAAGTGCTCAATGCTGAGACCATCATGACCCGGAGATTTGCCACCGCCCATTCCCGCCACTATTGATCTTATTTGAGCGGCACCGAAGAAAGTAGGCGATGACTCCTCCCCCACAGACCTGTCTCAGCATTGCTACTTGCAGCAAATAGGCCCAGTGGAGACCTTTCATTAAAATGGTCACGAAACATGTTGGCAATATCAACACCCTCCGTTTTGCCGTCAACGCTGGTTACTTTCCAGAACTTTTTGAAATTTTTTGATGATCTGTGTTTCGCCAGGATGTCCATCTTTATTTGGTCTTGATCGTTTTAGCACCATCTTAGCCGACTTTTAAATAATTTGCGCGATTCGTGCATCTGCTTATAAATGTAACCCGTGGATGGCCTGTCGTTAAGAACCACATTTTGAATCTAAGCCTGGCCTCCCGATGAGCATTGAGCACGTGATCATTCCAACCACAAAGATTTTTGGTCCCACTGGGCCCACTACCACCCTTCATTTTGGTTTTAGTGGCTGCGGTACATAGATAAGTACCCTATCGTCTTTGTTCGATTACATTGCCTGTGTTTTCTTGCATCTGAAAAGTGAGCTTATCTGCTTTTGATTTTCAATAGAATTAGGTACATTGTTGAATGTGTATGTTTGAATCCAACTAATATTATAAACGTGTTGTATGTATGGATGCTTGTTAATCGTTCACGCAATAAACAATGTACAGATTTAGAAATAATTTGGCAGCTAGACAGATGAGCTACTCGTACTAAAACAAGATATTGACGGTGATGTGCCAGTACCTCCTAACTTTTTTTTTTAGAAATTGACTTTTTATTGCGTGGAAATAAAGGACGTTTTCCGCGTACATGCGCGGAAAACTAACGCGTACGTACGCGAAATGTAATCACATATTTATATTTATAACTACAAATTAAGTAAAAGAAATGTGGAAATAGTTTTTAACATAATTATCGCAAATAAGCAAATAATTTATGGCAATTTCTAAAACGTTTTTTTTAGCTTCTTGTAAAATTTTGTCCATGTTAGTAAGGAGATAAAGATATAATTGTTGTTCCCGGAACGGCTATTAATTTTTCAATGATAGGTAATATTAAGAACTATGGATGACACTCCTAATACAACAAATTTAATAAAAATGTACTTCTCATCTATTAATTTATATTAAATGTAACGATATGTAGGTACCATTAACGGCAAATACGATGTATGTTAGTTTAAACGAAAAAAAGTTTTTCCTACACAGCCAAGCATACGTTAAAAAGATTATTGTCCGAAAGATGCAGTAAATAGTAATGATGTTTCTTTAAAAACATATTCTGTACTTACTGATTAAATAAAGTTTACACATTTACCTTATTTTCAAATAGTAATTTAGGCTGTGTAGGTAGCTGTTTGTGGCTGTCGCATTATTTTTTGTGCTAAAGAACTAAAATACTAGATTAAGAATTTATTCAGATTGCAGGCTACACCAGTCTAGGAAATGACTTTTCTCACAAAGCCCGTGCAAATTATTACAAAAACTGCCACCTAGGTCGTCTGCACGATAATCTCAACATAAAAATAGAAGAAACGAAACGCAAATTGCGCTTCTGCCGCCTGCTCTAATGAGATTAATTTTCAATTAGGGCGCTGGCCGATCGCAGGCGCTCTAATGACATGATTTACATCTAGCCTTATTTACGCGCCCCCCTAATGAATAGGAACTGGCAAACAAGAAATGTACGAGTTACTTCCAATTGATTATATTGCACTCTCAGGTTGTTTGAGTGATTTTTATTAAATTTAACGGTTTTAAACAATTTATGTGATCACTTGATTCAGCCACCGACTTCACGCGCTTGAATTCTGTTTAGTGGTTTCCCAAAAATTTTTTATCAAGCTATGTATAGCAAAATTAGGACTAGATAAACGCAGCATGCAGCTTAGTTAGATTTGTGAGCACACACGCATCAATAGTTAATATTCAAGCTAGGTTGATTGAGTAAACAAAAATAATCAACAGAAATCAAATCTGATGTGTTTCAGATATAGATTATAAAGTCCATTTATATCAGAATAACTGGAATCCAAACTCAAACAAAAACTGCACGTCTAACTTCATTTACTGGCAGATTGGAAACATTTCAGATCGTTTTGTTAGTAGAGCGCTCTCATACTCCCGTGCAAACGGATTTTATTCGTAAAATCTAGTATACTACCTATAAGTGGCAAAGTATTATCAGCGTCCATATTCAATTCACATTTTATTAAATATACATTTTACACGAGTAAAGACTCGGGTTTGTATCGCCAAGGCTGAATATGTGTAGTGAGTGAAACAAAAACAACATTCATAGCAATTGTATCATGTGATTCAAAACCAAAATCTTTAGAGGTTTATTCAATAACTAAACGATAAGTATCTTTATCTGGGCATGGTAGCGTTGCTTCTAAGACAAGGCAACGCAACGCAAAGAAAGCTGAGTTTCATCGTATTTCTGTACCCTTATTTATTTGGTCTAAAGAATTGACGCGTCGCGCCTTCTTGAAGTTCCGGGTTCGATTCCCGGTCGGGTCAATATGGAGAACTTTTCTACACTGTCTCGGGTCTGGGTGTTGTAGTGCCACGGTTGTTTGTGATTGCTGTAACACAAGCGCTTTGAGCTACTTACCACAGAATGACAGCAATGTAGTGTTATTGTCCCAATTTCTTCAAAAAACTTGCCCTATGCACGAAGCTATATATGAAAAAAATTACGTATTTGCTATTTAATTTACGACGTTGATTTCAAATTCCAAGATATACAGAATCGTGTAACTGCAAGTTAATACAAACTCGGTCCCATTCAAACAGTTTGACGCATAAAACAAAAACTGGCTGGTATTATGAGGTGCGAAAGCTACAGAATGCCATAAATTCTGCGTCAATCGCTTCACCCTACCGGTAAACTGATTTGCATAGAAATTCCTTGTCGTCAGTATTCAGACGTCACTGATTTAATTTTGGGTTTTGTTATCTTATATATCGTACTTTGGATTGTTTGAAAAATGTATTTTATAAATGTATATTAATATTTGATCTACTAGTCTCATTTGAATCCAGGTTTTTGGATGTCAAAGTTTAACCCCATACAAAATAAAATCAGTTGAAAACGAATTTGGTACATTAATGATTCCTGATTTTATAATTTATCATAATTTTATCATAGATGATCATATAACCCATAGATTAAGCATTAATAAAAGCAGACCCGAAAATAAGTTGTTTTAGGTGGCTTCAGTAAGTTTCATCAAATCTTCCTTTGTAGGTACTACCTGCAAAAAGTTGTTGATGATGAGCTTTTGTCATTAAGAGTGATTGCAAGATACAGACACTGCTGTGCTGTGTAACTAAACGAGAAGAAATATCAGCAACAATCCACGAATTCGTTTATCACATCACGTCGTGAGCATTAGTTGCATATTTTTATCAAATCTGTGTAGTCACTCTTAACATATTCTTGCTCATGTCAGAATGCTTATGATATATCCCATGAAATATGTATTAGTTTATTTATTCTGCGCGAGGGATCAAATACATTTTTCCATCAATTTACTGCCTCGTAGAAGATATGACGGCAATATTTCTACGCTATCTCCGAAGGGCGCACAGATTGCACTATAACAGCGGTTTTTATTAAGCAAACATACAACATAGTACGCTTGCCGAATGGAACTATTTTTCCATTTGCATAAATACGTCTGGTATTAACATCTCCGTTGAACCCACTGCGTATTTGCATTGCCCACTATTTTTGCGAGTCGTTACATAAAAATTCAGTTTATTCTCGAATCTAATATGCAGCAGTAATAAAATCACTGAAACGTTCATTCCGCATTTATTTATGGTTATTTATGAAGACTTTATGTAAATAACTGTCTCGTTTCATGTGAACGGATAAAATGAGTAAATATGAAATGCAATTACTTTAGCCTGCTAATATTGAATGGTTAGAAAACCCATGTTTACCCTTTTTTTCGGCATAAACAATTGATAAAAAGTACGTTCCGATAGGATTATAATCTGACGGATGCAGAAATAAACTTTTTAAATTAGATCTTGTTTGCTCCTAAATATTCATAATAATGAATACGAAAAGCAATTTAGAGTTCAAAATTCATTTGTTTCAGTACCTATTCAGGTTTTAAATAGGAAAGCAACGTATGAAACCGTTACGACTATTTTCAGTCAGGATATTGTTTAGCTTTCCGCCACCCCGATGTCTGGCATCGGTCAGTCGCTTTTAGATTTTACTTTTTAAATGCCAGAGCGTCGTTGGCTACAGCCAGCGTAGATATTGTCGGGAGCACTTGAATTTTTCATGAGTTATCAAAGGCCCCAGGCTAGCGGCACCTCGCTCAGCGTCCCAGTCGTCTCGACGAGCGAAAAAAAAATGGTCTCTGTTTTATGACTATTCCGCCAAATAAGGAGGGGTGTGCGCGCGTACGCGGGAAATGTTTACGTGTAGATTGTCGACTATTTATACGAATGTATGGTAAACTGGCGAGGTCAATGAACTGCGTTCCTCATACCCGTCATAGCTGACAGTAATATAACAACTCTGATCGGAGGGTTGGATTTTTTTGGTTAATTGGGTGTAATTTAGACTTTGAATAATTTGGTGATTGGTCAAGTTTTAATTGTGTAGCCTGTAAGTACCGTTTCTAAAAGTTTTGAAATAAAAAAGTTTGCCGATAACGAGTGGGGCCAGGCCAGAAAGACATCACCGAATCCTAGCAACCCGCTGTCCGTTTCTATAGTCTAATTTTATGTGTGTAAATGCATGAGGTATTCGTGAGATTAAAATTATTATATTTCTTCTTAATCCGATGTAATAACCACCAGTGTCTTTACCTTTATCTCGAAAGACTACACTAGACACAAAATATACATAATATTTACACCTAAACGTGAAATGCAATTTCCAAAATAATAATTTACGGTTCAAATCCACTCCCCAATTAGTAAAAAATATCATAAAGCTATAATGTCTTAAGGGAGTTTCCAAGCTTTAATATTAAACACTAACACAATATTCCATCCACCTCGAGCCCTAAATATTATGAAAAAATACGGGTGTTGTTATAAGCCCCACGTCTCCTAGGATTCAATTTCCCTCACGTAGCACAAAACATACATTTTCCTAATTTGCCCACATCACTTCTCTGCTGGAAGGATATTGAAATTACCATGTGGGAATGAGGTATTACCACGTGGGAACAGGGAATTTGCAATCTTGAGTAAATATGACATGTTTGGCTTAAGGTTTATTTCATTTCGGGTTTTGAATGTTGAATATGATAAGTCAAACAGAAATTTAAACTGAATGAAGTAAACAAATAATTAATAGGAAATAGAGATAGTAATAGTGAAATAGAGTAGGTACTTAAATTGGCACTCTTCGTAGCGAATCTTCAAGAAAAAAACGATTTATTGTGCCTATTTCAATTTTATCATTTTATAAATGACACTATTTAAGACCACATCAGTTCTGAAAGAATTTCCGAAAAAAGTGCACAATATAAAAAAATATTACTTTTAATATGCACTGTCGCCAAGTTTCAATTATAACTACATTCTTGCAACTAAGAAAACCAACACTTTGTTGTCTACCAACGCATTTAAAGTCGGCATCAAACAATCAAAGAAAACGGTGGGGAATAAGATAATTATGGTTGTATTTAAAATTTATTATGCTGTACTTGTCACCCTTAAGCTAGGACCTCATTACCAGGGGTGCTGGTCAAGAAACCTCCTCGTGGTGCACCCTGGGCAACGTCGGTATGCGGAGTCCTCATGCCTTTTTTGCTGAGGACTCCGTCGACCGGCGGCTGATATCTTGGACACAGATCGTCCTCATTACGATTCTCGATTAGAGAATTGCATAAGAGGACGTGCAGGATATTCTCCTACATTGGTGGAGCTATTTTCAGCCACTTGTAGTAGCGGCTCTTTGAACTGTGGCGTGGCAGAGAAGCCTCACGGCGCGACGTGTGCGGCTGGCTGCGTAATAGTAGTTAGACGTACAGACTTTAGTCATCGTCGGGCAACCTGTTCTGATCAGGTGCTGGTGTCATGTCTATCGGCCTGATCAGGGTAGGGGTCTTGCCTTAATTGGCCGGACCAAGAGGAGAAAACCTCAATAAAAAACCCCCAATTTCGACGTTGTGAGTGCTCGAGGCGTTGGAGCCATCTCTCTCTAGAGGGATGGTGACCGGATGGGTGAAAGCCGGTCGTGGTCGGTGGCATCGGCCTACCTGCACGGGACCGCCCGCCCCCGTTGTAGTATGAGGGTAGCCAGGTGGTAACCGGCTCTGCCCCTGGTAGTCTATTTTAATTCCGTGAACACGTGGGAACAAAAATGAAATCTCAACCTAAAAAAAACCCTAAAAACCAAGAAGATGTTGTTAAGTTGGACGCAATTGCATCTTCGAATGTTATCAATGTCGGCGGTGATACTGCATCATCGTCGTTGTCAGGAGTTGCCGCTGTTTGTGCAAGTACGTCGCAGTTGGAGGGACAAGGGAGTATCAGTCGCGCGTCATCTGCAACATCCCTGGCATCGGATAAAAGTGGGGGCCTGTTTTACAGGCCAGTTGGAGAATCCGACCAAGGGTCAGATACACTAACAAATGACTCAGAGATGAGCTACGTTTCAGAGCGAAGTATCTTTTTGCGAGCGCGCAAGCGTCTTGTGTCGGAGGTAGACAAAGGATCATCTTCAGACGCGTCCGAATCAAAAAGTCGAACAAAGGGGAAGCCTAAAAGGGGAAGGGGCCGTCCTTCGGCAACTAGCGTAGATGTTGGTCTTGCAGAAGCACAACGAGCTCTTAACGATGAAAAAAAGGCTGCTTTACTGCAAGAACTGGAGGAGCGTGCTGCTGCTAAAGAAAGAAGGACCCAGCAGGCCAGAAATAGGGCTGGCTACGGGGTTGCCCTCACTTCTAGCCTTGAGGGCAAATCTGTCTCTGAGCTGCAACAAATAGCTGGAAATAATGAAGTGGAGGTCCTTTCAATGGTCTCTAAGTCTTCGAATCTAAAGGGGACTATACAAAAGGGGATCAGAGAGGGGATTCAGACGCTTAAAGCAGTCTGTGTCGAAGCGCTCAAACGCTCTTCGAATGAAGAGACAGTCAGGCTGCAGGTAACGGTGGACCGCTTGCAGTCTGAATTAAAGAGTTACCACAAAAAAGTGGGTGAACTAGAGGCGGCAGTGGCTAGGTTGACAGCGACTGGTCGTAAATCTCCACCCCTAGCCTTGGCTTCAATTCCTGCGGGAACGGTAATTGAGCCCACTCCAGTTTCTACACCGGAACGGTCTAACCTAGACATGATGACCTTGGAGGCCACAATCCGTAAGGTCATGCTGGAAGAGCGGGCTGTCTTCAACGCCCGACTGAATGCCCGATTTGAGGGCATTCAAGACCGGCTTCTCCCTGAGAAGCAGCTGCGTCCTCCGCTCGCTACGGCCCATGGGCAATCAGTAGTGGTTTCAGAGCGCCTTGATGAGCCTTTCAAGGTTCCTCTTCCTCCAAAGAAAAGACCTAAAGGAAAGGTATTGTCCGAGAAGACCGCATCCGTCCCGACGTCTGGGTCTTTGGAACCTCAGGAATCCGTTATTCCACATGATCAGGTTTGGGACGCAATGTTACCATCTACCACTCCTGTTAACGAGAGTTGGACATCAGTGGTTAAGAAAGGAAAAGGTAAGGGCAAGAGGTCGTCTGTAGTCTCTCCTCCCACGCCGTCACTCGTAGCTCCTGGCCCATCATCATCTTCAGCTAGCAAGAAGAAGACGCCCGAATCAGCCATGCGGGTTAGCTCGAAGTCTTCAAGCAAGATCTCGGTGCCGAAGAAAAATAAAATGGTCCCTTCTAAAACCGCTGCAGTGGTAGTAACCCTCACAGCGGAAGCAGAGGGTAGAGGAGAATCTTACGAGTCTGTGTTGAAGAAGGCTCGTGCTTCAATAGATTTTGAAGCCTTGGAGGTTAAATCATTTCGCCTTAGGGTAACTCAGACTGGAGCTCGCAAATTTGAGCTCCGAGGATCAGATGGAGCGGTCAAAGCGGATATTCTAGCGAGTAAATTACGAGATGTAATTGGAGAAGATGTCGCCAAAGTAGCTCGCCCTATCAAATGTGTTGGACTAGTGATATCAGACTTGGATGATTCTGTATCTAAGCCTGAGATCGTTGAAAAGATCGCCTTAGTTGGTGGATGTTCCGTAGATCAAATTCGCGCAGGCGAAATCCGACCGGACCGTAATGGCTTGGGGACAATTTGCCTCCAATGCCCTATTACCGCGGCCAAAATTCTAGTTGAGTCCGGGCGACGTCTTCTTATCGGATTTAGCTCGTCGAGTGTACGCACATTGGAGAAACGGCCCCTTCGGTGCTACCGCTGCTTTGGCATTGGACACACTTACTCCCTCTGCCCATCTTCGGTGGAACGGGTAGACCTGTGTTTTCGTTGCGGAAAATTAGGCCATAAAGCCGCTTCTTGTGGTGAAAAAACCCCGCACTGTTCTGTGTGCGCGGCTAGCGGACAACCTGCTGGGCATATCATGTGTGGGAGGAAATGTAATCCCCCTCCTAAGAAAGCAAAAGCCAAATCCACGTTTCAGCTGGCCTCACAATCTTCAGGTCTTCCTGAAGACCCGATGGAGACTCAGGAATCGCTCTTAAATAGTAATGGTACATAAGGTTCTTCAAGGAAATCTAAATCATTGCCGCGCGGCTCAGGACTTACTAAACCAGACCGTGATGCAGTGGCAGGTTGATGTTGCGGTATTGGCAGAGCCTTATTACGTCCCAAACAACTGGATTGGTGACCAAAATGGCCTAGTAGCCATCTTTGCACGGCCCTCCACAAACTCCCCCTCACTCACACTCGTTGAGAGAGGACCAGGGTATGTGGCCACTAAATGGGGAGAATTTGCCTTCTTAGGCGTATACTTTTCACCTACTCGCCCTCTTCAGGATTTTGAAGACTTTTTGGATGTCTTAGGAGCCGTCATCAGACGTTTAGAGTCGACTCCAAACCTTTCCGGTATCTTTGTGGCCGGTGACTTCAATGCTAAGTCTATGGCCTGGGGCAACCGGGCCACTTCTTGTAATCTTCGCGGTCAGTCCGTGGAGTTATGGGCAGCAGCCTCAGGTTTGTCGCTCCTTAATAGAGGCACAATTCATACTTGTGTACGTCAGCAAGGGGGATCTGTGGTAGACATTTCATTTGCTTCTCCTGCCTTAGCTGCACGTGTGGACAACTGGAAGGTTGAGTGGTCAGAAACCCTTTCAGATCATAGATATGTTTCCTGGGAGATCCGCTCTCGTAACACTTCAAACTCCAGTGCAGCACCCACGAGCAGTTCTCATTTTCCCCGGTGGGCCTTAAGCCGTTTGGATCGGGCGGTGGCAAGGGAGGCTGCCTTTGTGCAGGACTGGCTCTCACTTCCCCTCACTAGTCCAGACGTAGATGCTTCCGCTTCCTACCTCAGAGACTCTCTTACAGAAGTGTGCAATGCTTCGATGCCGCGGTCACGTCGACCTCCTCCCCGTCGAGCCGTGTTTTGGTGGACGGAAGAGATTGCTGACCTTCGGGCCGCTTGTATTGCGGCTCGTAGAGCCTATACAAGAAGTCGGCGTCGACGTCAGAGAGACCCTGAAAATGAGGCACGTTTGTACTCGTCTTACTTAGATGCTAAACGGGCTCTTAAGACTGAAATTGTGTCGGCAAAAGACCGCGCCAGAGGGGAAATGCTTGAGGGCTTAAACCAAGACCCTTGGGGGAGGCCGTACAGGGCCGCTCGTAACCAGCTGTGCCCCATTGGGACGCCGCTCACTGAGTCCCTTGAGCCAACTCTCTTGGAGGCGGTGGTCCAAGGTCTCTTCCCTGTTGCGAACGATTTTTCTCCGCCAGTTATGAATCCTCCGGCTGGGGAAATAATGGTATATGATGGAGTTCCTCCAATCACTGAAGAAGAACTGGGGCTGGCGGCACTTTGCTTTCGGTCCAAAAAGACAGCTCCGGGCCCTGATGGAATACCAGCAAAAATCATAGCTTTGGCCGTTAGCCAAATGGGGACGAGGATCGGGGGACTTTTTAATACCTGTGTGGCGATGCCGCGCCGTGCCGGAGAGAGCAATGACACCGCGCAACGTAACGGTGCCTACAGCTGCGCGAGGGCCGCCATTTTGTGACGAACGGACGCCCGCCGCAGGCAGTCCATCGCGCGCGTCCCAGCGAATCACCCGTGTCGCTTGCTCCGCGGATCTGTACCTAAACTCTTACCTTTTCACTTGCTTTCTTTGTACGTGCCTTCCGTGTGTACCCAAAAACTATGTAATCTATAATCTGCTTACTCTTCCAATACATCTTTGCATTGAATCAATACCGCCTTCGTTATTTCAATTCCTAAACGTAAATAATCTTGCACGCATTGCTACCACACACGCTAGGTATAACAAAACCTACATTGGTGACCCCGACGAAGGAAAAAATGACGGAGGATATGGCAAAATCGATTGCTGCGATGCCAGGAGAAACATTCCGTGTTGGAGTGAGAGTACCGCCGTTTAACCCAGACGATCCAACATTGTGGTTTGCACAGATCGAAGGTCAGTTTTTACTTTCAAATATTACTGTGGATGATACCAAATTCTACTACGTGCTGGCACAATTAGAACATCAATATGCTGCGGAAATACGTGATATAATTGTTTCACCACCAGATGTGGGTAAATATGAAAAATTGAAGACGGAATTAGTAAAACGGTTATCGGCGTCACAAGAACGAAAAATTAAACAATTGTTGATGCATGAGGAGTTGGGCGACAGAAAACCGTCGCAATTTTTGCGTCATTTAAGATCTTTGGCCGGACCAACTGTACCCGAAGATTTTCTCAGAACCATTTGGTCAAGCAGACATCCCACTAATTTGCAAACGATAGTTGCTTCGCAGATAGGTACTGCACTGGACTCCGTGGCAGAGCTAGCTGACCGCATTCACGAGATTGTGCCGCATACAAGCCAGGTCGCTAGTACTTCAACATCATCATGCAATCAACAGGACAATCCAGGTACTCAGTTTGATATTCTTAATAGACAAGTGGCAGAACTGACACGAAAACTGGAAGAGGTCTGCATGGAAGTACGAAAACCGCATCCGTATCGACCACAAATGAATGTACGCAGTTCCAATACACACTACCGTCAAAGATCCCGTTCCCGATCCCGACCAAAGCAGCACTCATATTGTTGGTACCACCATAAGTTTGGTTCAAAGGCGAGACAGTGTACACAACCCTGTATATTTACTTCGGGAAATGCCAACAGCAGCCGTTAGCGGTGGCGAATGTCTGCACAGTTATTTCAAGCCGCCTGTTTGTAACTGACCGTAAAACAAAAATTCAATTTTTAATAGACACCGGATCTGATTAATGCGTGTTTCCACGATCTCACGTCAAAGAACCTCGAACCAAAACTAAGTATGAGTTATTTGCCGCTAATGGATCTATTATACCTACTTATGGCTGTCTACAGCTTAATCTAGATTTAGGATTACGACGAGATTTTTCATGGCGATTTACGGTTGCTGATGTCACTAAACCCATAATCGGCGTCGATTTTCTTAAATATTATAATTTGCTAGTCGACTGCCGCAACCAGCGTCTAATAGATAACCTAACAGCAATGAGCATAAGTATACCAGTAAGCAAATTCACTGACGGTGTATCATCGGTACGTACCAGTAAAGATGACTCTCGTTTCCACCATATTCTCAAAGATTTTCCTGAAATAACTAGACCAGCAGGCAGATTTGAAATACCCAAACACTCAACAGTACATCACATCAGGACCACTCCAGGACCTCCAGTTACTGGACGTCCGCGACGTCTAGATCCAGCACGGTTACAGATAGCAAAGCAGGAGTTTGACAATATGATACGTGAGGGTACAGCGCGAAGATCAGAAAGTCCATGGTCGTCACCACTTCATTTAGCTCCAAAGAAAAACGATGGGTGGAGACCATGCGGAGATTACAGGAGCCTAAATGCCCGCACTATACCTGATCGATATCCCATTCGCAACATACAAGATTTTGCATCTCAACTTACAGGGAAGAAGGTCTTTTCTACAGTGGATTTAATCAAAGCCTACAATCAAATACCTGTATATAAAGATGATATACCCAAAACTGCAATAACTACCCCGTTTGGCCTGTATGAATTCCCATATATGACCTTTGGGCTTCGAAATGCAGCCCAGACGTTCCAGAGATTCATGGACGAAGTGCTGCGAGATTTGAATTTCTGTTACAGTTTCATTGATGACATTTTGGTGTTTAGCGAGACAGAGAGCGAACATGAAGAACACTTGATCTGTTTATTTCAGCGATTGAAAGAGTATGGTGTATTGGTCAATACTTCAAAATGCACATTTGGACAGAGCGAGATCGATTTTCTAGGCTATAAGGTAACTGCAAGTGGTATTAAACCATTAAATGCTAAAGTGAAGGCAATCCAAGAGTACCCACCACCAAAAACAATGAAAGAGCTCAGAAGGTTCCTCGGAATGGTAAATTTCTACAGACGATTCGTACCTGCAGCTGCGGAACATCAAGCACCATTGAATTCATTGCTAGCTGGATCAAAGTCTAAAGGATCGCAACCAGTCCATTTGACACCTACCCTGACAGAAGCTTTCGAGAAATGTAAGTCCGCTTTAGCCCAAGCTACACTTCTAGTTCATCCGGATCCTCAAGCTGAACTATCTGTACAAACAGATGCATCTAACACCGCGATCGGAGCCGTCTTACAACAGAAGAAAGGAGACGTATGGCAACCACTTGCATTTTTCTCCAGGAAACTTAGCAAGCCACAAAGCAAGTACAGCCCATACGATCGCGAGTTACTGGCTATTTATGAAGCAATCCGTCACTTTCGATATATGGTCGAGGCAAGAACCTTTGTAATATTTACAGATCATAAACCACTTACATATGCCTTTAACGGACCTCGAGAAAACTGTTCACCACGCCAGTTCCGATATCTTGACTACATAGCACAGTTTAGCACTGACATACGTTACGTTACCGGAAAAAACAACACTGTAGCAGATAGCCTATCTCGCATAAATGAAATTGCAGCGCCCTTTGATTACCAATCTCTAGCACACAATCAAGAGACTGATCAAGAACTGCAAGACTACCTCAGCAAAGGATCAAGTTTGAAGCTAGAAAAGATCAAATTCAGTAGCTCAGACATAAAGATCTACTGCGACACCTCAATGCAAGCACCGAGACCTTTTATCACGCCGCAGTTTCGCAGACAAGTCTTCAATGCACTTCACAACCTAAGTCACCCTGGAGGAAAAACAACCGTAAAATTAATCACACAAAGATTTGTATGGCCTGGTATCAAAAGAGATTGTCGTAAATGGGCTCGAGAGTGTATACAATGCCAGCGTTGCAAAGTTACGCGGCATACTTCCTCTCCATTCCAACCATTTCCCATTCCTACCTCTCGTTTCCGCAATGTTCATATGGACATTGTTGGACCACTAACCACATCTCATTGTTTCAGATATTGTCTCACCATTGTCGACAGATATACCCGTTGGCCTGAGGCATATCCCTTACAAGAGATAACAGCAGAAGCCTGTGCGTCCAGTTTCATTTCCGGTTGGGTATCGCGATTTGGTTGTCCAGAACACATAACAACCGACAGAGGTCGCCAGTTCGAATCCCACCTTTTTAAGCGAATCGCTACCTTGCTCGGCGCGACACATCACAGCACCACAGCTTATCATCCTGCGGCCAACGGACTTGTAGAGAGGCTACATCGTCAACTGAAAGCAGCAATTACAGCTCACGATTCTTCGCAATGGGTAGAATCACTACCGTTGGTTTTACTTGGGATCCGCAGCGCCTGGAGGGAAGATCTACAAGCGTCGACTGCAGAACTTGTGTATGGCGAACCACTGCGCCTGCCTGGGCAATTCTTCACTTCGACTACAGACACAGACGTGGACGTGACCGATTTTGCCAGTAGACTACAAGGTGTAATGAGCAAACTTTCGCCTCAACCTACTTCGTGGCATACAAGCTCAAGCCGCTCGTTCTACATTCCTAAAGACCTTAGTACTTGTACGCACGTCTTCGTGAGGCAAGGTCCGATAAAGAAACCACTGCAAGCTCCTTACCTTGGACCATATAAAGTACTGAAACGCACTTCAAAGACATTCGATATACAGATCCAGGATAAGACGACTACAGTCACGATCGACCGCGTGAAACCTGCCTACATCGCCAGACAAGAGCCAGCCATTGCCAGGGAGGAGCTATTCATTTTTAGACAAAATCAACCAATTTCAAGACCGGAGTCAACTATTTCCAGACAAGCGCCTGAAATGGAATTCCGAACAGATAAGGACAGCAATATTACAACTAAAACTAGAAGTGGACGGGTGGTACGATTCCCAGATCACTATCGCCCGTAGTCACGGTCTCGGCAGGGGAGTACTGTGGCGATGCCGCGCCGTGCCGGAGAGAGCAATGACACCGCGCAACGTAACGGTGCCTACAGCTGCGCGAGGGCCGCCATTTTGTGACGAACGGACGCCCGCCGCAGGCAGTCCATCGCGCGCGTCCCAGCGAATCACCCGTGTCGCTTGCTCCGCGGATCTGTACCTAAACTCTTACCTTTTCACTTGCTTTCTTTGTACGTGCCTTCCGTGTGTACCCAAAAACTATGTAATCTATAATCTGCTTACTCTTCCAATACATCTTTGCATTGAATCAATACCGCCTTCGTTATTTCAATTCCTAAACGTAAATAATCTTGCATGCATTGCTACCACACACGCTAGGTATAACAAAACCTACACCTGCCTTATGCAGGGTAAGTTTCCCAAGTCGTGGAAACAGGGGCAATTGGTTTTGCTTCGGAAAGAGGGACGGCCGACAGATTCTCCAGCAGCTTATCGACCCATCGTTCTTCTGGATGAAATTGGAAAATTATTTGAGAAGATTATTGCCTCCAGGCTCAATGAGCACTTGCGCGAATTTGGGCCAGACCTGTCAGACGCTCAATTTGGTTTTCGGGCGGGGCGATCTACCATAGATGCCCTCTCCCGCCTCAAAGAATTGGTTAGGGGCCAATGGGAAGCGGGGCGTGGGGTGATGGCTATATCGTTCGATATAGCCAACGCTTTTAACTCCATCCCCCATTCAACCATCCTAGAGGCCCTACGATTTCACCGCGTGCCTTGTTACATCATAGAATTACTAGCTGATTATTTGAGGGCGCGTGAGGTCCTTTTTGTGGACAGAGAGGGCATCCTGCGTCGTCGGTTTGTGGAGTCTGGTGTTCCACAGGGGTCTATTCTGGGTCCGCTCTTGTGGAACATTGGATATAATTGGGTTTTAAGAGGGTCGCTTTTAGGTGATATGAGTGTGATCTGTTACGCCGATGACACGCTAGTCACATGTAGTGGAGAAGACTTCAATTCGGCGGCCCGCCTCGCGTCTGCTGGAGGCACCCTGGTCGCTAACCGTATCAGGATGCTTGGGTTGAGGGTGTCGCTAGATAAGACCGAAGCGGTATTCTTCCCTGCGCCTCGCCGGCGTCTTCCATCTAGCGCGAGTGCCCATATAATAGTTGGGGGTGTTCGCATTGAGGTCAAACCCCAGATAAAATATCTGGGGCTTACTTTAGATGCACGTTGGACCTTTAACGCGCACTTTCGCTGGCTCTCGACGCGCCTCTTAAGGACTGCAGGCGCCTTAGGGTGGCTTTTGCCAAATTTGGGCGGCCCCAGGGCCAAATGCCGGCGTCTTTATGCCGGCATGTTAAAATCCATGGCCCTCTACGGGGCGCCGATTTGGGCAAACTCCCTATCAAGGGAAAACGTAGGCTTACTTCATAGGCCTCAGAGAGCTATTGCGCAGAGAGTGGCTCGTTGTTATAGAACCACAAGCTTTGCCGTGGCCTGCACTTTAGCAGAAACTCCTCCTTGGGAATTGGAAGCGCTAGTCCAGGCTAGAGTTTACCATTGGCGGATTGAGCAGAGAATGCTTGAGAATCGCCCTGCTCCTACGGAACTTAGGGCAATACGTCAGGAGGCAAATGAGGTCCTCCTCCAGGTTTGGAGGGACGAACTCATCGTATCTGCAGCAGGCCGTTGGACACTGAATGCGATGGGGCCCTTACTTCAGCAGTGGCTTGAACGCCGTCACGGTTTTTTGTCATACCGTTTAGTGCAGGTGCTGTCCGGACATGGCTGTTTCCGGAAGTACTTGCACAGGATAGGTAGAGAGGAGACACCGCAATGCGCACATTGCGGAACGTCTGAGGACACGGCGGAGCACACTCTGATCTCGTGCCCGTCGTGGTATACAGAAAGAGCAGAGTTGGCCCAAATTCTGGGTGCAGATGGTAACCTTTCACTCCCAAGTATGATGCAAGCCATGCTCGGGAGCGAAGAGGCCTGGTCAGCAGCTGCTTCTTTCTGTGAACGCGTCATGTTACAGAAAGAAGCGGCAGAGCGTCAAAGAGAGGAAGATCCCGAAGCTCCTGCGCTCAGAAAAAGACGGCGAATGCGTGCGAGACGGTCCTACGTCCATCTTGACCAACCGCATGGAGACCAGTCGGCTGTGCGTATGAGGGTACCACAGTCGACATTACACCAACGGCCTCCAAGGTGAGGCGGGGGTGGTCCTGTCGGACCGGCCACCTCCGCTCCTTCCCTGATTATCATGGGGGGTGAGATCTGAACGGCTTAAGCGGCCATACCGCCGGCGGTGCTATGGTAGTTCAACGTTGACCGGGATACCCACGGCACTGCCACTCAGGCGATGAGGTCCACCGACAGGTTATAGTGGGTAGTCCCCGCCCTTTTCAGGGCGGAGTCGGGAGTAAGGTCTGCTCCCTGGGAGTCCCACACACGCCGCAGTCACCCTCGGCTGCGGTAAGGTGCGTCAAGGCATTTCCTGTCGTTAAAAAAAAAAAAAAAAAAAAAAAAAAAAGGACCTCATTACCACTTAACATCAGGTGGGATGAGGTCGATCTTGAAGTGCGAAAAAAAAATATACAGCATAAAGCACTGTTTGTCTATTCTAATTAAAAAGTTACACTACTACCACTTTGGAGCCCTGAGTGACCGAGAAGATTACATTACCTAGTTTTCTTTACAAAATTAGATTTTTACTGACTTTGTACCGTGCCATACAGATTTTAATCAATTATAATTCAATAATGGACAATAGTAACAAACTGTAACTGTAAATTTCACAAAAAAATGTATTACTCATACTAGTACATTAATACTAAATGGGATGGTTTTAAGTAATTCTAAATTGAACTGAAACAAACATATTTTAGCTGGATTATTTTCAAACGTCTGCGTGCGACTCGTAATCAATTTTCGTCTCAAAAGAATCAATAAGTCTGGTTGAACCTTCACCCCTTCGCAAACGGTGAATGAAAGAGAATTATAATCTTGAAAATTGCTTCGAGATTTTTCGACTAGGGCGGCGTCGACGCGGGCGACGACCCGACGACCGGGGTTACTCGATGGTCATAGCTCTGAAGGATTCTCCTGACATAGCAATCAAAAACCAATATTGAAAACAAACAAAAGACTATCCATCTCACAGGATATTGACCTCACATATACCATTAGACTGAAAATCTTAAATTAAGATATTTAGGAACACCACCGGATAACAAATGAAGACTTAAGACTATTAACATCGATTGAATACATTTGTTCTAATATGCACTCCGATTATAGTTAAACAGAACATCTGCTTAGTCTGATGCGTAATTTAATTTGAAAATAGAATAACATTATACATAGGTATACGGTTAGTGTTAAGCATGACATAAAAGCGGCGACCAAGACAGTACATTATACCCGTGTTCATGTACGGTACGGTACGGTAAGTAAAAAAGCATTGATATACTTTGAAAAAGCGTCCCTATCTCACATATTATTAAGATGACTTATGACGTCTTTGGTGTCCTTTTGACGGTACCATATCTTAAGCAGGCTCTACACTAAGTGCTGGTAATTTCAAACGCACGAGATTAAAACGTTATATTGAACGCCTCCCCTTATCTTTAGTGGGGCATTGCAAAAATAAGGCTAGTGTTACGAACTCTTTTTAAAACGGGTACTACACTAGTATCACAATAATCTCATATTCGGTGTTGGCCATAGATTTATTTACCTTCCTTATTCTAAGGTGTTATGAGACCAGATTGTCAATAGTGGCAATAAACGTAACGGCCAAACTTTTAGTTTACTTTATAGAGGTGAGTATACACTGTGCTAAGAGTGACTTCGCGCTAAATTTTAACATAAAATTTTTTAGTTTTTTTATTTATTTATTTATATGTATTTTTGGTCTAATTTAATTGTTGAACAAAACAGAAGTTTTTAGCCATCTGCCTTAAAATATCGTGATTAAATAAATTAATGGAAGTAGCTATTTGACAATTAGACCAGTATCCGAGATTTAACGATTTAATCCAATTCGGGCGCCGTTGGTCGGCCGCTAGGGGTCGTCACACGCGCAATGTCGTAACGAGGTTATTTGGCTGCTGGGGTCCGTTACCTTTGCTCTTATCTCGGTTTTCGTCTAATTATCCCGTCTTGCCATTTATGTGGGATAAATCAATGCATGACGAGCACAACTACGTGCAAATAGCAACCTAAACATGGCCAGCTCAAGCCATTAGAGGTTGTAGAAAAATGCGTTTTAGGGGTCTTTTCAAAACCACCAGACTGTAGCCAATCAAAAAATAACAATCACTTCGATGTTGTTGTGTTCTTGCGTGTGAGTAAGGTTTTCAGAATTCTTAGGGGGGGGGGGGGGGGCGGTGCTACACAGTAGCACCTTGAAGGCTTGACCTTCAAGGTAAGGACGACAAGTCCAGTAACAGTTAGGACCTTATTACCACTTAACATCAAGTAGGAAGGAATGGGGTCAATCTTGAAATGCAATAAAAAAAGAACTCGGATTACGGTATTTTCAATGTTTATACGATCAAATTTATTAAATTGCTCTTCTGAGAGAAGGTTACTTTCTATAATTGTATGATGGTTTAATTTAGAAAAAGTTAGTGCTATTTTGGTCCCATTTTGCCTCTATGCATTACATAGCGTTTTAATCAAACCTTGACATCTTTTCAGAGTATTCATGCCCACACCAAAGTAAAGGGTCGCCTGAAATGACTAGACACACAAGTAAGGGCGACGTTGCCAAACCAGCCACGTGCTGTATAAAAAGAATGAAATGGGTGAAGGGCTACCCTTCTTTTTATTAATGCATCACGAATTTCTCCGGAACATAAACTCGGGACTTGAAAGGAAATGTATAATTGATTCAGAGCTAGTGAAGTTAGCGAGCACAGATCGAATCTGAACTGAAAATGGCCTGAGTGAAGATCACGTACTTCGTGAATATAGTCGCACTTAAAAAATCCGCTGTATGACAACACGTGGGCATGACTTTGACAGACATGCAATAATCACTACTAAACAGGCTGCCTAAAAAGCAGTCATCCCGCCGGTGATGTTGTGGTGGTTCTAAAATTTTCCCACAGCATTACTATTAAGGCGATGAGGTCCCCCGGAGGGTTTTGGTGGGTAGGCCTGCCCGTTTTAGGGCAGGAGAGGCCGTCACCTCCCTCAGGTGACGGTACGGTGCGCCAAGCAGTTCCCCCCGCCAAAAAAAAAAGTTTCAGTTACTTCAAATAATACTGAAAGTTAATGTGATATCGAAACTGGTTACAAAGTAACGATTGATTATTTTCAAGTTTATTTCCACATATTAAATTACATTATATAAATAAATATATTATTGATACGCTTATCTATGAATGTCATGTTAAACATTAAAAAATCTCACCCATGCCAACCGACATAAGCATTCACCAAATTTTAGCCATGGTAAACGCCTGAATGTCGTTATTACCTCTTATGACTACAGTTCAAAGTCCAAAATGTACCTATAAGTGTGACGTGGCTCATTACCGGTGAATTTTCTAGTCAGTATGCAATCTTTGCGCTCCAACTTCAACAGATCATGTTCCATAAGGTGTCTTAAGATACCTACCGGAGCTGCGGAGATATTCACTTAGAAGCGCATGCAGTCGAGCACCGCATCAGCTCGCTGGAAAGCTAAGCAACAAATAATTTAGTGGTTTAATTCACTTCATACAGAACACAGACCAGATGTTATGCGGCGAATGAAATAAGTAATTTACTTTGGTAAATACGGCAAGTTGTATGGCATTCAATCTTAAAAAGAATTTGAAAATATTTCATTCTACATCCACGCTAAACCTTAGTTTATAAAGAAACAATGAGAAAGAGTATTTAATTCTTATTTCACACAAAATCTTTAATCTACTGGTCTCATTTTAAAATTTTCCCTTGTATAATGAGTATAGGACGACGTACCTACACAAGCTGATGGCGTTAACCCAGCACACCTAGACTCAAGCTTATTTAGAAGAGTTTATTTCAAAATTTGACTTTACCAAGAATCAAAACCTAAGTTCATGGGCTATGGAAGGAAAAACATTTTTGTCTCTAAATATTATAAGTTATAACTTTTAGGCATATAATAATATGTTGACCTGTTTTCAAATAGATTTACCATAAAAATAGGCAAAGCGTATTTAAACATTGTCATCCTTTAATATGGCTACTACCAAGCGAAAATGTTGCAAAAGTTTAGTGTAGTAGTTTTAGTTTTTGATATTTTTGTTCTTCAATTCGCCGTTAAATTCTGATTTAACCCTGGTGCAAGTAGTTATAAATATACTCAAAAGTTTATCACTTACAACTATCAAGTGAATATTTGCAGTTCCACGCCAGATAGTCCTTATGCTCGCGACTTAATAAGATACTAAATTCATATGTAATGTCTTTGTGCTGTAGATATAACTTATGTATAAATGATAAATAAGTTAGATTTAACATACAGATCACCAACAAGCGCAGAGATGCATCTTCTCGGTACGAATAAAATATCGATAAGTATTTTAAGTTCATATTTGAGTATTACCGTTCCAGTCCTTACTTGTGCACTCTTTTGTGTGGGATATTCAAGCTCATCATATTTCATGCATGCGTCGTTCGCCGCGACTGCTAGGAGGGAAATTGGAAAGTGCACGAACTTACTCTATGAAGTCGGAGGGCTTCCGTCTACGAGATATGAAGATTTATTTTATTACCACGTTGACAATGTCAGTACCTATGTAGATGTTTTGTAGGTATTATTTTGTTTTATGTAATAAGAAGTTTTTGGTTGGTGAAAGAAGGTGGTTCATGGTCCATCCATTGTATTGGTTTTTGTTCATCATTTAGGACAGTTAGAGTTGTAAGTTTAGTGATAAGTAATAGTCAATAGTAGGTGATCAAATCGAAAAAGTGGAACCCATCAAAATGTAGGTACATCGAGTGTCAGTCGATTTATTCACATACTTTAGAACCAATAATTTTTGCAAACGAGCATAGTGGGTCATTGGCTTCCACGGATTTATTGAAAAGCTATCCCTACCACCAAACACCCGTGTGCCATCATACCTTCGTCTATTACAGTTCTCTGAAGACTGCGCTGAAGAAGTCTAATTGCGATTAATTATTTTTAATTTATGTTTTAGAACAGACATGTATAATCTAAACCGAATCTCCTATAACAAAATATGAAACGAATTTTGTAACTAATGTAACGTGATTTGATGAAATATCACCCTTCAAGATTAGAGAATGTAATTACTAGAGTACGGAATCCCCTGCTCCAAGACAAAACATTATTTAAACTCGGTGTATATTATAAAATAATGTTGCTTCATAATATCAGCCTAACCAAATCTTCCGTGTGGCAGCTTAAAGCTTCCCTAAATCATGAGTTATGAGGACCCCAATTTGTATTGTGCGCGCCACCCCATCCATGTATCAAGGTATACCTATGAAGCTACACTTATATAACTTTGTTCCATTCGAAATATACTTTAGCAGAATTCAAGTTCAGTGTTAGAGTAAATAATTTATTTCATTTATAGCTCCACTTACAGCTACGTCCGTTTAGAGTCTGTTAAAGTAGCTCCACAAAGAATTTCTCGTTACAATCTGACTCGAGCGAAACAAAGTAAGTAACTCAGCTTCGCACAAAGTATGGAGGTAATTGGCGAAAGACTGCTGGATCCCGGATGCTGGAAATAAATCCGTTGCTGAAGTCTAATTACGTCTGTTGGCACGCCAATTAATTATTCTATTGATGAAATCCATTTTCCACTAGACAAGTGAAACGTCGATGCACATTGCGTCTGTATTCCCAGATAAAAAAATGCGATGTATTTTGTCATCATATAAAATCACGTGGAATTATAGGTATACTTTTTTTACGTAATTTTTATACTAGGAGTGAAATACTGATGGAGAGGTAATTAACTAACCTACCTACGAATAAAAAATGTAAGACTTTTCGTCTAAAAGAACTTCAAGAAGGGCGATTTCGTATTTCAAATAAATATTTCTTAGTCAGTGGATGTATTTAGATAGTCTGGCGCAGTTACTTGTGAGCTATTATTGAGTTAGTTTTAAAAATTGTTAATTTCAAAATTATGATTTTATTTCTGCGTAATACTAACATAAACAGGCAGGCAGTGCCAGTCTAATTAACAACTGTGCAATGTAATTATTTTCGACTGATATTTCCAAAACAAATATTTTAACTACATGAGCACATTGCTGATATCTAATATCCGTTTTTTAGTCATGCATAGTTTTGTCCCTAGATATTTTTTTATTAGAGACTTAATTATACGATATTATTTTTTAAGGAACGTGTATGTGGTGTTACCATTACCCTGACGTGGATTATCACCATTGATTATACTGTCAATACCGAGAGGTATTTGCTAGAGTGTGTCAATGGTGCGTTTGTGGTATCGCAATCAACAGACGCAATCACCGCAAACCAACGCTTGCCGCCACCGCTAGCGGCTGCGGTCGCGGCCGCACATCTGCTCGTGGCTTCCTACATTATGCGTCAATTTTGACATTCATGGATTTTAATATTATGCTATTTATTAAAAAAAAATACACAAACACCTTAAATAAGAAAGTAGCAATATGTATAAATAAAAATGAATCCCTATTTCCCTTGGTCAGGCCATCACTGTTACTTATTGCCAGGAGAAGGTTCATAAGAAAGAAAAAAAAAGTGCGCAAAAATTTGAAAATTTAAGATTAGGTACTATTGTCGCCGTGGGTGAAAACCAATTGGAATTAAATACCTAGTCGTGGTTGTCCGACAATTATAAACACAACAAAAAAAAAGTAAATTGGTCCAGCCGTTCAGTCGTGATGGCGTGACCAAGGGAAATAGGGATTAATTTTATATCTTATGACGTCATTAGAGCGTCATAAAATGCCATTGTAGGCCTGAGGACTAGGTAGTTATGTTTAAACGCTAATATGACATTGGAATTAATCGTAAAGCTATTTACACGGCTTTGCGGCGATTGCGGTCGTAACACGCGTCGCAGCGCGCATTACTCGCCGCTTCCGCCCATTCTGCAGACAATTTCCTGAAATCGCCCATTCGATCACATGTCGATGGTTTGCACAAAACGCTGGGATCTTGGATCGTTCTATTTTTTATTTTATTTTATTGAAAAAGAACAACAGCCAACTTTGTATTATGGTTACAATAATTGTTAAGGTTTAAGGTTAAGAAAACCCCGACGTATTTTAGTAGATATGTAAGCGCAATCGTTAAAATATTATTAAAAAAAACGCGTTTATTAAGTCGGTAAACCGGTTTAAAGCTATTACGCTACGCTAAGAAAAAGACTGGCAAATGGTATGTGACGTAATAAAAAAATAATAACTAATAATAATTTCTTTATTTCTTCTCTTACTTAATCTAAACTTATTTTAAAATAGTCCTTGCAAGAGACTGGCATCCGTACTAGGTAAATCCTGTATGACAGATTACCAGTCTCTCCACTTCCGAACCGATGAATAGTTACCTACTTATTTAGTTCGATCAATTCGACATGTAGCGGCAAAAATTTTAAACGCAGGGTTATAAAAATATCAACATCAAATTAGGGTTGTTTTCTTAGTATCGACCAAGTATTCGAAATTGAGCTTAAATATATATTTTGAGTATCGGGCGTAAATATATAATACATCATGGAATTTATACAGTTAGCAGGTGTATTATAACTGAACAAACAAGATTATTAACCTTATATGTATGGTTAAAGCGCTTTACCATTTATGTAATAATTTTAGCCTGGAAAATAAAAACGCTTAATACGTTTTATTTGACACAATAACGGTTCATCATCTTTGGCATGCAAAACTGTTACTATATACATTTCTGTACAGTCATGAGCAAAAAAATATTTAATGACTTCAATTCACTTACACAGATGCTAGAATTCCTTTAGATACCCTTTACTATATACCATTTTTAGAAATAACCAAACGTTCTGAGAGAGTCTCGTTTATATTCAAAGCAATTTCACGTGACCTCATTGCAAGATAGTGTTATCTGTTTTATTGCTATCCTGTTATTATTGATTCAGATCTACTTGAACTCAAAATTACCACTCAAAATTTATCGTCACGACACGCATACAAGCATATTTTGATAAATTTGTTGATGAACGTAATGTAGTAATTACACAATTGCTACGTACTCGTACTTTCTTTCTGATAAAATTTTCTCTTTTCTTTTCAGCGAGAAAATTTGGAATTGGTAAAGTGGATAATCTTCGACCGAGACTCCGCCATTGTGGTGAGCTACGCTCTGAAATATGGGGAAAGGTTTCCGTCTTGAGCGCAGAATAGCATCGACATAATAACATCAATACCGTAAGGGGCGGATAATAAATCACTTTTAATAAAAGTCTTTCTAAGTTACCTTTGTGCGCTGAAGGCGAAAAGTTAAACTTAGGCCCGTTGTCCACAACGTTCTCAAAGTAAACGCACGTAAGTAACATCCGATTACGAGTAGTTAGGCAGATTTTTTCACCACAAGTGAAAAACATATTTTGAACATGAATTCAAATTTGTTGGCTCACCTTTAATGCTTTTTTTTTTTAATCTTATCAGTTGTTTAAAAATAACTGGCAATTTTTTGATGATAACCTATAATGTTCGTGCGTTTTTTTAATGACGTGCCTTTTTTAATTTGCTTAATAGCGTGTTTATTAGCAATGATTTCAACGTATTTTTTTCAGGTAGTTTCGTGAACAATGGGTCTTACGTGTGCGGTGCCTAGTCAAAAGAGTTGAGACGGTAGTTGTAGGGAGGAGTCATCGACGCTGCGAGGGTCTGTTGAGAGGTGTTTGAGGGCCTCTCTACATGTGTACGAGCCTAGCAAAGTGGATTGATGCCGTTGTGATCTAGCAGAGTTACATACTCTCAATCATATTGCACAAAATTAATTGATGGCTGAACTTAATAGAACAGAAACATATTATAAAAAGTGGGATTTGCGAGTATATTACAACCCAAAACAGTGTATATACAGCATGACTATTCAATAGCGCGTAAAATTACATAATTGTCCAATTAAGTATATCCATGAATCCTTTATTACTGACCTGAATTACCTCTATGTAGATTTGTTTTGTCAACCATCAAGATCGTATTTCCTAGATATTTCAATTTGTACGATGAATTAAAAAGTAAAACGAAACCGTAAATTGTTCGTACCTAATAAAAGAAAAAACTCTTAATCCTGTGAAATTCCCTAGTCTGAAGACCTTCCGATGTCTTCGATGCCAATCCGGGTATTTGCAAGTTAAGTCTTGGCATTTGTAAGTCTTCTTCGGGAAACGAGGATGTACATATTTTACTTAACCATTCTTTGAATCACAAGTCCGTTTACCTTATTAGTTATTGTAATGAATGTATTTATCTGTAAGGGTATTTCACCTCATAAGACCGCATGTTCTTTTATAAGCTAGACACTATTGATTTTCTATTGTGTCTTTCAACCTTAAATATGTCTTAAGTTAAAATAATAGAAACGTAGATATGTCTACCATTTTAACTATGAAATGTAAAGACGTGTCTTTATCTGACTTAGACTATTTATAACATGTAGATAGCCACAGACGCTGTGTCTTATCTCATTAAGCTAATTATAATTTAACCTATTCTGCGAACCAGACAAAATGCTTAAATAATGTTCTTGTACTAAGTACTTGTTTATCTCTATGTGTTTTTCTTCACACCATAAATAATAACTAAAGTATGATCGTGCACCTTTTTGACAGAGTAGGCTCTAAAAAAACTCAATTTCAGTAGATACATATATTTTAAAATTTATCCTGTCTTTTTATTTTGACTAAATAATTTTAATGAAGTACCAACTGCTGTTACTATATCTTGACATTAGCTTCGTCAGGTTGGTATTTTTTTAGGGCTAAAATGGTCTTTTTACAAGCTTTTATTTAGTTTCACCTGTCCCTTGTTTGTTAGTCTGTAATGAAATCTTACGAGCTAAATTTGAGCCACTTCCCGCTCAATTGGTAACTGAAATTTTGCATGCATATGTAAATCGGATGACATTCGAATTCGAAAAAGTAGAAGGATAAAATACAATCAATCAACGATGTTTTGTTTTACACTCGAACAAAGAAAACCCAACTCGACTTTCACAAACTCATATGAAATCCGATAAACTAAGGGAATAAATGGGGGAGGTAAATTAAATCCGATAGATGCGCGCCCTGCATGCGCGCAAAAAAACCTTTCACTTCTCGAGTTCCCAGACCAAAGCGAGTGCAGACGTGATGTGACTAGGTAACTCAGTAGAAGCATAAGACTGATAACTCAATAACTCAAGCGCAGTTCTTGCGCATAGCAGTTTACCTATAAGTGAGGCAGTGAATCTACACTCTTACACCTCCATTAAAATGTGTGTGATTGATTGAAAAAATACCAAATAATAACTACTAAAGTACCTTTAAAATATACAAATACATTTTGATTATAAAGGACATCCACTGCTAAACTTAGGCCACCCCTCAAGATTAAAACGGCTCTCATTTATGTGCCACATCATTCATATTTTGTAAATATCCTAAAGACCTATCTACTCGTACTACTAACTAATAACAAAATGCCGGATCCCATGACAAATATCAATTTTTAATTTCATAATCGTGACCACTTTGAATACAAATAAGACGTTTTCTAAAAGCTAACTATGATATATGCAAATCGAAAAACGAAAAGATCTTTTTGTTTTTTGTAAAAGGACTGCCCGTGTGCTGTGCACCAACCTCAGATCATAGAAAGAAATGTTCTGTGGCACCAACACATTGTGAAGATGTGAGTTATCAAATCCGGCGCAGTGAATTGCGTTAGCACGATTGCGCGCCGCGACGCTGCGTTGCACATATTGTCTACGTGGTAGAAATCCGCTATATGTATAGATCAATGTAATGCGCTGCACCCAGCGAGGTCTAGACTCGAACCGACGACGGCTCAGACGCACGCCTAATTAACTAAATCAAACGGCTATCCACAATCATTAAGCTTTCCCTTTTTCGTTCAGTTTTTCAGTCTCATTAAAAACTGGAGACATAATTTATGATAAAAGAGACTAAATAGCAGTTGAACTTATGGATCTTATTTTTGTTAGGTTTTCCTCCGTCTTTTTAGGAATTAGTCGATAAACTTTGAAAGTCAATTAGATCTCTGTATTTTAAAAATCAGAAATAATCTTATGAACAATGAATGAAGGAGAAAGGGGCTAAGTCCCGGACACGAGAACCTAAACTATGTAAACAATAATCATCGTAGTCCAGCTTTAATATTACTTATTCATATTCAATCAACTAAAATGATTAGTGTAAGTATTACAACGAAACTAACAAGTTTTTCAATCGTCTGACATAAATTAACAAGCCGATAAAGTTTAGGTACCTACTCTGAATTAAGAACGTCGTTATGTAATTTTGTAACGGAATATTATGACAACATTTAAAATAAATAGGTACATCTGTAGGTTATTCAAGTGATCTCTGACAATTAAAGATCGAGCCTTATTTGAATAATTCGCTTTAAACTTTAGCGACGTAGTTAATCAATATCCAAACGGTGCATAACTTAAAAGCTCAGATAGTCAATATATATGTAAAAATATTGGGCTTATTATTAAGATTTTCTATAATACTCATCCATTTCATAAGAGATGGTAAATTGATTCCGATACAAGCACAGACGTGCATACAAATCCTTTATTATTCCCTTAAGCACTCAAGATGCTTGCGCTCGACGGCCTACACAAATCAATGTAATGCCGAGCCATCGCCGAGGTCTAGACTTTAGGCTAGACACGAACCAACAAAAGCTTAGACACACGTATTTATTTACTGAACCAAATATTACCCATAGCACGAACAAAACGATAATCCAGTGGTATCACGTAGCGACAGTTTTGTACGGCAATTTCAATAGTTGCTACGAGTTCTTACTTACGGCTGCAGCATACAATCTTCTATTTTCTCACTACCTACGTTATACTATTACCTTTTTTGTGCTTAGGGAACATGTCGGCCTACCATAAACTAAGGAGGTGGTTTCTGAAAAATATGTTCATGTTCATATGGCATGCATTTTAGCTCGCAGCACTAAAGTTTCTTTAAAATCTATCAAGTGGTTTGAAAGGGGAGAACAAAGAAATCAAATTAATTTGCTTATATACGTTCAGAAAATAACTAAACACACCTAGAAATACGATCAATCTATATACTCGCTTTCCAATAAAACCATTTTAAACAATCATACATTTTTCTTGAGCAAATGTAAGCATAAGGCAAATTGAATCCAATACAAGCACTCACGTGCACACAAATCCTTTATTCCGTCAAGTCCCAGGCAGCGCTAGACGCTGCACAAATCAATGTAATGCACTGCACCGTGGCTGCCGAGGAGTTCAGACTAGACTCGGACGGCTCAGACTCCCGCCTAATTAACCAAATCAAACGGAACGCCTTTTCACAACCATTCAGCAACTAAATGCTTTATTAGAGCTTCGAAAAGATCTCTTAAATTTTACAGACAGTAGATAAAACTATTTTGTGATGGTTTACCCAAGAAGATAAAGGATTAAACATTCTGTTGGTTGCAGTCAAAAACAAAGGGGGCATATGCCTAAGTTTCTTGAGCATAATTAAAAGCACGTCAAACTTATACACTTTTGACTTTCTACCGCTCTTAAGCAGAAAGTTCTAGGGAAAACTTCTATCAGTCAAATCGTTTTATATAATGATTATTATAAATAAGACGTATTTTTTATATTGAAATCATGAGCGTCTTTTATTGAAAGCGTCTCCATGCTTTGTTTATCTTCTTATTATTGGTGCATAGGTACCTAGTGGTATAAGGCTGTAGCAGGTTTAGGTAAAAATTTTATTAGAAATTAAGCTAAGCAATAAGAGTGTATTCCCTGGCAAGGTTAACCTAAATTATAAAGTCAAGCACTTCTCTAAAGATCATTAACATTTGTAACTACATATTTGCAAGTAGGTACAAAAGGCGTAGTAAAATAATTTGAAGAAAGTAGGCAAGATCAGTCATATGAATCTACCTTAAAAATAAGATAAGAAACACAAATTGTTTGGTGTAAACTGTGAAGGCACGTAAGTACCCATGCTATACGAATATACATTACTTTCTTAGCTGCAAAAGGTTTTGAAAAAATATTCATGCAGTTTTTAAGAAGTTAGCGTCAATGTCTTCACTGGTGAGATTTTTAGTTCTAATTACTAATTGTTGCTTTACCCTTTAAAGTTAATTTTATTATTATTATATAACATTCTTATATTACAACTAGAAAAAATATATACCATATTTTAAATATTTGATAATATCGATGACATATTTTTAGAAAGAAGAATTTATTCTTTAAAGATAAATAAATAAGTTCAATTTCCATGTTTATAGTTTACATTGCATTTAAGATGTCTTTCTCAAAGTTGAAAAGCAGCATTTGCCCAAAAGTGGGACATAGGTATGCCACATTCACTTAAATTTGATAAGTTGTGGGTAGGAATTAAGCTTCGCCTATTATTATAATAAACTTAAATGAGTAATTCATTAAAGTGCAACATCCAAATTTATTACAGGAGTGCACTATATATATAATATATATCTTGGAGTGCCTTACTTTTCTGATTTTGACTATGTTCTCCGAAAGAGGGATGAGCGACCTCCAGGGTCAGACGGTGACTGGGGGTGCGTTGCTAAGCAACGCGCGACCGCTCTTGCGCTCCCTTCATTCATAAATGCGCTAACTCCTATCCAAACACAAAGTCTTGACAAATAAAACATTATTGGGGGAATGTATTGCTAAATGTTAACTCGATATAATTGAAATATTCTACGATATTTATAGAACGAGTCATATATTACCAACTAACCTCAAAACTTGGTAGGTGTTAGTAAAACACAAGTAATACCTTATACCAAAACCTCACCAAATTTTTCTATAATAAGAATGGTACACAGCGCACATTCGCAATAAGTACCTACTTTGAGCCAAGGTTACCATAAAACAAATAAGTAGGTAGGTAAGTAATAACTGAAGTTGATAAGGATTTTTTTAAATATAATACATATTGCCGTACCTACCTAGTAAGATAGAAAAATAAAAGGACATTTTATTATTTACTTCTGTGTTATTACAGTAGATACTTATGTTTTGAGAATTAAATCAGTTCTAAGGCAGGTACATATTGCTTTTTAATTTGACTTATTAAAAATAACAGTATTATTTCATCATTTTACGCAGAATACCACTTCACACGTTTAGCTTCACTGTGCGTACCCTAACGCCATCTAGCGATAAAGGTAAACACTACGTTGTTCTGAAATAAATTCTTTAACTGCTGCTTAATCTGCGTTGTTTTATTAAACCTATGTAACAAAATCGAGTTAAGAGTTCAATTTTAAAAATGGCAGTTTTTAAATTAAATAAAGCAAGTATAATGAAAAATTTAAAAGTATTTCTTATTGGATAGTTCGTGTGTTAGACGTTAGGTGGCGCAGATACCTCAGAGATTGTGTGAGCATGTTTTCGAATGATATAAATATTTAGATGGATTCTTTATTACTATAAATTTCAATATTATTCAATAAGAAAGTGGTTTTGCTCAGAAACATCAAGACTATATAAACTGATTGCAAAATTGACGCCCTTCAGTATATGACGAGGTGGCCGAGTGGTTAAGGCGTTGGACTGCTAATCCAATGTGCTCTGCACGCGTGGGTTCGAATCCCATCCTCGTCGATCTGTTTTGAATAAATAGATTAAGTTATTTTTTTGTTTAAGTCATCTGCATGTATTTTATAACGAGAACATTTGATTTGAGTAAATTAATTAATTAATTTCTTCCTATCAATTTAACTTCCTACATTCACCCCGTAACTAAAAAAACGTATTGGTTGGACATTCATTCATTGTTGCTGCTCGCGTCTTTGAACACTAAAACGGGGATCCGTTTTCTCTGTCCATCCATTTTGTACTGATTCTCTGCTCATATTAATCTCAGTAGGATGTTATACACCTTCCTTTATGGCCTAAAAGCCTTCCTTGATAAATGGACTATGAACCAATAGTTACTGAGATCGTGAGCACGTTCAATCAAACTCTACAGCCTTATTATATTAGTATAGATAATTAATACGTACCTATTTTTGGACTTTAGTTCGTTCAAAAAAACATGACGATGACATAGGAATTATTGTGAGTAATAATTTCGCCTGTTATAATAATGTAAAAATATATGATTGTATTCTTTTCCGTTCTTATTTTATTTCAATTATTAGATATTTTATTAAATTAGGATTTTAGTTCAACTTGAAAAATTGGTAGCAAGTTAAATCTCCATTCTTAATCAGTCCATGCACATTTGTTTCGCCATAATCTAGCCGTATCGCTGTAATCGCTAGCGAAAACAGATATTCGTTGATAACATCGTCCACTATCATTTGTTACAAATTTATCTAGACCTGCTTTTCATTATCTTATCCAATGTAGGTACCTGTAGTTGGTGCTTTTATGACTGTTCGTTGTGCAGGGCGCGCCCAAACCGTCGATAGTTCTTTGTGTGATTGATTACATTCAGGAGTGACCACGTTAATTGTTCTTCTAGTAATTGTAGTGTGAAATAAAGTGTTACTTTGGCGATGTGGTTCTGATTAAACATTTGAGTGCGTGTTGGATTCAGTGGTGTGAAGAAACTGTTGATAAAAATATTACAAAGGTAATTTTGAGAATCAGAAGCTATTTTGTAGATAATTTTCCATACTACCTACTTAGAGAGCCTGAAACTTTGTGAAGGTTTGTATTTAGATAAGAATCATAGGTAGATATTGCAAAACAGGTATCTTATTAAGTAACTTAAACTTAAAAAATAACGATATACAACCGTAAATTTGTTTTGTTTCTAACTAAACTTTTTAAACAAAGGTGAAAATTACTTTCATTGTATTGAGGATTTACTTAATGTACCTACGTACCAACATCTTCCGAGTTATCTGCTGTTATTTGAATAGTTTAAGGTCACGAGTGCCTAAATGTAGGTCACAATCCTTTCTTTGTTTGCATAGTGTACCTAATGCATAGACATCACAGAAGGTCTTCGTTTTTATATCTCAGTTATTTTTCTTACTGATCTTAGTGGTGGATTATGTGTGCCTTATGTCCAATCAGTAAATAATCCCAAATTGTACATTTAAATATATATATTTTCTAGTAGGCTCGAGTCAATAAGGTGAAGCCAGGGACGGTCAATTTCAGGAACGAGAAAACAGACGCCAATACTCAAATACTCTAAAATTTTTAATATCTTAGTATACATACATATATATGTATACAATTCACAATAGTAGGCCTGTATCTCTACCACAAACAAAAACGGTAATCTAATAGATTTATGTTGTACTAGTTTTGTATGACAATGTCAGTAGTTCCACTACTCACCGCTATTTTCTCACTTCGTAATATTACTACTATTTTATTACTAGTTTGCATAATGCTAAGGGCACTGATCTTAAAGTAAGTAGCTAAAGAATTTGCGTTACGGTGGTACCCATAAGAATACTTAAATCCATTAAAAATCACTAAGGCATAGAAAAACACCTATGCTCATTACACGAATGAAGGTCCTGTGTTAGGTTTGAACCAACATCCCTTGGTTTAACAGCCAGGACTTCCTAACATTGATCTAACATGCAAGTTTTTTTTTAGAATTCGGAAGCTACAACTGATACAATCAGTCACATGATTTTTAGTGCACCTTCTTATCCAAGGTGGTATGTTAATAAATTTAAATAATAAAGCTATACCTACTGTAATAAATCATATTTCTAACAAGAAGTTTTATGGGTCTTCGTACGTACAACATCATTAAGACATAGGTAATCTTCAGCTTCCATCTCGTATTAGTACCTTGATTATCTTACTAACAGAGCATTCGAAAATTGCTAAGAAAAATTAAAAGTGATTTCAATTATTCTAAGCAAGCAAAATATAATTTTTCAATTTATCGTATTTTCTAACCAATGCAATCTACGATTCACCATTTTGATGCACGTCTTCCACTAGGTATTTATTCAACCTATCTAGAAGCAAACAAATATAAATTCCCCACAATATTTACCTGCATCGCCTATTCCTCAAATACAAAAGTAGAGCACGCAAATACAATAAATTGGGCAACAATCTAATTCCAATTCATATTCAACCGCTGATAATGATAAGATCGAGTGCGAGCCTAGTACAGTATCTAATACTGTGTAACAGTTACCCACATTTTCATCGATTTATTTGATATGAATGAAAAGTAGCATAATGATAAGTACCTAATGAAAACTGTACAGTAAAATAAAAAGGTATTGTTAATTTACTTCTTTGTAATCTCAACACATTTCCATTCCATTCCATTGAACATTCACATCTTCCTTAAATGGGATATTTAATAATATATCCATGTTAGCTATTCACGTTTACAATTTTCTGAAAAATAATGATATTTGACGACCTCGGTGGCGCAGTGGCTAAGGTAGGCGGCCAAAGCACGAAAGGTCTCGGGTTCGATTCCCGGTCGGGTCAATTTGTAAAACGGACTTTTCTAAATTGACTTGAGTCTGGGTGTGCTGGGATGACGCCCCCAGTTAGTATCCGTCATCTGGTACTCATAGTACAAGGGAAAACCTTAGTTTGAGACCAGAAGATTAGTGTGATTGTCTGGCGCATTTATTTATTATTTATTTATTCAAAATAAATTGAGCATTATGATGAAATTAGTTGACTTTGATATAAGCCGGCTTTACCTACTCTATGACTTTATTTAAACGTAAATATTCATAATCCATAGAAAGTTGACTCTTAGCTTTTGTTGTTTTAAATTAATGACTCAATTTTCACTGGAAACAGGAAACGGATGTCTTGAATATTCTAAAGACAATTTTCACGCGTGCTGCCACTCCTAGTAAGCAGCTGATAAACAAATTAATCACAAATGCCATAAAGCCTCGTCATCGATACTGATATCACACATATCTGAACGATTTTCATCCTTGTTTATACTACATATCTATCACTATACATTCATTAGATCATCTTTATTGTTACGAAACCAAAAAAATATACGTAGGTAAACCAAAATTTCCAGTAAATTACTACTTGTACTTTTTTGCGCTAGTAGGTTACGCCCGAAAGCACGGTCACGCTTGAAATTTTTATATTCATTCTTAAGATATTAATATATGGGTTTGAAAAATGTATCGTCAGCTTCTGACTTGACTAAGTAGTTTTCCCAAGGCGCATGTAAGTACTAAAATTAAAAATAGATGTACCCAAGTTTAAAATCAGTTTCAAGCTGAGAGAGATACCAAATAATTGTCAGTAAATTTGATAAAATATGATGCATTTTTCTCGGCAGCCCTCTACAGCTTGGATGATAGCTTTTTGCTTTAAAAAATGTTTTTGATATTATTTAAAACTAGCTGTGCCCGCGACTTTGTTCCCGTGGACTATAGAAATAAAATCCTACATAAATACTAACTAATTACCTATACCTTCATAGTCGGTTTTTTCCCTATCTCCCTTAATATGCGAAACAAAAAGTAGCCTATGTCCGTTCTAGAGGTTCATACCCATACCAAATTTTATCAAAATCAGTCAGACAAACAGACAGACAGGCAGAGTTACTTTCGCATTTATAACGTTAAGTATGGATCAGAAAACCTTTAATTAATCGTTCACAAATTTCTAAAAATTTTTTGAAAAAGGAAGCACTTTTTTACTATTAAAAAATGAAGTCATAAGGCTAATACGTGGCACAGTTTTTAATCAATAAAAAGTTTTAAACATTGAAATAAATATTGAGGTAGGTGTAATATCTTAACAACATGAATTCAAACGAAAGTTGGCATGGTATAGGTTCGTGCTACATAGTAGAAAACTAAAACGTTTTTCCATAAATTGTGAGAATAAGAGTGAAAGACTGAAAATGTGCTTAGCGATAAACTCAAAGCTTGTCTATAATTTTAATCACCGCTTGGGCCATTTTCTCTTACCCACAAATCATATATAGGCACATTCGTATGCGCCAAAATTTCAAACTACCGTACTGAATATTAAATGATTGATTAAACTTTCAGATAATCATAATGTA
The DNA here is from genome assembly GCA_037074685.1 of Glyphodes pyloalis. Classification (NCBI taxonomy): domain Eukaryota; kingdom Metazoa; phylum Arthropoda; class Insecta; order Lepidoptera; family Crambidae; genus Glyphodes; species Glyphodes pyloalis. The sequence continues at coordinate 8,326,523 of JAYKKO010000004.1, forward strand.
TTGGCTGCCTGCGTTGCTTTTGGTGGCTTTAGCCACAGGAGCACATGCACAAGCCACAGCACAGACTAGCGTGGCGCCAGAATTACGGGAATGCTACACTGACCCCTTACTCCTCAACCGCAACAACCTGCCGCCAGCGAATATCAACATCCTAATCGACATCATCCGCAGAATAGAAGACGATCCTAATGTTAACGTTGATTTGAGAACGCTGGCCACTCTGCTATTGCATACGTAAGTAAAGTTGATACAAGGGGGTAATTTTTGGTTCATTAAAAGCTCTTTCCTACAAAACTCTTTCTTTATGTATATGAAAAATATTTCATGTATGATCATTTTTCACCATTGGTGGTATAGAAATATCATGTCGGTATGGTCTTTTATCATTATTGGCGGAAAGAACGAGCTTTTTTCCTAGTTAGGAATAAAACCAGAATTTTAGTATAACATGTACAAATATTTACATCTCAAAAAATATTTTACCTTTCCAGATACAGACAAGATGGAATCGAGTACCATCAGCGCGATGCCAACGTGTTGACCTCAAACGTGCTACCGTTTTCACCAACTTTCCATTCTTTCCACCGGCACAGGCTTCTGTTGAGGATAATCCCAAGTAATCTGCAGACTTTGGCAAATAACACTCTTCCTTCGGAGTTGAAGGTACCTATTCATTAATAGTTTTTTCGTGCATTGTTAATGATACCAAATCCTTTTCGCTACCATACATCATACCTACCCCAGGGGTATGATTTCGGGTGTATCCACAGAACATTTCTTTGTATGATCTGAGGGTGCATCAATACCAATTCTGATTATCTCTTCTGATTTACATTTGTTAGATGTACCTACTAAGCAATAAGTATTTTAAATGTAAAATACATATAACCAAAAATACATTGGTAAATTTCAGTGTGCTCTTCATCACATGCTGTCCACAACAGTGGATGCGCGTGTTCGCGGAGATGAAAATGCTTGTGGTCAACTCTCCCAGTACAGAGCTTTGAGGACTTTCCGTATGGCTCGCTCTGTGGACGATGACGTCGAAATACTGGACCCTTCAAAGTTGTAAGCAATTAGCACAATTCTGCTTAATTTTCACTGAGATCTAAAATATCAGTTACCTTTATCACCTTTTTCAAAAATACATGAAATTTTATTAAAGCTGTACCTATGTCCTGGTTTGGAATAGGTTTCCAAAATTATCGAAAGCCTTCCGCTATGGGTATGTGTATTTTTCTGCAATACTACATTCATAACCAGCGTGTAAATAATTATTGTTTGATAACTCAATTGTCTTTTAGCGGAGCGGAGAAATACGGACAAATGCAACAAAGCCCGAACAGTGACGTAGAGTATATGGATAACTCCCGATTCGCACGGCAGCAGATTGGTGGAAGCTCCTGCCCCATTCTGACCGGCGTGATCAACACACGTTGGGGCGCGGTCTCCGCGGGTAATCTGATCGCCGGTATCGCAGCTGGTGCAGAGGCACAACAGGTTCCCATCCTGGAACTGACTAAGGGCTCGGTCCTGAATTACCAGAATGTTCAAAGTACTATTTCCACCATTTTCCCCGCTACATTAGCAGGTGAGTACCTACATTCATTAATTGCCTGTTAAGGATCCTGACTGAAGTGCACTTCAACTTTTGCCCTTATGTTTAGACGTTACAGGCTACCTACTTATCCCCTTTTATAAATTAAAAACCGGTACAAATTTAAGCTCCTCCACATACGTTGCAAGTCGTTTTGTTGAGATAACATACGAAAACATCACAGTTTTATGACGGAAAACTTAATAGATTAAGTTTATAGGTGATCTGGCTGAAGCAGTCCTGATACAAGGCACAAGAGGAAGTTCTTCCATCTCAATCGGCAGTGCTGGTAACTGGAACAGCTCGCAGGCAACTAAATTCTACATGCTGAGCAGCCAGCTTAACATTGAAATGTCAGATCCCGAGATCCGGGGTGGCGTCGACGGGTTTGCTTTGGGTTCTACTTTGACTCGAACATTGGGAACTTCGAGCAATCTCCGACTGTCGCAGCTCCTTGACATGTATTATTCACCAAGAGTAAGTACCTGTAACCTGATATCAAAAGAACTAATTTCGAACAACAAATGCTGCTGACCGCTAAATAATGATTTTATTAAAAAGTGTCAGTTAAAATAGGTTCTAGTTCAAGCTTAATTTTGTTCTGTCTAGTGTTTTTTTAAAGAAGTAGCAGATATTGTTTGCAAGTACATGTAGTTATTGTTATTTTATTTTAGAATGGCGTTTTTGACAATGCCCTAAGAGCTTGCAACCGTCGCTTATTGGCTCAATCCCTTGTCAATACCGCCACACTCACAGCCGAAACGAGAGCATTCGCAGCGGTTTTAGATTCAGTCATGCCTCTTGAGGGAACCTTGACTGGAGGCCTGGAGGGGCTCGTGGATAGCTCTATCAGCAACTTTGGAACGTACCTGAGTGAGTTTTAAAAATAATACGTAGGTAATCCTAATTTAAATTTAAAAGCACAGACTTAAGATTCTTGTTTTCTTTCTTATGTTGCTTCTTTTTTCTCGGCCTTGTTTTCATTAATTTTCTTTGATAGCATTGACCTCATAAAAGCAAAAAAATCTAGAAAAGTTTATCAATTTCCATCCGAGCCGAATTGATTATGAGATTCTCGTTATTAATGTATACAATAATTTTAAAAAAGTGCATTGTCATGAGCAGCAGAATATAAACATAGACATTAACGTAAGGTTCACTTGAAAATGTGTTCGTATACATGTTTGTTTATGAACGTGACTACCCTCCTACGATCAAAAGTACAGGGTCGGTAGTAAATTATAATCATACTTCCTTAATACTTAATTTTTCAAATCTGGTCGTTGTATAATGAAAAGATACGCCACTTATGGCTAATGATCCTATCATGTCTGATCAAAAGCATTGACTATCTTATCTGTAAATGTTCATTTGTAGATAACAACCTGAACGACCTAACCTGCATCCTCACTGAGGACACCTTAAGATGGAGTCCTGATTCTCGGTACAAGACGAATTTGTTTATCGCGCTTGACGCATCGTGGAGTTACAGCGCCATTTACCCAGCCATCTCATTTTTGCTGGATTCCATTGAAGTGAGCAAGTTCGGATCAAGCGTAACACTACTCAGCGCTTTCGACGGAAGCGTCATAATCAACCAAACACGCTCCTTGGCTGAATTCCACACCGAATACACTTTAGCTAGACATCAGTCATGTGAGTATGAATATAAAGCTTGATCTTTACAGATTTTTGCAATTTTCTTAGCTAAACCACCACTTTTAATAGCTACAATAGATTACAATTCCTAGTCTACCATATCGTAAGCACTTGCGACTAAAAAAAAGGAAGGGTTTATTTGACTAATCAAAGATTTATTTGCGAGTTTGTTAAAATACCTAATTACATTGGCATTTCCAGTACTGACAGGAGTTAACCTAGAAGTGAGTCTGAGAAGCATCCGGGATGAGATGCAAGCGCGCCTGCGCAACGAAGCCGCTACCAACTACGTCGGTGGCAACGCCACGGTGCTGCTGTTCCTCCTCAACTCAGGAAACATCGAAAATAACCAGAACGTCTGGGACCAAGCTCGCCAGCTGAACGAAAGTGTTCCAGGCAAGATTAATTTATATATGAATAAATATCGAACCACATCACACATATCGAACTGCTCAGTTAATTTCTTAGGTTTCGAAAACAAATTTAAAGAAAAGGTAGTGACAAACTTAAATATTTTGTAAACTTTTCTTACTTTTGTGAATAGCGAGTCTGATCCCAAAGTCAAGTAGGTACAAGTGTAATAAGAACCCACTGATAATATCAGTAGGTATATATATATATAACAGAATATATTGAAATGTCACAGAAACAGAACAAGGCTAAATGTTTTTGACTTTCCTGCTTCAGGAAGCTAATGGAAAACGTTATTAAATATAATGATAAAAGTATCTACATATTTGTATTCTTTCAGATTTAAGACTCCTGTTTGCAACTGCGGCGAACCAGTTCGACAACCTGTCCAATTTAGTTCGCGACCGTCACAACGACATCACCACCGTCACGCTCAACACGGCGGGCACCAATGTTGAAGACACCATGTTCCCGATATTGTCCAGAATTCAAATGGGTAAAATACATTAGACACACTACGCTATTCTTACTTAACAAGTTAACCTCATTACAATCTGGTCGGATAACGTGTTCTTCACTCTTGAAGTTAAAGAAGGTACCTATCAGCCTATTTATTGTTCATGGTTCACTAACAGGACTAAGACATCTATCATCAATATCAAATCAATCGCCATAGCGACGGTGCTGGCTGAACCATCACATTTTTAAAACGCGGGTTGGTGATGAAAAACTCCGACTTTGTTAAAAAATCCAAAGCTTTCAACCCAGACATTGACCCCAGGGCCTGAGTTCATGACGTAATTTGAACATGTGACCATCGAAAGATTGTCAACCTTTCTTGAAAAAAATAATAACAATACATTTTACAATTATGTGTCCCTTTAAAAATTTTGCAATGGTAGAATGGTAGGGTCAGCAATACGTCATCATGATAAACATTTTCAGTTCGATTGCTTTCGAATGTACCTACTTACCAATTCCCAAAAAGCTTGGCTGCTTTAACCGAATTCAGTCAGGGGCAATCAAACATTAGATTCTGCAGCTTGAAACTTTGTGCTAAGATTGTATATTTCAATATCCTTTCAGTTGGTAGGAGAATCATTAATCCCTTGTGTGGATCTGACTTCACGGCCGGATCCTCGGGCACGAGGCAGTTCGACGACGACGTGGAGCCCGGCAACATCAACTTCTATAGAGTCAGCCCGAACTACTTCTTCGAAAACAATTTGAACACAAGGATCCGGGTTGCTCGCACTGGAGCCTCTGTTGGAACTCTTAACATCTGCCACTCTCGTTCTGTTCCTCTCCCAAGGTATGAATATGCTATTTTTTCACATAGTCTACGATTAATATTAAATTTCAAATCAAATACAAATGTCCTATTACTCACAAAAAAATTAAGGGACCAAAATTAAAAAAAAATTTGCTGGTTATTATTTTCATCATACCAGCTGTTTTGTGATTTCTGTGTTGGCGATTCAGCAAGCATCGACTTGACTGAAAATTTATTTTATCATCATAGTTTTGGGTATGCTCAGAGTTCCTAAAAAAGATAAGAATTGTAATGATTAGGATAACATTTGGAAAAACAACGTTCAGAAAATAAAGTAAATAACTAAAATTGATACCAGAATATTGATTCTAATGATATGATCTAACAAATAAATTGAACATCATGACGGCTATAATTGGAGTCTATACCTACATTTTAGGTACCAATTTTTTTTTATCTAACGGATGACGAGCACAATTATAATACGTTTAACATTGTTGTACACTTTTCCAGAGCAAACTCAACTTTAGTGGGAGTGGAACCGAGTGAAATAACTTGTCAAACGTTGGCAGCCACTGGCAACGTAGAGATTAATCTGTCTGGTGCTTGCGACGGTTTCCCCTTCATCGGCGCCTGCCCCCCACTACACATTTCCGTTCAGGCCATCACCACGTCGGACACCACCACTGCTACTTGCACAAGTTTGTACTATTTTATTTTCTGGAATAGGTAATACACTACAGTTCGGCTTTTTTCGTAAAATATTGTATTATCTGTCTAATGTCGCCTGGGTTACGTTCTAGTATATTCTATATTCTCCTCAATTACCAATATTCTGGTGAATATATGTACGATCGACACACGTCAAGGTAAACACTTGCAGTGCGATACTAGTTCTTATACATATGTGTATAATTGTATAGTGTGACGTGCTTTTGATCGTACCCGGAGCTCTATGTATAGCAGTATTCGATGACCGTTTTTGTTAATGCTAAGGAAAATAAACAGCCGCAGCTCTTTACTATTCCTTAATTTGACTACTCTATGTAAACCTTAAACTATGGAAACTAAATATTTTTATGATGTGAACTTAAGGTCAACCGTAGACTTTTCACTTAGGACTTAGGATACCATAAAGAAGATTTTATGTTACAACGATTTTTTGCAAATTATCTTTATAGCATTTCATAAAACACTCCGTAACCACTAAATAGGTAGTCAGTGTGCTGATAAGTTAAATTGTGACGTCACAGGGTGCTTATTATTTTCAAATGAAGGATTCGTGTTTAGATGAGGTTAAAAGTATCTCAATTGAGCATGCAGTGCAGACAACATCCATATAACGGCAATTAAATGTTTTTGGTTTATCTTACAGATGTCAATGTGTGCAGATTCCCCTTCAACATTTTATATCAAGTTCAGATACAAGACTTAGGATGCTTCAGCAGCGCAGCAAGCATCGGCTCCAGCATGCTCTTCGTGCTTCTTGGTTTTCTTTTTAACTTCCTCAGAAGTCTTTAAGTTCTTAACTTGTAATGATGTAAACTATATTCAATTTTTATATAAGTATTTATTAGGACTAGTTAAACTATACAGTACAACATGCATTTACACGAGAATGGAATGATTTTATTACGTACCACAGCATTTTATACCACGTGTCCGTTTGAAAAAAGGTTTTGAATGTAGACAGTTATTAGTCTATTAATAACTTTTAAATTACACACCAAAGAATAAATAAACTTCGAGCTGCCATCAATTAAGTATTCCTAAGTTTACTTCTAAGCCTTTTACCCTCAATAATAATGAGACAAGATTTAACAGGGTAGTTAGTAGGTACTTTACATGTAACGTTCAAACTAAAATTATACTATTAGACTTTTACCACCGCAGAACTTATTTTAAAAAACTATATTGTCAATAAAAAGATAGGTAAGTAGGTGTTTGTGAAGTTATTTAGGCTAAATTTGATTTGTGAAGTATATTTTTCTACAAATAAACAATCTTAAATGATCTTTTGTTACTATATTTCTTTCCTCAAAGTAAACCAATTACATTCGTGAGACTTCTAAATCGAACCCTTTTTTATTAAACCTGCTTTATAGGCATAAGTATTTTATCTTTAAAGCAGGACGTGTTGCATTGAGCAAGCAATCTTGGGAACGCCTGACAGTCATGAACGTAGATATAAAGCTGCTGCTAAGTTTTTTGCTCCTACTGATTAGGTACCTAAATGTAAATCAGTTTTTCTTTCAAATTCTAATACCTACCATGAAAATAAACGCCTGTAACGGAATTTTAACTCTAATATAACATCCATAATGTTTGGTGAAGAGCTATATTCTCCCTACCTAGTTTGAAATAAATCTAGGTAAATACCTACTTCATGATGCAAGGCATTTTAGCACGTCATAATACTAAACACTTTCTTTACTTAATAATCATGAAAAAGTGGTATTTTTGCAAGCATAGATCAATTTTTTAATATAAATCTTTGAATTTATTCTAAAACAATGTATTATTCGGCATGTGACGATGCACAGCATCGTGAGAGTGCGTCGACTTCCGGTCAGAATTGATTTCCGCTAAAATTGGATTTTTTCATAATAAAAGTGTCTCAATTTACTTACTTCCGTTTGGCGCCATTTTAGTCACCTTAAAAGGGGCTGCATGTGCAGGTAGTCCTCATAGCGTCGTCAACTTTCGTGTTAGCAACATCGTGAGCAAAAATTCTGCTCAGATTTTACCCGAAAGTAGTAGTAGTAGTACCTAGTGTTACTGTGAAAATTAATTCGGTCTAAAATGAACGAAAGTGAATCAAGTGATAACGAAGGAGTCTACATGATGGTGGTCAGGAAATAACTCCACCATAGCGGATGTCCACACTGCCGCAAATCATCACGCGCTAAAATCAAGTAAATATAAGCGCTGCATGGCCAGCACAGAGGATTCCTCGGAGCCAAAGGCTAAAAGAAGCAAGCAAGGTATGTTGGATTATAAACAATTTAACACTTATCTCGGGCAGATGAGCATTTTGACAAATCTCTTTATGAATAACGCACCTCCATCCAAGAATAAACTGCTTGTCCACGACGGTTTTGGGATTTTTGCCCTTACTCTATTAAGGATATTAATCCACATCAGACGACGTCCGTAACCGAGAGGCGAGCGTGCCGCCATCGCCAGGAGACTTTGGCGTCGTGCCATCTCTGAGGTTCCGGGTTCGATCCCCGGTCGGGTCAATATGGGAAACGCACTTTTCTGTATTGTCTCGGGTCTGGGTGTTGTGGTACCGTCGTTGTTTCAGATTTCTGTAACACAAGTGCTTTGGCTACTTACCACAGAATCGGAGCAATGTATGTGATGATGTCCAACATTTATTTAGTTTTTATTTTATTTATCACCAAAGTAAATAACTTTACCTATATGGTATGGAAGAATACTGTTTAAAAAGACCCAAAAATTCCTAGCTCGGTCCCCCAACGAGTTAAGAATTACAAAAATTCAATGATTGTAACTGGAAGGAGGTTTCGTTACTCTGACATATTGAAAGCATCCTTTACATAGAACTTTCAGTGAATGACTAATTGCGTCAATTTTTGAGAGGGAAAGACCATGCGGCCCTAGTTGAACGGACTCTTGCTGCCATTTCAAACGCATTGCTCGCTCAACAAGATTGTTTATAGCAACAGTTACAAGAGATTGTCAACTGGGCTGCGGCTCCCAGTACGGACGTACGGCTTCCAACTGTATCGTGAGTTTTCAACGATAAGTCAAAGTTCCTTATAACCAGTGAAGATATAATATTGCAAATTGTTTGTAGAAAAAGTGCCGAATGTATTGAAACTCGTAGAGATCGTATCATGGTAGAAATACCCAACAATTTTTTTTTTTCTTTTTTTCTCGAAGGGTTACGTAGAATTCCACAACTCTGAATTCTCATTTGGACGTACCGCACTACAGTCCTATATGCAAAGTAGAGGTAGCATCGATAACTGGATTTGGCCTTGGTTCAATAACAATAATGAAGTCAAATTGCGCTTACCTTCAAAGCAAGTTTAGTTTCCAAACCTGGACTATCTCGTGATACACCAAGCAGACCCTTTCGCCCACCGCAAGGTCAAAGAGCTGTAAAACCAGAATCTAATCGTTTGCCGGCTAACAACCCAAAGATTAGGAAATTTATTAGGAGAGATCCACAACAATCTGATAAAGTAAAGTTTAAATAACTCTCAACCCAACTTCCGTGGAGGCTGTCTTCGAGCGTATCGGAGACAGTGGCAGGTGCATCAGGCTCCGCAGGCTAACCTGAAGATATTATCAGGGATGCGCCGGTCATTTACCTCAAAGCCTGTGCTTGTCCCACCAACACAGGGCAACCTTCGGCGTTTCACAACACTTAAATCACCAGAAATGACCGAATAAATCTTAACTGTACTGAAACAGAAGGAATCGGCAAAAAGCCAATTGGGAACGAACTTCTTCTTCTCAAACATGTTTCCCTGTTAGAAACAAGATGGGTCCATAGGCCCATTTTCAATTTAAAGCGGCTGAATAAGTATATTGCACCAAAGAACTTCAAACTAGTTTCGCATTTCGAAATCCCCGAATTTCTTTAGAACCAAGATTGAATGGTAAACATAGACCTTTCATCAGCTTGCTTTCATGTACCAAAACCAGCTACCACCACAGGTTTCTGAGACTAGTTAACTGCGGAGAAGTATATCAAATGACAAGTCTTTCATTAGGCCTATCCTATGCATGATAACCAACCAGGTTCTTTGATAGAGCACACCTTCTTTGAAAGAAAAGTATGAGAATGTTGGTTTACCTCTACTATTTTCTGATGGTCAACCAGTTGCGAAAAACTGTTGAAAGAAAAAGTTCTAATCGTCATTCATCTCTTACAGAATCTAGGGTGGATTATACCTAAATTTTAAAAAGTCTGTAATAGCCCCAACACAAGAACTAGCAAAGGTTCTTCCCCAAGCGAAGGTAAATACGTTAACATTACAGGAGAGTATTCTGAATTTCGGCAGCTTCTTAACTCTAAGAGGAAAACTCCATTCTCGACACCTTCAGAGGAATACCTCTCTTGGACAATAGTCCAAGACTAATGAATCCACAATCCATAAAGCAATGTGCCTCAATAACACAAGCCATAAGAACGAATATAAACTGTTGGCTGACATCTGCAAAGCAGAATCTGAACCTCACGAAGCATCGTCACAGCACTTCTTAAAAACGAATACTGCAGATTACGAATGAGTAGCACAAATAGACGATATCAAGGTATCGGGACATTGAAGTATAACCCAAGCGAGTTCGCATTGAATCAGAAAAGAAATGTACGCAATAATATCTGCATTGAAACAGCTCCTCGAAGGTCGACATTTTATTGTTCAATCAGACAATCAGACAGTGGTGTCCAATATTCGGAACGAAGGGAGCACTCATTTGGGTAATCTACTGGAATTGACACACCAGCAATTTTGCCTGATAAACCGATGGAAAATAACCATTAAACCAGAATACTTAATCGCAACAAATCGAACAAAATATGCTATTCAACCAGATAGCAGATGGCCTGTCGCGGGACAGGAAGTCTGCGGAATGGGACCTCAAAGCCGCAGCACTACCAGCGGTCTTTCGGAGGTTCGGACTACCGGAAATTGACCTATTTCAATCAAAAATCACCAAAATTAAGATATTTCAGCAGGGAATGGAAATACAACCTAGCATGGGTTTCCCAGCCACCGTCCATGATACCCAGAGTGCTTCATCATCTAAACACAGCATCAGGCACATTCCTCTTAATTGCCCCGCTGTGGAAAAAGGTGTTTTGGCTGCCCGACTTGCGCAGCGAGCCTTTACCAAACCCATGCGGGTGAAGAATTAAGAGCTTGTCTTGATAGATCAAATAATGAAATGCCACCTCCTTAGATAAACAACATAAAGCTCTTGGTAGGAAAAATTGGGGGTGGGCAGATATTAGACACTTGGACTGTGCCGAAAAATCACTACTTCGTGATTTGAGAGAATCTACATTAGGAACTTACAAATTTGTCTGGCTGCGCTGGATTCAGCGGTGTCAGCGGTGCAACAACCATAAAAGTATTTAGCTGATTTACATTTAACCAAATATTTTGCTTATTCAACGATTTTAGTTAACAAATCAGTTATTTTGACATTAGGTTTCACCTAAAAAAATCTAAATTCCAATATTTTCTATTTTGGGTCCGTCAGAACTGGTCGCCTGCTTAAGTGCACACCCACCTAAGCTACTTACATTTTTTTTTTTTTGAAGCATCTCGCAGATTATCTTGCATTTTACTTTTAGAATCGGGTCGCCGAGTACATGACCTTGCATTGTTAAAAATAGGATTTGAAAATTTACGTAAATCTTCGGCCTATATTTAGGTTTAAAACTGATGCGGCATCTTACAGACAATCGGGGTGGAAATTAATTTTAAACACAGATTACAACATATGTTGTATACGAAAAGTCATAAAACTAGGAGAGCAGAGAAGAACAGCAAAGTGCAACAATGCCCTATACATTTCTATTAATGGAGAACCCAAAGCAGACCCGTACTCTTATGGGTAACCGGATAAAAGCTGTGTTAAAAGAAGCCGGTATTAAGGCTTCTTCAGGCAGTGTTCGCTCTGCTGTGGCATCTCTAAATCGGTGGGATAATTTAGCCATCGACGAAATTCTATTGAGTGATGTCCTCCAAGTAGCATGGTGATAGTAATTTTCAACCAATTTAATTTACATTACAACTAATTACCCAATCACATATTACATTTCTGTAATCTATCATCACTTAATCATTTAGAAATAAAAAACGAATGATGAATTCGTACTTATATCTTTTATTGTCTTAAACCTCATAATATACCAAATTATAAATAACTTACAAACTTATTTTAAGGTTAAACAAGTGATTTTACAGAAGCCATCTTCATCACATAGCGTCATCATGCAGTCACCCGGAGATAATAAACACGTCTCTCACGATGCTGTGCATCGTCACATGCCGAATAATAGTACAAGTTTTACATATAAATAAAACTTGTATTATTGAGCAGAGACGATGCACAGCATCCTATTAAGGCCTCCTGGTGAGAGACTTCTATGAGGACTACCTGCACATGCAGCCCCTTTTAAGGTGACTAAAATGGCGCCAAACGGAAGTAAGTAAATTGAGACACTTTTATTATGAAAAAATCCAATTTTAGCGGAAATCAATTCTGACCGGAAGTCGACGCACTCTCACGATGCTGTGCATCGTCTCTGCTCAATAATACAAGTTTTATTTATATGTAAAACTTGTACTATATCAACGTAACATGCACGTCGTTTTTATTCTTTGATCAGGGTAGGATGCTACAGCCTGATGTCTTATACCGTTTCGCTACTAAACAAATCGGACTGTCAAAGTGACAGCTGACTGAGCTGACGTTTGTCAAACATTCTATGAACATTCTGTTTATTTTTAGCAAAAGTAAATTTTGTTTCTCTGTTATAATGTCTGGAGAAGACTGTGATAACTTAGACCGTGGTGATAATGACGGACAAAAGTCGGATAAAATGTTCACATTAAAAAAGTGGAATGCGGTCGCAATGTGGAGCTGGGATGTCGAATGTGATACGTGTGCTATTTGTCGCGTTCAAGTTATGGGTAAGCGGGTATTTTTCAGTAATTATTTTGAATTCCACAGTATGGTCTGATAAAATTTTCTATTGAGTAGGATAGATAAGAAAGTAAACCTCCTTCTTACCCACTAGACATCTTTAAACTTACTCACTCATTGTAATTTTGTAATGTTAGCGATTGGAGTTATAATGAGTAAAAAAACATTAGTTAGCCAACCCATTTTCATCCGCTTCAAAAAGTTCTAATCACTAAATTGAAAACCACGGTATACTTGTTTAAAGAAACATACTTGCTTCATTTCTTAAATCTTGTTTCACCCAATATAAGTTTTGTCAAAGAACTATATCTCGTTTACATAAAAACATATCTGTTTAAAATAAGAAGTACATAAATTGCTTATTCATTATTACTATTACAAATTCTCCATCAAATGTAGAAGAAAACCAATACAAGATTTTTATTGCAATAATGTTATCTGAAATACATATATTTTAAAATGAATAACAATTGTTGTTTAATTTAAATAGTAAAACAAATAAGTATGGTACAGTGATACAGCACAATTTAGTTACTTAAAAGTTTTTAAATCAATCTATATGTCACCGTAAGATTGTAAAAATCGTTAGATTACAATCTATCTCGTGAGATTGTAAACTATCGACAGATTGTGAACCGTAACTTGGGATTGCAATTTAACGGATTTTTTTTCGCTTTATTGTATTGACATATACATTGCATGCTTTGATACTTATATTCTCAAAAAAAATTAATATTACTAGCCTGTATGCCTTAAAATTGAAAACACATATTACATAGGACCATATGACATGTAAAATGCAATGAATGCTATTCATTAGGAAGAAGTTATTTCAAGGAGTAAAATAAGCACAACCATTTATTTTATATCTTTATTTCAAGTTGTAGCACACATACTAAATACTATTTATAAATAATAAATAGTATTTAGCCTGTCATTGAATATAAAAATATATATTGTACATAAAAGCATAAGTTATTTATTCATACTGAATGCTACAAATAGAACTTTCACACAAACTCTTTGTCTCAGCTGAAGTATTTTAAAATAGGTATTTCATCTCTTTCTAAATTATTAAACACATTCATTTTGTATTTTTCCTAAATCACAAATAATGTGTTATAACTTAATACAATAAATTAGACAGAAATGTTTGATAAAAAATTGAAGACATTGTCAAAACTTTTGAATATAAAATATTATTAAATTCTGGATTCTGGATTATCACATTAACAGGGTAATTAAAGTCCTCAATTATAAACCGATATTGGGACTTGAATTGGCTACTTGACAGTTCTTGAAAAAGTATTGTAAAATGTGCGCGCGTTTATTTTATATCACCAGCAATTCATTTATCTGAAAAAAAATTAAATAACCAGAGAAAAATAAGATTTTGAGTAATACATTTAAAAATTGCGTATAAACGCCAAGTCACGTCACTGTTGCAAGTGGCTACTTGACAGTGTTAACAATAAAATATGAAAAGTGTAAGATATGTTAGCTTATTAGTTAAGTAAGGATTTTACATTTTTATTTTTTAATTATAAGCATAGTTAGTATTTTATTTTTGCAAAATAAATTTTCATTTTTTTATCTGTGGAACAAAAGAACCGAAACGGAAACCACCATTGCAATTCGGAAATGACAGCTGTCGGCGAAAATTATTTATTTTAATATGGCGAAATAATGATTTTTTTACCGATTAAGTTGAATTATTGTGTCTCTAATCGTATTAAGAATTTATGGAAACATTTTCCGTTTATCTAAATTAAGTCGTTCCTATGCGTATCGGTTCGTTGTCTAGAACGTTGACGTCATAATTGCAAAAGTGACGTGACTTGGCGTTTTCGCGCGATTTTTAAATGTGTTGCACAAAATCATATTTTTCTCTGGTTTTTTAATTTTTTTTTCAGATAAATCGAATTGCTTGGGATATAAAATGAACGAGCGCACATTTTACAATACTTTTTCAAAAACTGTCAAGTAGCGAATTATGACGTCAACGTTAGACATCGAACCGATACGCATAGGAACGACTTAATTTAGATAAACGGTAAATATTTAAATAAATTCTTAATACGGTTAGAGACACAATCATTTGGTTGAATCGGTAAAATAATAATTGTTTCGCCACAACAAAATAAATAATTTTCGCTGACAGCTGTCATTTCCGAATTGCAATGGTGATTTCCGTTTCGGTTCCTTTCTTCCACAAATAAAAAAAGTAAAATTTATTTTGCAAAAATAAAATACTAACTATGCTTTTAATTAAAAATACAAAATGTAAAATTATTACTTAACTAATAAGCTAACATATCTAACACTTTTCATATTTTATTGTTAACACTGTCAAGTAGCCAATTACCCAGCCAATTTAATGACACTAAAAAGGTCCATGAAGTCATAGTATTAGTAATTTATTTGTACAGCAAACAATTCGCTCAATATGATATCAGAATCTATTAAATCAAAATTACTGTTACGATCGCAAGTCATTTATTTTTCTTTGCTTATCATAGATATTTACATTAAGTAGGTTAAATATGTGTGGCCAGCTCTGTCAGCAACAATTACAATTGAGTTAATTTAATATAATATTGTACTTACTGGACAGGCTTTTCATCATGTAATACTTTGATAGATTTTTTCCTATTACCTATCTTAATATATTTACAAAAAATATTTTCTAAGACATTAAGTAATAGAATAAAGTAAAATCTACTCTACTTACATTATAAACTTCGTCTTTGTCCATTTCCTCTTGGTGATATTTTTAAGTCAGTCAGATTGTAAGCTTTTTTCACTTAAAACCTCTTTTAAAGAATCTAGATTCATATGAGATTTCTGAAGCTTACTAATTAAGGAAACGGATATTATAATATTATTTATTTATTGGTATTATTATTAGTAAACTTCTTTAGTAACCTATTGCTTTATATGGTTTTCCTGAATGCCTCTCATACAATATGTGCTTGGTGCAAATTTTAAGGCACTATCAATACATCAAAGGTACTGACACTCAATAAGGGTACAAATATTATCAAGATTTCAGTTTAACAAATTAATACAACAAATTGGCAATTTGCTTGATATTTTCTTATTTATTACATACATTTTGTCACTTAAATAGATTGATATATTTATTTAAATATCTTAATTATTTCAAAAGTTATAATGCCCCAAAGTTATATGGTAGCCAGAAATGAGTCATTGAATGCGATGTCGGTTTACAAGAACACCAATTTGTATATTCTATACACAAAAGATTCATAGATAAATGGGTTTTCGGTGCAAATTTGGTCTAAACAGTTGCATCTTATTATTTTTTTACTGATTCTGATTTTATATTTTATAATCTATTTTATGTTTATGTCACCGTAAGATTGTAAAAATCGTTAGATTACAATCTTGTTACTAAACAATATGTATATACCTATTGTTTAATAACACACATAATTTCTTGCGTATTAAGCAGATGGCCTTGTGGTCTCGTGGACTAACCTCCACTCCATTTACGATGTATCTATTATGAATATAAAAATGGTTTATTACGTCATTTGATATAATATTTTAGCTTAAGTACTTACTATTTTAAGTACTAAGTATTTTCTATAAACAATTTGTATCAGCATCCATTCGGTAACGGTTTTATATTTGCTATTGAACTCATTCTGCGCGTTCGTTGTGGAGGTCTACCTGTCATTTTATTTTCAATTTGTTCAAGACTCTTTCCTCTTGTTTCTGGTACGAATACTATCACGAAAAATAACCCAACAAATGTAATACAAGCAAAGATCCAGAATGTTTCTCCTTTTCCAATACGTTCTGTGACACTTAAAAAGAGTTTCGTAACTATAAAAGTGCATAACCAATTAAAGGCCGTACAAATAGATGCGGCAGCTCCCCTTATCTTGGCAGGTAATATTTCACCCATCATTAGCCAAGGTATAGGTCCAAATGCTAATGAGAAACCTAACAAATAAATCATTACGCAAGTTAATGGTAACCACCCTAGAGATGAGACGTCCTTATGCATTTTTTCTTGCGCGTAAAAGAATGTACCCAACGCGACTAAAGTGATTGTCATGGTTACAGATGAAATATACAACAGAACTTTACGACCTGCCCTATCAATCAATGCTGTGGCTATAAAAGTTGAGATGAAATTGACTATTCCAACTACGATTGTTGATAATTTTCCATCTACTGAACTACCAGATGCTTCAAATATTGTTACGGTGTAAAATATAACTGCGTTAATACCCGACAGTTGTTGAAACGTCATCAGGCCTAACGAAATAAATATCGACTTCATATATTTACGGCTAAACAATTCTTTTATATTTGAGTCATTATTGTCTGTTTCAACGCCCGACAACGCAATATCTCGCATTTCGTTATCAATTTTCGTTTTTTTTCCTCGAAGCCACTGTAGAGATTTTCGGGCTTCTTCATTGCGACCGCGAGATATGTACCACTGGGGAGTTTCCGGAATCATGAGCATTAATATAAAGAATGGAATAGGTAAGCACGACCCAAAATAAGCTAATTGTGACCAATCCAAATACTTTCCTGCGAGATAGCAAATCAGAATACCGGTATTGCCGATAACAGTTGGGAACAATCCTAATGTACCACGAACTTCAGGTTGTATCGCCTCGCCTAGGTATACTGGAAAAGCTAGTGAACCGATGCCGACGCAAAGACCGCAAATAACGCGTCCTGTGAGCACCAAGTGTATAGTCTTTGCTGTGGCTATTAGAATCCAGCCAATGAAGAAAGGAGGTGCTGTAAAAAGTATGGTTCGTTTCCTTCCAATGTAATCAACGAGAGGACCGCCCATTATGCCTCCCGCTAGTGCCGCAAGTGGCATTAAGCTGCCTACCCAGGTCGCCTGTTGAAAATATATTGTATAAATATATTGTATCAATTCACGAAAAGACAATAAAAGGTAAAGCACATTTCAAACAAATCTTTAGTTTGGGCTATATTCAACATATACCTTGGACGATTTAGATTTTAGATTGCACCTGAAAATTTGTGCTGAATCGAATGGCCATAAACAGTTGCGTGAAATAAATACATAATTCTAATTAGTGTAACTGATTAATGAAAATCTCGCCAATATTCGCACTTATATGTTAGCTCAAATGTATTTAGATTATTGATATTTTAAGGTTTTTTTTGTTATCCATAATTTCTGCATGATCCAAAGATAGACTGCTCGTAAATACTCCTAGCATGAATTTCGGCGATAGTAAATCTTCCAAAAAAATTTGCAAAAACATAGGAAGTTTCCATGTTACATGCGTTATGATTCTGAACTTACCTGTTCACTAGTCACAGATATAGTGGTGCTATTCATCATAGTTACAATAGCTGGTGACGTGTAAGCCGATGAAAATCCTATGATCATAGAACCCATGGAAACTGCGACGGCCGCTAGCACCTAGAATTTATAAATAAATTTGTTTTTTATTAATATTTAAATTCTGTTTGATAACCCGAAAAACATCAGTTTTTTCTGCCTTATCATATTTATTTTCAAAGATTAAGTTAAAGACCTGCTAATAATGACTGTTTTATTAACCTAATAACCGCCAACTACTTCTATAGAAGTTCAGGATTTTCGTGCCGTCAACGCCACTACTTCTATAGAAGTTACTCATTGTACCTACTTTAATTAAATACCTTTACGGTGCATTAAACATTTGTTTCTCTTGTAATTTTGTAAGATGGACAGGATTGAAGCCCATTTTTGTTATTTTGCCAAAAGAAACAGGCTTTATAGTGTTTTAAAACAGATAAAAACAAAAACGCCTGAAATATTTTGATGTCCCATACGCCAACGACTTCATATCAAGTAGGCTAGTGATGTGACGCGATAGTTGCATTCATTACAATCCTACATGTTTACTTTGTTTTGTTCCATACAAATATTCATAGATTTTATGATTGACAATTAATTCCGGTCTGAAAATAACGTATTACATAATAAATATTGAAATTAATTTATTTCACGAAGATCCTTACTAATATTATAAATCAGAAAGTGAGTTTGTTTATTTGTTCCGCTTTCACGACATAACTACTGAACTGATTGCTTTTAAATTTTGCAGACGTATAGTTAGAAGTCCGGATTAAATAATAGGTTACTTTTTATCCCGAAAGCAAAACTAATATTCCCGAGGGAAAACAAAAATATAGTTTGCTTGATGGATGGATTGATGGATTGGAAGGTAAAATATTGTAAACGAATATAAACATGTAAATGTAGAAGCTAAATGATACGATAATGAATCCCCGTAAATGTGGAATTCCCGAGGGATGACGTACAATTTGTTTTATCGTCTAAACTGATTTTTACATCTACTTAGCTATATAATATAGTGTACTATTCAGTTTTTGTTTAACAACTAATCGTATCCAGCGTTACATCGCGCTTCTTAGATTTTTCCGTGGAAATGAGAAGTTTTCTTA
The DNA here is from genome assembly GCA_037074685.1 of Glyphodes pyloalis. Lineage (NCBI taxonomy): Eukaryota > Metazoa > Arthropoda > Insecta > Lepidoptera > Crambidae > Glyphodes > Glyphodes pyloalis. The sequence continues at coordinate 8,345,641 of JAYKKO010000004.1, forward strand.
TAGTTGTGATTTATACCGCAATATAACCGAATTACACGCGGGCGAAGCCGCGGGCGGAAGCTAGTTAATTTATAATTTATTTAGAATTTTCGATATTGCAACACCCATCTCTACGCAATGACAAGATTTCAGTGCTACGAGCGCCACCAACTTCAATGCAAGTAAACCTGTGACGTCGTAAGCGTACAGGTGTCAAGGTCATTGTGTCATAGTGCCGGCCATTACAAACGTGCGCTCGTCTGTTTTTTTTTCGTACAATAATCATTAAATATAATAATCGAAAATATAAAAAGTAAAATATCGAAAGGTAAACTTACACAAACTATAAAAAGTTATTAAATATACGAATAATAACTGACCATTCATTCTTTTGTCTTACTTTTCACCGTAACATACTTGTTATGATTTATGAATACCGTACAAGAGCCGTCTTTTCTTTATTCAAATCGTCTAAGAGAGATAGAGAGAGATTCACTCAAGGTGAAGAAAGAAACGCATAGACAACACTTCTATTTGAGATATTTATCTTGCCACGAGCGCCAACAACTTGATATGAAGTCAACGGACTACGTTATAAAATGAATAGTGAAGTGCCTTTTAAAATAAATGTGTTGCAAGATTATGCATGTATTTTTGTCTATGATAATAGATACTCGTTTTTCTTACTAAAAATGTTCATAAAATAAAACAAATTACTATTATAATTTATCAGGGTTTATTTATATTTGCAAAGTTTAATAAAAAATCTTGATTTAGACATCAATTTTTTTTATCGATATGACGTTATGCCACATCCTTGCTTTCGTACTATAGAAACTGTTATACATTTATACGTTGGCGTACAGCGGGCCACTACGTTAAAGATAGCTGGGCTGGGAAAAGGTATTGTAGCGTTACACAAAATAAAATCGGCCACAATGTAATTATCAATATAATTTTAAAGAATAAAAATGATTGCTCTTAGCGATATGTATTTTAAGAATCATCCGTATAATAAGTGGGTTGCCCTTGATTTTTTGAAGAGCAGTACAAAGTGTCCATAATTAACATTCAATTTGGAAGTGTAGGTACTCTTGAATCGCCGTCATACGTTCTTGTAATTATTACTCTTAACTCGAAAAGAACCACATCTAATCTTCAGTTCTGTATATAATACTTCGTGAAACCATGGTGTAAGTGTAATAATTTCGTATACGCAAGCGTTGTGTCGAATGACGTTATTCGCAGGGAGGTGTGCGCGGCCCGCCTACTATTAATTTAAGCAATCATCAACTCTGATTGTCTGCTGCATCACGTGTATATTATACTGAGATATTTACATTTGGTACTTTGCGTATGGTCTTCATCGCGAATAATATTTTATTATGGTTCTTACACATGAACCCATTTCAAAATTATATTTTATTAAATGTAATATGTAGCATTTACTGTGAAATTAATTTCAATGAGAAAATGGTTTGTAACAAATCGATAAATACAGTTGATTGCATGTAGGTACTACTTGCAAATATACTATAGTACTCTGATAGAGAAGAAATTTCAAATTACTTATATACTAGGTACTTCGTAAACTATCTCTATCGTTTCACATGAGTATGAATATTTTAAGAATTGTAGATGTAGTTAATTATTTTAATTATTACAAATTTCACATGGACCGGGCTCATTAAAGTATCATCAATGTAGATTTACTTAATTGGCAACAATTGGTCATTGCCACTTGCAATAATAGACGCCAGGGGAGGTATTCCCATTTTATGATCGGTTTTAAACGCAATCGTAATATTTGGCCACCATCACACCACTGTACTACTATGTAAAAAGCAATCCTACCTGAGAGAATGTATATTTGGGCTTTTCATATTCGTTGCTTCTAACTCCTATGCTGTAATGTGTGTCCGCTCTCATTAAAATCTTCATTGTGTTGTATTTAATAAATCACTATCATACACAGTTTCACTGCACGGTACAAATGGCAATATTATTTTAAGTATTGTAACACACTGAGTCGGTCGTTGCTTAGGAAGAAATGCGTGTCTCTCGCCACGCTAGTCGCGATATATATGGGCACAAATTGATTGACAAAAGTAGATTGGCTCCGAGGCTGTGTGATTCAAAACAATGTCTTCGTACTGGCCAGTAAAAACCATCGTTTTATTACATTCCTGGGAGTTAGTAAATGAAATCTGCATACAACCGGTCAACGCAAACTTAATTTTGTTCATTGTACGTTACTAAGAAATTAAACTAAAAGAGAGAAGAAACCTGCAATAATAATGATCTTATAAATGTTTAAATACATTCAAAAATGAAATCATTGCAGCCACCATTCTAGCCTGTACAGTGCGTAATAAGTGTGTCCAGATCATATTTCTATCGTGATTGTTATAACTACGTGAACTAATTTATTAATATGTCCTTCATTAATCTCAGTAATTAAATTTTCTTCTGTGTTACATAGAACGAGAGGGGCTTTTAATAAAAAATATTTCTTTTTCATCTTTCCATCAATCTATTAAGATTGATATGAAATTAATCCAAAAAACCATTTATAAGACAATTTAGGTATTATTTTGTGTGTGACCTGTTTGGTTCCAAGGTGCATGATTTTTTACATTTCACAGTGATTTACGCCGCACTAGCGAACTTTAAGTAATTTAAAGAAACAGAAAAATTTCAAGGGAAGATAAAAAAAATCTGTTTCTTTAAAATATAAAAAATTCATGGTACTAAAAAGTCCAAATTTGTTGACCCTTAATCGTTGCACCCTTAGGTAATAATAACCAACATTCTTTTCAGTTAGCGATGCACTTTCAGGTTTTTATTTTTTATTGCATTTTAAATGGCCTCTCCTTTTATAGGCCATTCGTCATGAATTTGGACGATTAAGTGCCATGATATTTTTTGTCCAACTTCTAACGAAGAAAAAGACAATGAGTTATAGGATGTGTCTATCTTTCGAAAGTGTCCTGTTTTACGATTACATATTAAAAGTTTGACCATGATTAAAATTAAATCATATTTTGTCCTAGGAGAATAATATTCTACACTTTGACTCAAATTATTTTTATAAATTTAAATCAGGATCCCTATTTTTTAATAAACTGAATCGCCAAGGAATAGTTTCTATATGGAAAGAATTTTCCAAGTCGTTTTAGTAGTTTGGAGGCAAACAAACAAACAAAACTTTCCTCTTTATAGTACAAGTATAGACAAAAGGGTGGAATTTTCATATTATGTTAAGTAATGAAATGCCCATGTCATTTATAGAGATCTAACTACCGTAGGCTTTATAAACATCGCCTCATATGTTCTTTATGGGCGAAACGTGCGTAAACATATTGTTCACACGAGTAATCACTATCGGCGATCATAAACGTCGTATATTCCACTGGGATAGTTATCATGTCGATTCATGTTATTTCCCGATAGTTTTTTTTAACTCTTTTCAGTTGCTTAATTTGTAAAAAATTTGTGATGGTTTCTCCACCGTATCAGAGTTTTTTATTAACCGAGTAATTAGATAAATAGATTACAAATTGAATTCCAAATGAAAATGATGCTACAGGACCCTTGCCGAAAAAGTCCAGCCAGGGGTCGCTGAATTCGTATAAATAGTTTGATACTTAAAAAAAAACACGAATGCTTTTTTCTTTGTTTATATTTGTTGTAGTTGATATTCCTTATTTATGTGACGGATGTGTCTTAGCTATTTGTTTTTATAAAAATACTTGTAGCCTAAATTAACGCACAGTAGGTATAATAATGATTTTAAACTACGACGTCACATGTTCGTTTTAGACAAAAATAGTAAATTATTATTAAAAGTATTTGTTTCTATAAATCAGCGATTGCCTGTTATTGTGTCATTTTCTGACACACAAAATGTAGTAGCAGCAGTGTTTATATGTATGTATGATTCGATGAAACGGCTGTATTTTAATTCAGTACTGATGTATGAGTCTCTGACTAAGAAGGTTGTTACCTGACTTTATCGTTCTGTTATTGTGTAAATAAACATGGGCTCTATTTAATCGAGCATCAAAAAATACTAACCTTACCTTACCTAAATAATAGGTTGGGCTCGAATTTAATACGAGTAAGTGGTCCACTTGGGCTTGGGCTCTTGGCTCAGTCAGTATTTCTGTAGCCGAAATTAATAAAAAAGTGCCTGTGAAATTATCTCCTAATAAAACAATGACTAAATAAACAAAAAAAAACCGGCCAAAAGCGTGTCGGGCCACGCTCAGTGAAGGGGTTCCGTAGTTTTCAGTGCATCACAATACTTAAGTATCCCCACTTAAAGTTAATTGAGAATACAAAAAATATGTAAAGTAAGAAAAAAAATGCTAGCTTATACGCTTAAATTACAACTTGAGTTAAAAAAATATTTTTTCAAAAATTTCAAAAACTATTAAACCCATCAGGTTCAAAATAATTTTCCTAGAAAGCCTTTATGCAGTTCTATATTCTAGATTTTTTTCATACTTTTTGAACTTATGGTTCAAAAGTTAGAGGGGAGACACAATATTATTGTCTTTTGGAGCGATTATAACAGACAGACAGACATGGCGAAACTATAAGGGTTCCTAGTTGACTACTCTGAAAAAAATTTAGAATATAGAACTGCATAAAGGCTTTCTAGGAAAATTATTTAGAACCTGCTGGGTTTAATAGTACAGTAAAAGCTCCTTATTCGCGGGGGTTATGTTCCACAAATATGCCGCGAATACGGAAACCGTGAACATGGAACGGCTATTTGTATTGCGTTGTAGGAGATACGTTCCAGGGTTAAGTTTTTATTAATTTATTATATTAAAATGGTCAGGGGTTGGACAAGTTATTGATGAATTTAGTTAGAATTTTCATAAAAAAAGTACCACCTATCCATTTTCTCAGGTTAATGCTACCAGAAAGCCCTAATCCTTCGCTAAGGTTCTTCAAGATAACTTTTTTAGTGCCTAAAGAACTTTGAGATCAGCTCATTTATTCTACTGGAAACTTACAAGATCCGCGAATATGGAATTATTTGCCGCGAATACAGAAATTCACAATTGTTTAATCCGCGAATAGTGAAAACGCGAATACGGGAACCGTGAATATGGAGCTTTTACCTACTGTATTTGAAATTTAAAAAAAAAAAAAATTTTAACTAAAGTTGTAATTTAAGCGTATATGCTAGCATTTTTTTTCTTACTTTACATATTTTTTGTATTTTCAATGTATCTGCTTTCAAATAAGAAAATAATATACCCCATTTTTGTAACTTTAAGTGGGGATACTTAAGTATTGTGATGCACTGAAAACTACGGAACCCTACACAGAGCGTGGCCCGACACGCTTTTGGTCGTTTTTTTTGTAATTTCTACCGTGTGAACTGAATTTCTTATTGAACAATGCCTAAATCTGACTAGTTCTTCTATCGTCTTCACGTCACAGATTAAAACTATTTAGTGAGTTCTTGGCATCAGTCAGCAATATTATTTAGAGTACCTACAAGTCAAATTCCTTGTCACATTAAATTTCCGAATTAGTAAAACGGAAAGTAAGTTAGACCTTAACAAGACTAGGAACTCAGGTTTAAAATACTAAAATTGCTGTCCCCAGGAATCCATGGCCATTATACCGCTCATTGAGAACAGTTCAATACTGTTTGATGAAAACATATAAGTGATTATATTAATAGCAGTAATTTTCTTTCCATCCGATCTATTTATTAGATTAAATCTATAAGTAGCAGTAGTATTCATTTGAAATAATGTTTGCTTCTGTGTAGTAAACAAACTGTAGAACTTTAATTTAAAGTACGTAACACAATTTAAAACTAGACTCAATAGGGATGATGCTAGTCAATTTACATACTTTTAACACCTATTAAAACACTACGAGTGTTTCTTCATAGATTATCTATGAAAATACGAATATAATATGACGTCCGGAATGTTACTTATCAACATATGTAGGTACACTTGAATGGTCTCAATAACTTTTAAAAACCGATTTTAAAAGTAAATATTTATTTTAAATAAGTTTTTTTCTGACATTTGGTAAGTCCTGTTTTAAGGCATTCTTAATACCTTAGAAATATATGTGAATGGTGTCATTATCCCAATTCACAGTGTCAAAGTAGCTGTGTAAAGCACTTTGCCTAGTCGTATTATTGTAATTGTCAATCATTGAAGTAAAGATCTGAAGTAAAAAGGAAACACATAAAGTACTGTTAATTTTTTATATTAATAAAAGATAATAACAAAAAATAAATATAGGTAGTCTGTTTCCGTAATATACGGAATCACCAGCCATTAATAAAGTCCTACGATCTACTAGTGTTAAGAATCAATAAATTTAAACGAATCACTTACAAACAATATTTGGTCATATAATAAGTACTTAATTTATTTGTCATGATGATCAACATTTGATTTTAAATTATTACACTAACTATTTCAAAATTATTGATGAGATATTGATAAAACTAAACTTTTTACGTATGACAATTACATTGGTACGAATAATTCCTTTTATAATTAAAATAATCCTCAGATTTTTTAAAAATCCAAAAAGAAATCGAGATTCTTTTATAAACATAACACACTGACCTACGACATCGTACCGCTGGGCGGAATGCTTTTATATAATACATAGCTAAAGGAACTATCAATCATATAGCTATTTATTCCCTATTTAACTAAATAATTTACATGCACGTAAGAGAATTTATGGCTACAATCCAAATCAGTCTTCGATTCACACACTGAACATACAGTGCCTTATTTAATTGCACCTCCTTTTATCTCATTTTTCTTCATTTATCACCATGCTCAAGTGCAGCCACCGCACTCTGGAATGTACATTATTTTCTAAATATCACTTCTATACTTTCTAATGACAGCTCAAGTATTAGCATCCATTTTGCGTCGGTTTATTACTGCTCACAATGCGTACTCTTCGTGATCCAGTGAGTTTCTTTTCAATCTCCTCTAAACTTATACCTCGTGTCTCGGGTACGAAGAAAATTACGAAGAATAACCCGATCACACATATGACGGTGAAAAGCCACATAGCACCGTGCATGTTGAGTGCAAGGCTAATGTTATTGAAGGTCTTTGTCACGATAAATGCGCATGTCCAATTCAAACCAGTTGCTAAAGAAGCAGCAGGGCCACGAATCTTAGAGGGCAAAATTTCTCCAAGCATCAGCCAAGGGATGGGGCCAAATCCAACGGAGAATCCCAACACGTAAATGACGAGGCAGGCCAACGGCAACCATCCGTAATTATCCACATTGACTCCAACAAACTTCACATAACAGTACGAGCCCAAAGTCACCAACGTCACGATCATCGATACTGACGAAATGTAAAGCAACATCTTTCTTCCAAGTCGGTCTATAAGACCTGTTGCTATAAACGTCGATATGAAATTCACAAGACCAATGATGATACTTGATAAATTTTTATCAATGGTGCTGCCAGACATCATAAATATTTTCTCTGCGTAAAATATGACTGCGTTAATGCCACTGAATTGTTGGAAAATCATCAATCCGAGAGAAATTGAAATTGCTCGGATGTACCTGCGGCTGCATAATTGGCCAATAATGTTGCCCTGGACGTGGTCAGTTTCTGCTTGCAATCTCGTCAGATCCCTTAGTTCCTTGTCGATGTTTATCTTTTTTCCTCTTAGCCACTGAAGCGATTTGCGTGCCTCTTCTACTCTGCCTTTAGACATATACCAACATGGAGTTTCTGGAGTTAACAGCATCAATAAGAAGAAAGGCACTGGCAGAGCCGCACCGAAATATGCTAGTCCTGACCAATCAAGGTAGTTACCAACGAAGTAGGCAATAAGAATACCGGTGTTACCAAAAGCTGTAGGAAGTAATCCAAGTGCGCCTCTTACTTCGGGTTGCAAAGTTTCACCAAGGTATACTGGGAATGCTAAAGACCCAACTCCAACGCAGATGCCGATAAGGGCTCGGCCGGCGTACACCATGATTATATTATTGGCAGCTCCTATGAGAATCCATCCAATGAGGAACGGTACAGCAGTCGCGGAGATTGCTAATCTTCTGCCCAGGCAGCCGATCAGGGACCCGCCGCAAATGCTTCCAATCAACGCTGCTAGGGGCACTAATCCGCCTACCCAGCTGCTCTGAAAATGAGAAAAAAAATATGAGTCAGGTTTATTACGTTATTTATTAATAAAAAAATGATCAGATAGATTTGATGATCTTATTTATTCAGTTTGCTACTTAAGCAGAAAATTCTAAAAAGTATTTTTTTTTTAATTTAAGTCCGGTTAGTTACGACATTTTTCTATTATTCTAGATTTTGGACAGATTTTGATGAAATATTATTTGTAGGGTTGTTAACCGCCTTGAGAACTAGAATAACTATTAGCATATCGTAAGGAGCCAAAAGATATTGGGTTGACACGGACCACGCGTGTTCCCAACGAGACCAAAAATCACTTACTATGGGAAAGTTTACCACTTATAAAGAACATAAGTTGAAATCACTAACTTTTCCATAAAAATCTATTTTTTTCAATTTAAAATGCTTAAAACTTACTTCTTCTTCCGTAAGATTCATTTCTTCGGTCATCTTAGTCAAAGTGGGAGACGTGTAGCCGGATGAAAATCCGACGATCAAGGACCCCATTGACACAGCAAATGCAGCCAAGATCTGGAACAATACACAATTTTCTTTTAATAACAATGTCTCTATGTGGTAGTTTTCAGAAAAACGAGGACTTTTTTCTCACAATTTCTTCTTTTTGGAACACCGACCTGACAAGAGCCATAACTTTTCATGCCTGACAAAGTTTTTCACTTTGCGTTCTCGCGCAAGCCTTTCCCGGAAAGCTATGAGCTTTTGCGAGCGTTTGAGTCTTATTATGTACCTCGGTAGAGTTAACAAACATTATGTACATATGTATGCACGTAAGTTACATATGCAAGATACAGTTTCTTTGTTTGCGTCCGAAGTAAATATAGTTTGCCACGAATACGGAGACATTTATAGCTATAAGTAAGCAAACTAAGTAACGCGGGCTACACGTTTATGAACTTACAGCTTTATTATAGAACTTTTTATTCAGTAACAAGTTTAAAAACATCTTAGCACATACGCTTGAGGTTCTCGATAGTTCTTATGAAATTAATTGGATGAAATATTCCGAGTAGGAATCTATTGATGTGTAGTTTTCCATTGATTGCATAGCTTATCGTATGGCAATAATCATGCTGTGTAATGAATTACCGATTTAATTCAAAGGTCTGTGGAGACTAACACTCTTATCAGAGTGCAGAGATTATTCGTATCAGAAAGTCCTATTTCGTACGAGAATAATTTTAGAAAAATAAACTAACCTGCGTCCACAGATACAATCGCTGCGTAGTTGGAGCATAAGGCTGACTGTCACCATTGATGCTGAATTCGGGTTTAACTTTATTGCTATCCATGCTCAGTTGTTTCACAAATGGAACAGAATTGCGCAAATTCTCCTCCTTTGCACTTTTTATCTCCATCTCCATTTTGTATTTGAATTCGTTTCCCAAACTGATCTGGCGTAATTGTTGGAAGTGACGGCGCGTCTGCTCGAAGGAGTCTTCGTCTTCCTCGCTGCTGCTCTCTGTAGAGAGGTTCTCAGGGATAGTCGAATAGTTGGGAGGGGCTAAAGTGCCTTGTGAGCCGCAAGTCGCAAGGGAGGTGCTGGTCGTCGAGGCCGAGAGGGTGGGTCTTGATGGAACTCTCGCGTACTTCGGTCCACGTGTCCGATACAGGCGCTCCTCGTCCCCTTGTCCACGACGGGCTTGCTCGTTTCCACTCTGGAATATCAAAACATTAATAAAAATCACGATTTTATCAATAAACTTTTGTGAACGCGATTCTACAGTTTAAAAATTAAATAAGTAGATTGTTATTAAAACAGCAACCAAATTACATTTCCGATTATTTTTGTAAGTTAACATTGTACACCAATTACCTAAAAACAGCTAACTAATATCGCGAGTCATTCGACACTGAAGTGGACATCCGCAAATAGGGGTGTATTTATTATATCCATTATCTAATGTACGTAAGCGTTCTGGCCTAAGGGAGTTAGGGTCAGTCGTTCTGAGAAGCACACATCTTATTGACCACTGATAGTCATATGACCACAACATGTTCACGATAACCTATACTGAGCACCCTGACCCGGTTTGCACTACAATTCCTGTCTCGAAACTACACTTCGCACCAGAGCTGTTATTGTGCATTATCTTAAATCCACAAAACAATGTCTTGTGTGGAAATAGGAATTTGCTCGAAGACTATTTTACGAATAATGACTGCCGCCGACCGCACTGTCTGCTTAGAATGGTTGGCGTTATCGGCGATCAGCAGTTAACGATGTTTATAAAACATCAAGTATAAACATTCTCTTTAGTTGTCATACCCATTGTTGCAATTGTGACCAACAGATCCTCAATTGTATGCTTAAATTGTGTGTAAATGCGTTCTAATCTTTTAAAATGCGAGTAGTTAATCGTCTATAAAGAATCATAATTACCTATCATGGGTATTACCTCCGGTTCGTTACGGAAGGTGCTGTAGTTTATCATGGATCCGAATTTGGCTTTGACACGCCTTTCCATTACTTGCATTTTATGTTTAATTTACTTAGTACCTAATAGGAATGTATCACACTTGTAAAAATATTACATAAAAACATTGTTTACAAAAATTTGACAGTTTTGGAAAGTAAACACGTCTATGTCATTCTATGCAACTCCATTATGTCATCTTTGTCCATGAAGGATTAAATAAAACCATAAAAAAGTCTCTATTGACTCCACATATTAGCTTTAATGATATTGTCAGTTTACTTAATTTTTGTGGACCTCTTACAGATCTACGATGCCTATTCGCAATCATATCAGACACGGATTTCATAAATAGAGTACCTACTTACATATTTATTATTTTTCGTAGGTAAAATATTTTTCCTAATGAGCTAACTGCAATTATTAAAGAGTTTTTTCCTCTTTAACATACTTTTAAATTGACGTTATCTAAAATCGATGATTCTTCTAAAGTATATAAAAGTGCCTCGATTTATCTCTAGAGTGACGTTATTGAACTTACGTTCCGAGTTCAAGACAAATCTTCACGTGTTTTATTATAACAAGTGATTACTACAACTACTTCTCATTTATTTACAAACTAAATGGCACATTTCTCTTTTTGACAACAAAACATGCACAATATCATGTTATTTTTTTTTCATCAAGAATCATCAGAACATCAGAATCAGAAACTTAAAATAAAACGGTCAAACTGGCCTTGGTTGCCAAATATTTAAATTTCCATACTAGAAAAGCTACTAGGTACGCATAGCAAGAAGGTACGAGACCCTAGTTCTTAGTGTTGAGCTAAGAAGATACAATTTTATAGGGTCATATTTCACTGCTCCGTACTTTCCAGTTAAATCGATTTAGCGGAACCAACAATTTTACTGTGGTTATTTACCAAACCCCTATTTACCCAAACAAACAGTTCAACAGGCCTAGCATGCGCAATATGTCAATTTTATCGCATGAGACGACAAACGTTTCAATACCGTTGATTGGGTAATAGTACACCGTATTAGAATTCAGCCAATCAGCAGTCGACGCATTGATTTTGACATTTCATAAGAGCGCGATAAAATTTACTCTCGCGGCGCATGCTAGGCCTGCAAGTGACGTATACGAAACTCGCCGGTGTAGGTAGACGATGTCAAAGTAGATTTGTTTCATAAAATCTTGATTCGCCTATTAATAGGTAGACCTTGGCAATTATCGTAATAAAATAATAACCAAAATTAATGCACGCTTTTCTTTTCAAACGATTTAGAAACAAACAAAAATATAATGTTTTATTTAAATCGCGCCATCTCTTGGTAGATTTGAACATTTTGTCGTTCAAACGTTCGCGTAAACAGAAATGCATTCATTAAGGCAGGGGAAAAAGCGTAATAGCATAAAGTCCTCTTCGAGCGTCGCTAGATGGCGTTGTACGTTACCATATCAATTTATAAAATATAAAATTAACTTTTTAATAATAATGTATGTATGATTTGTCAATAATAAAATAACCGGAATTTTCCTCATGTTGCCTGTTGAAGTGGTTTTATCATTATATTCTAAATGTTTTAATATAGGAAGTTTATGTTAATTGTGTACGATTATCCTATTTAGCACATTTATTTTAAAACTACTAAAAATCCGTAAAATTGTGCTGCGACCGCAAAATGATTAGTAGGTACATAAATAACGCAGTGAAATGCATAGGTGTTGACATTGCAAGGCCGTTGGTAAAGTGAAGAACATGAAACAAATAAGTTTATAGTAATTGGCAATACTAATGTATTTATAGAGTATTTGAAATACCTATACACTATGCAAATTGTTAGTTGTATTATGATTGTTATCATTGATCAACTAAAGTTTCAGTTTCTCGGTTGGTTTAGTCAGTGCTCATTGAAAATTAAAATAGGTATTCATATAAAGTGTATAATTCTGGAACACTGCATATTTGTGTGCAACATAATTTCAGCATTATGTGTGCACCCGTTGCCGGGCAACCGATGCAATCGATCAGGTGGGTGGTGTGGGTCGCTGCCGAGACGTCTAGAGCTTTCCGAAACACCGGATGATTCTAGAAAAGATGCGGTTTCCTCCATCCGAATCAATAAAGCAAATTCAATGTAGGTACATACCATATCTGTGGACAGCTGCTTCAGGTATCCCATGATCTTCCCCATTGGGTTGGGGTTGTTCTTATTAAAGCTCATCTTGAAGTTTGTATGTAACTTTCGAAGTTACAAAATATGTCAAGGAACGTCGAAGTGAAAATGTCTATAAAATATCACACAATATTTTTGTCTTCTATCCAATTGTTCTTTAAAATCCAGGATCGTCAGTTCACCGTTTTACAAAACACATCACTCACTCGCAAAGTCAATTTTTCCGACGCGGTTTACGTGCGCTATGTTATGGTACCGCGCAATTTGACACAGTTTTATCGGTAAAGCGTGTGCTAACCTAACAATACTGATTTTAAGTACACGAGTTAGTTTTCATTCAACTAAGTTGAAAGTTCGCGCCACAACCAGTGATAATGCACGAAATACAACTGTATGCACTAATTGAAATGTTGGTAGCGCGTAACGAGTTGTGCGGAGCTCAAGTTCTCTATTGAAACCTTTAGATGGCAGCGCCTGTGTTTTATATAGCAAAAGTTAGCAGCATCGGCCGGCGCGTAGGAGTGTTCGCAACGGCTACATTTTGCCAACCTAATATTTCGTTACGCTATAATATTTTAACCTATTATTTTTTTAGCTCTAATATATTAGTTCCAAAAGCTATTAATATATACGTATTAAAATTTCGTCGAGCGTTAGTTGCGAAAATCGTTCGTTACGGACGGTGTATGCTACTGAGGAATGACTAATATAACTTATAATACGATTTTAATATTTTTATATAAACAATTCGTTGAGTGTTGGTTGCGATAATCGTTGACTCGTTACGGTGTACGCTACTGAGTGTTGACTAATATAACTTAATAATATGTGATTTTAATATTTTTTTTACACCGACTTCAAAAAAGAAGGAGGTTTTCAGTTCGACCTGTATGTATTTATATTTGTCCTGATTATCTCGCGTTTGGCTTGACCGATTTTGATGCGGTTTTCAGAAATCTTCAGAAACAATTATGTGCTTTTGTTTCTAATGATTTTTTAAAGTAGATATAGTAGTTTTAAATGACAAGACTCTTTTACAATATATACACTCAGCCTTTTTGGCAACATTGTCCACAATATTAAAATAGTTACAAAAATGTTCCTTACGCGGCATTTTTCCTAACCTATTATTTAAATCTAAACCTTACTAAAACTAATATCGTACACTACTTTTGAATTATATTAACAATTTAACTTCAATAATTTAATTATTGAATTAAGACAAATAATCAGTACACGAAAGAAAACGAGACAGCAAACCAACGTTAAAACCTCGAACGAACTGTTTTTGATTTCAATTTGAAAAATATTACCTACCAATCTAACGTAGCACTCGAATCATACGTTAGAAATAGTGTGACAAAGACGCTGTCATAATATATTATGATTATGTCTCGCTCTAGTCGTGACATCGTCGTGCCTGCTTTTTATTCATAAAACAATTTTATTTGACAACAGCGACATCTTCTGTTCAATCTATAAATCACTTCATAGACGCCTCCATCCAATATCTCAATAGCCGTCATCAACATCTTAGTTTAGGCAAGTAATGCTAGATGGCGCTGTACTCAATTATAAGAAAAAATATTTTGGTAATATATTAGTTAAGTCTAGTTATTTGAATATATTCGAATATATTAATAAAAAAAATTATTAGTAATATTTATTCTGCTATCTAATATAACGAACACTCCTACCGGCGCGGCGCCGAGGCGGCAACCTCGCCCCCCTCGCCCCGCGCCGTGCCGCCGCGAGTATCGGTGAGAACGTGCGCCAGTGTGCACCACTCACACTTTCAACGCGATCAACAGTTCACACCTGAATTGCGAACGTTTCGCAGTCAAAGCAATTCGACTGCTCGTTACTGAGGTACTTTTTAAATTCTCTGCAATTTTATTTACATATGTATTTTCGATTTTTTTATTTTCCTCTAAAGAAACGTATTTTGCATTTCCAATTGTTTGGAACACCTTCCGTTAAAATAATGAATAAACAACTCATTACCATTTGCGTGCATAATTCTTTCCACTGAACTTGTCTGAATCGACTCTACAGTTGTATATTTTTCCATCAACCTCGACCAAAGGCATTTTAACTGAAATTGTGATTACAAATTCTGATAAACTTCCATAAATAGACAGTTGGCTTTAATCGATCGATTTAATGCACAGTGGTACAAATATGTGTGATCATTTGCCGTATTTACAAATACAAATGATTCTTCAACACATATCGTGTTACTTTATTTATTAAACAATAACTTTGAATGCAAGAGTTATGCCATTTCTGCGGTTTTAAAATATCCCGCAGGAGGATATTTGCTTTTCTAAATTATTAACAATGTCAAACCGTTGTCCTTTCCTTCAATAATTAATTTCGATATGTAAGTAATATAAATCTGTTTATCACATTAGTTGTAGAATTAATTTATAATTATCGCGTATTTTAAGTTTATTTCGCGATAACTGTTACGATTATTTCCGGTGTTCCTTCAAACTGCGCCATGAATGATAATAAAAAAACATCTTATTTTTATTTAAAACTAGCGGTCCCGGCGTAATTCGTTTCGCCTTAGAGGATTTTCCCGCTTTTCTGTTGAAAATTTTCCTGAAATTTTCTTTGCTATAAACCTCACGGAGCCCGAGACCTTTCCAACGAATGCAAAACCGTGGAAATTGGTTCGTGCATTCTGGAGTTATAACGTCAGGAAGGAAAACCCGACTTATTTTTATACAGTAGATTAAAATCTTCTTTAATTGGTTTTCAATAGACGTATGAGAGGGTTTTGATGTAAAAGATTAACAAGGAAAAATACTTTCGCATGTATTTATCATCTTTTAAAGGTAGTAGAGGCTGATGTAATGATATGTATTATTTAAAAAAAAATCATTGCTTTAAAGTACGATAGTTTAGTTTTTATTTTCTTTTTTTGCTTTTAGAAAATCTAAATTCAAAATTGTGACTGTTCTAAAGACTAGGTAAAAAAACAAAAACTGTATATAAGTAGATGTTTTGATTTGATGAAAAATCTTTTATCTTAAAGAAATAAATAAATTAAGTAAATAAACTATGCTTATCAATGTAATTGTATTTTTTGAATCGGACAAAAACCAAAAAGAAATTAAGTTTGTTGTATGGGTAAATTAAATATTTATTTTCTTTTGTTCGTTGGCATATCAGCAAATGAAATTCATCTAGCTATCGCGGTTCTTGATATACAGCAGGAACGGAACCCTAAAAATGAGCTCTACGACTTTGCATAGAAAATTGAACAGTTGTATGGAGGAGAACGCTTAAATTTTATTGAATGTAGCGTCGCGTTGGGTCTGCTTTAGTAGGCTCGCCCCGTTTGAATACCTACGAGCGTGCATGCATATGCCTAGATTGAGTGGGCACTAACAATCTGATTACAGTATAAAAAAAGTAAAAAATCAACTTCCACAAAATTTTCTACGACTACACATAATAAATTGAGTAATATGAGTTGATTAAAGAGCATGCATCAATTTAATTGAATCTTGCGCACGAGACCAGTTGCGTGAGACGAGTCGCGTAGGTACAGGCGCCTGCTCCTCGGAGCAGGAATCTTTGGGACAAATAAATGTAATGTGTATTTGTTTTATATGGTATAATAACAAGAAATTTGTCTTTTATGTTTAGATTTTCTTTTGTGTTTTGCACATAGTTTATATAACATTAGCTCTACAAATAGGGTGATCATATGAAGTGGGTAGGCGCGCGTGTCCCTCTGTGGAATTTTGCAAATTTAAATCTTTGAAGGGCAAGCATTTGCTTGAATGCGCACGGTGTTCTTGCTAGTTTATACATATATTATACATTAGGCTCCTATAGGCTTTGAGAGCCTGATTCAAAAGGTCGTCTGAATCTTATCAATAAACGCTTTGTTGAGAATTGCCCCCCTGCTTTGCATTGAAATCTTTTATTCTTGTTTTCTTAACAGTAATCAGTCAGATTTTATTATTTGCAATCTTACTCGAATCTTTGCTGAATTCAATCTGCCTGACTCTAATTAATGCATATTATCATCCTATTATACCATCGAATAATAGGAATACCATCAGTGAACCAGTTGCCAACGTTACTCTTCTCGTAACGCTTACGCCTATTACTGCACATTCGTCATGGGGGCACGGCTTGCAACGTTCTTATTTATTATTTTAATTAAGCTTAAAGGTTCAAATGTCACTCTTGACCTGCACTATTTTCTATTACGAGTACATGCCTACGTACAAGATAATACAATTGTTATTTTTTAATTATGATAGTTTATTAATTTTGTCTAAAAAAAAGGTGTTCAATACGCTCTTTTTTTACATTTATTACGAAACTACGTGTTGCCCGTGATTTCATTCGCGTTGATAAGAGACAATAATCGAACTTACGTACTCATATCCTGAAAGTCAATCTAGTACCTATCCTATCTTTCAGATTTATCCCTATCCATTCTGTAGTTTTTCCGTGAAAGAGTAACAAACTTTTAAATACATACAAACTATTTTGCAATAATTAGTGATATATTTTATATTAATTATTAATATTATAATACATATTTTTCTGTTGGTTGACCAGACTGAATCGTCAGATTTCGCAGACAAGAAAAGATTAATGTGTTTGTTTGTCCTTAAATTATTGTGTCGCGTGAATGAGTCAGATAAATTCACAATGATAAGATAAAGCTTATCATGATGTGCAATTTTTTTCGTGAAAGTCTGCGCAAAAAATATTTATAACGTTCACTAAAACACCTTACTTACTTAAGTAATATTTGTAGGAAATATATAGATTATACTTATCATATAATTGCTTGGTACTTAATTTCGATCAAAACAGTTTTTCTGATACACGTGATACACATTATGTTATAGTAATAAAGTTAAGTACCTATACCTACTGCACGTGAAATTTTGGTACATATATTTTGAAGTGGTCAGAACTTTTGAGATTTCATTATCGTTTTACTTTTAAAAATATAATTGTTTAGATTATCTTTATGAAAATGAGTATAATATTCGTATCAGACCAGATTTTTTCACTAACTTAAACTACCAATAGTTACAATCTTAAAAAACATTCCAAATGAAACAAACCCCTAGCGTTTGCATAAATCAGATGTTCTTATCGAGAGGGGTGGTCGTATTGATCGACGAAGACTGTTCTGGAAGAAACCCGTTATAAATTCGGCAGTCACTCGCAGGGCTATAGCGGCATTACAATGAATGAGCGCGTGCAACGCATCACGTCTAAGCCAGCGTTCCCGAAAGCTGCATCGCGTGCCCCGCCCCCGGCACGCACACACAGCCGCTGGAGCTTTTGCCACACGCGTCACACCCGCGTCACGCCTGATTCAGCTGGCACGAGCCGCGACAAACTGCCAGTCACGATACCCGCCCAAGCAAATTACATCAGACAAATGCATTTCGCACTCGAAAACAACAAAATCAGCACACTAGTATTGGAGTAACCCTTTTAATTTCAGCGAGTTACGTCAGTATGTAAACGGCTGCCGCAGTCGTAGGACACCGACCACACACATATTACGCTGGTCACACAAACGCAGTTGTGTAAACTTTAGACGTTCACGCTACTCACACACACATAAATCACGGATTCAAAAATGTCAGTGGAATATTACTGGCGTGAACAGCCGGGCAGGACGTATTCTCGAACATTCTCTTTAACGTGGAATGTTACTAGCACGCTCGAAACTTTATACAGCCTTTCAATCACAACCTTATATTTTATAGCGCGCACAAACTTTGTAGAATCCCTGACATGCATATAATGTAAATTTATAGAAATTCACTAAATGTATACCTATCTATGAATTGCTTTACCCTAAATAATAAGACAACTATTTGAAAAAAGTGGATCGTCGATATTTTTGTAAGCACTAGACTCTTTAATTTGTTTATATATTCTTAGTCTTGGTTCAACCCAGTTTTTTTTTATAAATAAGCGGTTGAGCTTTTTTCATCTTTTAATTTGTTTAAACTAAAGACGAAACGAAGACGGATCAAGGATGTTTATGGAATTCCAGTGCAAGTTGCCAACTTTATCAAACGGAAACTTTCACTAAAAATAGATGCTATGTGATATTTATGCGCACATTCTGATTGACTACATCGCCAAAAAATTTTTGTAATCTATACTAATCTATACTAATATTATAAAGCTGAAGAGTTTGTTTGTTTGTTTGAACGCGCTAATCTCAGGAACGACTGGTCCGAATTGAAAAATTCTTTTTGTGTTGAATAGACCATTTATCGAGGAAGGCTTTAGGCTATATAACATCACGCTGCAACTATTATGAAAGTTTGTATGGAAACCGAAATCCACGCGGACGAAGTCGCGGGCGGCCGCTAGTACCTTTCTAAAGCTAAGAGATAACAGCCTGTATGATGCTCAATAACACGCGAATGTGTCACGCGTTGAGGGGAGTGTTTTATCTTATCAAGTTATCAGTAACATACGAGATAGATATCGGATTAAAAATTTCCATGGAGGGTTAGTTAAGTTACAACACCTACATGTTTGTTACATCTTTAAGTTACACAACCAGAGTTTTTGAGTTGGGTTCGATGCTAAATAATGTTTGCTTGTCAGATTTAACATTAAAAAAAACTACTTTGAAATGACGCATTTTTATTATTGTCGCGTATTTTTCAAAACATGGTTTAAATGACAGCAACTGTAATGTAGGTTAGTCATCAAAACAGTTTTGTAAAGGTGACCTTTTATGATTCATCAAATATTTATAGTATTTTAAAGTAGGTAGTCTAAGCGTGTAATTTCCTCCAATGGTAGTTTGTTTTCAGTTCAATAAACGGTTTACGTTTTGCTTTTTAAACGAGAGGTTATTCAAGTACGTATTGAAACTAGGGCACTGGATCGATATAATCTATGCATTTTTATAAACTAAACTAACACCGGAACCAGCTTCTACCCAAATAATTTGATCTTTTACATGTTTCAAGTTATCGGTCTAAAGAAATAAATAAAGTAGCTAGTTTGTCAAAGAACTAAGATCAAAAGGGTCAAGCAACTAACAAGCTATTAAAATTATAAATTTTTCAAACAATTTAAATCGCGTAAAATTTGTCGAACAGTGGAACGACTATGCAATGCATGTTAATTGAATTAAAATTTTAACCTATATTTTTTAACTGAATAGATGTAATCAAGTATTTGCATAAAAAGTCGCAAGTATGGCGGCAAACGGCTGCTAGCGAGTATGAGAGGAGGCATGTGGCAGTGCCAACGGCCGTCCTTGTGCTTATAATACTGTTACGGTATGAAGGTCAAACAGGCGAGCCCCCAGCCGAGAAATTAAACGCGTAGGCAACCGTCGGAGGCGCCTTAGTGTCCGTTATCTTATAATCGGTTACTTTCAAGCTTTAATTGAAAATTGCGGAAAATCGGGACGTACCGATACATTTTAAACTATGTTTCTGATTCCTAAAACGATGGCTTTAAGATGTTTAGTTATTGTAACTTGATTTGAAAACTTCCAATATCATTAACAGTATAAAACTGTCAGGGGATATAAGATATTATGATATTACACGTTTAACTTCCCATTTTTTTTAATCTCGAAGATTTGCATTTTGTTTGAGGTTTTCTGTTTAAATTATGGTGCAACGATTGACTCTGGTTCAATTCTTTAGTACGAGTGCTATGCTACTTACTTTGGGGTCGGGTGGATGTGTGTGATTTGATCAGTTATTATATCTGTTTTCCATTTATTTGTAGCTAAAACCCTATCTTACTATTTTTCCGGATTGCCATTTAGATAAACTGGTACCTAGTTTTTTATTCAAAAAATTCCCAAAGTTTTAAAAGTAACTGTAGATTCTAATAAGAAAATTATTATTTTGTCGCTTTTGCAGTGGAAACCCGTCGGGTCAACTATTAATTTACGTCAGTTTCACTTTACTTCTCATAACTTTATGTAATAAATTAATTATGTAACTTGACAGTTTTTATACATAGTGTACATGTACATACATATATTGCTCGGTTGCACTCCAGCTTGAAACAAATGTATAAAAGTACATTATTTATTTGTAATAATGTATATCATATAATATAAGTTAGTAAATCTATGATTTTTGAAATTAGTGAAGATCTTAGTGATTTAGAAATGTTCGGTTAGCCTTATACTGAGCTACGTACGGTCGTGTAATTGAATAGCTGCATGTATTTATGGTTACGACAACGACACGTGGATGACGCTTAATCAATTGTTCAACCATTGTACATCTGCATTATGTTCAGTCATTAACATAACAAATTAACCAATTATGTTACATACCCAGCGATAGTTGATAGTTAACGCAAATAAAGCGAGGATTAAAATATCGACTATTGTACAAACTAGACTAATCTTTCCTATTGATAAGTTTTTTGTGCTGTAATATTTTTCGTTAATTATTCGTTTAATCCTGTCAATATATTTTTTATATATTCCCCACTCCTAAAACTCGAATACGCCTAGACCGATGTGTATTATTTTAATTTACTATCAGGTAAGATATTAAGTAAAGGTTAGAAATGTTAGCGTAATTTATATTAAATTTGAAAACATATTGTGACACATCACATACGGCGCTCTGATTTTGAGGTAAGTAGGTAAAGCACCTGTGTTTATGAAAACAGAAAAAAAACAATGACACCCACAAAACCAAAACCTTGTTTGGTACAAAGGTTTACAAAAAATTTAGAGTAGATATAACTAAATAATATAAAACAGAGCAAATCATATTTTTTACCAAAAAACAACCGACTGCCCCACAATTTCTCTGACATCACTGTCGAGGTATATACTTTCCTAGAAAATATCGTCATAATTGGTTCATAAAAGACGAAGTTATCGGCGAAACCACTTATACGGTCAACAAATATATGGTCGAATTGAGAAACCGCATTTTTTAAAGTTGGTTATTAATATTATATTACTATTATGACCTGACACAAAAAATCTATTCCAGGTAGAAACCAAAATTTTTTTGAATTTACTATGTTTTACGAGCTTACGTGTTCGTTTTGTGCAATTTAAAATTGATTGATTTCTCTAAACGTGGCAGTTAAAATGTAATTTGCTGTTCCCGTATAAACTCGAACCAGTCGCATTGATCACTGACGCGTCAGGGGGCTGATGGTGGCGCCACCAGAATGCTTATACAGAATTCCTATACGCATAATTACCATAACGTGCAAAAAGTAGTCGTCTTGAGCTCCTTCTATAAATAAATCATCTACCCGAGTGCCACGACGCAATTAGTCCCTCCCTGCAGATAAAAAAGCAAAGAGAGTGGATACTAGCAAGGCCTAGCTGCCTGAAATAAACTACGGACTTGTTTGTTCATCGTTATTATAAATAGAATTACATAAATCAGCATTCGTTGATCAGCAAAGTTATATAAAGTATCAAACGTAAATGGTGTTGCGAAACTAGTACAAATTGACTCTATGTAATGATATGTGTTTACATGTACGAAAAAATTATCCAATTAATTCTTTAGACTTAATTATTAATCAATCATCAATATGTGTTAAATTATAACGATATAACGATGTTATAAGGTGCATAACTTAGCTTATATTCGGGAGGACCCCACTGTTAGGTACTGTGTGTTTGACGGCTGTCAGTTTTTGAAAAACAATATGCATGATTTGACAGTAACAGTTCAAATAAGTCGGTGCAACTGACACTTGCTAGGTAGGTACTAGAAGGTTTTATTTCTGCAAGTCACGCCAACAAAGCGATAAATTAAATCTTTTTTTAAGATTGGCTGTGTCCCTACTTTACCAATAAATTGTTGTTTATAGAGTAGTATGATGCAGTATAATGCATCTTACATTTGGAAATAATATTCAGAAAATATGTTAAACTACACACACAAGCGAAATATTGCGTGTTACCAGTTTGCGCGCTACTGTTTATTGCAATGTGCAATAAACATTCGGATAATACAAACTGCCTTCGACTGGCAAATCGAATAACTAGGGAAAGTGTTAGAAACAGCTTATAATAAATCAAAGCAATAATGATTTGTTTTAGATTAAATGTTATAATTTTCGTTGTTGACATTATTATTTCTGAACATTTTATATTTAGGTAGGTATATTAAAACAGGACAATGTCTTTCCGAGTACCGACTTGAGTCGGGAAGTCGCGGGGAGCATCTATTATTAGCTCATAGATCGACGTGACCATGTGGTCATGTCTTCATGTGAAGCAATGCTAAAAAATTTACTTCTCTTGTAGCCAGATAGTAAAATCAGGCCAATGTTATTATTAACAATGCCTGGTTCAATAATGGCATCGGTATAATAATGATGATTACTATTTAGTCCGAATACCGTACCGTAGTACCGAATATTCTATGATTTTTCAAGCGACCGGTAAACGTTACCCAAATTACAAATACCTAACGATACATATTATCTCTTCCTCGTAATAAAATAATCTTGAATTTATTTTATTTATTTGCACCTTTTTAATGTGTAAGAAGTACAATCTTTTGTAACGGTATTGCAAAAAATACTATTCCAATTAATTCTATTATATCAGTGCCGTTGTCTGACACCACTCTTCTTTGGCGTAGTAAGAGTTTTTATTAGATACTAGCAGTGCCCGCGACTTCGTTCGCGTGGACTACATCCTTTCATGGTCGGTTTTACCCCTTTCTCCCCTTATATTCGAAACAAAAAGTAGTCTATATTTTAATCCAAGTTTTGAGCTATATTTGTGCCAAATTTCATATCTCTAACTTCAAAAATAAACATTTTTCCATATAAACTTTCAAAGGTGGTATTACCCCCCTCCCCCCCTTATTTTCTAATAAAAAGTAGCCTATGTCCGTTCTTGAGATTCAACGTATACCTATACCAAATTTCATCAAAATCGGTTGAGAGGTTTAAGCAGGAAAGCGTAACAGACAGACAAACAGACAGACAGAGTTACTTTCGCATTTATAATATTATATAGTAGGGATTAATAATATTAGTAGGGATATTCAAAATAATAACTTTAGGATTCTTTTGCTTTCAATAAACCTCCTATTTTTACTAAAAGCCTGCTTACGTAGTACACTGGTGTTATTAATCCTAACGAATTAAGAATGTATTACTTTAAGTTCGGATATGCCAAATAAAGTTACAAATCTTGCCAAAATTAGCGTGAACTAAACTGAAATACACACCCATGTGAATAATAATGAACCATTACTAGCAACGCAACGTTATTTGTACAGTTTAATTAATTGAATTGTTCATTGTGACGAAGTTTAAATATCCAAAGAAACGTACGCACAGAAATTGTGGGCACATTTTGTGGACGAATTCATTCAATCAACGTAAGCGCACGTGAGTGCGTGGGCTTGCCTACGCATTCTGATATCCAGCTATTTTTAAATTCTCCTTTATTAATCATGACACGGTGATTGATGCATCTTATGGTGAGCAAAATATTGTATATGTTAATATGTTGCATTAACGTACCATTTACCACGGGATCAATCACCTCATCTCACGTGATGCGTTTTGGCAGTGTCGCTAAAGTCAAGATATTTTCTCATACCTACGTAAAGGGGCTGATGACACCATTGACAATTTGTTTAATTTATTATTAGTTTACTTTAATAATTCTACAACAGTCTGTGGTGTATTATTTAAGTTTTTAATGCACCATTTTTAACGAATTAGGTGTTAAACGTGTGGAAAACCTTCAACTTGTCAATAGAATTCGATTTTGTTCTTCTAAATCTAATTTACATTATTAATTAATTAACTCTAGCTTCGTGAGAAGCAACGCACACCACGGTGTTTTCTCATGAATACATCGTGGTATACAACAGTTTACAAAAACAAAATAGAAATATAAAATATAATTAGCATTCCTTGCTTGCGTACACGTGGTGTGTGTGTGTGTCGTCAAAGAGTGAGAACTCGTGTATTTCAATTAATTTTAGCTTCAAGACTGGACTCTAGGGCTTTGCTCGAGAGACAAAGAAACCGTATTCGATTGATATTGCACCTTTTGGGACAACCGACATTTTTTAATTCAATAAGTCTTCTCTCTGCGTGTCGTAATTAGCTTTTGGACAAAATTTAAGTCTCAAACACGGATGTACTGTCAACAGCTCGTCAAGATAAACAGTTCAATATTATATCTTATACGCATGACATAAGGGCGGTGCAAGGTCCAAAATATGTTCGACGTGCTTTTGTCTGTACACACATATGAATGGATTGTCACATATGGATCCAACTTCACAAAAAACCTCGTGAACACTTATGATCAAGTTAACTGTTAAGGCGCGCAAATGTTTAGTGAATGATCGCAACGTATAAAATACTTTAATACGTACTGATTAAATTCAATAGTATGAATGAAAAATATTCATTTATACAACGTAGATAAGTCATGCTAATATTCATTAGTACGGCTATTCAGTTTTAGCTATTCGAGTTGTGAAACCTGGTGTTACTAAATATTTTTTTTTGACATGTTTAGTTTCATAACCTATCTATTTTAAGTTCCATATTAAATAAATAAATAAAGAAAAATTTAAGTCTGTTACCGTTAGTTTGTTGTGTATTAAACCACCAACATAAACAAAAACGGTATTCAAATAAAATAACGAAGTAAGAAATAGTTTTAACAGTTTTGTAGCATTGAATCGGTGAATAGTGGAACTACTGATATTGCTGCACAAAACTTAATACATATCACTAATCGATTATTGTTTCGTACCAAAGGTATAGTTAAAAACAATTTAATTTATTTATGGATAGAGAAATTTCGCTTCCTGGATAGAGGAATCTTCAAAGGGCGTAACGCATTCCTTATACCATTAAACGGTTTCAGCGCCCGGTATTTGCAATATTCGAAGTTCAAACGCGTATATTAGGGTTAAAGATATAATAGGGAACCAAATTTTATACAATTTTAATTAGTAACGGTTTTGATGTGAGACACATAAGTTAAGTTTGCTCACGTTTCCGTATCCCTACCCAAAACTATTAATTAATACTTGTCACCATATAAAAATATTTTTTATATTAACCTTTAACTAGTGACGTGTAGTCTCACAGGCGTCGTGTATTTGGTAAATTCTTAGAATTTATGATTTCCCCTCGCTTGCCGCGACCCGGCGTCTCAGTAGCTTTTGTTTTAGTGCCAAAACGACCATAGAAGGGAGCAGACGTGCCGTCAGATATGTAACAGGTTCGTAATTTTAATTTGAAATTATATTGTAGCCTGTGAGGCTACATGTCCCTAGTTGTGAAATAAATATTTTTTCGAAAAATTTTATGTTTTTAGTGCAAAATGGCAGAAAACGCTAGGAAACGTGAACTTCAGCCGTCGACTTCATCAAAAAGAAAAGTATTACGAGTGGATAGTCCATCATTTGAAGAGGAATTCAATGCCCTCTTGCTAGCTTCAGACCAATCAGACAGTGAAGGTGATATTGAAGAGTATTTGGTTTCCGACCAGTGAACTTTTGCAGTTACGTGAAAGTGACCAAGATGAAGATCTAGAGAACATTTCAGAAGTGGATAGAAGCAATGTGGGGAGCCAGATCAGCAGCTCCAGCAGCCGCCGAACGAGAAGGTGGCCAATGGTGGTATTCTACCGCATAGTGGACTTGAGCGTCATGAATGCTTATATATTATATAATATGCATCAACCCAAAAATACATTTAGAGGAGATTTTCTAAAGTCATTAGCCCGTTCACTAGTGCTACCCCACTTGCAAAGACGTGTTGTGTGCAGGCAGTTACCAAGGGAGTTACGCCTAGTGATAAAACGAGTTCTGGCTGCCGATATGATTGAAGAAGATGTCCAAAGTCCTGAAACTAGTCAAGGCAAACGAAGGGCATGCAGTATTTGTCCGCCTAAACTTCACAGAATGACTGTGTACACATGTGTGGGGTGTTGCAATCCCGTATGTTTGCAATGTTCTCGACCCTTGTGTAAAAATTGCCAAAGATTTATGCCAAACAGAGTATGTGTCAGAATTTTTATGTTTTGTTTTCAGAAGTAGCTTTTATGTTTTTTTTATCTTTGTACTTATTGTTAAAGTTTTCATAAAAAGAGTTACATTTGTCATATCATTTATGTAAGGCCTATTAAAATGTTAAAATAAGGATCTCATGTCAATTAAGGCTGAAAGTACAAGTAAGTGTTAATTATTATTTGTGTTTAAAGTGATTATAAAAACTGATTGAATTAACTTATATTTGTTTTATTACATTCCAACAAATAAATATCAACGCATTTTAAATCATTATACTGCAATTTTATGACAAAATTTAAATTTATAAGTAGTAGCCTGTGAGACTACATGTCCCGTATAGTGTTCTCAATTTGTCACGTCCCTAGTTAAAGGTTAAATAGACTTGGTTGCAAACCCTATTAGAGTCGTGGGAGTTAACTGGCTTGGCTGCGTTCCAAGTTCCCTGTGGACTCTAATTATGTTGATTTGACATTTCTTAGTTATATTTAGATGTGCATGGATGAAAAGTTACTTTATCTTGCACGGCAGAGACACCTGACAGTGATCCTGAATTCCTGGCTGAAGAATGTCAGCAATACTCGATAATTTCTTACATTATTACAGAAATCACTTGAGGGAGTTGAGGGGTTAGTTATATGTCGTTGTATTTATATACATCGTTGCCATTATCTACACTAATATTATAAAGAGGAAATTTTGTGTGTATGTTTGTAATAAATAAACTCAAAAACAACTTGCCAAATTCATAAAATATTTCACCATTGTAAAGCTACATTCACTCTGTGTAACATATTTATTGCTAGAAAAGATAAAGCCCGGTTCCAATATTTAAAAAACGTTCTAGTTACGCATAGTAATAAGTTATATAGTTAATTATATGAGAGGTAGGGCATAGCGATTTATCGCTCGAACTGGAGCAGCCCGACTGGTGAAATACCTCCACCTTACGCAGCCAAATAACAATCACTCCGGTGTTGTTATGTTGCTGCGTGTGAGTAAGGCTTCTAGAGCTTCTGGGGGGTGCTACATTAGTACCAGGGGTCAAGCCTTCAAGGTAAGGGCGACAAGTCCAGTAACAGATAAATTATGCTGTACTTGTCGCCCTAAAGCTAGGACTTCATTACCACTTAACATCAGGTGAGATGAGGTCAATATTAAAGTGCAATAAAAAAAAAGTTATACGAAGCGTGAGCTTAAAACTGACAACTGATGACAGCTGATACGGAAAGTAAATTTGAAATTAGGAATAACGACTCGTAGTCGGTTGTAGAAAAAAGGATACTCATTTTTGACACATTACAAATCGTAAAATATTGGAACCGGGTATAAGTCCACGTGAACGAAGTAAGGGCGGCTGCTAGTATCGTAAAAAAGGAATTGAAATAATAAAATTCTTTCACGTGCCAAGCTAATAAGATAATGTTGGCATGTAAAAAATATTGGCTGGAGTTGGTTTTGGAGAGCATTCAAAGATGTGCTCTGATCTGCGTTTATTTTTGAAAAGTATGTTGGAACATAATGCAACACTCGCCCACTATGTATCTTAAAAAACGCCCTTGATGCGTATTTTAGACTTACGCTTATGCGGTAGCTCATCGACCTATTCACATATTTCTTGGTTTTTAATTTGGTCATAACGTTCACGATCAAAATATATAAAGATATCTCTCGTATATCTCAAAATTGGGTAAATGTAATAGATGCGTCCATGTGTGAAGTACGACTGCTCGTCCATCTGAAATTATAAACTATTTTGGGAAAAAAATGCATGCCCCTAGAGGTGAGAAAAACCGATGAGATAGAAATATTTTAAAAAAATCTTACATTAGTCCTGTAAGGTTACGATAAACTGGTGCGCATAGGCGAATAAACACGCAAGTACATTTGCTTATTTAGTATAATTAAAAGAACAAACATGATGAAGTATAAATCTGTAAACTTCTACTAACCAGAATCTAAGTTTTGAAACTTTGGGACGATGACGGCATACTTACTCACATATTTGGTTTATGATATCAGATTCCAAGTATCTACGTCTTGTGCTAAGTATGTACTTGATTTATATGTGATTTTGTATGGCAAATGATAGGTACTCATAATGTTCATCTGTGATTTTAAATGTTAATTATGTTACTTAACATGAAAACTATACCTAAGCATCAAATGAATACTTACCTCATTCGATTTAAATATGTCAACATAACATAACATTTATAGTTTCATTAAACACACAACCATACCATAACATATACCAGATCTAATGCTACTTGGTAAAGTTACGTAAAACTTAAATAGACGAATAGGTATTACAATATGAGTAAACCCACGTAGGTACACTCTAAAATGCCGACCCTAGTGGGGCAGAATACACCTTATATTAAAGCAGAGGAAATCTGCCCTAGTAAATTGATTTAGTGGGGCAGATTCCACTACGAATTTTAAGGCATTCCACTATGCCCCACCAGTGGGCGTCTTGCTGGGGCAAAGTGGAAGTACTCACATCTCCGTGGATATATTCTAGAGAAATATTTAACCAAATGCCAAGGTGATATTGCCTTCCTCAATATACCTTTATTGTAACTTTTTTCAAAGTAGAAATATCTTTGTTTTTTTACTTTTATCACATACATTAAAATGCAGTCTGTGCAACCTTCTAACCACTAACACACCAGCTGATTGCAACTCCTTTAGAATGATGCCTTCTCGGCTTATAAGTAGGAACTTTGAACATTTAGTGATTTGCAAATTTAATCTTGTCTACATTTTCTTGAAAACATTGTTTTTGAATATACCACTTAACACCTATTCAAAGTTTAACGCATTGTTAAATGTCGCACGTTTTCCGAGTAAGCATTTGCAAGTACACCAAAAACGTGTTTTCGTAGCATTAACACTATACTAATAGCAATTCGATATTTGAAGTTTGTTTAGTATATACCTGAAAATTGAAGACTCCGGTTATTTCCTCTTTTTGACTGCGATTTTTAACCGATTAAAAAGCCGTGATTTGGCCATAAATACATAAACCTTCCAACATATTAATTGTAATATTAAAAAAATAAATAATATATCACAATTAAATGAATAAATAAATGACTAAATCATTTAAATAAACGTTTTATGTATACTTTAAATCAGGGATTTTTTTTCTTTTAATCTTAAGTAAAATATTTTTGATTCAATGTTGATGCAACAATATTTATTTATTAGAAAAAAATGATATTTTTTTAATGTATAAAATTAGTTTAAAAATATGTTTCATTTTAGAACGGTGAAGGTCGTTTTAACATAACAACTTTTCATAATTCAATTTTTTTTTCAAACCTGTTATCCAAATTTTATTATTATGATTTTTATTGAATGTTGTTCTAAAACTTCTGTTGTGCGTGTATATGTTAAATGCGTATTTAAATGAGAATTTGGAACTCTTTATGAAACACTAGCTGTGACCTTAGGCTTTGTTTGCGTCATAATGGGATAAAAAGTATTGTAAATTTAATCTACTATCTGTGCTATCTGTCCACTAATTCGTTTAGAAGTAGGAGTTTCACGAAAGACGATATAGGTACTAAAACATTTTAACGAGGTATAACTTTATCATTTCTTAGTTTTTTTGTGTTTAGAACTTAAACATGTTTCGAATAATCATTTCCGACTAAACCCTTCCTAGTACAGTTCCGAGAACTCAGTGTCTGCAATAACTCCGAATCGTTTAGTTTATAATAATGAACAAAATTAATATAGCTAGATACAAAAATCGCTATAGCTGCGCAAACTTGCACATAGTTACATACATATATCCTACTTTACTACATAGTTTATAACGAAGTAGGGTTTTTCTGTACGTCTATGTATATGGACGTACAGAAAAACCCGACTTTGTTACGCAAACGCAAATTTTGTAAGCATACGCTTAGATCTTTAAAAATACGCAACGGGTTTTTATGCGTTTTTTTATAGATAGAGTGAGGGAGGCTTATATGTACAATATGAGGAAGGTTTATATGTACAATCCGAAAAGCCGAAAAATTTATTTGTTTTTACTTGTACCCGTGTGAAGCCGGGGCGGATAGCTATCTATATTATAAACGTGAAAGTTTGTAGGAATGTATGAATGTACAGAAGTCGGGAAGTATGTATTAATCCTTTTTCACGCAAAAAGTACTGAATGAAGAAGAACTTTAATTCAAATTTTGTAAAAAGACAAGACATAGAGTAGTTACACTTTTTATTAGATTACCTATTCAGTCTAACTATTTTATCTAGCAACATTACCACAGGATGGTTTTATCCAGGAATAACGTTAACTAAATAACTAGCAACAGCTAGTGCAAACATAAATTAGGAAACGATAACTAATCAATTATTACAAGTGTTAAATTGTCTACACGAGAACAAGTGGATGCCAATACTGGTAGTGTTTGCGTGTTGTTATAGTTAACAAGGTCAATATTGCTAATAGGCAATGAGTGCGCGAGCGCTGACCGGGCCGCTATTGAATTTGATTGGAGGCGGGTCGCCGCCGTATGCAATTTGTTTAACTTTACGTTTGGTCCAATGTGGACTGTCACCACACCCCCACCGTACAACCGTGTATACGTAGATTATTTCAATTGCGTAGGTAGGTACCTTCCTACGTTTTCAACAAGCAGACTTTTATCAATGAGTACATCTACTTGACTTTCAATTGTTTGATGCCGTCACACTATTTCAGATTGAAGGAGTCGATTTCATCATATGATTATTTAACCTAGCTTCTATGATCTAAGATATGTTTTCTCTTATTTACTCAACTTTCGCTTTACAAAAATAGGTACTGCCAAAATTTCGTTTGATTTATTCATTGAGTATTAACGTAGTTTTGATAAAACGAAACTTAAATACGGAAATGCAAAGAAGAGGTGTTGCCGATTTATGAACATAATCGAACTAATACTTAATATCAGTTATCAGGACTATTACTTAATGTCAGTTACTTTTTCAACTCTCTGAAACTGCTTTTATTTTGCATGACGTGGAACCGGAAACTCAGGAGTTCTTCTTAACTAGGCTGGGCCCTTTCACATTAATGTTTTTAGTGGTACTTTTTTTATAACCACAGCCGCAGGCTTACGTACTCAAGCAGGCCATCTCGAGGACTTACCAAGTATCCGGCAATGTCTCATTAATATTCATAAATTAATTCATGTCCCTGTTATTTATTTGTAATATTGAAAGACAGAGAATGGTCATCGCTTAGAAAGTGCGAGTGGAAAGTTTTGGGAACTTTTTCGTTTGTGGGTATTACGTACTTACATCAACTCATTTTAGTATCTCCTTTGTGAGCTAAGTAAGAATGCTGAAGCCTTTTTGTTGAGATTCGACCTTATACAGGCTGTCTAGTGTGATTTCGTCCTGTTTATGTAAATAAAAGTAGGTATTTAATTTTTATTCTAATTTACTATAAATAAGGAGTTACCTTCGCAATATACAAAAGTTTTGTCCGCAGAAGCAACTCTGCTACCTCGCACGCCCTAGCCCAATACACAAACAACACTATGTCCATTTGTTGCGTTTATTAGATTTATTTTCGGTTAAATTTATTCATTAGTCAATAGTGATGTTGACATGAAAAGCGAATGTCCAAAAAGTTGGCCGTAAGCCATAGCAGGGAATATCAGAACGCTCAAGTAGGTACATATTTTGTAAGTGCGTAACAAATTAATTATTATTAATCAATTTTTTTTTAAATAATGCCCAATATCACTCACGTGATAAGGAAAAGCGCAAAAGACACATCAGAACGTCCGCAGTTTATGAATCCCTAACCATAAACCAAACCGTAAGTTAACCTGTCTAGTGCAAATCTACTAAAAAATACTACTTAAGATCTGACGCATTTGCTTTGTCATCAAGACCACGTAACAGCTTGTAGCACGTGGCGCAAAATTAAAACAAAGTACATAAAAAAATATTTTTAAACAAAATTAAAAAAAAAAACAAAATATATAACTATTTTATGTCCTTATGATATCTCAACTTCGTGTATTGCTAGTATCTTGCCAGTCCGAATGTATAGTGATGATTTATCACATTTCCATATTTTCTTAGTAAGACAGTACATTCAGTTGCTTTAGTTCGTGAACAACTCTGTACCTTGTCACATTAAGTCACTCTCTATATGAATTGCTTAGTTATGCGGAGATTTGGTATGGCAAGATACTGAGGAATAGAAGATACTGAGGTGTATTAGTATACACGGTTGTACAGCCAGCATCATTAGTTAGTACTAATGATGCTGGCTGTACAACCGTGTATACGTAGATTATTTAAATTCCTCAATAATGTCATCTACCGCAATAACAAAATTCCAAGTAATCGATTGCCCTACAGATTATGGCAAACCCGATTGGAATGAGACATTTACATGTAGATCAGTTAAATGCTTGATATTTCAATATCACATACTACAATTGGAACTATTGGAAGTCCCTGAAGCATAAATGGATTGCGAGTCTAGGTCGAAGAACGACCCTAGCATAATACTTGGTAAATGCATGTACTTAATTGCTCAAATAATACCTGAGATTAATTACTTAAGGTCTGCAAAGGGACAATTATTTTGTGTATTTATTTTTTACCTTGTTCCACAAGCTGTATGTGATTGATTATAATTTGTCGTTGTTTCATGTATAAAAATTATTACTTTTATGCACTGGTACTTTATTGTATCTAAGCAGGTATTATAAAGCAGCTCGAAACGTCACGTGAGATTACACTTTATATTGCCACTTATGTCGTGGAGATAAGAACTAGTATGTAACTGCATGTGTTAACGTGTTGTGCCGATTTTCGTAGGTCAAAGGAAGGTGGTTCCAGTTCGGCTTAAAAGAATTAATCAAACTAAAAACTACTTTGTTTAAAAAAAAAATAAGACGAAATTGGCTGTTTAAACCTAGCAACCTATTCCCAATCTTCTAATGACGCAAACCATCTTTTGCGTCATGTTGTGCCCGAACACACTGCAGCAAACATTGTTTTTGACATGACGTCAACAGCGCTTCGACTTTTTACATTGGTTCGCTGAACTTACAAACAGTACATGCCATATACTGTCGTAGGCATACTTACTCATCGTCAGACTATCACGAATCGACACGAACAACAATTGAACTCGTTTACAAATTTATGGAAATACCATTAACAATATGAAAAGCCCGATAAAATTATGTGTAGATCAATCTATCCCTAAACATTTTTATGTTATCCTTTGAAATGAAGTTCATATCTGTACTACAAACCTTGTGGTACCCATGAAGCTAAATGTGTAGTTACTTCTCAAAAACTTATTGCAATTGGTAGATTAAATGATAGTAGGATGATTTTTGTTGAAAAATTAGTTGAAAAAAAATACAGATTTACTTAAACGTGTCAGATTATAAAACATGTCTTTGATTTTTTTCAAAATTACACTATCTTGCAGATAATTTTCGAACATGGTAAAAAATATCGTATTGAAAAACTTGGGTGCGTCAGATTATCATTGTGATGAAGCTTCATCATAATTTCCCAGCCAGGCTTACCAAAACTCGGAGCATTATTTTAGGTTATGCTCAGACTAAAAGTACTGATACTTGTTAGTTAGCAATAAACGCCCTTTATCTTAATCTGACGCATTCAAATATTTTGGGTGATCGTTGTTTTTATAATAGTCGAATTAATCTTTAATGAAACAATAAATTAATAATTTTCTTGATACTAGGTCTATGGGAAGTATGTATACCCTATCACTCGTGGACTCGAGATCGAGGCGAGATTTAAATGTTAACTGACCATTTTCTAAAGGACGTTTGGCATTTGTTTAGGAACGCATATTTATTTTAAATTGGTTTTGTTATTCTTAAGACCAAGATAACCGACTCTCTTAACAATAATGGAGTATAGATATTTGTTCCCCTACGAAATGTAAGCGACCGTCCACACCTGGCGAATATGCAACCGCATTTAGTGCGCATTTATTTTATGATCGGGTACAGATCGTGCACTATGTGGAATCACTATACAAGCCTCGAATAAGTTGCGCTAAAGAGTCGAACCAAACCATTTCAGTGACTGCGTACGTGCAGCGCGTGCGCAGCTCGCGACGTGCACCCAGCTAGACACAAATGGCCGTATGTTTTGAACATTACGTTGGATTGGAGTCGTAACAAAAAATGTTTTTTAAGTCTATTTATGGCCGGTTTCAATATTTTACGATTCGTAATGTTTCAGAAATGACTGGATAGTAAAAAACTGATGTTTTTCTACGAGTCCTTAATATTAAAATTAATTTTCATATCAGCTGACATCTGTCGTCTGTCGGTCGTTTTTAGCTTACGTCTCGTATAATTGATTACTATCCGTAACTAGAATATATCGTTTTTCAAATATTGGAACCGGGCATAAATCGTTAATGATAAAGTATGCTTCCGTATTTAATTCACATGCGTTACCGACACTTTGTGAATAGCTAGGATCTTTCGTAAAGTACCAAAACAAAAGGACAATCAACTAATACCGACCAGTAATATACCAGCAAAACCATGACAGTTTCGAATTTTCATAAAATTTAATTCCAAACAGGTGACTTGTATATTTACCTACTTTGGTTAACATCGTAAAAATATTCGACATAAAGGTGGCGTGAATATTATTCGACGTGATTGTGAAACTATGTAGTTCTTACTTTCAAACAAATATAGTATATGGGGATTTTCGCAAACATATTTGGCACACGTAAATAGACATGACGATGTAAGTGCGTCAGAGTACTATTTATGAAGTTTACTCTTTACCTTGCAGCTTCCATTATGTCCAACTAGTCTACCTTTCTTGATTGATATACCTTTTTTATAATATTCTGACAATCACTCATGCACCCGACGTTTTACCTGATTGTTTACATGCCCAAAATATCGTGTTAATGACAAAAGTACATCATGTATGAATAATGTATAGGGTAAACAGCGGAAATCTGTTATAAGGCCCCCCATAGAATACTTCTGAATTCATTAAAGTTCTGTAGGAAAACACAAGGAAACTTCTATATAGAAATAACGAATGTAACATAAGGTGTGGCCTGGACTAAACAAATCAAATAAAAGAAGCAAACAATTTCTAGAACTAACTGAATCCAACTACTGAAAAATCAGAACCTGAAAAAACCAAGCGAAGTCGTCAAGAGAAGTTGGGAGAATACTTTACATTGATATCATAATATTAAGCAGAGTTTTTTTGGTTTGACTTCAACCAGCAGAAAATCGAGACGCGAATTATACCTACTACAAATATAATTTACGATAAGTAGTGAGGAAAATTAACTATTTACCAGAAAAACCCATAACCCGGCCTCTTTTTGCTTAGCTATAGTCTGGTATGAATAAGTCATATGTCTATTAAACATTAATTAACTTTGAATATTTAAGCATACATTTATTGCATTCTCTATTGAAAGCATATGGGGTTTTCAAGGCGCGTTCGTACTTAAAATTGGTTAATATATGTATAAAGCAGGTCCATCAAAACTTCGTCACTTTTATTCTGATTGTAATTCTTTTATTCTAATTGTATTCTAATATTCGCACGCATAATCCCCTTTTTTTTACATTGTCCACTGATTCTATGCTCCTAATGGTCGTAGCATAATGTAATTTAGTCTAAAGCCTTCCTCGATAAATGGACTATGCATCACATTTATTTTTTCAATTCGAACCAATTTTTTTTGAGCTTAGCGCGTGCAAACTAATAAACAAATTCTACAGCTTTGTATTATTAGTATAAATAACGTTTAATATAGCATGTGCGAATGTAGTAGATGACACTGCGACTAACGATCTCGTGGTCGCTATAAAAACGAACCACCGCTAGAAGATAACCGCAAACCTGCCTGTTTCGCAAATAGAAGCAGTATAATACATTTACGTTAAAGTTATGCAAATTTTGGATGCAGCCCTACAGTAAAGATGGACACGTAGATAGTATACACCTAAGGAATCTTGTTTCTTTATTTATTTGCTAGTTTCATGGTATGTAAGGTGGTACAATTTAGGAAGTACAGTCGCCGTCAGGTATATTTGAGCGGACAAAGTGACCAAATACTTCTGTTGAAAATATCAATAAGTTCCATACACTACAAGTTACCATTAATATCTGAACATTCATAGTAATGAACTTTAACTCCAATATATGTATCTGACAACGACTGTAGGTACATTGGACACATGACACCCCGTTATATGTAACATAATATGCTTAATTAATTATTGTTATCTTTATGTTGAACGACTTTCTTTATTCTGATAACTTTTTGACCAATACATGGAAAAGGAATCGCGTTGACAGAATATGTTGTTTGCGAAAAGATACAAAACACTGTACATTAATTTACGGTCCAACTTGTAATATAAATTATTACTTCCCTTTGAGCATCCTCCAAACTTTTCCTGCAGTTCATTACAAACGATGTTTCCTCTTTCTTGAGACAAATATGCATTTTAAAGCGGAAGTAAGTATGCAAGTAGATACAAGAGTACGGACGAGTCAAGGTAACTTCATATCATTAAATTAATTGGCAGTGCGTTTTAATATTTTCTTAGAAAAAATAGAAATTCTAAATTGTTACCTACCTATTTCTAACTGCTTCTCTCAAGAGTAAGTAGTTAAGGTGTCGTTTTATACTTAATTTAACATAATTTAGGGTGTGTTTCCACAGATGTAAATAAGGGTGTCAGAGCTTCGCTTCGCCTTCGTAGAATCACTCGCTACATTTTACGATATTTCTCCACTCCGCTCTGCTCAAATTAGTCTCAGTGGAATACTAAAAATAATAATGAACACACCTGTGAAATTGTTATGTCCCTCCATTCATACGCGTGGCTTTTCTGTCACCAAACAAATCAGTGGTGGAGTTGTTTCTCTAGGAGTCGTACACAACGCACGTATTTGTGAAAACACTGACTGAGAATGGAACTTGACCGGTTTTCGAATGACTTTAGTACCGTAGGTCCTAGGATCATTTATAGTTAATCCGGTATCAATATCTTTCATGACATCACTACAATACGATGTTAATATTATTGACAATAAAGTAATGGAATCCTTTTAACAACGGGTGTGCAAATAGCATGTGCACAAATATACATAATTAGTGTATGGTTCCAAACCAATGCATAAATGCAAAGGCATTCGAAATCAACTACGCATAACTTTTGTTTATCTCTATTTATCTTTTATGTAATCATGAAAAGCTGTAAACGAGTTTTGTAAAGACAATAAATATGTCATAAATTATTTATCGTACCTTATTCACCACTAGATTTAATTTCAGATTCAATTACAAATACTAAAAGGCTCAAATTCAGCTTTCTTTCAGCGTTTAAATTATTAAATATAAATACTTTACAATATTTTTATCTTTTGTGTAATTGTGATTTATAATTCATAAAATAATTTGTGGGTTTCCGAAACTTAAATACTTATAACGTACTTACCTACGTAAAAATGTACTATGTATCTATCCAAAGTTTGATCAGTACGTTTCTAAATTTAGAACCCTTCTGTCCATTAGGAAGTGTACGAGCCATGTGAGGTATTAACGAAGTATCCGTTCGCTTGTTCCAGATGCTTGCCTCCGATGCCAGGGAGAAAGCAAGAAGGACTCATACGGGAAACAGGACTGCGTGGTGGTGTGGGGCGAGTGTAACCACAGCTTCCACTTCTGCTGCATGTCGCTCTGGGTGAAACAGAACAACCGCTGCCCACTGTGCCAGCAGGAGTGGTCCATTCAGCGCATGGGGAAATAGAACACTCTGCTAGAGCGGGGAGAGTTAAAGCCAAAAGGGATTTCAATAAATTACGTCAGTCTCTAGTTTCATGGTTTTGTCGACAGCTTAAGCACGCTGAAGGTTGATGTTGCTGATCAGTAATCCCTGGATTGAATTCCTCTATAAAAAAAATATTGAATCCCCAACTCATTATGGTCTTTAGTCATATTGACTGAACGTAGTTTTTAGTAACAAAAAATAGCAAAATTTGAACGATTCTTTTTTATTTCTCCTGGTACATAACTTTCAAGTTCTTTTTAATGTCCACAATCTTGCATTAATGTGACTTTTTAACACAATGCTTAATGTAACTGATCATTCGAGCAATAAAGTATTTCTAAGTTTACTTAAGAGTTTGAATTTTCAATGACTGAATCTTTATTTAGAACTAATCATATGGGTATGAACTAAGTATGCATAATGTGTGCACGGGTGTGTTTTCACGAAATACGTTATAATTACGGTACACTATTATTTATCTATTGCTTAAAAGACACCAGATTGTTTTACTATCCGTATATGTTTATACTCAAACATTACAGTTGCAAATATATTCCCAAATCCTATTTTAAATTCCATTGTTGTAATAGCTTTTCCGTTATAGGTATTGTTTTGAAATTAATTTTTCTTACATAATTATTCGGTTAGTATTTTTAACAAACATTTCATAGCTAGCATTATGGCAAATAACTATAGATTTGTTACATAATAACGATATATTGTGTTTAAATCATACTCAGAAAACTGTTACTCGTGAATAATTAAATTGTTCTAGTTGGTTATGTTAATAACCACACGTTATTATGAAGCGTTAATTCTTTACACAATAATTCTACTACGCAATTCATTTGGATCTGTTGCATTGATGTTATTGTTTGATTAGAATAAAATAGTAGGTAGTTTTCTATTGATATTATTGATAAATATATATAATTTTCTTACAATGTACCTATATATTCATGCATCATAACCAGATTTTTTTTACGTTAGTTTTGTCAGCAAGGACCGGGCTTTATTTCAGAACTTCGTCGATCCGTCGTCGAACGCAGAAGCTAGCCAAGGCTGTAGACTCTAATAATCTTTAAGCTTTTTTAAAGGCAGCGCTGCTGTGACTTGAGAACCAAGGATATCAATGGCATCAACTTGTTCACTTGATATCAAGTAAACCGCTTAAGACTCGTTTTTAAGAATAAGAAAGCAAACGAGTCTTAAGCGAATTAGAATGTTTCGACTGAATAATTTATACTTACACTAAGTTTACGCTCCAAGTGTCCAATTGCTGATAATACCTACAAATCATTATCATACTACCATCAACAACGGTTACACTGTAACCCGTGGCAACACTCGGCGTCGATACATGAGTCAGCTCAGCATACACATTTGGAATCTACAGGCTCTACAATTCGCCTTAGACCACGTACCTACTAGCCTCAGCAGTGGTACCTGTTGGATTGACGAAATTGCATGAATAAAAGCCTTACATACACGTATAAACATATTACGTACCGAAAAATGTAGCGTAAGACCGCTCCCAGCAATATAAACAGACGATCTTGTCACTTGATGGTAAGGAGGCGATGGATGGAAGTGACCCAAAGCCGAGAGAGAGTTGGTGAGGTTTCGAGGGAGTTCAACTGTACATATCCTAAGGCTGATATTATGATATTGATGAAAAATATAAAATTCCGAAAAGATTTTAAAAATATTGAATGCCTTTCGCCATTATGTGAACACGTGCATCGCATGCTTGATGTGTAGCTGTACTCTCAACATCATCGCTGTTAGTTTTCTTAATGAGTACAATAAATCACAATAGTAATCATCATTCATTAGATGAATGACGTTGTAGCACATAGTTTCTATTTGTCCAATAAACTTACTCCACTGTTCCCACTAATCACTTTATAACTTAACTGGTAATAACATTCAACTAATCGCCTGAACAATATGATTTTGCTATCACACTTCAGACCAATTATAAATAATGGTACAGGTTATCAGTTTGCATAATTCAGTATGCACCTATATTAATATTTATAACACGTTAATATGTACTTTATGCATTATTAACATTGTCAATAGCTAATAACCATGGAAAACAAGAGACATCCAACGTATATGACTAAACACATGCAGACAACGTGATTTTACACATTGTTGTGATTTCTAACTAATAACTTATAGTATACCTACTTGTTTGTCTGAAAAGCTTTCCTGTAACAAATATACAAAATTTTTATGAGATAAATGAGTGAAAAGCCTTAGCCTGAGTGAATAACCGTTGTAATGTGCCCATTAATATTTTGGCACAATACAAAGTCATTATTCAGCTACTTACGAAGTGTAATTGAAAACGAACTATGTAATTTTTGCGTTTTATGGGACCTACTAAATAATCATGAAATGATACTTAGCAAATATTTTATTGCATTCTACAAAAACAGGTAGATAAAAGAATAACTGTTTATTATTGGCATATATTTTGTTTTTATTGCTTCTTACGCCTGTAATTGGCGCTGTGGTGCCATAGGTTGCAAACCACTTGGTCTTGAGTTCGAATCCCGCGGAAAACCATTTCAGTATGTGAGGGTTTCTTGAATTGATTAAGATTATTGTAAGCTTGAATCAGCTAATTGAACGTTAAAAACATGATTCCGTACTTTTTGATTCGTTGGTTCCTATGACCCAGGCTGTCCAGTATAGGTACTGGACTACAAAAAACAAACTAACAAAGTTAGGACTTTGTGGGGGTTACGATGGCAGTCGCAAATATATTAACTTATTTATTTAAAAACTTTATTGCACAAAAAAAGTACAAAAGGTTGACTTAATGCTAGGAGCATTCTCTACGCGTCAAGTGTCAACCGTTGGGTCACGCAGATAGTTCCTGTTGATGGGTGCGGTAACAGTAAATATAGGTTATCGCAATAACTATTTTTATCAAATCTAGAACAAATCCGATCAGAAATCGGTGCAACCACCACACGCTAGAATAAAGAAGATATGTTTTTTTTATTTTACATACCTACTTAGGGACTTGAAAATTGACGTCATATTTTTCCTGCCGATGCAAACAAAAGAATCATAGCTGTGGTGGCCATATTTTCATATTGTGTCATCTTCCACTTTTAGATGAAACCAATATTGGAACAATCAAAGTGCTTGAATAAAACTCGCCTTGACATCAACAGGTAGGAGTCTTCTTGAAACACCTTGAAAACGAGTTTTAAGTCGCGCTCGGCACTGACAATGCCGCTGTTAATATTACAGTTGGTACTTATTGTCTTTATTGGTGTAAAGACACTTCTGTAGGGTGAACAACTGGCTTGTACCTTTCAATGGACCATGCGATATTGATGGCTGCACATAACCCTCTGTGACCTTCTGACGTTTGTACCGCCACTTTATAACTGTTGTGACTTCGTCCGCATTATATTGGCAAAATATATGTTAAGCAAGAATCTCATCTATCGTTCTACCAAATTACATTCCTGTTGTTTCTGTATGAAGGAAGAAGGAACTCCAGACATTGATAAATTCTGACTAACTATCGCGTTTATAATATTGTGCTAACGACTTCGTATGCGTGGACTACACACTTTCATGGTCGGCTTTACCCCTATATCCCCTCATATTCGAAACAAAAGGAACTCCATATTTTAATCCAAGTTTTGAGCTATATTTGTGAAAAATTTCATATCTCTAACTTAAAAACAAATATTTTCCAATATAAACTTTCAAGGGCCTATATCCGTTCTAGAGATTCAACGTATACCTATACT
Source organism: Glyphodes pyloalis (assembly GCA_037074685.1). Lineage (NCBI taxonomy): Eukaryota > Metazoa > Arthropoda > Insecta > Lepidoptera > Crambidae > Glyphodes > Glyphodes pyloalis. The sequence goes on from JAYKKO010000004.1 coordinate 8,388,085, forward strand.
AAATTCATCGAAATCGGTTCAGTGGTTTAGGCGTAAAAGCCGGACAGACAAGCAGACAGACAGATAGTACTTTCGCATTTATAATACTAGTATGGATTAGGATATAGGCTTATAGTTTACTAGTAGGCTGCCTGGACAAGAATTAGATGCCTACATCACCCTAGACGATTTCTCAATATCTTACATTAGGTAGATTTTAGTATTTTTTTCAAGATTTTTCAAAGACCGTTTGTGCTTTCAATTAACCTACCAGTATAAAATCGTTTTGCCGGTATCAAATATGGATTTGGTAACCGTTCGACACATAAAATTTTCCCTTGATGTTTGCGGACCAAACCGAAACCAACCAATTTTTATGTCGTATTATTATTTATCACCACACAATGTAGTGCCCTTGCAATGTCGAGTGATATTGATCTATCGGTACGTACTACATCATTTTTAACGATATTTACCTAGCGAGGGCAATCATAATTATGATATTTGCTAACTGAATACTGAGGGGAGGTTCATTAATTACATAGGTAGTGTTCGGGAGTGTAGGGGGGCAAAATCCACTCAATAAGTCTATTTATTGGGTGGAAATCTTACCCACCAACGTCAAGTTGTGAAAAAATATAACCGATTTCATGCATTTCAAACCCCGTGGTCACCCCAACAACACAAAACACTATCTACTTAGGTACTGTTAATATGATTTTTAACAAACCGTCATCACCTACTGAAATACAGAGGTTCATTGTTTTTATAAACAGCTGACACAAATTTACATATTCATTCATGAATTGTTAAATAGAAAATCAAATGAACAATAGATCTATCTGTCGATACCTACCTATCACTTCGCCTTACGTATGTATATCCAACAATATAATGAATTCCAACCAATGAAACTGCAATGGATGTTTGTTACATTGCAGATGTGTAATTTTGTACCTATTGCGTAGCAATCCATCAAAGTGATCGGCAATGTCAAATCAATAAAATGACATGAATTAGGTACAACGCACATCCATCGATGGAGGCCCGCCCTCTGGTCACCTGGTCAATATTAACGTCATCAATTGTGCTGCAAATTGGCACAATTGCCTAGTGTTGCAGAATATGTAGAGATAGTGTGTAGGATCACATTCACATACTATAAAACAAGGTCGCTTTCCACCCCTTGTACGCTTAGATGTAATAAAAATATACAATGGATCTTAATGCGGTTTCACTACATAGTATAAAACAAAGTCGCTTTTTCTGTCCCTATATCCCTTTGTACGCTTAAATCTTTAAAACTACGCAACGGATTTCGATGCAATTTTTTTTATCGATAGAGTGATGTATGAGAAAGGTTTGTATGTGTATAATCCATACATATGAATGTACAGAAAAGTCTTAAACTTTTGTATTTACTTGCACCCGTGCGAAGCTTGGGCGAAAATTTCAAAGTTTCCTTGAAAAATCTTTAATTGAGCGCTTACACTACAAACGCTAGCTGAGATTTATGAGATAAATTAAAATAATAACTTACAGATTTGTACGCGTCAATAAGATCTACAAAAGTCTTAACTGGTACATATTTATTCCATAAGGATCAATCCACTTTAAGGCGTAGATAAGTGACGAAATTTTATTTTTTTTGTAAAAAAACGGTATTTTTGTCCAATTAAATAATATGAAGTTCATTGAGTGATGTTCAAAATTTCAACACGCATAATTATTAAAATAAACATCCGTGGAGGGTAAACAATTAAAAAAGCTAAAGAAAATTGTAATCATTATTATTTAATGTTAGAATAAAAGAAAATTATTAATTGGTGTATTATTTTTAATTAGTCATTATTTCATCACCTTAAATATTTATGAAATAATGAATGCGTTAATTATTCAAATGTCAAACTTTTAGTACCTTATGTGGCTCTACACGGTATGAAGCAGTTTTCTCCGGAAAATTTAATAAAGTTTTATACCTAGTAGCTAGCGACAACCATTATTCGACGGCTCGTCATAATTATGCAAAAACGTTTATTAAAAAATAATCACTAAGCATAAAGCAACGACATCTAATTGACTGATTTATCATTACAACTCAAACCACCGTTAAAGGATTGCGCTGAAAATATACCTACACTCGGATGATTACGTAAGCTTCCGCATAACAAGAAAGTGTTTTTAAAAATTCACTTCATGGGAATAAAACGGAGGTCCAAATTCCATGCCGACAGAGTTGCGAGCATTTGCTGTAGCTACATAAAATCAGCAAGATTGTTGACGTCATTATAGTACTACACGCTTTTTCTTGTAATGCTACCTTGCTTATCAATTATCTACTTGTTTGAAGTAATTAAATATGCTTAGAATAAACTAAGTAGGTTAGGTAAAAAGGTTGAGTTTGTGTATCAGTTAATTCATTAATATTCCGTTCTTTATTGTTGTTTTATTTGTAAAATCAACTAGAGGGAATTATGCTGGAATGGTTTTTTGGTAATTCAGCATGTGTTTTCGAGCACTACATGTCTCACTAATGTGCTTCTCTACCTATATCACCAAAATTATCTTCATTCGGATCTTTAATTAACAAATACCAAACTTTTTATGAAAAATTTAAAGTTCCCACAAACCATATTAAATGTGGCAAAGCAATGAACGCATTGAGTGATGGAAATGGAAAAACACTTGTTTACCCATTTATTACAACATCGAAACTTAGATAAATTTTGAAAAACGGTCAGATGACGTAACCTTAAGAAAAACTTACTCATTGCAAAGAAAATGAGTAAAGCAAAATTTTAAGAAATAATTTTAAAGCCTACTTACCTAAACTTTTATATTAGTTAGCAACAAAACTGCATAATCATTTTGCAGATTGCTGGAAATCCCAGTTAACCATTCAAAGCAAATTCGACCACCGGTGCCGAGACGTCTTGTTTCTAAAGTATATTTCATGGTAAACTTAGATGTGATATGGAATAACGATAAATGGATAATATTGGGAACTTTAAACTAGGGATGTTACAGCTAACGAACCTGAAACCAAAACTAACGGATATCCGAAACAAAATTTTGGGAGGAGAGCAACGTGATCTAAGGTGCTTGTAATAGTCGGCTTGTTTTTATTTCTATTACTCTTATGAAGGGAAAGACGAAATATTTAGTATCCATCTGTTGCCAAACCAACAAGTAAGACCCGTATCTATAACCAAAATGAAATAAATCTCGGAAATAGAGACTTTGTCCAAGTACAAACGTAGTCTCCGAAGTTTAGAGCGCTCAGTTGTTAAAACTGAAGAAGAAAGAGAAGAACACTTTTATTGATAAACATTACAAATAAGTAAAATAATTCACACAAATCAATGGTGGTAGCACAACGGCTTTAAAATATTCACCATAACACTCACTTAACTTACCTACTATTCGTATTAACACTAACATCCGTCGCCACGCTTTATGAGAGAAAAAGCATATGAGTGAGTAGGTATATGATTTTAGAACCGTTTCAAAATAATGCCTATATCCTAAATCCAGGCCGGTAGACACGCGGCTAGCTAGTCTCAGAAATAATATGCGCCTTTGAGAGCTCCTCTCCTTACCTATTCCCTACCACGTGGTTAAACATGTGCTCTCTACATTTGCATTCTTAGGTCGTAGTAGTAGGTGGTCTTGCCTATAAATTATACTTTATAAAATCTATTTACTTCAAATAATGTGGGCTTAGCACATAATAAATGCATTCCATTGTCAGTTCCTCTGAGACGAATCTACGCAGTTACAATTCACAACACACAAGCTAAACATTTCAGTCACGGATGCATTAACTACCATGAAATGATATGACAAATTATTGGTCGTAGTTATTTAAAGCGTCAGTTCACGCGTATCCTACATACATGTTCGTTAAAATTAAGGATGTTATTGGCAAAAGGTAGGTATGTTAACTGCACCTACCTATGAAATGCGTCAAATACAGCGATAGCTGATAGATTGTTTGTATTATAGAGCGGGTGACGGACTTTATGTCCATTGTCCAGGACTATTATTATCGAACTCACATAGATCAATAAACTCACAACCATGATAAAAGCGTTTGATGGCGCTAAATGTCACTGCGGTAGGTAATGAAACAATGGTTGCATTAGTCATTGGGACGACAGTGCACTACTGTAATAGGTATGACCTTTTGATTATGGAATTGGCAATGGCTATTTGCAATAAAATTTATTTATCAACTGGGCAAATTCGAAATCATCTTCATCATGGGCACGCCGTCCGCATCACGGAGATTTAAATACATGAAAGTATTGATTAGGATTATCTACCTAACACTGAATTTACACATAATATAACAGACTCAAGAACCCAGCATGCGAGAATTCCTTTGAGTTTTTATGCCTTAAGCAAATCATGCTAGTTTATGAAGGTCTAGGGACCTAGGTCTCTTGACAGAGTAATGTAAATCGTAGCCTGCGGGATCTATTAGATAGCAGCAAGATTAAAGACCCATAGATGACACACGTCGCTGCGATCATTTAGAGCTAAGTAGTATAATATACTTGTAGCTTCGCCAATACAGAATAACACCTGTCATAAGTCGGATCTGTGATAACTGATCAGCGATTTAAGCAAAATAAAAAATCCATATAAATGTATGTAAGTTTTAGTTTTTCTATTATTTCCGCCATTTACAAAAGCACGTCAGTCTGCGAACTTTGGACTATGCATCGCTCTTATGTCATGCGCATAAGGACTAATATCGAACTTCAAGTGTTTACCTTGACCTGTTGTTGACGGTACCTACTTGTTTCATCCTATTTTATTTATCGTCGGCCATAAAAATATGCTCTATCACGGTAATGCCTAATTATTTAGTGATGATATTTTTATTACGAGATCTTTTTTTTGTCCATATTTTACCTATGTGAGAAACGTTTGGCAAGGGAACACGTTACCTACTAGATTAATCTCTCTTTTAGTATAAAAGGCTTTTCACGGGGGAAGCGTCATGTAGGTACAGGACTCCATCTATCTAAAAAGCACGCAGACTGTCTAGTTAAACCCCCCACCCTCTCTTAGCCAAAATTTTTGACCGTTACGCTTATTAGGCGCGAGGAATAAGATCTACCTACCTAGTTGAATACTAATTTGAAGTAGGTATCTTCTTACTTTATCAATTTTATTATTATTAAAGATTGGCTTTTACGAAACTTTAATTTGCCTAACTATAAATACATTTCCTCATTAAATATTTATAAGGTAAGTTTGCTCATTTTTTGCTGTTCGTAACAACCTACCTATTATTAGCAGTTAAGATTTTTTTATAATAAGCCCGCTTACGAGAACACCTATCAAAAAACATAGCGACCTCGATTAAAAGTCAAAAAGATTTCAAGAAAATATTATTCTGGTATTTGATTCAGGCAATCTAAAAGTCAAAATATGCAAATAATACAATCTAGTTGTTTATGAAGCTAATAAAACTAGATAAGAGTTCCTGTTGGGTTTTTTGTGAAGTCAGCAAGCACCTTGACTTGGCCTTTCTGCGCAAAGGCAACGGCCTAACCACACCTCGGCCAGGCCCCCGCTTTTCAACCAATCAGAAGGCTCCAACGCTAACGATAAGTACTACTTTCAATGCATTGGACTACAGACAGCCTTGAATAGGAATAAACATTACGTCAGACACGAATAATCATTTGTTACGGTCGACTATCATTTAATCCGCTTCATCGAACATCGAACAACAACTTGTTTTTCACGAAATTGTAAATTACGCAGCCGTGATTCAAATCTGCAACACAGGTGATGTGAAATATTGGAGGATTAGTTAAAAGCCAACCCGTTATCGGATTATTTTCATATGCATACTTGCATACCTATCTAAGATTTAGTATTATGTAGGTACATAACTCTCGAACCTCTCATGAAGCATACAGATTTCTAGTTATTCTAGTGCATTTCTCAACCTAAGAACACCACCGAATTGCATTTACCGGGATAATCAATATAAATTAGAAACGAATGAAGTTTTACGTGAGGCGAAACAAAGTAAGTACCTACCTATTGAATGAACAAGCGTTCCCTCTTAACTTCTAAATATTCCGCATATCTATAAATGAGGTGATTGTTAGAAGTATCGTCATTATCCACTAATTATACTCGTTGAAACGTGATCATTAATTCTAATAGTCATAATAAAGAATGTTTACTACTTGGAAATCAAATAAAAGGCTCTTAGATGTTCTGGGGGCTTATCCAATAAGATGTAGGTAATGTAAGTAGGTTCAAAAACTAAAGCCCGGCTACAGCAGAGACGGGCAATAGAAAAAATACCATTATCAGGGAATTCCATGGACAAATCGAAATAATGGTTATATTTTTAAATGTATTTAGTACTGAGGGCCAGACAACTGTCGTTTCGACATGTTTAAAACGTAGATACATAGTTATGAGTTTGGCGCATAAAGATCCTGTACCTTTTCTAAGCAAAATAAATTAAATTAAATTTAACTACATATTATCACCATTTGCTTATGGAATTGCCTGATAATGTTGATTTCTTACATTCTGCCACTTTACTGTAATCAGGTTTTAGTTTTCGAACCTGTAATTAATCTGGTTTTCCGAAATGTAGGTACAGACAAAAATACGTCAGACTTCACAGTTTGGACTAAAGACCTACCTTTGTTTACCATAACGTACTGTTGACCTAACTGTACGCCTATAATACTAGCGTACATTAAAAAAAAGGTAAATTTCAATACGAAAAACGCAGTAAATTATCATAACCATTTATTAAAATCCATGATAAGTATGAAAATGGTTTACGCCGGAGTGAACGTTGATATCATGGCATTAACAAGAAATTGTAGTTTTGGCACGTTTTTAAATAGAAACAAGCAAAATATGCGACAAGCATAACTAGAAATGTGAAACAAAATAAAATTATTTCATAAATCGCGTCGTAAGACGTGGTGTGATCATCGCGTGATGTGATGTGCATGGCTCTGCATTTTTCTATCTACTCAATTTTGTATTTGATACCGAGGCAATGTTAAATCTATTTTAAGTTGAAGTGAAACGCAAATAATGATTAGCAGCAAACAACTTTACTGGTCTGATGAAATATTTATCGATGTCAAAATGCAATAAAAATAATATGAAGTGAAATTATGTACTTTTTTCAAATAATGAAGTAAATCTGTAAAATATAAGTTGGTTATGGTTTTTAAAAATAAGAGTCACAGCAAATTCATATTACGTATAATAATATTTAGGGATTACTTCAGATTGTATCAGTTAAATTAGCGAATTCCCATCTGAAACATGCACAAATAGTCGACTAGGATACTTTATATTTGTAAATATATAAAAGTTTTCGATACACGTTTTTCATCTTTCTTTATTGCTCCTCATAATAACATAAAGTAATTGCGTGAGCGAATACTTGAAGCACCTATAAGTAAATTGTTTCCCATAAATCCGAAGTATGCACATAATCTGTGATCCTCCTTAAAAGTCGCATGTATTATTGATGAGATGGTCACTGTGTTCGGCGTCAGTAGTAATTTTCCACTCGGCAATGAATAATGAGGCTATGTTTATGAAACAAAACGCCCATGGACATTGGAGTGTGCATACAAAGCCGTAACCAGAAGCCGAGGCCAGAAAATTCGACGACCACCGCCGGAGCGCAACATAGTGCATGATAATGAGATACAGCCTGATCTGTTATTTCAAAGGAAAAAGAGTTTTTGTGGAACCCTTTTGGTTAGACCTACCGTTTTATTTGTTTCTTTACTAGCATCGGGAAATTGACTTATAACGAAAAAATGTCTTTAGTTCCAATCTTAGGACTTACGTTATGACATCTTTGCTATGTTTGGGCTGTGCACATATATTATTTAACAAATACAAATACCAACGCAAAGAGCGAACACCAATACTGTAAAAAGTTTCGATGGTTCTTGTAAGTTTTTAGAATAAAGAAATATGTAGCTACGGGACCTATTCCGTAGTTACTTTAATAGTTTTTTCTACAAAAGAAGATAAATACCACGGACTTAGCCATGTTCGAAATAAATTTACAAGTTTTAAAATATAAAACCTGCTATAAAAACAGCATCTAAAAAGCTCTACAAAATTAAGGAAGTAGCTAAGTCAGTCAGGATTTCATTTGTTCATTGTCATAACAATATTCTCTCGACACCTAATTTAAATATTTGAGAGGCGTAAAAAACATGCGGTTTTTCTCACGTTTATTTCCTAGTAGCCATATGGCTGGTTTGGAGAACCTTGCTTTCACACTGTAGTGTTTGTCTATGTAGCTGCGTATTTGCTGCGTTTATGTACAATGACGCACTATATGACAACGTGTTTGCTATGGTTGCGAAATCTGCATTACAAGTGCGTATTATAAGAAAGAACAAACCCAAATAGTGATTTGGGCTCGTACTTAATTTTTATTCTTATGTAACCGTAACTACAGTTCAAAGTGTTCAGTTATACACTGGAAACGGCATCCGGCAATACTAAAAATATTACAGTCATAAATTTCTTATCGTGGCTACCAGATATGGTATTTTATTTATTTTGCTAGCCTAATTGCGCGTCGTATGAGTCACAAACATTTCAATGACAATAGAATGCTCTAACGGCAGACTAATTTGAAAGCATGACTTAAGTGCCTCATATTGAAAACACGATTATTTTATGATTTGTTTAGCCGTTACTTGTCATAAAATTGTTAGAAACCTAAATATTTTACAGCAAAATTTCAGACAAAACCGGATTGAACAGAAGTTTAAATGTACAATTGTTTGAAGAGTGGCAGTTTGTTCAGCCCAATTCCTTAAGAGCTAATCGTCTTCAATTAGTCAGAGAGGCAAATGTTAACCGCAGTATGATTTCTGTAGATTAATTGTTCCTTTATGAGTTGCTCAATCAACCCGCGTTATGCAATGCACTTAGATCTAGTTGCAGTCTTGCATAAAGTTAATGATATATGTTTTCATTTAAAGTGCTAATAGGGATGGTGCCTTGGTAAAAAAATATATATTTTATTTGGTTCAGTCAGTTTGATTTCCAAAACATACTGAAAACGATTTTTTTTCAAAAATTCACATGGCTTATTTTTATATATATCACGTAGAATATTATTTTAAATTAAATATTATAAGTGTCAGACACTTTTGATGGACCAGAGCTTTTGTCAAGAAAGAATCATTCAAAAAGTAAATGAACTTTACTTTTTTTCAAATGTCTCATTTTTTAAATATTTTATTGAAGTATTTATTTAAAAGTTATATTAAATCAGTCAGACACATTAGAGTGACCAAACATCACTCTAATGTGTCTGACTGATTTAATAGAACTTAACACAAAAATTATTCAATTAGTCAATCTTTAAGTGTAATATAAAAAAAAAACAAAAAAATCTCTGATTCTCTGTTTAACCCTTATGGAGAGTACACCAACATGTTTATTTTTTATCTTACACTTCAAGATTGACTTCATCCCACCTGATGTTAAGTGGTAATTAGGTCCAAGCTTAAAGGCGACAAGTACAGCATAATACAGCTGTTACTGGGGTTATCGCCCGTACCTTGAAGGCTTGCCCCTGCTACTAATGTAGCACCTCCCAGGAGCTCTGGAAACCTTACTCACACACAGGAACACAACAACACCGCAGTAATTGTTATTTGGCTGCAGACTTCTGTAAGGTGGAGGTAATTCACCAGTCGGACTGCTCCAGTACAAGCGATTAATGGCTATGCCCACCCCTCTTAAATTTTATGTACCTATACAGCCCAAGAGCATTTGAAGCGTCCATGCTCATGCTCAAGAACCTAGCTTATATCATTAGTGTCCTTAAGCCTAGTCATATGCCATTCAGGGTCTTACAAAACATTTACCGTAAGGTTGGTCATTCCCCTTTCACACCAAACCCCTCTACCAAACGACCAAACATACTGGGCCTGTTTTTCGCCGGGTTGCTTCTATCTTTTATACTTATTTTATAAAAGCAGTTTGCTTCTTCTCTAAGTGTAATAACTACATTAAGAGCAATACATATTTCCATTACGCAAAAAACGTTTCTTTAAAACAATAGATAATTACTCCGCCTATAACATAGAGTTACAACATTTCTAGGCTTTTGTAATAACGGGAATACGGGAAACATAGAAAAATGCGGCGTTATCGTCAACCGTTTAATATATGACAACTCCTAGCTTGACAAGCAAAAACTTCACTACACGTTTATGGTTATAAAGCCGAAACATAAAAGGAGTACGTATGCACATCACATTCCCCCACACTTAAACTGCTACTCACTATAATTAACGTAAAATAAGTTGAACAACTAAAAGCTTAAACTTATACATTCCGTAATTGAAACAAAAATAAACCTTAACTAAAACTTATACCTAGGTAACTTATCTAATCTACATTTCCGTACTGGACGAGACAAGGCAGGTACGTGGGCGGCTGTAGGCGTTTGTGCGTCCAAAACTGCAGCTCCCGTTGAGCTCGGTCTGTCCGGGCTACCGGAACAATCCCTGACCTCCGCCTCCCCCTCCGCCACACCGCGCGCCAGCGGTGACCGCTCCGGCACAACCGGTGATCCGTCTTCCTTCGACTGCTCTAACTGAGTATCCTGTATCGGCGCAGAACTTGTGCTGGTACTTATTTGATTGTCGAGCTTAATTGGAGAAACTAAAGAGTTCCTAGATCTCCGCCTAAGTTGGTCGATATGTCGATGAATGACCCTACCGTTTTGATCCGTTATTTCGTAATCAGTACTACCTAATAAACGACAAACTTTTCCCGGCTGCCACTTCTCCCCCTTTAAGTACTGGCGGTACCAAACGTCTGTGTCTACCTCTAGTCTCCTATCTGAACCACCTGAAGCTTCTACCTGACGAGATTGACTATTCAAAATTTTACTCTCCCTATCCGGCTTTAATAAATCCAACCGTGTACGAAGACTTCTACCTATTAGTAACATAGCCGGAGTTTCTTCAGTTGAACAATGTTCTGTATTCCTATAATAAAGTAAAAATCTATTTAGCGATTTTTGGATATCAGTTTTCGCAATTAAAGATTTCTTGATCACATTTTTAATAGATTTTACGGCATTTTCAGCGGCACCGTTAGAAGCTGGGTGATAAGGAGCAGTAAAAATGTGATCGATTCCATCGCCATTCAGAAAATCACTAAATTCTTTACTCGTGAAAGGTGGTCCGTTGTCACTGACCACTTGTTTTGGAATGCCCCAACGAGCCCATAACTCGCTTAACTTTTCAATTGTTGATGTCGCTGAAGTATTTGAAACTGGAAACACTTCTATCCATTTCGACATAGCATCAATCACAACCAAATACATTTTCCCTGAAAGCGGTCCCAAAAAATCAATGTATAAGCGCGTCCACGGACGGGCCGGCCAGGGCCAGGGGCGCGGCGCGTGTCGCGGCTGCGCCGACGCCACGGCCGCGCACACGCCGCACGCGCGGCACACCGCCTCCACCGCCTCGTCTACGCCGGGCCACCACACGTACGACCGTGCCAATGCTTTCGATTTATTGATACCCATGTGTGGTTCGTGAATGATTTCTAAAACCTTATCCCTGCATTTCTCCGGTACAACTAACCTATAACCCCACATCAAACAACCCAACTCCTCATAAAGTTCAGACTTCCTATTGAAAAACAGTTTTAATCCATCTATCTCACACTGCTCCGGCCAACCATCCCTAATAAAAGAAAGTACTCTGCCCAACATAGGATCTTTACTAGTTAGTCTCTTAATTTGATTATAATCTAATAGTAACGCTTCTTGTGCGAAATGTAAATATGTTTGTTCCGGGATAACCTCATGAGCCTCGCTACCTTTCGTACCCTTTTGGAAAGGTAATCTTGACAAACTATCAGCACAATTATTTTTAGAACTTACATATTCAATCTCATAATCGTAAGCGGACAGTATAATGGCCCATCGTTGCATCCTACTAGCCGTCATAGCAGGTATACCCGTGTTCGGACCGAAAATCGAAACCAATGGCTTGTGATCAGTACGCAGCGTGAACTTACGTCCGTACAAGTACTGATGAAATTTCTTTATGCAGAAAATGATTGCAAGAGCCTCCCGGTGTATTTGTGAGTAATTCCTCTCAGCATCATTGAGTGTGCGCGAGGCGAAGGCGACCGGGCGCTCCCCGCGCGGCCCGCGCTGCGTCAGCACCGCGCCCAGCCCGCGCGCGCTCGCGTCGCACGTCACGATCAGCGGCGCGCTTTGGTCGTAGTGAGCCAACACCTGCGCACTAGCGAGACATTGTTTTACCTCCACAAATGACCGATCACACTCGGAATCCCAATTCCATACAACCCCCTTGCGTAACAAGTTGTACAATGGAGACAAAATAGCACTCAAGTTCCTAACGAACTTACCGAAAAAATTCACTGTCCCGAGGAATGACCTCAACTCCGGAACATTTTCGGGTTTTCACATTTTAACAATCGCTTCTATTTTAGACTTGTCTGGTCGAATACCTTCCTTCGACGCTACGTAACCAAGGTAGGTGACTTCTTGTGCAAAAAATGTGCACTTTGATTTCTTAAGCTTCAATCCGTTTGATTGTAATCGCTGAAAAACCGCTTCTAATGTTCGTAAATTATCCAGTTTCGTCCTTCCCCCAATAATGACGTCATCAAGAAATACTTGTACGTTAGGAATGTCACCCAGTAAGTTAATCATAATTCGCTGAAAAATTCCTACACTTGAAGATAAGCCAAAAACTAGCCTATTGTAACGGAACAACCCTCGGTGAGTATTAATCACCGTAAACTTTTTCGATTCGTCCAGCTCTATCTGGTTGTAGGCCTGGGAGAGATCAAGTTTACTAAAATACCTATTGCCGTTTAAATTGACCAACACATCCTCTATTTTAGGTAACGGATATCGATCGACCAACAAAGACGGATTAAGAGTAGCTATGTAATCAGCACAAATCCTAAGCGTACCGTCAGGCTTGTTCACCGGCACCAGAGGAGAGGCCCAGTCGGAGCAGTCGACGGGCTCGATGACGCCGGCGCGCAGCATGCCGTCAAGCTCAGCGTCGACACGCTCGCGCAGCGCGTACGGCAGCGGCCGCGCGCGGTGGAACACCGGGGTAGCCCCCTCCCTCACGCGCAGGGTCGCCTTGTCGCCCTTGTACCGGCCCAGCCCGCCATCGAATAACTCCTTATACCTATTAATCAAACTATTAATATCCTCTTTTGTTGGATCACATTGATCCGCTGACAACATATTACAATTAAAAGATGGTATTTTAATTTTAAGTTCCGCCAGCCATTGTCTCCCTAGCAACTATGTCGTCGTACTTCCGTTAATTACAAACAACTCTAAACGTCTGGATTTGCCCTTGTTAGTGACTAAGGGTTTAATAATACCCATAGGTTTTATCTTAGACCCGTCATAAAAATTCAATACAGTTCTGTCACTTTCAAGTAACAAATGTTGAAAATACCTCTCATATGTCTGCCTGCTAATACAAGATATGGCTGTACCTGTATCAATTTCCATATTGAGCATAATTTTATCAATTTGAATTGGTACACTTACAGATTTATAGTCGTTCAGACTTAGCTGGTGTAACTCTTCTTCCATGTCTCCGCCGCTCTCCTCGCTAATTTCGCGATTGGCTTCCCCAAAATGCACTCTGCTCCGCTCCCGGGATCCCGGCGCCGTACACCGCCGCTGGCTCTGGCGCCGCCCGGTACTCCGCGACCTGGTGCCCGATGTTGTCTGCTTTTCCAAACACATCCGCCGTAAATGGCCCGTGCGCTGGCACTTACTGCACACATATTCTCGGAACCGACAGTTCGCGTAGTCGTGATTTCTTGCTCCACAAGCTCCACATCTAGTACTTTCGCTGCTAGGTGTCCTGTATCGATAGTTAGCACTAATTCCTCCAGCAGCGCCGCGCCCCCACGAAGTGATCGCGTTCACGGCGCCCGCCGCTCCGCTAGCCTGCTCTGAAGTTCCAGCCTCCTCCACGATAGCCGAGTCCCTTTCTGCCGCTTCCAATGACGTTGCAAGTTTGAAAGCTTCCGCAAAAGTGAAAGCGTCGTTCTCCGCAAAAATCCGCTGACGTATGACATCACTTCGCAACCCACAAACGAATTGATCACGTAAATTCTCATTCAAATTTCCTCCAAACTTGCAATATTTTGAAATTTTCTTAAGCTCTGCAACGTAAATTGATATATTTTCCCCAATATTCTGCCTCCTTTGCCTAAACCGAAATCTCTCTGCAAGCACTGATGGCGTCGGTTGTAGGTACGACTGCATCAATCCATGTACGGCCTGGTACGTCAACTCTGATGGCTTATTGGGACTCGCCAAATTTTCCAACAATTCGTATGCTTCGTCGCCGATCGAGGCAATTAGAATAGGCAGCTTCATCTGTTCTTCAATTTTATTTACTTTAAAGTACATGTCCAATCGATCTACGTACGATGACCACGTACCGCCCTTGACGTTGAACTCACTCAATTTACCGATAGACATTTTTATTGATAATTTTATGTGGATTCGAATCAGAACTCGTCGCCAAATGTAATAACGGGAATACGGGAAACAGAAAAATGCGGCGTTATCGTCAACCGTTTAATATATGACAACTCCTAGCTTGACAAGCAAAAACTTCACTACACGTTTATGGTTATAAAGCCGAAACATAAAAGGAGTACGTATGCACATCACAGCTTTGTGAACAGTGCAACTTGATTCTATAACTTTAAAACGTAGATGAATAAACTTGTGCAATTATATATATTTTTTTATTTTGTTTCATACAATAAAGCAAAATTAGGGCTCCTCTTAAATGGTAAATATGCCAGTAGGTATCTGCAAAAATGACTTGTCTGAGGCTTCACCTGCAGCGAACTACATACTTCACATCAAGTTTCATTACAATTACAGTATGTTATATCAGTTTTCGGAAGTAAATTTAAGAAACATTTTGTGATGTTTAATTAATTCTTTAGCTACGTCGAAGATACACATTTTTCTTCCCGATAAGTTACTTAAAAACGTTGCAACTATTCAGTATTGGCGTAGGATAGGGGCACGACACCGAGCGGCACATAAAAGGTGACGGCCGCCAATTGGATTTTAACTTAATGTAACAAGGTACTGAGTTGTTTACAAACTAAACCAGCTGACTGGGGGATATATTTCCGGTTAGACGCGGGCGGTAGAAACCCACGCTACGCCACTGCTATCCAGCATCGTACCTGTGAGCTTGACTGTGTCAACAGTTTACAGAATGCCGTCTTCGTATTTTGCAATGTCTACTATGTAATAAAGTGTAAACAAGTTATATAACAACAAGGTCACATCACATGTTTTTATTTTAAAAATAGTCTTTCTACGCTCGTGATCTATTTTAAAAAGTTCAAGTCTAGATGTTGCAAGTTCCTACCGGGTGAGTATGCGTATTAGTGAAGCACAGAGCAAAACCGGCGATAATATAGAAATACATAGTCTATCCACCAGACCAGTCGGAACGCCCTGGCGACTGTCGAATAATTAAGTACATAAGTCAATAATTCCGAGCGTTACTGAAAACTGGTTTACTCTCACTGAATTATTACTAGTAAGTGAACGAGAGCATCGAAAACAAATGCAACTTCATGAAGGCGCACACAAAAGTTTGGGAGACTAGGATAAAGCCATTTAAAAAGATTACCACTCAAAATCTAGATCACTTAGATCCATCGTAATGATGCAATGCGTTGTACGATCAATTTCAGTTATCATATCTTTCATATTACAGTCTTTTGTGGCGGACAGTACAGCGCTAATATTATTTTAAGCGAAACCAGGTCCCATCCTGAAAATGTCTGGTTCAATATTGGTTCAGAAACCCTTCTAAATTATATGGGTATGTCAAAAACGTACGAAGTTACAGCCTTATTAAACTGCCGCAGGGCTACAACAACCTTAAGGCGCGGAGCGCTTGTTGTAAATGTTGAAAGTTAAAATGTATCATGGTATAAAAACTATTGCAATCAGTTAGTTCTGTTACTAATTCTACGAATCGTGAAAACCAGACCAGTTTTCACGATTCGTGTCAATAGCATCCACAGGCCGCTAACAGACCCGAAAATGTCTACATAGCTAAATCCCAATCAAAATTGGCGATTCGAGAAATATTTATTTTCGCTTCCAAATTTACTACACTAGTGCTGGTGAGATACTGTGAATAATGGCTACCGAAATCCGTGTGTCACTTTCTGAAAATGGAACGTTATGTGATCGTTCGTAGCGTGAAATAAATAACTATTTTAGCTGATTTAAAACGAAAGTATTTTGTCTATGTAAGTCCCGAAAAATTGGGCACATTTTAATTTTAACTTCGGTTACATAAAACGTAACGCCTATAAGATTCGTTTTCCACCACTGTTGGTCTTCATCTTGCACGATCCAATACGTCTTTGATCTAATTCAGAGGCAATCGGAAAATTCCGCTCTTGATGAAGAGCAATTAAATCAATCTAGTCAGCAGTGGCGCCGGTGCCAATACATCAAGTGGACGGACTAACCGTCACGTAATCGTCGCAGGCCAGTTGTGAATAAATGTTTTATATCTCACGGATTTCCCAAATCGTAGTTACTCATATTTTCACAAAACCCTATAGCCTGCAGCCAAAAGGAAGCCAGGAATAACACTGATTCCACCGCCTCCCTTTCATCACCAGTTGATCAAGATTGAATGACGATCCACCCTTATGTTGTTGGAAATCTGGTAGCTCGTATAATACACACTTAATGTTCACTCAATGTGGAATTCACTCCCAAAATCTGTACTTCCTTGGATACCTTCAAGTCTTCACTTGAAGATTGAGTGAATAAACTGATACTCGCGAATTCCATCGCTGAACATCGGACGAGATAGAAGCTTATCGTTTGTCAGTTTGTAATAAAATTATTGAAAAACAATCAAAAGCTATGCTAAAGTTTTCATACCTCAAAATAAATAATGGACTAAAAGAAAGCAATCGTTAGTCTAACATCGTAATCCCTTCAACCAGAGCACTTTCACTTTCGTTAGGGTTTATTTTCCCAAGAGTCGTAATCATTATTACGTAGAATTATTGGCACTTACCGACTCTCTCGGTACTAGTTAATACAAAGCTGTTTGTCGGTGACTCCCTTTTCTCTTACTGTAGGTAGGTACTGTTAGTATTATACGCAGAAGGATGCCAATGTCGTGTTTAAAAACTGTGTGAACCATAGGTACTTTACGAATGCATGTCGGCAATAAAAAGTTTAAGATACCTCCTCTTGTCTACTTGCTCTCTTTCACATCACAAAACATCGGAATCGAGACAACGAGTACGAATTCGCAAACTATGTTTTCTATCGTTCTTTGACATATACGATTGGTCAAACACCAGCCCCCTGGGAGCCTACCAGGCTGGCAGTTGTCGAATATCACTTTGAAAAGTCATGACGCCTTAAAATGTCAAACATATATTAGGTATACAAGTATCACAATAAACCAGACATTTACTCTTTTACTAGATAGATAAGCAATTGGGGATTTTAAGTAGTAGTAGTGTATATCAATTCAGTCTAATACGGGTAATTAACATTATTATTGTACTATGTTTACACGCTACTTAACTTTACTTGACTTATACCCGATTCCAATATTTGAAAAACGATCCTTTCTAATTACGAATAGCAGTAAATTAAGCTAATAAGTTAGTAGTAGTAGCAGTTAATAGTAATAGGTGTAGGCTGAAAACTACCGACAGACGACTGATGACAGCTGATATGGAAACTGGAAAGTAAATTTATGATTAGAATTAACGACTCGTAGAAAAAAGGATAGTCATTTTTGAGACATTACGAATCGTAAAATATTGGAACCGGGCATAAATTGGTAATTATGTGTTTGGTTAGTTTTTAATTCAAAACATTCTGATTTTCCTTTAAGTAGTGAGTGGAGAATGGCTTCGAGAACTCAAGGATAATGGCAGAGTAAAGTTAGACGATGTAAAATTAAAATTAATGTAAATTGCTTTTTTATGATCTTCCTTTTTACTTTGATGAATTATGAAAATAGCCTTCTAAAAAGGAAATTCCAGGATATTGACTGAATTCCAAGATTTTATTATAAGATAGCGAAAACCTTAGAATCTATCCAGCAGTGTAAATGAACAGTTTTTAAGTAAACAAATCGTCAAATAGCTTTAAATTAAGGAATACACAATGATTGTCGTCTTCTCAGCCATGTGAGTGACAGACTTAGATGAATTTAATCAAGCAAGCAAAAAAATTTACTAACACATGCTTGAAATAAATTGCTTGAGTTTTACATTTCAAATTACGTCAATGCATGTAGTAAATTGCTTACCCATAGAATTAGAAATAGCAGTACAAAATAATAGACTAAGAGCTACTGACACTTTAGGCGTGCGTATTGTGTACTTTAAGGGTAGATTTCCCACGTTCGTGTGCCATAATGCCTTTTAGACATCGAAACATGAGTATGTACAATGTTTGGATTACCTTTTTTTAAGAAGACTGACTGAGGTTATTAAAAGTTTAATAGATAACATTCTTGATTGTCGTTTAAGGATAATAATGTCATGATGATATAACGTTTTTTAATTTGGGAAAGTAAATAAGATAATAAATGTGCACAATTAGGTAACTCTGCGGGGATGTTGCATTAGGCGGCGTAGAAAAAATATGACCAAGCTTACTCTGTTACAACAGTTTGATAGTAGTGAAGGAAAAAAAATATATACGGTTGAATTGAGAAGCTCCTCCTTTTTTTTAAGTCGGTTAAGAAGGAAAAGGTACAGAGAAAAGCACGTCAACTCCACACTTTGAACCTTACTTTGAACATTGTACCGCCCTTATGTCATGCGCATTAGAACTATCATCGAACTGCGTGTATTTACCTTGACGTGCTCTCAACCGTATTACCAAGTTTCAACATCGACTCGAGCTTAAAATTTAATATATTTATTTGGAAAATTACGTGTCAAAGTAAATTTACCACTTATGATTTAATAAATAGGGATGTGCTGTTTATTTTTCATTCTGTAAGTATACTTTAACAAACAGGTAGAGGACTCTACATGTACAGTCGCCGTCAGATATATCGGAGCAGACAAAGTGACCAAATACTTCTGAACAGTTAAAATGTCAAAAAGTTCCATACACCACAAGTTACCATTGATATCTGAACATTAATTACTTCATTAATATCTGAGCAGATGCTAGTCAATAATTTCTATACACACAACTTACCAATAATATCTGAACACTCATCTATACAGGTAGCTAAATGAGACACATGACGTGCGTGACACATATTGACGTTATGAGTGTTCAGATGTTATTGGCATCTGCTCAGATATTATTGAAGTAATAAATGTTCAGATATTAATGGTAACTCGTGGTGTAAGGAACTTTTTGAGATTTTAACTGTTTACTTATGTCATATTATTCCCAATTCAGCAGGAACAAATTCAGCTACAAAATTAATTCCACAAATATCATCTCTACTTCATAAATGCAACAGGTCAAACACTACCACGCGAGCCCATTGTGAGGCAATGAAGGGTGTCACGCAGGTAGCCAAACTTATTGCCAAATTGCCTCTCTAGGCTTGACGATTAATACGCATTTAGATTGACATATTGTGCCCAATGAATAGTCTCTGATATGATGATATAAGAAAGTTTTGTCATAAACTTGCACCCCTGCAGCCTGCAGTAGCTACGTGTTGGAGGTCAATGACGTCAGTGTTAGAAAGTCGCCGCGTGCGCGTCGTCATGTAGCGCGCGGAGGTGTGGCGCGGGCTCGGCGCAGGCCGCGCGGTGCACGTCGTGCAGTGCACGCGCACGTAGCTGCGTGTGTGTGTGTGACTCCACACCTGCCATAGCACAAGTTACTCAAGTAGGTTGAGCGATGTCGGCTGAATTATCCGCCATTGTAAAAGTCTCATCAGCAAACTTAAGAAACAATTTTAACTCCAAAATTGTTAGGACAAGAACCTCAATTTGCTCTCTCTTCCTCTAGATAAAATTAAGAATTTACATTCATTTTGTTTGCTGTTCTTCATCCACACTGATAAAAAAGTAGGTTATGTTTCTAGGTTTGTTTTGTTAGAATGTAATCTATAAAGCTTTAAGTATAATACATTTTTCCTGCCTGAGTGTCATAGGGTCCTGTTAAAAAATATCCACATCGGCAAAGCTGAAGAAATGGGTAAGAATTTAATTAATTAAAAAATATTATATTCAATCTTGCACCATTTTAGTAGGTATGAAGGATTTGCGTGTAATTTAAAATGATCACGTGCACCTTAAAATATGACATGAGGTGGCGCATGCAAGCATTTAATTACCTACTGTTTAATATTTTAGCCAAAAATGTTGTAACTAAGTAATAGTATAATAAATTGATCGTACAAAGTTGGTGAATTATAATAAGGACGGTATATTCCTTGCATATCGTAAAGTGGGTAATACATAGCAAAAAGTGCCTTGAAATGTATATTACATGAATTCAGAATATTGAAAAGAAAACAAGTCGATATTGTGTTTGAAACGGAAGCTTTTTATAAAAAATGCCATAAAATGTGACCTTGTTGCATTAAAGCTAAATTGTAACTCTAAAATCTGCATATTAGTCTTATCCTTATTAGGTCTATAAAGCGAGCATACTTTTCACTATTACTATACCTCCCCGTGTACACACGCGCATATGTGCGTCAATATGCGCTCGCGCAAGCTACGCGCCAACTGGCACAAACACCCGATCGTATTGCATCAGCTGTGTATTTTCGCTGAAGAACGGCTTAGACAAAGCGTTTTTTAATAACTTGACAGATTTAACTAATAATGCTTATGGAAGTACTTACTCTATAATAAAGAGATAGGTATGAATTTGTACCCCCATTTCATCATCCAAGGGGGTGGATTTCGATCAATCCTTTCATACCTAGTTGGCAAATTTTGGTACAATCAATTCACTATTATGCTAGCTGTGTGGGTCCTTAGATAACTCAAATATTTCATTTTCTCTGATTGTCTCTAGATTTTCTAGGTACCTATTTAATATCTGCTAATGAATTCATAACTAAGTTTACAATTAACATTTTTTTATAGAATTAAAATATTGGTACAAAAGACACAAAACTTCTGTTTCTGAAAGGTTATTTGTCATTCGAATATATCACTTGTGTATCGATTGTTATGATATTTTTATTAATTACATAATATTTCGAAGTTGGTTTATCTTTGATATCTAAAAGGCACGAGACCGCATGACGCAAGAATCCCAATATCTTTTGTCATAACATTACCTAAATATTGGTAGCGACATTACCAATTACATATGCTTCTATTCTATGTTACTCACATTTATTCGTGGTATGTCGACCCTGTTTATATGAATTGAGCATTATTTTTAGTTTTTCCTGCAACATGTTATCAAGTGCACATTTTCCCGCCTGACGCACCCAGCCGTTGGCAGCTTCTGATTGGCTCGCTCGTGGCAAGCCCCCTCGCGTCATGATATCGCTATCACGAACCACTGCTCGTGACTGAGCCCACTTTGACGAGCTCTTTTATTTCACAATTTATTGTTCTGATTGTTATGATAAGTACAAACACCTTGAGAAAGAACCAAGCCGCCAGAACAGTGTTCGTATTACAAAGAACGATTCTTTTGAAATCCAAATGAGCATGGCAACGCCTAATTTCCGGTCTAAGATGATACCTACACATATTTGCTTCGTTTTCAATCGAGTTGCTTTTGTATTTGGTACAGAAATGTGATGATTAGAAAAAAATTAGCGGCATAATCATTCAAATTTAGATCAGTGAACAATATTTTATGTCTATAACGAGTTGTTAAATAGGCAGTAGGTACCTACTCATTCTTTGTTATAGTAATTCATGACATGATGAAATTCGTATTTCTTTCACTTAAAATAAGGTTTGAAATGGTTTTGGCGGATTTGTGGTTTATAGATCAGTAGCCGCTATGTTCCAATACCAATGCGACTCTACCAATTATTAGTTACTTTTCTACCATAGTTTTCCTATTAATTTTGTCTGATGTATTTATATGATTTTTAAACAATTGTAAATTATCTATAAAGCGTCGCCACCCTTAAACACCATTGTCATCTGACATGTATAATATTTAAATACCTATGAAGAAATATCAATAATAAATCCTTGGTATTACACCATTGCTTTTCGTGACTTATATTAAAAAATATCAAAGTATAGCTAGCTAGTTCAAATCAATATATTTGCATTACCTGCGCTAAGTCGCAGAAGGATGACCAGAGATTTCAACACTTTATGAGTTTCTTGAACAACCACCACCCTGAACGGCATAAAGTCGATGTGGTAAGGACGCAGACGACGACGACTGAGACGGGGCATTTTCTCGTCTTGTTTGAATTACAAATGCCCTCTAACACATTTCACATAAAAAACAGTTCACTATCGAAATTGCATCAGAAAATCATTTCACGCACATCACGCTCATGGCAGCAATTCGCTGACCTTAGCGTCACTAGTCACGTGGTCGGGTCGGTGGGTGTGTCCCGCCCCGTTGCTCAAGGACAATGATTACGCAATCAGCACTAAAGTTAGGTACCTGTGACCGCAGTGGTCGTCTTGTTGGCTACCATGAGTCATCTACCCTAAAAGATGAAACGTTGAAGTCACTTCTTCTTTCTTCAATATAATTTTTGTATAGGTATATAATCGTACCTCAGTATTAATGAGAATGACGACTCGGTAAAAAACAATTATTCTATTAAGAAAGGTAATGAAAAAAGATTGGTTATTAATTTTAGTTCAATTTACTAACCTCAATGAATACAATGATTTTGCTTAAACAAATAAATATAAGGTGCATCAAAGTTCAGTGGAATCATGAGTTTAAGTCACTGTTTTGTAAAAACTGTGCGAAGATGAGACGTCGCGCTAAATTTTAACGGTATGTTTCTTATCAAATGTTTGTTTACATGAGAAATGAAAAAAATCTTTTAATTTTTTGTGAAATATTTAGTCATCTACGCTTAGGTTACAATAAAGTACATCATTTCCCGAAGTTGTACAAGATAAAATTACATCAGTTCATTGACGCAGTTTATTGAAAAATTAATTAATTTTTTTATCTTCCTTTAACTCGTGAACGACGTCCATTACTCAATCAACAAATCATTACGTTTCCGTTTTTTATGATTTCTGAGACGTTTCAAAAGTCGTTGCTGTTCTAGTGCCCGAATTCAGACGTTTTGTTTCATTGTAAAACATTTGTATGTGCCACATTGTAGTACTTCGGCGAACTACACGTCATCAGAGATGTGGTCGTATCGGTGGGTGTGTCCCGCCTTGTTTCTCGGGGACAAAATGAACGATTCCACTTAAAATTGTTAATGTACAATCAGCACTAAAGTTTCCTGTGACCTTGTTGCTGCTATGACTCATCAACGCAAAGTGATGGTAATGTCAGTACAGTGCTGTTTTTCTTAACCGTTCATTAATAATTGTTTTTTTTCTTAATAATATGAGACGACACCATGTGCTATATCCATGACTAGCGATTTCAGAGTAGGTAAGTACCATGTATTTCTGTTATGGATACCACAATTCAGAACAGTTCATCTATTTTATCAGTTGTATATTATTTAAAAGTTACAAAAATCTAAGAAAAACCTATCTACTTAGTTAAGTTATGTAAAGTCAAACATGAACTATGCACTTTAGACTTCGTTTAAATGATGATCATTGGATTTTTTTTATTAATGCTAACGTAGGTCTTTCTATTTATTACGTAATTCACTAACTAGTGAATGAAACTTCATTAATGCGTGCATCAAAAAGGTAAGGCTTATCATAGCAACAATAATCTACACAAAGATTTCGTAAAAACCATGAGACCGCGATCTAAGTCGAAGTTTGTAGCCGCCTTTGTCTCCAATCTGTCAAACAAACAAAAACGTTAACATTTCAAATGATTGTAATTTAAGCGAGTTATGATGGTCTTGGCACAGAACATCGTGCGCTCCCAATGACAATGAAGGTCAATTGGTCGAAAACTTCGCAAAAAATCTTAATAGGCCATGATGAATTTACATTTGGAGACGTTAGTGATTTGCGTCAACTGTTCTTAATGACGTCACTCTTTCTTCCATTACTGGTGCATTAAAGACAAGCAAGGTTATACGAACAGACAAACAATTCGCTACAGAAACCGACGTCCATTAAGCGTTAAGGATTTAATTAATTTTAATCTTCGTTTAACAACCACAATTAACTGTTTTTCATAATGAAATATTTTATTACCTATTCATAGACTACCAAGTATGTTCATTCCAAATATGCATTGCATTTTATTTTTACATATATACCTATTTTATATATATCACATTTACATAGTCAATCCATAATTTAGAAGGGGATCACACAGCTCCCGCATTTATTTAGATAATCCCTACATAGGTATTTTGATAGAAGTCCTGTCTGAAAATTTGCAAAAGCGATGACCAATTTGCATCAGCAATCGGCTTTGTGGAAAAGTACTAGGTTTTATCGTTTTGATAAAGTGTTCACTTCTGAAAATAAACCAAAGTACGAGTACGTTCTATAGGTGAAGATGACCAAATCAAAGACTTTAATAAGTGTTAAATAAAAGAACATTGAGCGGCCATAAAAAATACCTATTTGTGTACAGAGTTCCAATCACTTCATGACCTCGAATGTGAACTAACCAAACCTTCAGCAACTCACACATGCGGAGTTAGAAGGCGTGTTCGTATCCGTGAATGCAGCTTGAAATAGCAATACAGGAAAGCACACAAGGATATAAATTGCGCTTGTATGCTATTACACACAAGAATGCGATTCATTTGAAGAACCGCCGGCGCAGACACGCAATTCGGTCACCTGACCGTCTTGGCTCGACCGCTACCCCGTGATACTAAAACGTCAGTTGTCGACTTGCGTTACTGCAGAGTAAGTCTAAGCACGATGCTTTAAGATTCAAATTGTATAAAGGCATTGCATTCTCGTCACAGTGCCAACGAAACACTGCCAGGAATCAAGATTTTCCAGTTTCCAATTAAACACCCACCAAACCGCCGCGGGTTGTTAGGATAATTTCAACTTTAAACTAGTTTGGTAAAGCAGAATATCGCGATTTAGTACTTAAAAGTAAAACCAAGATAATTACTAAAACACCCAACCTGTAGACTACAGGTACTAAGTAGACAGACGCCGCGCTGTGACGTAAATGCCACTCCTCCTGTATCAAGGACGTTCAAATCGAATCTTGTTTATACAAATGCGTGTTCGATCTAATCTCCATTTCATTACTAATTTGAAGGCCTTGTCACTTAGATGATTGCCCAAGTATGAATAATTATTCTATTTCATAATGTGGGCAAAGCTTCTTTTCGATCTGCGTTGAGTTTGGAAGTTCTGGAGCAGGTAGGGAAAAGTAGCCGGTGCATCACAGACGTAAACTACTAAAACGTAAATTGCAAAACTACAGCAAGGTCATCAAGGTAACAAAATGACGACTCAGATAAATCCGCTGGTATAAACATTATTATTCCTGGCAATATTAATATTCTGTCAAGAGATGGGTATCAATGACACCAAGAAAATTATGAGTAGGTAGGTACTGCTTTGATCAGTAGTGGATTCCAAGGGTTGAAAAACACGGCTTTTCGTGGTTGAAAAAAAGTTTGACAAAGGAGGTAGTGCTTTTTAAATTGACTAAACTACTTAATTACTTTGCAATTTATACTCAATAGCTATAAAACTAAGGTACACCTACTTTTCTAAATGTGATAGTAGATACAAACTGGCCTTAGGACAGAATTTGTTCGGTAATTGATTTGCATTCGTAGGTATTGTTCATGAAACAGATAATTAATTAAAGTTTTATGAGTTAAGAGCAAATTCCTAAAAGATAACATTTTAATTATTGATAATTGTACGTCGTGCCTCTATGGATATCGTAGCTTACAACATTATTAATTGTTCAAATGCTGATACATGGTAATATAAAAAAAAGTAAACTATAAAAGTAATATGACCCCGACGTGATTTGAACACGCAACCTTCTGATCTGGAGTCAGACGCGCTACCGTTGCGCCACGGAGTCGATGACTTTCGTGTCGAAATAATACAATATTAGGCGTATTCATAACTCAATACTCCAAAATAATTATTTCAGAGAAAAGTTTCCAGGTAATCAAATCATACTGCAGATAAGAATACATTATTTTCTTGAATAATCCTCAGCATACAAACTATTTCTATTAAAAGTTCATGCAGCGTAAGTAGTGCCATCTAGCAGCTGTTTATAAAACTAAAACGTCAAATGTCTTAAGCACAAACCCAACTTTTTAATGTTCTCATATTGCTTTAGGTGGCATTTAATATATATTTTAATCAAATTGAATTGAATTATTAACTATTAAAAACAAAGTGAATTACATTTAATAAATGTCTCGATAAAATATTCATTCAGTTATTTGTTTACATCATCGTGCTAAGGTGTACACAATTTAAGTACCTACCTATGTTTTTTAACAAACATTAATACCATTCAAGCTGTCATGATTGTAATAAAAAAAAAGTATTTTAAGGTAGGAGAGCACTTCCGACTTGTAACGAAACCTTTGCTCGTTTTGTTTTCGGTAGTAGGCCTCTGTAGCAGTTTATAACAAAAAGAAATAACTATGATAGGAAAATAGTAACGAAATTTCCTACAAGTATAAATTTTACTTAGAAACTTAAATTATTCCGCTCCTAATGGTTTCTGTTTTCATAAGCATAAAAATCCAAACCAAGATTTATTTATTCTACTTAATAAATCTTTCGACGAATAAAGGACTTGCTCCCAAAGGCACAATTCATAGACGTGTTTGTTAGTGATTCGCGGTCATAGAAGCGAAACATTGTGTGATGTGTAAAAGGGTGGATACTCGTAAAACTCATCCTTATGAATTTCAATAAAAATACTTTTGACTTATATTACTAAATTTGCCCACTAAATTGTAAGCCCCTGTGGCCTAATGGATAAGGCATCGGCCTCCTAAGCCGGGGATTGTGGGTTCGAGTCCCACCAGGGGTAACAATAAACAGTTTTTGGTATAATTTTGCCATTTGGGATTCAGGGATAATAAAATACACGTATTTTTTTTTAATAATTTATAAATATACAATCAAGGAAATAAGAAAGGAGAGTGCTACATAAAATCTGACAAAATGAATATTACTTGCAGCAGCAGATCCTTTAAGTGGTAAACATCTCAAGCCCGAATGCGTTATGTAATATCCTAGTTGATGTGGCCAGCGACAGTCGTCATCTGAAGGAAAAAAATATGTATTCGTAAAGCAGCATCAAGATAAAAAATATCATTGGACTTTGTTTTCCGGGTTGGGTTGAAGTTTGGCTATAGAAATTTGACAGTTATGCGCAATTTATTAACTTCATCGCAATGTAGCATCCATTTCGCTTTGTATGTTATGTTAGTAACAAAAGTGGTATTTATGAAAAACATTTAAGGCCTACTTGCAGCATTTCTATAATCGGCGCGCTGATTTGTCCTAGATCAAGATAAATAAAAATTCTGCATATGGACAGCAAAATAATTTTTATCAAAATAAATAGTATCCATGACAGCGCTAGTTAAATACTACGCTTATCAAATTACTATTATTTTCACCACCTTGATCATCGGCGCCGTGGCTTAGTTGGTTAAAGCGCCTGTCTAGTAAACAGGAGATCGGGGGTTCGAATCCCCCCGGGGCCTGACTATATAATAAGGTAGTCTCTTTTTTAAGTTTTTTTTCTCGCTTAAAAGCAGTTATAAAAACATTTTTTTATAGAATAATGTCAAAAACTTGCAACCGTTGGATACATAGTCAAGCTAAAGATTGACGAGTTTTCTTCGAGATACTTCGAGCAATAGGTATTTGAAGGTAACATCAAAGTTTAGATACTTTTTTTTGTTTAGCTGTAAAACAGTAAGGTTGGGAACTACACGTGCGCCAAATAACACGAGAGGAGAAACGGTTTACCCCATTTTGGTACCGACCCAAGCAGTCTTATTTTTATTATATTACACTTCAAAATTGACCTCATCCCACCTGATGTCAAGTGGTAATGGAGTCCTAGCTTAAGGGCGACAAGTACAGGATAATAAATCTATTACTGGACTTGTCACCCTTACCTTGAAGGTTTGACCCCTGCTACTAATGTAGCACCCCCCAAGAGCTCTGAAAACCTTACTCACTCGCAGGAACACAACAGCACAGAAGTGATTGTTATTTGTAAGGTGGAGGTATTGCTCCAGTCGGGCTGCTCCAGTTCAAGCGATTAATCGCTATGCCCACCTCTCTTAAATTGATATGGATAGATTTAATAGGGAGTCGAAACTCACGTGCACACAGGTTACTTGTGGTAGCGGCGGCAACGCTGAAATACGCGGGGGGGCAGAAATCGGCAGAGGGGCAGGGCTCAGTCAGGTTGAGGGCAAGCGATTCCCGCGCGGGCAGCGTTTGACACGCGCGCGAGGCATGGCCGGATCTACCTATGGGCTGATTGGGCTGCAGCCCAGGGCCCCGGGGTTACAAGGGGCCCCCAGATCCCGCTAAAAACGCTGCCAATATGGCGGGTCACTACAATGATGTACAAGCACTGCTAAAACAAAAAAATAACACCGCGGATTATGTGCCATGTGCTGAGCATTCCCTCAACCTAGTTGGTGTAGAATCTGTTAAGGTTGCAACCGAAATTGTAAACTTTTTTGGAGTAGTGCAACAAATATACGTTTTCTTTTCTGCTTCGACCCATAGGTGGAAACTGTTGAATCGTGAAATAAAATTAAAATTCAAGTTAAAAAGTTTAAACCAGACCAGATGGTCTGGCCACTATGATGCTGTCAAAGCGTTAAAAAATAGTTATGATAACATCATGAAAATTTTAAAAAGTTTCAGCGAAAGTGAGGTGGAGAAAGTTGATTTCCGGAAAGAAGCACGAAATTTATACATAAAAATGGCGAAACTCGAGACTGCAATTTTGGTTATCTTTTGGGAAGAAGTTTTGGAGAGATTTAATTTAGTCAATATAAAAATACAGAGCCCCGGTTTAGACATTTGTGAAGGTAATTACGTCATTAAAAGAGTTTGTGAACAACTTACAACACCAATCAGATCAGAAGCTAAAGGAATACGAAGAGAAAGCTAAAAAATTAAGTGCTGGTTTTGGTTGAATAGACTACAATGACATAAACAAGAGGCGCATTAAGTACTCCAAAGTTTTCAGATAGGTCTACAGGTGAATTCTTAGTAAACGGCGCAGAAAGATTTAAAAGGGACAAGCTAATTATGGACTTAAATAAAAGGAGCCAAGTCTATGAGACATGTAGCAAAAAATTTAAATTTTTAATGGATTTGCAAGACAAAAATATCAAAAACATAGATTTGGAAAATGCACGTCATATTATTGATTACTATCCAGATGATGTAGACGAGCATTTAGTGAATGAGTGCATTCAATTAAAATCATACTTACTCCAATCTAAGCCAGAGTCTTACAACTCTTGCAGTGACATTTTTAAGATCATGTATGAAAATAAACTAATTGACGTGTTCCCTAATTGGCTACTTGACAGTGTTAACAATAAAATATGAAAAGTGTTAGATATGTTAGCTTATTAGTTAAGTAATCATTTTACATTTTTACTTTTTAATTAAAAGCATAGGTAGTATTTTATTTTTGCAAAATAAATTTTAGTTTTTTTATCTGTGGAACAAAAGAACCGAAACGGAAACCACCATTGCAATACGGAAATGACAGCTGTCGGCGAAAATTATTTATTTTAATGTGGCGAAACAATGATTATTTTACCGATTAAATTGAATTATTGTGTCTCTAATCGTATAAAGAATTTATTGAAACATTTTCCGTTTATCTTAATTAAGTCGTTCCTATGCGTATCGGTTCGTTGTCAACGACGTTGACGTCATAATTGGAACAGCGACGCGACTAGGCGTTTTCGCGCGCTTTTTAAATGTGTTACACAAAATATTATTTTTCTCTGGTTATTTAGATTATTTCCAGATAAATCGAATTGCTTGGGATATAAAATGAACGGGCGCACATTTTACAATACTTTTTCAAAAACTGTCAAGTAGCCAATTGCTATATCATTTTAAAGATTTTTTTAACTTTACCAGTAACTAGCTGTGAAGCACAACACTTCTCAAAGATGTCGTATATAGAAAATAAATATAGGACAACAATGGCGAACTCTCGACTAAACCATTTATCACTTCTGTCTTTAAATTGTGATTTAACAAACGAATTGCAATGTGATGACCAAATAAAAGAATTTGCAGCACAAAAATGTAGAAAGGTTAATTTATAAATTATAATTTATTTTATACAATGTACATCTCTATTTCGATTTCTCTTTCACCCAAAGGTTACCTGGAAGAGATCGCTACACAGCAATAAGGTCGCCTTTTGTACAACTAATTTAAGTAATATTCATGTTTTTTGTGTAATCCCTACTAATATTATAATGCCACATTTGAAAGTTTATATGGGAAAATGTTTATTTTTTAAGTTAGAGATATGAAAGTTGGCACAAATATAGCTCTATTAAAATATAGACTACTTTTTGTTTCGAATATTAAGGGAGATAGGGGTAAAACCGACCATGAAAGGAAGTACAAGAATAATATATCTTTATAGAAACAGTTTTTTGGCATGGCTATTAGTTGAGTACTAAGATAGGCCCCCAAGTAGTTTCAGCCCAGGGCCCCACAAATTCACGATCCGGCCATGGCGCGAGGCGTCCGCGCCACGCCAGGCGCACGCCAGCAACTCGCCTTGCCCGTCGTTGCGGAACTGGTAACCAAAGAGGAAGTGATGATGTATTTTGAAATAAAGATTACTGTTTTCATGGTTATGTGTAATTTGACGAACGATAGGTATATATCCACAGATACTTCAAGTTACCTACAAAGTTTGGTAAAAGTATAAATGTTACTGCAAAGCTATCTACTCTTATTGATTTATAATCCTGTTACTTATCATGCTGTATTATTAACGTCGGGCAACGTTTCCAGGTGTAGTAAAAGAACAAAAACAAAAACAGTCATTTTATAAATGTTGCCTAATTTGGGCTAATAATATCATTTATATGCTATATGCACAATACATTTTAAAACTTTTTATCTCATTTCCTTGTGGTAGAAGACAATATGACTAATTAAAACTGGACCATATCACATTTATTGCTCTGATTCTGTGGTAATTCGCTAATGCACATGTGACAGATATGAGAAAGAACGTTCGTTTTTCACATTAACCTGACCGGGAATTGAACCCGGGGCGGTAATTCTATATAGAATTGCAAAATCTTCTACGTATTTAGCGGTTTGACTAGTGTTTTTACAGTTAATATTTATTCATCTTGGTATGTTAGGTAAAATTGTAGTAGGTTGCTTACATAAAATCGTTATTAAGATCTTTATTATAATCAAGTACAAGTTAGTACTTTACCTACTTACATGGTATTTTTGTAACTTTGTCAGTAGTAAGTACTTAACTTTCGGTATTGGATACAGGATGACTTTAAAACTTACCCGAACATTTATTAACGGTTGTTGCCGCAAATAAAATGGGTGTATCCGATACGTCACAGTTCGACCCGGTAGAACGAAGTCTTCGTACTCGTGCTGGTAAAAAGTTGTCCCGTTGAAAGGGCAATGAACCCCAAAGATCCTTGTCGGTAGTTCGCTCTTGATAATGAGTGAGTCGACTGCTTGAATGACGTCCTTCACGCTAGTGGAAGCAGTCTGTGGACCAAGATGAGACATGAGATGAAGGTTGTTTTTAAATAAGTTTGTTTTTTGTAGAGTATTCTAAGATAAGAATTACGATTTTTTAAGAATTTAACTAGAAAATAGGTAGGGGCAATCTAAGTAAAACGATCAAATTGACTGTCCTCAATAATAGGGAGTTTGAAATACTATTTAATTTTTATTTTTTGTTTTATATTAAGATAAATTTTCCTGGTATGTAAGTATTTTAGAGATATTTTGTTCACTAAGATGCATACTTTAAATTAAATAAACTTCATAGTTTTTCTTTCCTCCTAACACAACTGAACGCAGCTGGGTCTTATAGAAATTTAGTTGAGTTGGTTTTTGATATTTGGCTGCGGTCTTCTGTAAGGAGATGTTTTACAGAAATCGCAATTTTTATACTTTAATATTTTGTCTCGACACTAATATTTTAGGTACATTTATATTATGTACCTGGTTTCTGAAATGCTTTTTTTAATGTCATCTTGTATTTCACTTACTGTGTAAAGAGTATCTTATACACCACTACAAGTGTGTACCTACATACTGACAAATCAATGTATTTAAATTAAAAAATATTTTGAATGTAATTTTATCATTTAGCCTGTTACAAGAATACACATTATATTACTACGGATTTGGCTATAATTTACAAACAAGTGTAAGCACATTTTTTTACTAATTACCAAAACAACCACCACCAACCACAACCAAAAACTGAAAAAAAAAATACCGCTAGGAACAACTCTGAGTAGTCCAAATACTCATTGTTAATATTCTGGAAGTCAGTCACGTCCCGGGCAGCGTAAGCGAAGAACACATCAAAGAAGTTGGTCCTAAGCGAGTGCATGAGGTCCGTCGCTCGCTCCAGCTCTGTGCCCGAGGGTCGGTCGCTGGGACTGACGATGAGCATCATCGTACTGGGCGCGGCGCTCGCTCCGCGGGCCACTTCAGCCAGCGTCTTGTTTCGGGAGAGTCTGATGGCCCGCGAAATTATGGTAGGAAGATTTAATCGGTTGGGCCCTGTATGTGATTGAAAAAAGTTACATTACCTAAATGCAATTAGTTTCGCTTTGTTTCCAAATTTATGCATAAACGAGCCGAGTTTAAGGATATTATGAGTTAAGAAATTTAGTACATTATTAAGTACGCAAATTTTATGGTCCTTAACCATTGTTGAGAATTCAAAAACTACTTATTTAGAGAACCGAACATCCGTTTTCTATTGTGAAATAATACTTACACTTTTTAATAGTGCTTTATGCCGCACCGCATCCACACCGCAAGCGGAGATGTAATATTTTTTTTTTAATATTAAAATAACTAGATAATATATATAATTATGGTGTTTTACTTGATAAATTTTACGTATTACAGTAAAAGGAAGTGCAATTACACGAGTCAGTGAAGTTTGCTATGTGCTCGAAGACGTCGGTAAGGTTATTGGAAGGCGGCACGATCCATTCCCCGGTGTTGCCATGTAGCAGCGCCAGCGTGCTGCGTTGCTGGTTGATCTCAAGAGCACCACCGAGCCAACTGAAACATTTAAAACGCGCATGTTATCATCATCAACCTGTTATCACCTAGCTACAGTGGCATGGCGAAAAGGGACCCCAAGGAACATTAGCCCTGGAGACAGCACATGAAAGGGGTCATTAGCCATTAGCCGATCCCAAACCTTGATCTTTATCAAGAATACCAAAATGTCAAATTGTACCTATTTTGGCGGCCCTAGTTACCTGCTCCCACGGCGACCTGTCTACTCGCTCTACTTCAGGGTCAATGGACCTTATCTTTATTTATTTTGTAGGTACATTACAAAATTCATGTCATTGTTAGGAATATTGGCCTGTACAAAAGCCCCGTTCGCTCTTTAAGAACTCGTTTGCAATAGTTTCTTGATCCTACCTGACATAGATAGGTACAGATAGATACACTTTATAGCACAGAAAAATGTACAGAAATTGGTTTTAGAGACATATTCCAGCAGGTACAATATACGCGGTCTTATTGCTAGAAAGCAGTAAAATAAAAGACGACCTTTAGGTAGAGAAAATAGCAGATACATAACTATATAAATTGAGAAAATATTAAAAATAGTTAAGAAGACTTTCGTGTTCCATGTAAACATTGATTCATTCGGTATTTGATTTTAAGCGCTTAACTTGAGTATCGGCAC
Source organism: Glyphodes pyloalis (assembly GCA_037074685.1). Classification (NCBI taxonomy): domain Eukaryota; kingdom Metazoa; phylum Arthropoda; class Insecta; order Lepidoptera; family Crambidae; genus Glyphodes; species Glyphodes pyloalis. The sequence goes on from JAYKKO010000004.1 coordinate 8,422,196, forward strand.
AACCTGCGTTACTAGACGTCGCCGGTTCGTAGGCTACCGAAAAGCTCCTTAAAATAGATTAGCGCGTTTGTACCGGATGTTATTTCTTAAGGAAAATGATAGGGCAAATTAAATTAATGATTCAAATCGCGTTAAATAAAACCAATAAGGTAAAATACGTTATGTTATGTATTTTTTTCCTGGTTTTATTACGTACAAAATGAGGTCAAGCCAATTTTTATTCTAATTTCGATTGAAACTTACCTACAAAAATTTGTAGGTAACCTATAATTTATCTCTCACATGTATGTATTATTTTTTTTTTCTTAAAAAATGGTATAATACATTAAAAGCATTGCAATATATGCTGTCTTATACAAAAGACTACAATACTGCTCTACCATTACCAAACAACAGATATAAAAATTTGATTCCACCTTTTCACCCTCTATGTGCATGTTGGTAGACATTTATTAAACCCTTTGGCTACCACCTTATTATTGAATAATTACGCCATCTAGGGAATGTTCCTGTAACAAAGTTTTTAATTCTTTTGTAGGGTTGACATTTAGGTCTTCATAAATTCCACTAGATGACGCTACGCTACTACAAACAGTGTACGTGCAATGTAGTTACGTACATCCGGTACGTTATTTGGCAACTTTTCCAAATAAACAAAACACCTTATTCTTATTTTTGTATGGAATGACAACCAAGCTAATTTATGCCCGGGTGTAAGCTAAGTTATGGGTATGTACCTAAGTTTATAATAAATAAACTAAAAAACGACCGTGCCGGTTTCTAAAATTCTTACGCCATTGGAAAGCTACACTCTGACATAGGCTATATTAATTGCTAGAAAATACTAAGTCAACGCGTAGGTATTAAGGTCGCGAGCAGCCGCTGCCGCTAGTCGTAATTATAAATCAATAAATCAAACATACCATGTTTTTCTCTCCATTATCCTCCTCCAGTTTCCAAAAAGAAACTTTATAGCTTGTCGAATTTTTCATAAGACAATCAATATGGCACACTTAGTAATTGCAATGTACTTAGTAAAATTAAAAAAAGAAAATAAACTCAATAATAAGTTGATTGGTTGGGTGGTTAAATGTGATGTGACAGGCTGATAAACAAAACATACTCACGAAATGAACTGTTCAACTTCGTAGCGTGTCCAGGCGCCGTCCGTAGCCACCACCATATCGATAACAGGTACGCTGGTACTGACGAAGCAATCCACATGGTTTTGGCTTAACACATTGGCTGTGAGACAGAAAAGTTACCACTAAATATGTGTACCCATTGGGTTTTCTACGAAAATATTTTCCCGTCACTCATCATCGTTGTATTGACACTTTGTTAACTTATTATGTGCGACATTTTAACCCTTAATCGGACAGTGGAAAAATACTTCCCTCCTTAAATTGAACCTTATGCCCTTGAATTAACAGAGAAAATCAATGAAATGTGTTGACATATCCTGGCCGTTTAAGGGAGTATCTAGAGACTTAGTTCACATTTCACTAAAATTGTTGGTACTACGCAACTTGTCTTTTGCTAGTTGCCTCGAACCGTTGCCTACCGCAGAGTGGTGACGATGATACTCACGGACGTAGCTCATAAAAGCCATGGCAGCGGCTTCCGTTATCCTATCCATTTCTTCGGCAGGCACATACATAGTGATCTGCCTCAACGACAGCACCCGTGCGAATCTGGTCGTCTCCGCCAGAAGCGTGGAACCGCCAAAGATGCCGTTGAACAACGACTGCCGATTACAGGCCTTGACCGTAGAATTGAAGGATACTCCTTCATGGGAGTAATACATGTCTATTACTTGCGACAATCGCAGTGTAGGCCTCTGTTCAAGCCAGCTCGGTAGATGGTTCGCAATTATTAGACCTGAAATTAAAGTTATGCGTTTTCTTTTTATAATCTATCTCCTGCCTTTTTGGCGTTATGGACAGAAAGTTTGGAAAGCCTTATGTTCTTACAAATGATTATCTATTGTAGCTACCTAAGTAGGTATAAGTAGATACCTACTTACTTAATTTTATGATCCTGACTATTAGGATAAAATGATTCTGCTTATGATAGGCGTCAGCGTTAATGGCAACACTATGGGTGTCGGCACCTACCTATCTATTGTCGGATTAACGGCTGTCAAATTCGTCCAATCATAGTCACGCTCACTGTTCACCTAATTATGGGCATAACTTTACTAATGTTACAAGCACAAAAATAACCTTTTTGATTCTACATATTTGTATAGATCCAGGGAAAGGGAACTAGAATTTATTCAATTTTTTTTTTATTACCCAAATTCTAATTACGCCGCCCCTATACATACATACTTATGTACTTATATCTACAAATTTAACTTCAAGTTAGGTTATTGACGTACCGTCCACCCCAGCTAGGATTTCTGCATCAGTAAAATGCCAATCGACAGTTGAAGCATTCCGTGGCAGCAAGTAAAAGTCTCGAGGCAGGAAGGTGTCATTCCATCTGTTTGCGCTCCCGATCATTAGTCTCTGGGACGCCGGGCCCACTCTAGGACCTTGGTTCACTACCACTTCAGCTAAGTCACCTAAAATATGATGAAAAAGTGGTCAGAAGTTATGATTACAAAGGATTAACAACGTATTCTTGGAATGTACATTGTGATATGCCTCACACGGGGCACCGCACTCGGAGCCCTACTCCCTTGCTTGGGCAGCTGCGATAGTTCGCGGCGTGTCCAGAGTCCTTACAGAGCACGTAGCTTCGTGCAGGGTCTACCTCTAAAAACCTCTTTTATCTTAACTAACATAATATGTATTTCAATTAAAACTAAACAAATGCTTCAAACATACCAACTGCGCTATCACGTAAGAAAAATCCAGGATCTGTAGATGCTTGCTGCAAATTAACTTACCTACCAAGACACGTCACTTAACAAGGCGATAAAACTAATTGGCACTGGGCGCCATTAATTTTATAAACGATTCTGTTTCGATTCCTTATTTTATAAATTAATAATTTAATAAAGATCCGATTAAGGGCTCGCAAGACAGCTACGTTGCTAAAGCTAATTACGAACAGATTTATGACAAGTTACCTGCAAGAGTTGCAACCCATATATTGCTAATATCAGGTGCCACTGGTTGCTCTTCTGCATTGAATGATTCAATGTCATCAAACCATTCCTGCTTTGCACTGGCCATCAAAGGCTCGGATATGCCGTCTTTAAAAATATTGGCGTCGAGTATTTCAGACACTGTGACTCGTTGAGGCTCCAGCGAAGTGGCTACGGCGGCTATGAGAGTTCCCGGAGCGATGGGTCCCCAATCGGTCTGTATTACACCTTCTTCTATGGGACATCTGCTGTGAATTCTGTAATGGGAATTTCAGTTTTAAGTTGATTTGATTTTCTTATATTTTTAAGGGTTCCAAGCGGCCTGCGCCGGCTTCGCACGCGTTTTGACTACGTTTTTTCCACATAGGTACTCTTCGCTCCTATCGGTTGCTACGTGAGGTTCCCTACATAGCCTATAGTTTTGACATATCCTGGCCTTTGACATATGTTTTGACTATCCAACAGAAACAAAAAAATAATTGAAACCTGTAGGTCCTGAGATTAGCGCAATAAAGTCCAATAAGAATATGTCTATACCTACTAAAAATATAAATAAGTAGGGAGGTATTAGTTTTATCCTACCTACTAAAAATGATGTGAATCAGAATCCCAATTAAGTTAACGACATCCTTATTGACTTTTATTTACGGCTTTGATGACTTTTACTCAATTGTTTTATAAATTATCTACTCGTACCTACCTATCATACTTTAGGAGGAAATCATAACTTCAAGACAGCGTCAAATAATAGGTTGGTAGGTATCTTTACACCTATAGTAGGTGGAAAGACCTTCACTTATAAAAGAGAAATACTTATTCTGTGTAGAAGTAAGTAGATTTACTAACCTACCGGTACTTTGGGTGGCCATATTCTGCCTCTGTTGTGACGACAGAGGACAAACTATATTCTCGTCCCCTCTCTCCCACTGCCGTACTGCAGAACTCATCATCCTGTGCAATAGACACTTCTCAGACAGAAGCATCATGTCATCAACCTGAAGAAGGTCTTGAGTGGGTAAGAACAGGTCCATGAGAATCTTGTATCTGTGGAACTGGAATCCTCCAGCTCTCCACGGCAATAAGAACTCTGTTTCAACTCCATTAGGAGCTTCTTCTATACCGTCTAGCCGAAAACTGGAAAATTCATTGGATATTACACCCATAGGCAAGTTGAATGTAGGTAGGTATATAATTCGACACAATACTCTTACTGGCCCTGATGTAATGGAGGCCTAAGTACTATTTTAATACTGTTTATCTTTCCTAAATCCACTAGACAAGGTGGTGGTAAATAACAGTTTACAGATCCAGTTTAATTACGAACTTGAAAAACAAGAATTGTGTCAAATCGAATGTGGGAGATATAAGATACCTACTCTACAACTACCTACTAACTACCAAGGTAGGTACTTATTTATATCAATTTGGTTGTTAGGTATTACATCTAACTTTGGTTACCTACATAGGCACTAGTATCTAGGCGCCTACAAAAGGCGATGACTGGTGCCGGTGGGTTTTATTGAGTAGTCCTCGCTCTACTCAGACCTACCCTAAGGTAGCGTGACGGTGAGCAAATGCGTTTCCCCACCTCAAATAATCTCTCTTAGGCGAACAGTGAGGGGCTTGTTTACTATACAGCTACGACTTTGTGCCTATCTACGAATACCTACCTTACCTACTATGAAGGAGCGAACGTAAAGTTATTTGAAAATCACTTTGCTGACCGTATCTACCAACCTATATTAAAAAATCGAATACCTTCGGAGTAAAGAGGTGCTTAGCATTTTCATGTCGAGTCTCGTGTTTCGCTCCAGCTTTCTCAGCAACGATATAAACACGTCGAGCCTCCTTGGGGCCAGTAGCGGCGGCCCACCCCGTCGGTAACATGCCTCCAAGTGCGCCGGTATCCTCGGCACCACTGACCCATTACTTACTATAAACATACAAATTCAGCCTTAAACGACCCACTGCCAGTACCAAGTCATCTCAACTAGTTTAAAGGAATGGGACATCATGCTCCATTACAGTCACCAGTAGTCACCTCTCCACCGATCCTTCACTTACAACACTAAATTAAAAATGTATGGTCTACAGCACTCTTGCAGTTCGATGTTGCTTTTTATACCCACGTCCAAATTGAACTATAGTCTGAAGTGCTATTGATTGTACCAGACAATCTATCACCGGTCTCAAACTAAAGTTTACTCTACTTCTAAGAGCACACCCAGGCCCAAAATAATATAAAGACCGTTTGGTCGAAATTTGCACGCCCGAGAATTGAAGTTGGGAGCTTTCACTCTTTGCGCGCCTACTATAGCAAAAATTGACCCGGTGCAGATTTGTCGAGCAACCGATTCTTTTTTACTTTCGGTGTTTCTAATAAGAGTACCAGCAATCCTAAAACGATCATAATATTTTAACTTCACCTAAAAGTATTTATGAAGATACTTCTAATGTGTGTCCTGATTTGCGAATCCGTGTTAGAGGAGTAACACTTTGATCAAAGATTGTAGATGCAATGCACAGTTGCGACTTAAAAAATGGCACCAGCAAAAGCTGCTTCAAACAGTATTAATCCTTCTTTCACTCTTATTGGCTTCGTAACCATTTCCATAACTTGTCAGTCACAAAAGGTTTAAATTAGACTATATGGTACTTTTTGTAATGCTTGTGTTGATATACAGTAGGTACCTAGGACACGACGCAATAATTGTTTGTTTTTTGCATGGAGCAGTGGATCTACTAAATCTTTGATACACTAATTACAAATATAGTAAAATATTGAAATCGGGACATAAGACCATATAATAAATACACTAATTTATGTTCCTTAAGTTCCCATTAACGTATTTGAGTTCACAATACACATGCATAACGAAATTTAAAATAACGGTCACTGCAGCGCCTGAATGAAAACTACTTTAGCACAGACATTTTATGCACTTACTACTTAATAACACCAAAAAAATCAACAATCTCATGTTACAGTTTTTTAATCACTCTCTAATTTAGGACAAAATAAAACACTGGACACATTGTACTACGCTTAGTACAAAGATAATACTGAATACAGGGGAATGATAAGATAGTGAATCATTGAGAATACATAATTGCGATAAAACTCACCACACCTGATTTCATACTCTTTTTCATAGGTGAGCATAGCTAAAAATAAAATTGGTATGGTAACAAAAATATCATTTATTTACTTAGCATACATGTGCAATTTGTTTTGTTTATTCATATTAAAATTACGTAAGACTACATTTTAATTACAAATTCATTATCAAATACTCGAAATAACTTAATTATTTTCCAAGTAATTTCACTGAAACTTTTATTCCTGGTAGGTAGCCAATTGTATTTGAACAAAAAAAGGGGGGTTGCAGACTAAATTTCAATAACTTATACCATTATGTCTGTGCCGACCGACGACATGACCTACAAGTCGACACAAATACAGCGTCAGCAGAATTGGCGTAGTAAACAACGCTCCATACGTAATGCGTGACATCGATATCCTACATCGCGATATCAGAGTTTTCGTCGCCACTAAGTATATATACAACAAACCAAGAATGGTAGTTGGGCCTTGGTCCCCGAGCAGATAACACCTAGCTCGGCGGAAGTACTTCCACTTTTAGTAAAGAACATACGTTCCTTACATGTCCTTGTAAAACATAAAGGATACAGTACCTCGTACAATACATAATTGAGGAATCGGGATGCACTACATTGCGTACAGCGGCGTATCGCTTCCTTAATGGCAAACGTCGTGCTTTAAGGGTTGCAAGCAGCCCTGGCCTTAAGGGCCCTGGGGTCTACACCTAAAAATAAAATCGGAGGATAGTAGTTTTTAATTCTCATAATCGTAACAAACTCACTCCAAATGCGACTCAAGCGTATTAAAAATAAACAAAATATTATTAACTAGCGACCCGCCCCGGCTTCGCACGGATTTAATGTAAATACTTAGAAATATAATTAGAATTAAATTAGGAAGGTTTTTATATGAAATTAATTCTAAATTAAAAGCATTGGCTTTTCTATTCTTCATTGCACATAAAAACCTTCCTTTTGAAATACTCTATCCGTTGCGTAGTTTCAAAGATTTAAGCGTACCTACATAGGGATATAGGGACGGGAAAACGACAATATTGATTTATAGTATGTAGTGATGCAAATCAAAAACCACTTTTTACCTTCCGAACTTCTCGAACCAAGCGAAAGGTTTCGTTTTTAATTAATCTTTAAAAAGGAAACCTTTCGCTTTTATCTCATTTTTAGGAGTAGGCCTACTAACTGAAAGTAGGTAATCGGAGTTACATTTTACTACGAATTTGGAATATTTGCCAGATTACACTACTTTTGCCATCTACCATTAGTATTGAAAAATGCAAATCTGGGAAAATATGACAAGGTCGAATTCTAGGAGGGGATATGGGACGAGTATTTTAATTTCGTTAGATTAAAAATTATGTATCATATTTAATACGAGTCAACTTGTAATTTGATTTCAACAAAAAGCGTGATTGTTTAAAAAACATCCTCCAGTGATTTCATTTCATAGTTAGGTATTTGACAAATGAACATACCGTGAACATTATAATAATTACCTAGTAAGTATGTTTAAAATATACTGCTTTTTCCTCAGAAATAACTTTTCAACAATAAATAAAATAAAAAGTTAATAAGTCTTTTCTAATGTATAAATTATGCGAACATGCATGCATTTGTCTAGTTTACATGTTAAGTGTATAAACAACATTATTTTATGTAAGTGTCTTATTATAATCCTAACTTATATTATCTATTATGAAAACAAATTGTGACTACTGAAATTTATACTGTACTTAATTAGTTTGTAAGCACTGCATTTTAATTTAAAATAGTTGTTAACAAGTACCTACATAATATATTTTCATTTGTTTTTGATTAGTGTCTCCTGTCAAATTACTTTATGTACTTAATATGAAAGTTTATATGAAAATTTTGATTTAGCTTAGGTCGCACAGATGTGCCCGGACGTTAAAAATATTTTTGATTGCGGATACGGATCATTCGGGTTTAGATTCGCATTCGGACATATGGACCTCAGTTTATTCAGTCGGTGGTGGTGCGCGTATCCTAGGGGATTAAGTTAACAATTTTCGTTATTATTTAAATAATTTGGTGTTGTTACAATTTATTTAACATAGAACACGCAGCAGCATAGGTTACGTTTGCATATATGAATTGTCACAAAATAGCTTTGAAGATTATTAGATAAAATATTCAATGATAATTTATTAGTAATTTATTGTTGCTTCATAATCTCAGTCAAATTAATACTGTAAACGATACATGCAAGATCGGTCAAACAACAAAGGATACAGGAGGCTACTCCCAAAAACGAAATAATTATGTCGGATGCGATGATGAATAGCCGTTTTTTATTTTCATAAACGTAACCAATGGACTTCGAATTCCAATTAAGCGATTTCAAAATAATATAAATGTAATTTTATTTAAGCAAATCAAAAATAATGATTAAATTCCCAAAGTTTTGATTAATCTTCAAAAACGAAACCTTCCGTTTGTTCGTTTCATTTTGAGAGTAGACCCTCTCGGATTTTTTTTTCTTTCTAGGAGATCCGCGCATCCGTACATGCATTTGCAAACACGGATATCCGGGACATCTTTGTAATGGAATGTAAGACTGGAGAGAGCATTACTTGAACATATATTTATAATAACAATTATTTATTGCGACGTAATTAACACAACCAAAATAGCCGAAAACCTTCTGTACAATTCCTTCAACACCACTAATAATTAAGGAACAGTCTTTGATACATTGGTTGATCACCATATTATTAAAATCATTGACCATCTTTTCTATTAGGCTATTCCCATGAAGAATTGGGACACTGGATAATTTAGCATAATGTAGTGCATATAAATGGAATACGAGCAAGATAACAACTCCAAAATTTCGACATGTATATCTATAACTTGTAAATTCATAACTGTGATAGTCTTCTCAAAAGACATATCCAGCTTAATTTATAACAATTTATTTGAATAGGTTTTGATGAATTTTTCAACCATTCAACTTCACAGTGAAATAGTTATAATTATACTTAGCAAAATAATATTTTTGTTCTTTAGTAAATGCTTTTAAAATAAATGGTAATCACAAAACACATTCATCGTCAGTAGTGTATGATTATCGTAATACTAATTTGGCAGTCTCCCCATCCACCTTACGTGACGATCCATGTTTCAAGGTGAACTCCCTCTTGATATAGGCAAATAGCAGGTCAGTTATCAAGAAGATTTGTGCAGTGGCAAAAGAAAGAGTTACTCCGAAAAAGAAGTTTGCATTCGCAGAACCAGAGTATATCCATAAATGCCAGACTGTCGGTCCAAGGGCTGATGTGATGATGAAGGCGCATCCCACAATGAACTTCTGCTGCATAACTGAAATTAAACAAAAATAATTAAGTTTAAAAATATATCAAATGAAGGGTTCACAGCAATAATGATGATGTCCAAAATATTAAAATCTATATGATCAACGTCATTAGGCACTTCATAGATGCAGTTAGTAATTTCGTTTACTAACTAGGCAATATCGCTTCCAGCCCTGAGATAAAACCGTTTCTGATATTTGACTTCACATCTAGAACGCTCAGTGTCCCAGGTATTCATGGCAATAAGGCTCAATTTTTGACCACGTTTATAAACTTAACACCCAAATATCTCGAAACAAATAACAAATTATGTTTATCATTATTGCAGTGGACCCTTCAAATGGTTTATTAAACCTTTTTTTTATTTTTTTAGTAGTATGATAATTAATTAAAACATGGTGGAACTGTATTCAAAAACAATTGTTACTGATTATATACATACATGTAAAAAGATGTTTCCACATAGGTAAAAGTGCCAGGTAAAATCCAACATCACCGATGCAAGGATAAGATCTGAATATAGTAGATAGGGCTATGAGTACTGTAGCAAGGAGTACTGGTTCCTTCTTAAACCTCAGAGTCAGAGGTACTACATATAGGGCCAACGCATTGATTTGAAATGCACACACAAATAACAATCTGAAATGCTCAAACATCTCTGTGAAGAAGTACCAGAAGAGCCCAATGTTTGGTTTCAGATCAGGCACTGTCAATCTGAAATGAAATAAAAATGAAGTTGTAGTTTATAGTTCTAGAAAAATTCAAAAATTACAAATTATTTTTTGCAAAACCTGTGTTTACATAGTTGGTGTTACATTAGCAGTTAAAAGTTTTAACAGTTACCCATATTGGGTATGCCATTTCACAGAATGAGTAGTAGTTTATATGAACTTAACTATATTTGGTACCAAAATATTCATTTAAATTATAAAAAACGTTTTCTGTCAACCATGCTTTTAGTCTAGATTTAAAGTTAGCTAAATTTAATGCTTTAATGTAAGAATGTAAGTGATTAAATATTTTTAAAATCACAAGTCACTGATAATTTGTATGCAATTGTACTTTCATCATTATTAGAACTGCACAAGTTACTTAGTTTTGAATACAAAATTAAAGTTGGGCACTTTTAAAGCCTAATGAAGTAAATTTTACAAAATAAGTAAGTTTTTCTCAGCCAACCTTCTAAATCAGTAGCTCCTAACAAGGAACAAACAAATCCTCTTTATTATTACCAAAGATCAATAGTTTAAAACAAAACCATAGGAATATTAAAATAATTTACTAAACAATTATAAAGTAACAAAAGAAAATAATTTGTGAATACATTAGTCTATGTTTTTGAGCATGCATCAAATACTTTAGATTTTTCTTTTTGCAATCAATTTGTAGATTTGTTTAAAAATACAATTCATTGAAAAGCTACTATAATTTTGAATCATTGCCTTCATCTCTGTAACCTCATTCTACGCAGCACTTCTATCACTGCAATTGTTTGAAGATTGAAATTTATCATTACATTAGATCTTACAATTTTTTTTTAACCTTTGTTTTAAATGAGAACCTTATAAACACAATTAATAGAAACATAAATTACTAAAGTATTGTAAAATGTATGCATACTTACATGAACCCATATGTATTGTAAACATATTTATAAGAGCCATCCATAATAAATGCAGATATGTAGATAAGGAAGCCCCAGCACAAAACGAAAACCAACAGTGTTCTGATATAAGAGCATTTAGTGCAGCCCTTGTTCACATCGGCCAGGAGTATTGCTATGGGAACAATCAGGAGAACTGGGTACAAGGCTTGGTGGGTTGCCAGCGCTACGAACACACACGCCAGAACTCCATGCCCACTTGAAGCTCCCCACAAAGATGCAGCAACCAGCAGATTTTGTACCACAGTTGTAGTCATTGCAGCACAATTCAGTACAGAATATGGATTGAACAGATAAACTGACAACACATATTCAGATGCTTCTTTCAATTGTGTCTCGTTTAAAAGCATAGTCTTCGATTCATCTGCTATTTCACTGATAGTTTTTTCTTGTGACTCTTTGAAAATTCTTATGAAGGATTTTGATGTTTTGTAAAGTAGGTATGCTGTGAGAAGATCCAAGACAGTGAATAGTAGAGGTAATAAATAAGGCACTTTCTTCATAACATAGTGGAAGAAAATTAACATAATGGGGGACTCATGGAAAGAGTCCCCTTCGTAGGGATTTATATTCCGGTCATAAAGGTAGACACCTTCGACTAACCTCTTCCAGGAGTTTAAAGGTGTAGCAATTTCCACTCTATTTGCAATTGTTTGCCAATAATCGAGATGAATGAGCCAGTATCTAACTAAGCCGGCAACCAAATATTTCAGTAGAACAGCCATTTTTCTAGTATGTCATCACTTCACATTAAGTAAATTACTCAATTAGTGAGTTAAATTAGAATTAATTGACGCTAATTATAAATAAAACTCGAAGAAAACCCTAAAATCCTCGTTGCAATTCCTCGTTCAATTTCAGCATTGAGCATATCAAAATAGCTGTCACTGTCAACCATTTCTTGACAATACAAACTGTACGTTCCGTAATCGCAGAAAGAAAAAGCATGTTCTATAGTTTTGTTGGGATTTATTACCATTCAATGAATTTTAATGTGTTGTGAAATTTCAGTAGTGAGGTAAGTGATAACAAAAATTATCTTTGAAGCGGACCGCATTTACCATCGAAATTCAAGTGTCAAGCTACTTGTCCATGCATAACTTGCTTTGGACCCGACTGCGCCTTGAAATGAGATCACTGGCTTTTAAGGAATCCTAGGAAAGGATCGATCATCTGCGTTCTATTGTGAAATTCGATCAAAATATCCATCGACATTGTAAAAAGTTGACTTTGTAATTAAAGCTTAGCATGATTTAAAAAATGCGCAGCCAGGTGTTGACGGAGATTTATTCCAATAGTAGGTCCCATTGGAATAAATCTTGGCATCAATTCCAGTACCTAATGGTCTACTGCGCGTAACTGCCTACTAGGTATTGAAAATTCTCTATTTCAGTCTACCTTCACGAAAAAAAACGTTCGTGATGGGGAAATAGTAGGTAGGTAAATAAACGACAATAGTACGTAGTGAGAAATCAGCCTGGAAATTGTAGTTGTGCTCGCCACAGTGGTGATTAAGTAGTAGAACTAGGTACCTACTGATAATACCATACTAAACTGTCACTTCTCTGAACCACGCTTCTTGTTCGTACTAGGGATTCTGATGATTTTTACGTGGTACCTATCGTAGGTAGGTAATTGTAATAAAAAATATTGTAATCAATTTGTTACTTAACCCTTCAAGCGTCAGACGCCGTTTTGTATTTTTCGGACATGTGGCGGGTGGGACGACATTTATAAACACTTTAAGTGCAGATGTCCCGCTCTTAGAATTTACAATACCTACATGACACTTGTTTAGTTTATGACACTGCTTAAATGCTTATTGCTAAATAGGCTTATTCAAGAATGATGTTTCAGTAGGTACCTACTTCCGTATATTATGAATTTGCCGGACTCTGATCGCAATACTTAACAAGCCTTGTGACATGATACACAGGCTTTTTCTTTTAGTTAATGATACAGTTCTTGGATTATTGGGTGTATTGAGTCATAGAACAACATTCACATGCATTACCTACGTTAGGTAGGCTAGGCACTTTGGTGTTGTGGTTGGTCAGATTGACCTCATTTCCCACAACACCACCATTTAAGGTAATGAGTTGCAACCAGGAGGACCATCCGTCAGCAGAGCAGGAAGTTCTACACACCTGTCACTTCTCTCGGATGACTGTGCGTTATATCAATTTATTTCCCCAGAAAATAAATTATGGCTAGTTACTTGGATGGGGAGAAGTGACAAACAACCATTTATCAAGAAATCAATGTAGACAATTACCTAGATAACTTCTGTGTAGTGCTGCAGGTAAATAATCGTAAAGAACGGCAGTGGCCACTGTATGTGTGGAGAAAAAAAATCAGAACACAACCAATATCTAACAAAGTTGAATGCAAAAATATCTATTTGGAGTTTTGGTATAGTCCTTTATTTATTAAATAATAAGATAAATCACAAATTGTTCACCATATTAAACTTATCACAGACAAATCACAACAATTTATCGACCTATGTATATCAAGCCTATTTCATCGTTTTGTTAGTTTCAGATTCCATGGATTCCCAATCTAAAAAGTACTTGTAGGTATAAGTAGGTAAGTACTTACATGTAGTCAAGAGCACGTCACAAATAGTTTACAATAGCAGCGCGATACCTATCACTTAGTTCTTGTGACGACGATATAAAGGCGGTGCAAAATACTTATGTAGGTAGTCTGTCGCGCTTCAGACTGTTTTAATAAAAAAGGTAAACATACTTAGGTATATCTAAAAAGTATTACCTATACATAAGTATCTACGAAAAGTTGTAATCTAAATTACTCATTGCACAAACACGAATTACAAATAGTGCTATCTTATACCTAATATAATTCAGGGGTCTTATTTTTATAAAAATAAGTAATCAAAGTTAGGAATAACAAACAATTATCAACGCTCTTCAAGCGACTAGGCATCGGTTCATGTTCATAAATGTTTTTTTTTTAATTCCAACACCACGGCATTTCGTTAACCTGAAAATGCGCCACGCGCTTATCGACTGATAACGTCTAGGTACACACATTTTATGAGATTCGATTCCATGGGATTGAAACTAAAGGGACAAATGCATTTAAGATTACGACATAGACGGAAACAGTACATCGTAAGGTATTTTAAGGAATATTTTATTGGCGACGCGGATTCCGATTCTGCTCCAATTCTCCTGAGCGTAGGGCAAAAACTCCCGGTAGAGTAGTCTCCAATTTTTATTAGTGAATCGGTTTCCCAGTTCAGCTGCAAACAACACATGATTAAGTTAGTCAAATTTTTATCGATTACGATTTAGCTGTAAATAATTTATAGCAACGAATTTTACAGAGTTATGGCCCATAATTTTATGAATATCTAGATTATTACAGTATATAAGTACGAACTTCGGTTTAAACAAAAAACTCAAAAACATTTTCGTTCATATTGACAGGGGTTCAAGAACTCAACCAGCCATAATTAAGGTCTACCTATACGGTTGAACGTCATTTCAAAAGACAAAACTGGGTTGACTTTAACTTGAAATCTCCTTTATTTTACTGTTATCGTAATAAGGAAATTTTAGTACCACTTTTAAGTTGTAGTTAAAAGGGAAGATGCAAGATTTTTCTTTCTATACTTCAAAGAACAGGCGCAGATAAACGAATATACGTTTTTAAAACACAAAGAATAAGTAGTTCTAATTTTAAAATGATCCCTTGAAAGATGCATAAACTTCATAATTAAGGTATAAAGATAAATCTCTGAAGGAAGAAAACCTAATAACTGGTTATGCGACACGTAGGTACTTCCTTGTATACTGCATGTCATTCTAATTAATGTCGTAAACTATAAATTACCTACGTTTATCAGTTAGTCCATCAAACAGCTAAATCAATCTTTGATAGGTAGTTAGTTATTAATAGTTAGTAGGTACAGAGTATAGTGATAAGAGGAATGACTTTCTGTAGGTACCAGTCTTCAAAAAAAATTGTAGATGCACAGAAGCAATCAACAAAATAGCAACGGCAAAACGAGGCATAATACAATAATTTGTTTGTATTTTGCATGGAACCGTGGATCTACGAAATAAAGCTTCCAGTCTATGAATTTTCTTTCTCTTCTTTTTTTGGTAAAAATAAGTACTTTGATTATTTTTGTCACTTTACAGAACGAATGTCTTTATGGCAAATAATGAACCTAATTATCTGACGTTGTCAGACCACCAAGCAGCCTATGACTAGCCTTAAGGACTTATATCGTAACACCTGATCGTAACTTACCTTACCAACCTTTGCTAACGTTTCTGAAACCTTATTGATATGATTTTAAAGTTCAAAGTAAATGAACAAATAAAATAGATGCACTTACTCAAATCTCTACTATCAGGATTATCATTTGTAAGGTATGATTTCATCCCTCCAACATCAGGACGCATGTAGAACTCTGTTATACGGATAAATGTACCATTTTCGTTTTTCTCAGGAATCCCATCGAGTTTCCAAGTATAAACCAAATCAGCTGAAAAATATATAATTTCATACTAAGATTACCATCACGGTACATCCTAGATCAATATGTTGACGAGCTCGGTAGCGCAATGGCAAATGTAAGCACCCAAAGCGCGAAAGGTCTCTGGTTCGGGTCGCAGTCAGTTTTGATAAATAATTTTCTAAATTGTCTTGAGTCTGGGTGTAGGTACCTACTGGGGTAAGACCTCTTGTTAAAATCATCTGATTCTTATAGTACCTACAATAGAAAACCTGGCGAAGTGTATTTAAATGCACGAGTGTGATAATAATCAACAATGCCTTTTGTGAGTTCATGTAGTTCACGAGGAATTATGAATATAAATGTTTTGATAAACAGTGAAATTAAATAACTCACTCATATTTGTGGTGAATTGTCCGTTAGCGCGGATCTGCAAAGAATTGTATCGCCCTTCACCAATATACTGTCCTCGGACATTCACCCTCGGCGTAGTCAGGTCCACTTCGAGGTGAAATCGATCATCGTCAGCACGTAGCCTGTTAGTAAGTAAGTGCTTTATTGTGCTTGGAAAACAAGTTTACAATAAAATTAAAACACCCCGACACAAAAATTAGGAAAAAATCCCTTTTATTTGAACCTATGCCTATTGATGGAGTTGTGACCAAAAAAATTTAGGAAATCCGTCATTTTCTGGCGGCAGCCATCTTGGATTTGAAATTTGTCATTATGAATTTATTTTACCTCTCAAGTTCTTTTAAATGATACCTACCTATATTGTGGCAGTTGTTCATAATTTTGGGACGGCGGCCATCTTGGATCGATTTTTATCAAACATAACTAAGAACACTCCCGACATATTCATCTTTCAAACAAAAAATCAAAATCAGTTCATTTGTTCGGGAGCTGCGATGCCATAGACAGGTACACACACAGAAAGACACGTCAAACTTACCTACACCCCGTCGATTTTGCGTCGGGGGTTAAAAATAGGTCTGAACTGAAAAGATAACTTGATTCTGCCTCACCAGGCGTATGCCCAAAATTAAGTAAAGAACATCCTAAAACAGTTCTATGTTCTTATCTACAAACAACAGGTAGAGTGAAAGCACGTCGGGCTACGCACTTTGGACTATATAAATACCGGCCTCAAGTCGTTGGCATAACAATTAATATCGAATTGAAAGTGTTTACCTTGATGTCACGGTACATACACAAATAACTTATATTTCTTAATATAACTTGGAACCGGCAGTGGGACAATCTTTAGGGAATATAAAGACCACCAAAATAAAAACGACTCGGCTAAGTGTATCATTATATTCTCAACTAAGTATAGGTACTTATGTCTTTCCTCTTATGAATCACTAGCAGAGCCAAGAGGGCAGAAGTATCTAAATCAGCGTTCCCCAAACTAAGGCTCGGTCGACTAACACTTATTATCTGAATTGCATATAATAAGACACAGCGACCCTTCAAACCGGGCCGGGCCGACCTGTTTCGACTGACAATTGGTTACTTGACAGTTTTTGAAAAAGTATTGTAAAATGTGCGCCCGTTTATTTCATACATGGACTTAGTATAATAAACTATATTAGGTCCATGATTTCATATCCCAAGCAATTCGATTTATCTGGAGAAAATGTAAATAACCAGAGAAAAATAACATTTATTGTAACACATTAAAAAAGCGCGCGAAAACGCCAATTCAAAAATTGTTTCTTACTTGGAAAGTCCTTTATTATGTTCATTTGATTGTTTTGTGATGGTCAATGTAGTGATCACTATCACACAACACACAAAGTTACGTTTCACTGGCTCACCACTACACCCGGTACCGAGCGCAAGCGCACGTCCGATCGTCACCGCGTCTAGCAACCGACTGTCGATCGGACGTGCCCCCTCTACCAGGTGGACATGAGACAATGTATATATATCTATTGTATAGATACAAACACTACATCCCTTCCTTTTCAATATATTTTAATTACTAGAGTATTTAATCATCATACTTAATAAACATGCGACCTTCACTTTAATTATTTGTAATTTTAATTAACCATTAATCAACTTTGAATTATGATAAAACGATTTTAATTATGTATTATCTTCATCTCTATTCGTCTCGTCTCCTACTGTTTTCCATTGTCCTTCCACTCGCTTTAAATGGATAACATTCCTTCGGATTTGTTGTCCCGTCTCCTCATTCCTTATTCTAATATCTCCGCCTTCTGATTGTTCCACTACGTGTGGTGTGGGATTAAAAGTAGTCGTTAGTTTATTAGTTTTATCACTTTCTTTTATATACACCTTATCACCCTCTGTCAGTTCAGGGATTTCTGCTCTTCTTTTCCGGTCTCCATATTCCTTTCCCTTTTCTTTTTGTAACCTATCTCGATCTCTTACTTCACCATCAATATCTCTTTCAGTCATATTTTTTAACATGGGGATTTTATCCCTGTTTGTTCTATTGAAAAAAAGTTCCGAAGGAGTCTTTCCCGCAACTGAATGAGGGGTAGAGTTATACATCATAAGATATTCATATAATGCTTCTCTCATGTCTCGTTTCTCGCTCGAACTTATTTTCAGTCTTTTAACAATATCCCTGTTCTGACGTTCCACCTCTCCATTCATTTGTGGCCAGTATGGCACGGTATTATATAACTTAATATTACAGGAATGGCAAAAATTTCTAAACTCTTCACTTACGAATTGCCGACCATTGTCAGCAGTGATTGATAGTGGGTAACCCAGTCGGCTAAATAATTCTTTTAAAATTTTTATAATCTGTGCGCTTGTAATAGTCTTGGTAATCTTGATCTCCTTATAACGACTGTAATAGTCAATAACTACCAAAATATATTCACTGTTTGGTAGCGGACCCAAAAGGTCCATCGCTATATCAAGCCAAGCTTCAGATGGAAGTTCCCGACGTTTCATTGGTGCTGGAGGATTTGGCAAGCTAACCAGAGTGCAACCTTTGCAGCTTTTCACCATCAACTCAACATCCTTATCTATTTTAGGCCACCAAACTTTAGATCGTAAGCGACTCTTCATAGCTACGATTCCAGGGTGACCTTCGTGCGCAGCTATTAAAACTTGCTTTCTGAGATTTTGTGGAATGACTATTTTCGTTCCTCGTAGTAATATATTCTCATAAAAACACAATTCCTCTGAAAATATTTTATACGCTTTGACAGATTCCTCCCACTGTAAGCTATAAATCCCTTTCTTGACATTGGCAATTTCTTTATCAGTTTCTGATTCTTTGATTATTTGTTGAATTGAAATTGCACAAGGTCTCGCGAGTTCAACTATCTGGTGTACATAATCCCTTTCCGATGATTGGTTTCCCTGTTCCGTATATTTGCACAGTCTTGACAACGGATCGGCAATGTTAGTATTGCCTGGTTTATACTTAACGTTGTATCGATATGCTTGTAGACGCAAGACCCACCTTTTGACGCGAGCACAAGGTTTAGATTTTTGGCTGAAAAGAAATTCTAAAGGCTTGTGGTCTGTAATTAAATCAAATTCTTTGCCGAAAAGGAATATATTAAAATGTTCAGTGGCCTATACTAGAGCAAGAGCCTCTTTCTCTGTCTGGCTGTATTTTCTTTCACATTGACTAAGTGTCCGATTTCCATATGCGATAATTCTTGAACCTTTACTATCGATTTGTACCAGTACTGCTCCTAGCCCAACAGGGCTTGCATCTGCTATTACCTGCGTCTTATCTTTTATGTCATAATATCCCAGAGTTTCTATTTTTGTCAACATATCCTTCAATTTGTCGAATGCTTTATTGTGGTCATTTTTCCAGTACTCTTCTATATTAGCTTTTTTCCCCAGTTTTTGTCTTAGTATTTGTTTCAAAGGTTCTGTTGCCGTAGCCAAATTTGGTATCCACTTGTTTATGTAATTCACTAAACCTAAAAAACTCTGTAACTCTTCTATTGTTTTAGGCACTCTGAATTCGGATATACTCTTTATATATTTAGGCAGCGGTTTTACTCCTTCTGGTTTGAGTTCATGTCCGAGAAAATGTATTTTAAGTACCTTGTGAATACATTTATCTTGGTTTAACAAAACGTTATTTTTCTTCAATACTTCCATCACTTTAGTAAGTCGCAAGTCGTGTTCCTCTTCATTTGACCCCCAAATTAAGATGTCATCAATGAAATTGATTGCTCCCTCACATTTTATTAGCATTTTTTCCATAATTTTTTGAAAGAGTTCAGGAGCGCACGTGATTCCGAACATAAGCCTTTTATATCTGTACAGGCCATTGGAAGTAATAAAAGTAGTCAAATATCTTGAATTGGGATGTAATTCCACTTGATGGAATGCGTTCTTTATGTCGAGCTTTGAAAAGAATTCTGCCTTTTTTATTTTTGGTAATAAGTTTTCCATGCAGGGTAATGGGTGATTTTCTTTTAAGATGGAAGCATTGGCGCGTCGCATATCAACACACAAGCGTATATCACCATTGTCTTTCAGGATGGGCACTAACGGAGAAACCCAAGGTGAAGGTCCATGCACCTCTTCTATTATGTCTAAGTCCAGTAGTTCTTTGATTTTCTTATTTATCTTTTCTTCTAATGGAATTGGTATTCTCCGATAGGGTTGCATGACAGGTTTTACTCTAGAATCAACAGGAATCTCAATCGAAATATCTTTGAATTTTGGAAATTTAACATCTGATTGTTCAACATGATGGATATCCAGCCCTAATTTAAGAACACCCAATTCTAATGCAGTATCTTTACCAAGCAGGTTGCGTGAACCGCCTTCAATAACGTAGATAGTTGCAAGTTTCTTTTTCCCATTTGCTTTTATTTCTGCTTCGAAAGAACCTTTGATTTGTAGAGGCGTTTTACTTCCATAAGCTAATAATGTTTTATTAGGTTCTTTTACTTGTTTGTCACAATTTATTTTATTTTTCTTGAGATAATCCCAGGTTTTGCACGAAATTAGATTCTAGAACTTGCACCCCGAGTCAATCAACATGTCCAAGTTTATTCCACCAATCTGACATTTGATTGTTGCGTCATCATTCAAGTTAAATATATATTGAGTTTCTTCATTTTCAAGAGAATTCACTGTAGTTCCTGTTCTTGGTCGCTTGTTGTAGTATTTATCCATGTCTTGATTTCGTTCAATTTTATGTTTTTTCTGAAATGACTTAGTTCTACAGCATCTCTGAAAATGCCCTAATTTTCCGCAACTGTTACATTTCTTCTCTTTTGCAGGGCAAGGTAAATCTCGATAAATATGTGAACTGTTCCCACATCTTGTACATCTTGATCTATTTTCTTCGCTTGATTCTTTTACTGAGTTTGTCCACCTTGAATTAACCTTATTTTTACTTTTTATTACGTTCACTTCATTAGTCTTCATTTTTTTCTTTGTGTTCATAGCTGTCCAGTTGGTAGTTTACAATTTCTAAAGTATTAGCTATTGTAATTACTTTGCTTAGTGTAATCTCCTCGCCCAATGTTAACATTTTTCTTCTCAATTCTGACGATAAGCTTTTTTCTAGTATTTGATCTATTATATGATCATCCGGTTTTTCAAATTTGCATTTTGCAGCTTGATCCCTTAGTTTAATAAGAAATTTCTCAAAACTTTCCCCTTCAACTTGTTTAATAAGACGGAAGATGTGACGTTCGTATGTCTTGTTTTGTTTGGGAAGGAAATACTCGTCTAGTTTACTAATTGCAATCTCGAAGACATCTACATTCTCGTCAGGTTCTACGCTTGCTCCAGGTAAATTATAAAAGATTTCCTGAAGTGCTTCTCCACCTAAGACGAGCAATGTTGCTCTCTTTTTATATGGAATCATGATATCAGCAGCTTCAAGGTATATACTGAGCGACCGTTTCCATTTTTCCCATTTCAATCCAACCGATGCACTGTCACCTTCAAGATCTAGTTTTTCAGGTGGCGGTAGTTGACTAGCCATGACTGACCGTTGGAGCGACCTGAAAATACACCCGATTGAATGGACGCCAAATACTTTCAATTTAATGAAAGTCCTACGTTCATTTGAACGTCTAATACTTCCAATTTAATGAAAGTCAATTATGTTCATTTGAACATCTTATACTTCCAATTTAATGAAAGTCCACTACGTTCATTTGAACGTCTAATACTTCCAATTTAATGAAAGTCAACTTCGTTTATTGAACGTCTAATACTTCCAATTTAATGAAAGTCAACTACGTTCATTTGAACGTCTAATACTTCCAATTTAATGAAAGTCAACTACGTTCATTTGAACGTCTAATACTTCCAATTTAATGAAAGTCAACTACGTTCATTTGAACGTCTAATACTTCCAATTTAATGAAAGTCAACTACGTTCATTTGAACGTCTAATACTTCCAATTTAATGAAAGTCAACTACGTTTATTTAAACGTCTAATACTTCCAATTTAATGAAAGTCAATAACGCTCTGTACAAAATGCCTCGTATCTAAGAGAAATCCATCTAATCCACTAAAAATAATACTTCTTATAATTGAAGGTACTTCCAATTTAATGGAAGTCATGCTGATTTATTTCCAATTGAATGGAAATCTATACATTGAATTTATTTACCAAAATAAATTAATATTACCTATTTGATAAAAATCCAACGTATTCGTTCAGGTACAAATCAACGAGTATTAAAATTGAGGTAGTCTATCTATTGCGTCACACAGAGTAGCAATTCCTACTTATTTTGTTCTAAATTTAATCTAAAATTCACCGTAATAATCCAAAAGTGTTGTTTGTATTATTACATTGTATCAAAACTTAAAACACTGATTACGAGAATTAAGCATGTAATTCAATGCAATATAAGATATATTCAGGTAGGTATGTACTTGTTTGTCAATACTAACGAGCCAAGGATACCTTCAATAGTTTTTTCTTTCATATCTATGCACATTTTATGATTTTTATAGCTCTTTTACTAGCACTAATTGTGAACTTCTTACATAATAGAAAACTTCCATCTCCCCCCGCGGCACGGGAATCGAACCGACGACCCCCACGCATCGCGCAAATTATGGATTAAACTTTAAACAATCGTCTTAACTATTTCACTTTTGTATTTCAGTTGTAAAATTATGTATATTTTAGTTCCTACCCTCCTTCCTCTTTTTTTTTTCTTTTAAAGTTAAGACTCTAATCACTTACCTTTAAACTCGTCGCCACTTGTAGTGATCACTATCACACAACACACAAAGTTACGTTTCACTGGCTCACCACTACACCCGGTACCGAGCGCAAGCGCACGTCCGATCGTCACCGCGTCTAGCAACCGACTGTCGATCGGACGTGCCCCCTCTACCAGGTGGACATGAGACAATGTATATATATCTATTGTATAGATACAAACACTACAGTCAATATATGTATTTCTTTCATTCTTTCTTTCTTTATTCATTATAATGTTACATTTCCGAGGTAAGTCCAGAATTTAAACTTGTATCGCATAAGCCGTGGCCTAGACTACTTTGGGAGCCAATGCCATATCAAATATTTAATCCTAATTAAAACCTATCAATAGCTGAGAACTTTGCAAGATTTATAAGGTAGCAAAGACATACTCAGTGGAAAAACACGCGCGTTATAATCACATAAATTATGTAAAGGTTATAATTATTTCAGTGTCAACAATAGTTTCCTGTCGGTTAGGTAATTAGCGATAGTGTAAAAAAATATTTTGCAACTTCATTCAGCAATCTACAGAATTACGAACTTGAGCTATACTTAGATGTGCTAGAAATCCCATAAGTGAATAGGTACCTACTGACTCATTTTTCCGAGTTGTTAGTACTTTTTTCCGTTGCTTGTATAAGTAAGTAAAAATCATGTTAGGCTGTATAATTCGGGCTTTGTTCCGCCCTGATGTTGCGGACATAAATTAATATCGAACTACAAGTGTTTACCGTGAAAGGCATTTAATCGTACCTACCTTCAATAATTTCATTATTTGTGTTATCAGAAAGGCACGTCCTTTTAAACCTTTAGGATAAACTTAAGGAAGAAGAAATACTTAACTATGTAGCCATCACTTACAAAGCAAATTACATAACAGAGTAACTCATTTTAACAAAAAATAATTTCCTATGTACCTTTTTATCAAAGTGTAAAACTTAATTGAACGTTCAGAGGCTACAAAAAGTAGCTCTAGAACGTATATGTACCACATATGTATCCGAAAAGTAGGTAGTTGCGATTTTGCAAGCTAAAAAAATGTTACGTGGATGATCAGCCTTATGGGTAATCATTACCTTGCATCGTGGACCTTCGAAGACTTCAACCCTTCAACGTGAATATCTTTAGCAATTAATTTTGCTAATATCTGCAAAGAAATTATATTACGCTTAGACACATATTCAAATTCAAATTCAAATTCAATATTCTTTTATTCATGTAAATTACACCAGTAATATTCATGAAACGTCTATATAATGCAAATGACGCTACCTCCGGTTCGGAACCTATAACTTACAGAGAAGATCCCGGCAAGAAACTCTGTCGTTCATATTACAAATATTATATAGAAATAATATTACATAGAAATATTACATAGAAATAGTACACTAAAATTTACAGAATATTAAAACTAAATAATGACCTGTTGATTATGTATAAGCACGAATGATTTAAATCCACTGATGCACAAATAATTTTAACAGCATTAATGGATAGGTACTTATTACAACGATTAATGGTAGTTCTCGGGCAGACCAGTTTTAATTACATTGGCTATAAATAATTTATTTCACTATTCATTTATAACTACTTGAAGTAAAGTCCCAGTCAAGTTTTAAGGTCATTTTATTGCTGTTATAATTGCAGTTATCACTGACATTTAAAAATGAATTTATTAAAAAGTTTAGCTCAGTAGAGTTTAATCGCCTTAAATTACATCAATTTAATATCTAACAACAAATTTTATGACACATTATTTTTATGATATAATGCGCATTTGACACTAAATCCGACCTGCTGACCTATGTCAGTAATTTTTTGTTGACGATCTCAGCTTCAGTTACCTATTGCAAGTCGGAAACTTCGGAGGTAGTAAGTCGGTCGACTTGAGATATTTTGAAACGACTTAAAAAGGAGGTTTACAATTCGACTGCATGATTTTTATCTCTGTTATCTCAGCACTTCTGACTTTTGTGCATCAATTTTATTACGTTCGGTTCGGTTTTGTTTCTGTTCAATCACTTATGAAGGACACCAAAGATAGTTTCCTAATTGGAATCCGATTCTGAAGTTTAGTGAATAAGCAGGCAAGGGGTCCAAGTTAGAAAGTTATTTTTCGTTACAAAAAAAAATCCGGACTTAAGTGGTGCCCTGAATTTTTTATTAATTTATTTAATGAATTTTATGAATACCTACTAAAACTAATTATTATAAAGTGCATGCGTACTTTTTAGTTCTATTTTTCAGTCTACGTCTGGCTCCTTAAATAGATCAACTTCAGTCTTCTATGTATATGTAATTATGTTCTGTACCATGCTAAGAAAAAAATAAATGCAACCGACCTGGTTATTTTTGTACTCAATACGTAGATCCTTTTGATGGTAGGGATCTATGGGAGGAACGTCCAGCTCTTCGATACCTTTTGCTAAAATAGTTAATCCTTCTTGCACCGCTTCTGTTAGGCAATCATTTACATCTGCTGAATTTCGGTCGCAAACTTTTAAGTACTTTTCTGAAAAAAAAATTAAAATGTAACATTCATACCTATGATTTAAGTAGGTATTCTGTTCAATTAGCAATGACTTAGGTATCACTAATTCGTTGACCATATATTACTTTAAAAGCAGGTTGATGCAGGAGGAAAAAACGAACAAACGAAAAGTTTCGTTTTAGAAAATTATTTAAGGGAATTTAAATGTAGTTTTTTGATTTGCATACGCAATTTTTACTTTTTGAAGACATTTCATTTGCATTTGAAGCGAGTTAATTACGATTATAAGAATTAAAAATGATATTCGTTATCGGATCCGACATATTTTGTTTAGTTCGGACTAGGCCTTCTGGAGTTCATTATTTGATGGGAAGTAAAAATCATTAACCGCACTACTGTGCCAGTATATTAACAAAGTTCGAAAATGAAATCGGTGACACTACCTTGCGGTGTACCCACATTATTTATTTGTACTAAACATTATGGGTTATTTCAAACCTATTCTTAACTAAAATAAACTGTTACACCTAGGTAGGTATAATCCTAGGGTATTCTCAATTTCACATGTGTAATGATGTCTCGCGAGCATACATACATGGTTCATACATATGCTTACGTATCAGATTTAAGGTCAAAATAAAACAAAACTTAATACGGCGTCCAAAGTCATACGAACGAATAACAGGATAAACTCAGCTACAATGCTTTAGAATCGCCATTAGCAACTCTACTAAACCAGTGAAGCCGAAACAAAGGACATTTCGGTACCTAAGCAGTAACAATGTTTGTCAAGGTACCGCATCACAAATAGGTAAATGTTCCCATTAAAGGCGACTAAAGACCTTACCTAGTTAAATAAGGTGAACATGCTTGTGCATTATTGCTTGTTAAGTACTAATACACATCTAAACTGCCTTTAAAATTCCATTATGTAAATACTGAATGAATACAGTAATGACAGTTACAATGTAGCTGTTTGTAATTTTAAACTTCATTACTTAAACTAAATGGAGCCGCGTTGGACTTAATGAGCAGGGAACATTTATATTAGTCAAACACAAGGCTCATCATTTTGACAACTTTTTCATGGTTCAACACTATTTATCTCCAGAGGCAATATCGACCTCAAACATCTTCACATAATGACTGATCTCTTAGGATTTTAAGTCAACAGTGACAACGTAGAAACAAATACGAGTTAAGCAGTTAACGTCCCGTAACCACAAAAGTTACATGAAATGAAGACCACCTAGGATCGCGGATACTCAAAACGTGTGTCATAAAAGGTTAATTTGAGGTTTAATAATTGCATAAACAATTTCTGTTGTCAAATTTGGAATGTTTGGAAACGGATTCACAAGTAGGTAAGTTTTCTTGATAACTGATTATTTATTAGGTACTCATAGTGGACATGTGCCGACAACTTTTGCCAACTCTATCAAGTGTTTCTCAACGTTAAGCACCTTTAAGTAGTATCAAGTTTTTTTGCTTATGCCATTATTAACATTTCTAAAAAGCAGGAAAATTTTCCGATTGACCTTCACATAGAGTGGGCATTAAACACGGAACTACGCTTATTAAATCATCTTGACAAATATAAAGACTTCAAAACATTTTTAATAACAATAGTTAATATGGATTTATGTAATAATCTCACATTAGCTGAATTAACACGTTCCGTTGTACAATGCTACTTTTGGGCAATTTAGTAGGGGGCCGTTCAAATATTACGTAAGCAGATTTATTACAATTATTTACCCCCCCATCCCCCTTGTCAGCAAAAGTAAGCAAAGCTTTTACCCCCTCCCCCATGCTTACGTAAACATTTTTCAATTAAATATGTATTTTTTTTTATATTATAACATATTTAATTGAAAAATGTTTACGTAAGCATGGGGGGAGGGGGTAAAAGCTTTGCTTCTAAAGCGAGTGCCTAAACGTATGCGTGTATATTTGCGGGAATCCCCGAAAATGCGTTTCGTTTTCAAGCATAGACAATGTAAGGGTTGCCATTCGTGTAAAAAAGTAAATAACTATCGATGACGTAATCATCATCTGGACTCCCCTACCCCCCATGTCATCCAAAATAAGCAAAACAAAGACCCCCCCACCCCCCTATAGTGCTTACGTAATACTTGAACGGCCCCTAGGTAGGTAGAAGTTATTGTTCAAATATACCTGAACCATTGAACAATTATGATAAAGTTAAGTTAAATTTTGTGACCTACATGTCTTTATAATTTTTTATACGTAGGTTCTTAATCAATCTGAAAATTTAATTCTTAACTTAACTAACTATTCAAATTTTGAAATCGAAAATTTTCAGATTTTTTTTTTATTTTTTACTAGAGGACCCGACATACTTCATCCTGTCAAAAAGATTCGGAATGTGGCTTGACTCTAAATTTTATTTAGAAAACTTTTGTACTGGAAAAGGAAAAAGGCTATCTTTAGAGTTTTCCCGGCTTCACCGTAAAAACTATCCTTGGACTTCAACGAACATGTTAAAAAAAGAATTGTCAGAATTGGTCCAAGCGTTGTCGAGTTATGCGCTTACCAATACATTTTGCGATTCATTTTTATATAATAGATTTAGGTATATTTGGTTCTTGATATGGAAAATACAAAATAAATAGAAGTTATTTATGCCACGGCCTGAGTAGGCAATTAAAAAATGGTCCAAGAGTACGCCTCCTTTCTTAGTCTCCAATTTTATTTATATTTTTCCTCCCCGATAAAAAAATTAATAAGTTTTTTTGTAAATTATTATGTTACGTCATACAATTAATTTTAATTAGACATAAATGAGGACAAAATTGAATACAAACATAAACTCTACTGACGAAAATATTCACAACTTTTATAAGAAACACACCTATTTTAGTTTCAAAATATTAAGTAGGACATAAAATGTTGGCACCCTTAACATAACACAATAACGACTGAGTAAAAGTAAAAATAGTTACACCACCTATCAAAACAAAACCATAGAATAACTAAAAAATAGATAAGTAGGTTGAGGTCAAAATAAGTTGCAGATTTATTGTAATCTATGTAATCACTTACCGATATCAACAAGTCCATGACAACATGCCGGAATGAATACTAAAACCAAAACATTTTTTAAGAAAATATTCATAATGATTTCTAGGCACCTGACTTTAAAGCTTAATTTGATTTAATGTTTATTTAGCTCAATTTCTACGCGAGTATCGTGAGCGAACGCTTGTCTTCGTGTGTTGATTACTTGAGCGGCTAGCTTCGGCTGGGCCCGATTGCATAAACGGCGCAATGTCATCCACTGGACCTATGGAATACATAAGACGGTGTCTGATTCTATTACGTCAGTATTCATCAAAGGTGGCGGCTGAGTCAGACGTGTCCCCGTCTTATGTTCAAACGACTGCCTATTGTTGGTCTTCGAGAAACGTTTAAACATTAAAAATTAATTTGAAGATTCCTTTTTTGTTGTTAATAGTAGGTACTTTACGCCGCAAGAGAAGATATGTTTTTTCTGTTTCAAATAATATGATTCCTGTTGCGTTTCAATAATTATTAAACTTATTTTAGGTGCCAGCTGGTAAAGGTACAGGTGAAGAAATAACTTAACCAGGCAGATTGTACTAACGAACTTTGGTGTTGATTAATTAATCACCCATCCATTTGAAAAAAGTAGATAGTATTACAAAAACAGATCGAAATAAACTCGATGCCACTGACAGATCTACACACACAGACAGAAAGACAACAGCATCAGATTGATAAAAAAACTGTCCTATCCACAGTTTAACTGCATTCAAGGTAATTTTTATTGGCTGAAAATGTATATTAACTTATTTCATAACTGAGTGCTTTGATCAAAATTAGTTGTAGCTGCACACTGGCGATAAAAAAAATGGCACCAGCACAATATGAAACAAGGCATCAAACAGTATCAAGCCATCTTCCATCCAATTCCAAGAGTAACATCTTCTGAGTAGTTTTAAAAATATATTAATTAAGCGAAAGTTTACCCGTGCGAAACCACTAGTATTAGGTAAGTAAGTGCGTAAATCCACGTTCGGTTCCTACGTCATTTAAAGTTGTAAGGTGTTTAAACCTAAAAATAGAAAGGCTTCGAAAAAATGTTGTGAATATTTTTATCAAAAGACTACATACCTAAGTACTACATATAACGTAAAATATCGAGGTAATAGGCAGTAAATTTACATAATACAGAAGCAAATGCAAGCTAGGTTATATCATTGCATCAATATGACATGGTAAGATTAAACCCCGGGTCAAAATCGTAGTCATATTCATTGCGGTTCCGTACCCTTACCATAAACAAAAACGGTAATCGAGTAATTTTACGTACCAGTGACTGTTTTGTAGGGTGTTTTCGGTAGGCTCTACCTACATATTTACTTTTCTACGCATTATCTGAATGTCTTTTGTCCTAATAGGATTCACTCCTACTGGCAGCTGTAGATTCTTTACATTCTTATGGCGCCATCATTAGGCGATGACTTGTGCGGGGCGTTATAGTGGGTAGTCCCCAGTCTTTCCAGAGCAGGGGAGACCAGCCAGAAGCAGCGGTACCTACGGAGTACCTGTGCAATTTCCCAGTCTTACAAGAAAGGACATGCGATTCAATTTATCACATTTTACATGAAAGAGTAAAAAACATATGTTCAGACATCCATACGTTCTCACATAGTTGTAATTATATTTTTTAATACTAGTAGGATGTATGGCTGATAAATGTATCTAACACTAATTTATTTAGATAGTTTTCTAGATTCCTAAAGAAAATAGTTTACCTACCTAATTAAAAAATAATAGATATGTCAGTCACCGTAAGATTGTAAAATTCGTTAGATTACAATCTATCTCGCGAGATTGTAAACTGTCGACAGATTGTGAACCGTAACTTGGGATTGCAATTTTACGGATTATTTTTCGCTTTATTGTAATCTATCGAAGTGAAACCGTTAAATTACAATCTGTCCGGCGTCAAACTGTCAACTGTCCGAAAGCTCTTCCTGATTGGTCGGTTTATTGTATGAGCGACCAATCACGACCAGCTTTTCTATGTCCCCGTAAAGTTAGGAATGAAATTCAATTCAAATAATTTCTTTTATTTAAAGAAATAGAGAAGTCGTTTAAATAAAACAAATGCACTTCAAAAAATCTTCAAGTATTTATTTACTATTTTCTAGGTAATCAATAATCCTGACATACGTTAAGAAATAATGGTACCGAAATATGAATTCTTCAAACACTCTAAATTTTAATTGAAAATTACATTAAAATTAAACAATTATTTTGTCTTTTAACACAAATTAAAATTGGAAAATTTTAAGAAACTCTTATAAAAAAAATATTTAGTCCTTTAAACATACCATAAATTAATAGTATAAAGACAACAAACGAAATAACAAACAAATATGGCGAATGCTGGGGCGGCGGGGGGCACATAACTCTCAACCAATCAGCGCACGAGATGCATTTCGTTCTACATCAGTTCACAATTTGACCGATTCCCATCGATAGATTACAATATAGCGAAAAATAACGCGTTAAATTGCAATCATAATGTTACGGTTCACAATCTGTCGACAGTTTACAATCTCGCGAGATAGATTGTAATCTAACGAGTTTTACAATCTTACGGTGACAGATATATTGCAGATTTTAGCACAAAGACGCAAAGAAAATTACCGTTTTTATGCGCATACTACAGTATCCCAAAAACCTGTCCACCCGGTGGTGGAATTCCTCTTTTCATCGCTGGTTTATGCAAAACCTGATCAAAATCGACAATCGGAGCATGTAAACAAACACACATAAAATAGCTAACAAACTTGTAAAAGATAACTTTGACGTTTAGTTAAAAGAGCAGTCCCTGTAGGCAGGCGTTCAATAAATTTTAGCAACAACTAGAATATTAAAAACTTGCTTAGAACATGTCCAGCTAGTTGGTATTTCCACGACTACGATACAATTAAAAGGATTTGTTAACCCAAATGTATACTTAAGCATCTAATCTAGGTATAAAATAAATTATATACCTACATAACATTCAATTTATGCCGAGGCTCACACTGTCTTAAAAATATGATGGGCTAGACCAGAGGTGGGCAAAATCACAAAGTTGATGTTTTAGAGGTGGAATAGGAAAACATTTTTTGATCATTTTTATACTCCCTGCAGCCCTTCGCAGATCAACCGTAATAACAGCCAAGAATAGGTACATAGTATAACTACAAAACATGTGTATGATTATTATATATAATAGTAAATCGTTCAAATATATTTGAACGAATAGAGGTATATTAAATTTGTTAGTTAACGTAGTTTCTACCCAATATTCACTCTTTCGCAAAAAAAACTTTTCACAAAAAAAATACCAAATCTAATAGGTATAGGTACTACAAGCAGAACATAACATGTTATTCTTATAATATTCTTATTAAGTTTTTTTTTGTATCAAGATAAATGCCTGATCGAAAAACCTTGTCAAGCAAAATAACCACTACGATAAGCAGAATAGTTAACTCAGTCAGGCGCTTTTAGAGCAGCTTAAAAGTTTATGTCTTGTGTAGCGATGTCGACACTTCAACCTTCGCTGAAAGTCTACTTCGAAAAACTAAATATTTTGGATCTGACGACGAATAGCAATTTTAAATTCTTATAATCGTAGTCAAAGTCAAAGTCAACCTTTTTTATTCACATAGATTACATTAGTAATACTTATAAATAGTCTCAATATAAAGCAAATGAAGCTACCTCCGGTTCGGAACCTATAACTAAAGAGAAGATACCGGCAAGAAACTCAGTAGTTTTTTTTTACAAATGAAAGCTACACTTATTACTAATTTTTCACTAAGACACACGTAACCAACTTACTTCGAATATTTTCCAAAAAACGTATATTATAATAAGTAGATAAGTATATCATTTGGTGTAAAATAATTAAATCTAAAACCACGTTTTAATTCCTTAACTATCGATTAATTTTCAAAAACGAAACCTTTCGTTTGTTCGCTCCGTTTTTTGGAGTAGACTTCCTGATCTGCTAGAATGTCACAATTTATACTTTCTTACAGACTTATTTTAAAAATTAGATCTTATTGTTTTTGTGGACTAGACAGATCGCCTGTTCATACCTACCTAGGTTTTGTGTAGAGTAGGTATGGGTATCTACATGATGCATGTTGACAAAAAATATTTGATATAGAATGATATACAATAGCTACTGTGATTTTTTTCATATTTCTGACAGCAAACCCTTTCATTTGTTGCTCGTATCATGGGGATGGATTTCGAACAGCCAGACTGCCCTTGGTGAGTCCGCCATATCGGATTCGTAATGACGTTTTATAGCTAGTCATATACTGTTATCAGAACTCAGAGCGTGTGCAAAATTTCATCCTAATCGAAGAACATCAAATTAATTAATTTCAAGATTTTTTTAGATACATAGTTAGTTACTATTGAAGTTAATATAAAACGTGTTAAAATGTAGTAAGTATATCATATCAATAAAAGCTCAATTTAGGTCCCCTCCAATAATTTTATATAAACTATAAATACTAGTAATGAATAATGACATATTTTTTGTCATATTGTCGCTGCGATCAATTTAATAGGTACAGTTAAAAGTCAAGGTAAATTTGTTTGTTCGGGCTTCCCAACGAAATGATTTAAATCTACAAAGGAGCTTGATGTCTCCAAATGAATTGTATCGATCGATATGAGTTACCATTGTTTGAAATAAGCTACCGATACAAATGAAGACGGTCAGCAGCACATGACGTTAAAAACTTGCAGTTCGAAATTAATTAAGTATTATGCGCACGACATGGCTGGTAAAATGTCTAAAGTGAGTAGCCTGACGTGCTTTTCTCTGTACAACTGACAATTGTAAAAAGATGCTGTACCCCCTACTTATTGGTCATCAGCAAAGACGAACCACAAACAATCTGTTAAATGTTTACGATAATTCATCGGGCATAAATGGGTTAAGTACTTTAGTTAGTAGACACCGTAATGAATGCTTATTATGTCGCAGGTAAAGAGGAAATACAAAAAAATATGAAATTTATATTACCGATAACTTAATATATGTATCGTTACGTGTATTACGTGAACACGTTTCAAGGTTAGGAATTTTAAAAAAGGCAATTTGTAAATCAAAACGTCTAATCCTCTCATAAGGATTGGAACGTCAAAAATGTATTGGACTCATCGTGTAGAGCAGTCATTTTGTATCAAAAGAAGATAAACCTATATAATTTGAGCTTTGAATAGACACTTTATTTTGCAATAAAGTTCTTTCAGACACGTACATTAAACCATTCCATTTGCTGATGTAAAAGACGAACACAATTTTAGTTTTCTTGCTTTAATAAAATCTGTAGACTATAGCTATTTTCAAGTATCTCTCAATTTCATATTTCCTGCAACAAACCTATGTATAGGTAGGTAGTAGGTACATCTATTTTTAGTGCTGTCAAAGAATTACTGACTAAACTTGATTAGTGTGAGACCATTCTTTGTATTCCGAGTTTTTGCAGTGCCCCAAAAGAAAGCGATTATTGACTTAACGGGATATTTTAAGATTAACGACGTTTATAATGCTTAAATATAAAGTCAAGACCCAAAACTAGTTCAACGTTGTTCTTCTTTAGCTAGCAATAAAGGTTAAAATAGCTTAACCTATTCATTGGCTGAGGTTGAGCATATATAAATATCTATATAAATTTCATATCCTTACTCCTATGTGAATAGCGGTGCTATTTGAACGGTACCTAATAATCATTGTTATTTACAGACCCGATGGAACGTACGTAATGTTAACCGTATTTAGGTACTACATACGAACATATCACTCAGCCAGCTTTGATCAAGTTTAGTACCAACTTTCCAACCTGGTTTTTATCAAATCTGAAAATAACCAGTGGAAAAAATCGTTCAATGTCATTACGACCTATTATATTATCCAACACAATAATGCATATTGTAAATTTTTAAATAACGCAAACTGACTACATGTTGTTATGTGCGATTTGTCAAACAATATATCAAAAATTGAGAAAAATAAAGAAAATTAATTTAAGATGGGATAGTAAATTATCTCATGACCAGGTCTCAAGATTATACTTAAGTTGATGACAATGCGTTTATTAGTAGATATAAGCCATAGATATATTATGTATAAGCATGTTTAAATAAAAAAAAACAGTTTATTTCTTTTTTAACACACTATCCCATTTACACACACTATAAGTAAGGACATTTCATATTCAACTACAAAAATTGTTTGGAATGAAGAGCGAGGTTACGCAGTAAAAAAAAAATAGCAAAGGATTTTTTATCATCGGACATAGATTAGACAGTTACTAATCACACAATAAGTAGAGCGCCATGTTCTTTTAAAGCATTCGTCAAAAATATTAATGAGACTTATTTCCAAGAGGTCATCGACATCGTGTCTTGTTTTTTTGGCTGGATATGTCCTACATGACAGGCGTTAAGGCACAAAACAATTTTGACTTATCCTCATAAGGAAAACTGGATCAAAATTCCAGGACAAGTCTTGCAAGTTCTTAAGTTGGCATTTTGATATCAGATTTTTTTTTTGGCTACTCAATCAACAATATTTGTCCCTTAATATCGTACGGCTCACTCCGAATTAAATACCTGGAGTTTTAAGTATTTAAATTAGAGTTTTTTTTCTGTAGGCAAAACACTTCAACTCGTTAATTTTTATCAAGGTCGAAATTTTATAAAAGGAATAAATAGTTAAAAAACCTCTTTGTGCCCTAATAGTTTTTTATTTTACATTTATTTTGTTTAATTAACCATAGCTAGGGAAGTACAGTTTTGTCATAAAGAGATAAGTTGAAATGAAAAATATGATAATGTATCTATTCACTTTAAAAAAATATGCTTATTATAATCGCAATAATGTTACTGGACTTAAAATCAAAATACCTCCTTATAGTATTATGTACTTTAAACTTTCCTGTTCAAAACAAAGAGGACTCGTAATTTATTCAAATTTATGCTCACGAATTTCGAAACAACGCTTATAATTATTAAGACTGAAGTTACAAATTAGTTATGGCTATAACTGCAAATCAAAAGGGCCCTTACGAACTCTTAAAGTTAGTGCTAATGATACCCGCGATTCCACGGTTCGGCTGTGCCGCACCTTTAAGCCCATTGCAAAAATTATTATCATGGGTACTTACCTTATCTGCCAGTGAATCCTTTAAATTATTCCGGGTATCAATTTGCGTTTGTCATCACTGATGCGTCCATTTAAAGGAGGCGAAGGGATTTCGCAGTTCAACGATCTCCAAAATAAATCTTTATGGCGCGTGTGAACTCTGCAAAAATAAACACAATTAATCTCTACCTCTGCGCATCCATTGAGCCAAATGTTAGCAATATTTTAAAGCTTGCGTGTATCTAAATGCCATGCGGTACAAAAGAAGAAATGTTATCTTTTGACCCTAATGTGGAGCGACGATGTTAAAATATTATAAAGGCGCGAAGTGCGGAGGCCGCAGCATTTTGCGAAGCGACTCCTTGCGGGTCGCACATCCTCGCGCGACGCCCGCAACCCTTCCGTTTGGATTCGTTTTGTGAACACTAACACCGAATATGGCGATTGGTATTAAAATATTCATCCTCTGGATGGGCCTCCTTGCATCGTCTTGCGGAAGTGTCTCAGATGCCGGTCTTGGATTTTCGTCGACAGACGGTGCGTTTTACACTGAAGATGCGGTCATTATTAATGGTAAGTGAAAAACCTTGCGTGATTTTTTTTGTTAAAAAAAGTTGCGAATTTTTAATAATTTTTACCAAAAGTACTTTAAATAAGTAGCTTTAAATTCGTCCTTGGCTAACAAGATGCGTGTCTTATTCAATTTATTACCCACTTGCTTTTGTAGCAAATATATTCCCACTGAGCCGATTTAAAAATAACGGTATACTCTTCAGTATCATTTAATATTTTACATTGGTGTTTTAATACATAAGAGCTTCCTAATTTTCGACCAAATTTCTCAAAACAGCTTTTGGCCTTTGTTTTGATACTTGATATTTTTGTAATTTTTTTCGTAAAATGAATCACCACTATGTATTCACGGTGAAGACACAAAACAATGCACGTCACTGGCAGTATGAGGTTTTGAGGCTAGAGAAAGTTATTTGCAACTAAGATGTCCGGGCCACAGCGAAAACGATCGAAAATAAATATTAGGCGATCGATACACTTACTTCAATACGTAGATTAGCTGATCGCCTTACAGTTATTATGGTAATGCGACATCTGTGATCAAGTTGTGAGTAACGTCCAATGATGAGCAGTTTATGCGTTGCTAATATCTTCATATTACTATTGGTGGAAACGGTGGTCGTCAACCTAAGATCCGCTAGCTCTGCACCACACGTGGGTTATTATGAAAAAATAGGTACAGTATCGATTCAATGCAAATTGTCAAACGCCCACTCGCGCGCAGCCGATCACATCAATCAAAGCATTGTCCACACCACTTAGACGGCCGCTTCTTAGTAGTGCGTTTTTTGTACCACCGCTTCGAGGACATTAATTAGATCGGAGACTGGAGATTGGCCCCGGTGACGCTGCTGACATTTTCTAACATTGGATCGCTGAACCCGGAATGCGTGGAACAACATATTGTTTGGGCAGCCATCAAACTCGTTTAGCTTGCGCTAGTCGCAATAGTCAAATGACTGACTGAAACAAATCATTTTGAATTCTAATATTTAATATACCTACACGGCATTGCCAACTTAGGAAGAAATGGCCCTGCAAAACTGATCTATATCACGAACCCTTTCAAAGTCTGTTTCACATTGTAACTCTACAAATAGAATCTATAGGGTATACCGTCAGATTAAATTAAAACTTAGTTTAAGTTTTAAGTCAAGTCATTTTATCAATCGTCTAATCCGGTAAATTATAATTTGTTATAACATTTCCCGAATTGTTTTTTAATGAGCAACTGCTTCCATATTTACGTATTTGTAATGTCAAGTTCAAGACTGGGCTAGGAGATCCAATAAACGTTCCACTTGCATGCCATATAAAGTTGTTTTAAAACACTCACCACGACGACTGATCTAGATCTGATTTTGAAAATAGTTCCTTATTCCAAGACACAAAGCTGATTTTAGTTTGAAATGCGAAATGCTCTATTTTTAATGTTCTGGATCTAGGAACCTTTAAAGGACATACATTATCGTCATATCGCCAGGGGAAATCAGGCTTAATCACCGAGCAATGACGTTCGTAAATTGTATGGAAGCTAAATTGTACCTCCTGAAGCCAGCATCTTCAAGGTTGCTTGTTCGAGCGACATTTTTGTTCAGTTTATCTTACTTTACGACTACAATCAATTTTATTTATTTTCTCGCTAAAGGACGAGTAACTTCACTTGATACAAAGATAACACACAATTACGTTAACTTAACGTGAACGAGACAGCTTCTGCGGAAATGTGGAAGCGCCTGGTTTTACGCACAATAAGCATACAATCTTATTGTTACTTCTTGTAATATTAAATAAATAAACCTACTTGGTTATGTTCTTTCCAATAAAATATGTATTTAGGGATTACAATGATTGCGGCTTATGTAGAACTTACTTCATAGGAGCAATATTTTAAATCTAGGTAAAAAAAACATGTTGAAATTCACATTCTAAGCCCGTAAAGCGACGAGCGAAAATTAGTCTAATTAAATTAAAGTAATAGATAAATAAGTTGACTGTATTTTATTTGTGCTGTTACAATCAAGCCGCAGATTTTAAAGTCTGACATACTTCACACGCCCATTTGTTAAAATGTGAAATGATCCGCCGTTTTTCACAAGTTTTAGTTTTTAAAATAAATAAATAAACGCGCCAGACTTTCAAACCAATCACCTGGTCTCAAACTAAGGTTTTCCCTTGTACCTACTATGAGCACCAGACGACGGATACTAACTGGGGGCGTCATCCCAGGACACCCAGACCCAAGTCAATTTATAAAAGTTTGTTTTTCAAATTGACCTGACCGGGAATCGAACCTTTCGCGCTTTGGCCGCCTACCTTAGCCACTGCGCCACCAAGGTCGTCAAATTTTAGGAAGGATTGATAAGTGTCATTTAACATTTGGATTCGGATAATCCTTAAGTAAGTTAATATTATATATTCACGGGACGCAGGCTTGCGACAATGCAATTACAATTTGAATGGCATCGGACGGAATCCAATAAAGTCCTCAAAGTAACGGTACAAGTATGCAGTGGTCCGAAATACGTGTACTTACCTACCTAAATAACTACTTTATTATACACCACATTCAAGTTCAGTTGTTGTGACTAATTCGCGGTCATCATTCGCGGAATAACAATGACTGTTTGGGTGGAGCAATGAAAGTACAAATTTCTCTGGCACATAAAATACTCGTAACCAAAGGTAGTTTGAATATTTTAAATTCGGTGTAAAATAGTAAATATTGATCGGATTTACCTTGCATTTCATTAGATGATGGAATGTGACAGCAAAGCGTAAAATATAGATTGAAAACTACGAAAGGGTAAACAACCATCAGGATCATATAATACGAATACCTAACTATTGTATAATATATATATATGCATTAAGTAATTATACGTGATGCATAAGTTTTTGCAATTATATTAATCTATTTTTGCGGAGTCTTAAATTGTTTGCTGTAACAAATTTTGATTTGATTTATAGATATTACAATACAATTTCTTGTGAAGACATTTTATTATTTGTAATAGCTCTCAACGAAAGTTTTTTGTAATCTTCTTATAAAAAAACGTAAGATTAGGCATAGTAAGATATTTTTGAAATTATGATAATTAGATATCGGGACATTAATGTACCTAAGTTGTCAAAAAAATATCCATAAACCATCTGATGTTAATTCTGCGCATTATATTTATAACATTTTTAAAAAATAACTAAATACATTTGAGCAATCTGCATGACCAAATTAAATCCAATATCTTTTAGCATTACTGATTTCTTATACGAATTTGCTAATAACAGATATTACCGACGAGGTATAATCTACTTCACTCCCTAATCATAAAGAACGTGCACATTTTAGGGTCTCACTCATGACATAAAAATCGAATAATAAAAATAAATAAATATTGATAGCGGCCAAACAGGCTTTCGTGGGTGGCGACTGGTTTGAAGCTTACATACTACATACTTTGTTGATGGTCTTACGGTACCTGCTTAGGTAGGTACTTGTAAATTAAATTACCGTTAAAAATCAACGAAGTCAATTGGATTATAAAAGCCATTAGAGACCATGTTATTCACGGATGCGTCTATTTGGTTGTGGATATTAAATTTACAGGTCTCATAATAGGTAGGTACAGTCGAAAGCACGTCACGCTTTGGACTTTGTATCGCCCTTATGTCGCAGTCGTAAGAACTAAAATCGATCTGCAATTGTTTACCTTGATGTGCTGTTGACAGTACCTAGTAAAAGCTTGTAAAGAACAATGACTCTATATTTCTTTGGTTTAAAAAAGTATGTAAGCTGTTAAAATAGTAGAATCTCATACAGATTATAAGATAGAGACACAATTAGGGCCATTTCGTATTCGTAGATAAAATTTATATTTCATAATATATTTTCAAACCTAGGGTAAGACTTCGGTTAGTTAATAAACTAATCCATGCACATTATGATGATTATCGTTTTATTGTAATTTTTTTTCAGCTGCTGTTAGCCGTGTAAGAAGAGATATATCAAATGGAACACGGGACGGAAAACAATTATTCTTCTTTCAGACTAGATCGGTAGGTAATTGTTTCTAGATTGTAGTTGATAAACTAAATAAGCATACGAGCGGGCCCCCCTTTTCACGCGTACCATCCCCATTTTTTCCACCTTTTCTACTAATTATTCGCCTCGGTCGCAGCGTGATGTTATTATACACTTAATCCTTCCTCGATAAATGGATTATCCAACATAAAAGTATTTTTTCAATTCGAACGAGCGATTTATGCGTCCAAACAAACAAACTCTTTGGCTTCAAAATATTAGTATAGGTGAGACTTAAATTTGAACGTGTAGAATTAGGAGCTTGGCTCTCTATCTGATTTGATAACAATTGTTACTTGGCGTTATTTTACATAAAAGTATTGCTGTGAACGTGAATATCTATCTTCTAAGTAGTTTTGGATTTTTTTTAGCAAACAGACGATGGTTCATTCGGGTTGGATTGTGAGACGACACTCGGCAAGAAAGGGACGTGCAAGAGCTACCGCGAATGTTACCCTTTGGTAAAGGTGGTGGACCTGGCTGGCAACGATGGCTGGGTGATGGGCCACTATGATACCTGCAGCTACGTCAACGGAGACAACATGGAGGTTAGTAATACCACAACCTCTTTGTCCTTCGACAAAATGAATATAAAATAGGGAGAAGGAACGATTGAGAGAGATACCTACTATTTACGACTAACAAGGTGCTTAAAAAATTACTTGATAGTGAACACCTGTCGATCCATTTTCATTTTGAAAATCTTAATCATTCAATGAGATCAGCCACGCTCAACCTTGTTATTGTTCTGCTGTGCCTTATTGTGATATTGGCCACACCGTGTGGGCCGCAAAAATGTTTTTCTGGTCAAAAATTAGTAGAACGTAGATGTGATGAGCTTTTATAGGTCCTGCTCAGATTAATGGTAGCCAATGGGGTAATTGAATATCGAATCTATCAAACACCTAAAAACTGTGTCAAGGTTAAGACTACATGGTTAAAGTTGGTGGGCCGCATTTGGTTTGTGGACCGCTAGTTAATTATAGCTGAATTAGAATGTGTATACATAATAGATATTATGATTTTATCTAATAAAATATAAACTTTTTTAGGTATTTGGAGTATGTTGCACAGAACCAGTAGGGACCCCGCCTCAGCAAGAGCCAGATGTCCAACGCTTAGGAATATTTCCGCAACCAGTTCCTGTACAGCTACCATCAATGCAGTTGGCTGGGTAAGGTTCACTTCGCTGATCATATTCATATTTCATATAACATTTGACATTGTTGATCTAGCGCACAGTTGACACGCGGCCGCTCTAAAATTCTGGATAAGACACTTGGTGGGCACACCAATACTTTTCCAATTTGTTTTGTAGGCATCGTTGGTTTTCAAATGCAACGTTCAGTCAGGAGCCTTAGTTTGTAACTGTTTATCTAATTTACTTTGTTACGCGTAGAACTAATGTGACAAGGTACTGAGATGTACTTATTAAAATTTATGATGCTGACTATACTATAAGGGGTTATAGAACAAATACACCGTCTCTGACTAATTGACAAAACATAGACTTTCCCTATTGCAGTCGAATCTGATGTTTGTTAAAAACGTCTTGTTTCAAAGTTTAGGTTCTCATCGTTAATTTTGGTCATTGATTTCGAAACAATCATTAGTAGAGCCCTCAACATAACCCTTAACCTAAGCTAAGAGAGAAACACGATTATCTTGTTATAAAGAAAATAAATCGGTCATTTGTGTTGCAATAAGTAACATTGTTGACTCTGTTGGTTTTTACCCGCATCTCAGCATTGTTCTTAATCACGGCCTAAAACTGTGACCCTATAAATTTTACCCACATAGGTACTTATTTACTATTCTGTTGAGAGTTCATCTGTATACCTATCGGGCCCATAAATTATTATATTTTTCATGGTCATATCATGATAACCCGTGTCATTTCCATTGGTCAAGGTGAATATTTTCTCATTTTTCCTATTTATCATAGCTCAGGTGAAGGTTACATCAATCAACCCGCATTTAAAATCAATTTGCATTATTATGTTGGGAACTGGACATTTAATGATGATGAATGTACAGAAACTAGCTCCTTTACAATTTCCTATTTTGTATTTATGACATTTATCACAACTACCATTCTAGAACTACAACAAGCTTATTTTGCCAAAATAACTAGCATCCACTAAAAATGTTTAGTTCGTATTCGTTACACTTCAGTTTTCACTTTATATGACAAGGTACAAGGGATACCTAAACCTAAAAGGCCTCGTCAACTGTATACTACCTGAAGTTTGTCATGTATCTGATAATAAGGTATCAGAGAGCTCGATCCCACAGCGTACGTAATCATTTGATACAAACTGACTTCGTACGCATAGGCCTCGTGCCTATACGGATGAGTAAGTAAGGTAAAAGCGCCTATGTTGGACGCGGACCAGCCATGGACATTTTTT
Source organism: Glyphodes pyloalis (assembly GCA_037074685.1). Lineage (NCBI taxonomy): Eukaryota > Metazoa > Arthropoda > Insecta > Lepidoptera > Crambidae > Glyphodes > Glyphodes pyloalis. Next base: position 8,464,887 of record JAYKKO010000004.1, read on the forward strand.
TAATTTACCCCCAAAATTAAGCAAACGCGAAGTATATATTGTCATACGTTAACACCGATCATTAGTGACAATGTTTTAGTTGTCTTACTAACTGTTTTTGACAGCAAACAGCCATTTTGATTGTGACCATAACGGTTGTTAGTTACGCGGTGTAATTTGGTGCCGCGAATCGGTAGTTTACTATAAGAATCGCGATGCAAGTAAGTATACTTAACATCTTATTTTGTGTCAGGTGTGCTGTTGTTGTTCAAATGCATAATACTTAGTGATTTATCAATAAAAATACATTACTTTTAAGTTATAACCTAAAATTTATTTGGCATTATAATCCAAAAATTACCGGTGTCCATAACTGGATATTATATAAGCACGGACACCCAATCATGGACAGCGTGTCCATAAAGAGAACTTCCTTATTTTTATTTTTTTTCATGTATTATACGTCTGTTCTAGTATATATTCATGTTTCTCTAGAAATCTGCCCTAAATTATAAGTCTATCCAATAATGGACATTATGTCCATGACTAGGTGTCCATATTAGGTTCAATGTATTTCTAATACAACAAATTTATTTTCATATTAGAAATTGCACTAAGAAGAACACTCTTCTTACTTCTCATGTCTACACGACAAAAGAAAAAATAGCCAAAGCTATCGAAGAGGTAAGAAGAGGAGAGAAAATATCTGTTGCCGCTACAAGATACGGAGTCCCAAAAATAACTTTACATAATAAAATCACCGGAAAAAGTCCTATTGATTGTAATCTAGGTCTAGCTGCTGTACTTACATATGAGGAAGAAAGGATACTCGTGGGATGAATAACCTATATGGCAGATAAACACTTCCCTGTGACCAAAGAACAATTGCTTGATAGTGTCCAAAAAATAATATCTGTGAATAATTTAGATTCCTGTCCTTTCACAAACAATCGGCCAGGAAAAAAGTGGTTTTCTTCGTTTTTAACAAGGCATCCAGATCTTTCTGAACCCACAGTGCAAAATTTAAATAAAGCGAGGAAAGAAGTCACAGAAAATGACATACTCTGTCGGTTTGACGTATTTAAAGGTTATCTTGAAAATAAAGGCTTGCTTAAATACGGAATCAGCGAAAAGAATGATAAAAGGTATTGCCTGCTCGGCAATGTATAATACTCCTAATAAAGTTTAGAATTCTGAATCAAATGGATAAAGTTCCAAGCCCATGTACTCAAAGTCACAAAATGTTATGGCGGGGAATATTCCATCGCCATTTATGAGTGTATTATTTTGGCCAGAACTAGAATTGAAAAAAGGCATAATAAGGAATGTTTTTCTTCGGCAATCACTAGTGAGACTTGGAGACAATATATGATCAAGAAAGAAAATTAAAAGAAACAGAAGGAAGAAGCGAAAAACAAAAGAATGAAAAAGAGATAAGAAAAACAACTAATAAAAAAGAAGATGGCTGAAGGAACAAAGCAAAAGAAGATAGCAGAAAAAAACAAAGAAAGCGACAAATAACAAAAAAATAGCAACAACTGTAAATAACAAAAGGAAGATAATTAAATCATCTAGTTCATCAGCAGAAGAAAATGCTATACCATATGAAGAAAGTGATCAAGATTTAGAATTGACTGAAGATGACCAGGTAAACCACCCAAAAGACAGTAATGAATCACAAGAATTACTAAAGATAAATACATAAATGTTATACTTAAATACGAAGGAGAATACTTTCCCTGGTTGATTAAAAATGTTGATAACAATACTTACGAAATAAACTGTACAATGGTTCTATCAAGAGGAAATACGTTGCGCTGGCCCGACACTCCAGATCAAATTTGGTTTGATAAGGGAGCTATAATCGAAAAATTCAAAAACCTAAAACTGTCAACAATTTGTTTCAATTGTAATTTGTTGATAACTAATACTTTTGTCCTTTGCTTGATTATTCATATTTCCATAAATAGCTGTTTATAATTGGGGTCCTACAGTGGATTATTACTGCCCATTGATGGCTGTCCATAATTAGATAATGTCCAAAATTGGGTGTCCTACACTGGATTATTACAGTCCATTGATGGTGTCTAAGTAGGAGTGTTATATATTTATAATATTAAATTGTACTGAGTACTAAATTCAAATTAAACATTGAATACTGGTTCATAAAAAGGCTTTCCATTTATCTCCAAATCCAAAAGAATGTACATTCAAAAATGTAGATATTACAAAGCAAAATTTAAAAAAAATCGCTTATAATGTCCATGACTGGTGACTTTATCTACTTAATGTGACAAGGTATTGAAGTGTCCAAAAACTGAAGGTGCTCACTGTGCCAATTCTGGGAACTCCTCATAAATTAAGAAATATAATTGGGTAGCTATTTTCTACTATGGGGGTCCAGTGCGGTGGAGTGCTCATACAACAAGTGACAAACATATTCAATAAACAACCTTAGCCCAATGGCTTATGACTAGGCTAAACAACTTACATCCAGATATAAGTCGGGACGAATTAGGATGAACGTGCCTTCCCAAGCATGCATGCTCGTCATCTTTGACACTAAATATAGTCAGAGCTGTCACCTATCAAATATTAAACCGCTGCCGACTTAATAGATTGAGTAATAAGTAATATAAAGTGACGGTACTTACTAGGTTCCACCGTGGCATCCTTTCGGCGTTGTCAGGGCAGTGGCCAGTGGGCAACATCAACTATAGGCAGATACCGGCGAACTGGCCACCCACCATACCCCCGCTGCCAACGCACCCGCCGGACCACACGGCGCCTACACATCCACCCTCACTAGGTACGACCTGGTAAATGAAACCCAACTTCGGCATTATTTATTTTAGTTTATAAGACCTTTTCGACCAGGGAATGAAGAGAAGTGATCGTACATTATGGATATCCACCCGCAACTCTCATAGATAAGTAGATAGATACACTTTATTGCACAGAAAAAATTACAGAAATTGGATTTACTGATATAATTAAGTACAATTTAGGCAGTCTTATTGCTAGAAAGCAATCTCTTCCAGACAACCTCATAATCACGATTCAAACAAATCGTAGATATAGCTATGTTTCATGTATTGCTGAGATAGAATCGATGAAGGAGCTAAACAACCATTGAAAGCACAAGTTCAAACAGAGGCTTTGATTGGTATGATTAATTAGTATTATGTGCTTATTTTAATGATTCCTAATTTCCGAAGAAATTATCGGTTCTTATTGTTTTCTTTAATAACTCGTAAAGTTATTAATATATTTCTCACATGAATAGAAAACTTAATAAAAACGAACCGAACCGGCATTCGGCATTTAGCGTCATTTGCATTATACATAGACGTTTCATAAATATTACTGGTGTAATTTACATGAATATAACAATATTGAATTTGAATTACTTACTTTGTTTACAGTTGCAGGAGTCACTACGAAACCACCCAGTGCCACTACGTCACAAACCACGTGGGCTACAAGACCTCAAATGACCACCAAACCTACTACAAAACAGGTAAATGGCCTTGCCATAATTACACAAGAAAAAAATAAATACAATTTTCATTTGACTTCCATCAGGACTTTCTTTGCAGACTTGGCCGCCAATGTATCCGACGCAGCCGAGCAAGCCCACCCACCCACAACCAGTTGTCGATACTTCTTGCGGAAATAAAAATGCTAAGGTAAATTATTTTAAATTCATATTTCAAAAAGGGAGAATTCATTCATTTTAAGAATCTAACTGAACGTTTTAGGTTACGGATATAACATAATCTAGGAGTGGTCAATCTTGAAGTGAAATATTTTTAACGTAGGTCCAACGCGACGCCGCGACCCCATAAAACTTGAGAATTCCTAGGAGTAGTCACCCTAGGAGTTTTAGTGGAAAGTCCGACACGCAGCACTATACCTTCCCGTCGCACACTGGTCCGGATTTTTAATATGGAAGACTTAGGACCCAATGTCAATATTTCGGGCTGAAAAAAATCATGTGGATAGATAAATGAACGTTCATCAACGTTTGTTCTAGCAGTTTTTATGAAATTGGTTATTTTTGCGAAAAAAAAAACATTGAAAAAAAATTTGTATGGAGAAAAAGTGAAATTTTTTTTTTTTTCGAAAAGTTCAAAACTGTTAGCAGTGAAACCTTTTGTGTGTTATTGTATTACACTTATTCGTTAATTCCATATTTTTTTTATTTGCATATACTTGCAGCCTTGGCCAAAATATGCATCGGAACTTTCATTGTATTTATTTCAACTATTTGTGACAATTTAATTTTTTTATTGATTTATAGTCACATAATTTACGCATATTTTCAATATAATAAATTTTAAAATCCATTAATGATTTTGAAAAATAGATTACAATTAAATTTTAAAAATCAAAATAATATTTTACTTCTTAGTGGTTAGCTGTTGCTCAAAGCGCAGTTAGTGATCGAATGAGGCATTGCCTGCTAATATTCCCCTCCCATTCCCTAATATTGCTATCTCTTTCATTTCCTACTATCGCTATCTCTTTCATTCCATACTTCTCTCTCTTTCGCTCCTTGAAACCCTTGCTAGTTGAGCGCTTATGAATCAAATAAAACAGACGGGAGCTCATGTTGGAGCGTCATTAGACATTCAACCCTTGAAGAGTCAACATACCTGGAAATTTTAACGTGAATAATCTAGCAACTTGATCATGGCTGGATTTGGCACTAACCTGGACATTTACGTGTTTCTGCGACAAGAGGACCTCAAGGATTACAAACGACTGCATCAAGCAATTTTGGATTGCGTTTTGCTTGAAATTTCGCAAGAAGATTCAGAAAAATTATTGAATTTTGCAAGATCTTTTACTGTGAACTTAAATCGTCGATGGACCGAGGCACACAGGGTGCAAAAAACATTCATGAAGAAGCATATGAACTGGTTGGAAACAAGAATTAAGTGGCCTGAATGTGAATCAGTAAATCTCACCGAAATTTTTGAAGGGACCGAAAATTTGGATCCTCGTTCTACAGAAGAAGAAGCAGCTGTTCAACCCATTCCATCTACTTCGAAGGCGACTAGTGACATTGGAACATCTACAGACATTGCATCAAGGAAGCCATTTGAAGACTTGGGGAATAAGCAGAAGAAAAGGCGATCGGGTACATTACTCGACTATCCGGAAGAGGAACTGACTTTTGCTTTTGTCACGAAGCTAAAGTCTAATGGGAAAGAAGGTCTTGCTCGCATCATCGATCACCTTGTGAAGAATCCTGAAAAGGTTGAAGCTGTCGAATCACTTTTATCAACAAACGAGAAGACGGACACTATGCAGGAAGATCAAGCGTTGGCCCTTACTGCATCATTGGATCTGTCAAAGTGGAAGTATCTTACTTTACGGTCAGCATTGTCACAGCAATTGAAGCTTCCGTCTTACTACAAGTTGTTGGAAGCTAAGCAGAGGTGTTATCCAGATACCAGAGATATTGAAGTATCAGAACATTTAGTGAAGGTGAAACTACAAGCACTGTTAGACGTGACAACTCGAAGAATACTGCAAGTCGTTGGTGATGATTTAAATATGTGCAGTGAAAACTTGAAGCTTACCTCCAAGTGGGGATTCGATGGATCTTCAGCACAGAGCAACTACAAGCAAAGAAGTGAACTGGCAGAATTCGACGACTCCTCTGTGTTCATGACGAGCCTCGTTCCTTTGAAGCTCGAGAGCGGCAATGTTGTTATTTGGAATAATCCAAACCCATCTTCAACATCTTATTGCAGACCTATTAAATTTCAGTTTGCGAAGGAAACGACCGAATTTGTTAAGCAAGAACAAGCGGCAATGGAGGAAGAAATACGAAATTTGACTATTTCAAGTTGCGGAAACTTGGAAGTTACTCATGAGTTGCACATGACAATGATTGATGGGAAAGTGGCTACAATTATTACAGATACTCCATCTGCAGCTACGTGCAATGTTTGTCTTGCAAAACCTAGTGAGATGAATAATCTTTCAGAAATGTTTTCAAGACCTGTACGGGACGATGTGTATCAATATGGACTATCAACACTCCATATGTGGATTCGAAGCATGGAGTGTCTTTTACATATTTCATATAATTTAGATTTCAAAATGTGGAGTGCACGAGGTGACAACAAAAACCTTAAGAAGTTAAGGAAGGATATGGTGCAATCGGAGTTCAAACAACAAATGGGACTTTTGATTGATGTTGTAAAGCAGGGCTTTGGAACTACTAATGACGGAAACACGGCCAGAAGATTTTTTCGGGAATACAAAAAAAGTGCTCAAATAACGAAGATTGATGCTGATTTGATAAAGCACTTCGCAGTTATATTGCAAGTGTTATCTTGTGGAAAGGCTGTCAATATCGATAGTTTCCGTGAATACTGCAAGGAGACTGCTGAGATCTTTGTACATCACTACCCCTGGTACAATATGCCTTCCAGCATACACAAAATGTTGATACATGGCGCTGACATATGCAAACATTTCTCTTGCCTTCCTATCGGAATTTTGTCAGAAGAAGCAGGAGAAGCAAGAAATAAGGACTTTCGAAATACCAGAGAGCGACACACGAGGAAAACAGGAAGACTGCAAAATAATGAAGACATTATACACAATTTTTTGATATCATCAGATCCATATATATCTCATCTGAAACCTAAATACACCAATTTTAAGTCATCAAGGATGTTTCCAGAAGCTACGCAGTTGATATTATCAGATGAATTAATAGAAGTTGAAGAAGAAATTGAAGTTGATGAAGAAGCTCCAGAAAATGTGCCAGATCCTTTAGAATAAGTTTTAAGTTATTTATAACTATTATTTTGCGTGTTATATATAGATAGTTTTAGTCAATAACTTTAGTTTTAATTTCATTTTAGTTATTTTATTATTATTTCCTATTTACTAAATTAATGAAAAATGTATTAAATTTAATGTAATGTAAACAATCTTCAATTATTTTCTATTGTAGTTTTAAGTTATTTATATTAATTTGTATGTTATGTATAGATAGTTTTAGTTAATTACTTTATTTTTAATTTAATTACTTATTTTATTATTATTTATTATGTACTAAATTGATAAAAAATGTATTAAATTTTATGTAATGAAAACGACCTTCAATTTATTTTTTATTGTACTGCAAGAATTATGCAATAAACAATTTTTAGTTATTTTGTAATACATTTACATACATACCCTATGCTACTTAAAACTTCGTCCGCGTGAATAGCGTCGCGATAACCGACATTAATGCGGACGAAGTCGCGGATGGCCACTAGTTATTCATAAATCAACTTCAAAATGTATAACAAAATAACCAGAAATAGTTTATTGCACAATTCTCGCAGTACAATAAAAAATAATTGAAGGTCGTTTACATTACATTAAATTTACCGCTGCACCACTGAACCGATATAGATGAAATTTGGTATAGATATTCTTTGGGACACTAGATTTATTTAGTAGTTTAGGCGTGATTGAGCGACAGAGAGACAGACAGACAGAGTCACTTTCACATTAATAATATTAGTATGGATTTTATCTTAGTACCGAATTTACTTTCCCGAAACCACTTAAAGAAGCAAAAGTACTGATTTTAAATAAATATATATTAGGATAAACGAAATAAACGCCAAAGCTGCAAGTAAATATTTTGTATTACCAGTAGAGCTCTTGTCTATTTTATCTGATTTATAAGCGTGGAACACCACTTGTCTTAAGAAGAAAAAGAGTGAGCAAAAGAGAATGAAAGAGACAGCAATAGTAGAAAATAAAAGTGATAGCTATATTAGGGAATAGGAGAATATTAGCAGGCAGGCAATGCCTCATTCGATCACTAGCTGTGCTTTAAGCAACAGCTAACCATGAGAAGTAAAATATTATTTTGATTTTTTAAATTAAATTGTAATCTATTTTTCAAAATCATTCATAGTCAACAAATAATGGATTTTAAAATTTATTATATTGAAAATATGCGTAAATTATGTGACTATAAATCAATAAAAAAATTAAATTGTCACAAATAGTTGAAATAAATACAATGAAAGTTCCGATGCATATTTTGGCCAAGGCTGCAAGTATATGCAAATAAAAAAAATATGGAATTAACGAATAAGTGTAATACAATAACACACAAAAGGTTTCACTGCTAACAGTTTTGAACTTTTCGAAAAAAAAAAATATTTCACTTTTTCTCCATACAAATTTTTTTTCAATGTTTTTTTTTTCGCAAAAATAACCAATTTCATAAAAACTGCTAGAACAAACGTTGATGAACGTTCATTTATCTATCCACATGATTTTTTTCAGCCCGAAATATTGACATTGGGTCCTAAGTCTTCCATATTAAAAATCCGGACCAGTGTGCGTCGCATCGAGTTGTGATGAAAAGGCTAATGTGGTCATTATAGCAATAACGCACGTATATCCGGTGCGATTATTTCCACTTAACGTATTTCTATACAATAACATAACTAAATGTGTTTAATATTTAACGCAACGTCACTTCGTACAGTTTGACGAAATAATAACGTAAACATGCCCCACCACTGAAATTTGATGCGCTGTTTTATCATAATCAATAATTTATTTGTTAAGCATCAAATACGTTTTCATTGTATTTTGAAAATCTAATCGTATAGAATCATTATTTTTACCGATTTTCACCCTTTACTATACCTACCTATTTATTTTATTATTTATTTTTGTTACAACTCTAGTTGTAAGATCTACAATGTTTACTGTTTTTGGTTGAATAAATTTATTATTATAATTATTTATCCATAAATAATCCTAGTTATAATCTTGTGAGATATTTAGCATATGATCTTACCGCAAAGGTGATTTTCAAAATCAGGCTATCAACGCAACAACATAATCCAAACCTTTGAAGTGAGAAGTTCCAAGATAAAATTGTCGCTATTCCTGTGTCTAGAACTAATAAATATTGTTTTCTAGATGTTAGATGACGAGCGAATTGTGGGCGGGCAAAACGCGGAGCTGAACGAGTGGCCGTGGATAGTGGCGCTGTTCAACGGCGGGAGGCAGTTCTGCGGCGGGTCCCTGATCGACGACAGACACGTCCTCTCGGCAGCACATTGCGTCGCACAGTGAGTACATATTCTTCTGTTCAGGTCTTAACACGGTAGCATGTCAACCTATTTTACTCTGTCAATTTTTTACCATCAATTATGGACTTAACTAAAAAACAAAGAAACCTATTTCACTTGGCAGATTTAGGTAGGTAAGTAGGTTAATGTGTTACTGTGGGTAAGTATCCAGCTAAATCTGATTTCAATGTTTTTTTTTTCATCAGTAGATACGAAAAACAAACTAAAAATAAGTGAAATTGCGTCGTTAAAAGTACGAAGAGCGACAAAAGATTATTTTCTATATCGAGAACTTGTGTTTGAATTATCTCAATCAACCTTCCCTATAAAGTGCATACTTTTATGTATTAAAATGTAGTAAACTAAAAATTTTCTGTTCTACGTAAGGTCCACAAAACTTCTATTTAAAACTATTTCAATCAATATTGGAACAGAACGAAAGTTGTGATTTCTAACTGCCAATTGTAATTGGAAACCTTATAAGACACCTAGTTAATTGATAATTAATTAATTTTCCAAATTCAGATTACAAATAGCTGAAATACAAATCAAATTTTCGTCTAATTTCAGTATGACTTCTTGGGACGTGGCCCGTCTGACGGCGCGACTCGGCGACCACAACATACGCACTAACGTCGAAACGCAACACATCGAGAGGAAGATCAAACGCGTCGTCCGGCATCGCGGTTTCGACATGCGCACTTTGGTAAACTAATTATTGTTAACTAAGTACTGATGTACGACAGCCTAGTGAAAATTGCTGGGTCTCGTTGGATGCAGGTGGCAATGGACCGGTCGCGCTGGAAATCGATTGGAGAGGCCTATGTTCAGCAGTGGACAGAAACAGGCGATGATGAAGTAAATAATATAATAATAAATAAATAATAAATGCGCCAGACAATCATCAATCACCTGGTCTCAAACTAAGGTTTTCCCTTGTACTATGAGTACCAGACGACGGATACTAACTGGGAGCGTCATCCCAGCACACTCAGAACCAAGTCAATTGAGAAAAGTTCGTTTTTCAAATTGACCTGACCGGGAATCGAACCCGGGACCTTCCGCGCTTTGGGCGCCTACCTTAGCCACTGCGCCACCGAGGTCGTCAATTAAGTACCTATACTAGTAGGTATACCTACTGATATCACCATTCACTTGACCTATTCAGAGTTCAGGAAGACCTCTGTACCAGAGAGACGACGGGGCTCGACTTTGCATGCCTCTGGGTCTCAGTTCAATTCCCGATGTCAATATAAAAAACAAACTTTTCTATATTGCCCCAGGTCTGGGTGGTCTGTAACACAATTGATTTAGATACTTACCACAGAGCAATGTTTGAGATGTTATTCAATATTTATTTTATACCTATTTGTTTTACGTTGTTTATTTTCACCTCTATCAGTCGTCGAACTTTGAGAGTTTTATTCAATGGTAATGTCAAAGTAACTAGGTTACGTCGCTGAGTTATTAATTAATTACTCAACGGCTTGACTAAGTTTGTTGTTTTTACATTTTCAGTACAACGACATCGCTGTGCTTACTTTGGACCAACCAGTGTCCTTCACAAAGAACATTCGGCCGGTCTGTCTACCAGCAGGAAGTAGAGCATACTCTGGGCTTATGGCTACAGTCATTGGCTGGGGAAGTTTGCGAGAGAGTAAGTTTATAATATCCACTCTTTTTATAGTAGAATGGCAACTGAACTTAACTTATAAGAATCTAGTTTATTTCTGCAAGTGTTGCGCCAAAGTCGACATAATTTCACGATAAAACCATCGATCCAAAGATTCCATGGAAACCAATAATGTTGGTTAGGTATGCTTGTTTTAAGGCACTATCGAGTGACACTCGATGCGCGTTTGAATTTAGTCTGTATTTTATTGATTTTTATTAATCATTCAGTACTGAACATTACTGAACAAAACAACACCAAATGGACACACTAAAAATAACCTAATGATTAACAACTTATCCATCCGAATCGATCATGATTTCCCTTCTACTACCCTCTTCGGATTCCACATCAACTTACATCTTTAAAATAATTAATTAATTACTAGTGACCGACCGAAACATGTTATTTTGCCGAAACCGAAACCGAAACCGAATGTTCGGTTTCATTGTAGTTTCGGCCGAAACCGAAACCGAAACCGAACCTTTTATAACAAAAACCTTAAAAAGTCGAAAAAATTTTAGTATGCCCGTTTTTTTCTAAAATTAATATCTCGCCGACGTATAATTACAGATTTTTACTTTCAAAGATTTATCACAATGAAATATCAGCACAGTTACAGAAATTCTGTTTGAAAATTTAACTACCCTATAAATAAAGTGAAAAAAATACATTATTTGTAAGTTTCGGCGCGGCCGAAAGGTTCGGCCGTTTTTGGCCGAAACCGAAACTCGGGCCGAAACTTGATTTTTTGGCCGAAACTGGCCGAAACCGAAATTTCGGTCGGACACTATTAATTACTTACTCTATTTTTGTAATCAGGCTGTGTTCCTATTAGACGAACAGTGAATGGCTAAGTGACAGCTTTTGCTGTCCAATGTCATATTGTTTTCGTTTAGCTTGCCCCCTATTCAGTTAGTGGCTAACTCGAGTTTGCCATTCCCTACGCTGCTCAGCTAGCGTCTCACAGTTTGCCTTATAAGAACAGAGGCTAAACAAGCACTGCGTTCTTACACAAAAAATAAGAAGTAGACGATAGTTGTTGACGACTGTTTTCTCCTTAGGTGGTCCACAACCAGCAACACTGCAAGAGGTGACTATCCCGATTTGGACTAACAACGAATGCCGATTGAAATACGGAGCCGCTGCGCCTGGTGGCATAGTCGAACACATGCTGTGCGCGGGAAGAGCTAATATGGATTCCTGCAGCGTAAGTCTATCCCTATTTCTTTGCGAAAATTATTATCTCCCTTAACCCTTAATGAGGCAAGAAGTACCTACCGACATTTTTCACTGGTCTTCTCCCGTAAGTCAAGGAGATAAGATTCGAATCGAGGTGGTTATTTTTTTTCCATTGCCTGATTGAGTGTTAATTATATATTTAGAGTACTAAATATTTATTGCTATGGTACCGTCAGTTATCAGAGCCAGTATTTGTAAAGATACTTAAAGCAAAAGGGGACTACTAATATCCATACTAGTCCATTCATGATCTGGATTCATCCTTTACTAGGTAATCACTTTCAATGCAATCAGTAAGCATGAGCGATACATTTGAACCGCTCTGAGTATAGCCACTCGAGTTTTTAGACTACGCTACGTTAATAGTAGGTAATGGGATCAGGAGTATTTTGGTGCCATTTCACATAATAAAATCTATCAAAAGTTAAGAGGAAACGATGTGCGGAACTTCTGAAACGTGTAAACATTTGTACTTTCTACCAGGGCGACAGCGGAGGACCACTAAGTGTGAACGAAGGCGGCCGATGGACTCAAGTGGGAGTCGTCTCGTGGGGCATCGGCTGCGGTAAGGGCCAGTATCCCGGCGTCTATACGCGCGTCACCTCCTTCCTGCCTTGGATAAGCAAGAACTCAAAGTAGGACAAACCAACTTTTCAATAAACGTATGCGTTTAATTCAGAACACGTACATGGCGACTAAACTGCATTATTGACCGTCGCTTACTGTGCTCCTTCCGTTTTTATGATGTTAAGGTACAAAATTAGTAGTATTGGCCGTCTAATAATATCTAGAACGTTATTCCGCCAAATACTTTTTTCACCACATCGGTATCCAAAAATTATTTGCTCAGATTCTAACTCGCATTCGGTCGGTAAAATTATGTTAATGGCGGTCGGATAGTAGTATAGTTACTTATTTGAAACTATGTGATAAAATGTCAAATACGTACATACGTATTTGACATTTTATCACATAACAATTTCGTTCTCTATTGCATTATGTTTTGCACAACGCCGTAAGGAAATAGGTGCTTTATAGGATTTATTATTAAATTTAATTACCTAAGTACATACCTGCCTGCTGTAAGCAACTTTTAATTTTAAAGGAAGGATTTCAGTTCGGTTGTATTTTTATTAACTACCTACTTGCAAACTACGATATGAACAAAATAGGAACTTTAAAGACATAATAATAGTTGGTTGGAGGGTATATATTATAAGTGAAGGACAAAATATTCAACAATTATTTTGAGAAAGACAACCCAAAACTTGCCTTTCTTAATAAATTGTTGAAAAAAACAGTATTTTGATATTAACTGAATTGGAACTGAACTATAATAAACGTATTGGTATTGTCGTTTCTTTTGTATTAAAAACTGTGCCAATTAATTTATGAAATAAAATATACGATTTAAAATAGCATTTTTATTTGATTATTCCGTTAAATAATAATAGACATACTATGCTATTCTTTTGTTTCGTAATAATACATGTTAATAATTACCCTACCTTCTCCAATCAGTCTCTTTCAAAAGTTAGTACATGATTGTAAGTATAATAAGCAGAATCACATATTTTAAGGTACATAATAACAACAATATCACACAATTTATGGCTAATAAAGTTAACTAATACATAAACATACCTTTCTAACTATATGTCAAAGTTAGAGACATGTAGCTGTTGTAATATATTGCGGGCTGGAACAAAGAAACAATAAAACTATAAGAATTTTAAAATACTCAAACTAGGCAAGGCTATTTATTTGCATACTAATAGTTCAATACATAGACGCGAGACACTGGATATAATTAAGTTATAAGTTATTAATTAAAATCAGGGGCTTAATTATTTGAAAACGCCTATTAATAAACCCGCCAGCTACACTTTTCTAGCGATCAGACGCCTATGGTACACTATACAATAATATTCTTTAGAGAATCCGATATAATGTTCTGTGATAAAAAATAAATAAATAAAGTGTATCAACACTAATATTATTAGAAGAGGAAAGAACTTTGTATGTTAACAAATATACTTAAAAAACTATTTGACAACCATTTTAACTATGCAAAAACTTTAAATCTCTACTAAATCTCCAATTATGTAACTCAAGAAATGAAAAAAACCTTATATATTTTTGAAATCGCGTAACCTGTGAAAAGCTGAGGGCCTGATTTGAAAAAGATAGAGATCTAGAATCTAGAGGTGACTTAATTATTTATTTAATGGCAAAGCTGACCCGGGCTGTTAGTCTATTAATACAAAATCACTACATAGTATAAAACAAAGTCGCATTTTCTGTCCCTATATCCCTGTACGCTTAAATCTTTAAAACCACGCAATGGATTTGATGCGGTTTGTTTTAATAGATAAAGTGATTCAAGAGGAAGGTTTTTATTTACAATAAAGAATAGAAAAGCCAATATTTCTAAGTATTTACATTACATCCGTGCGAAGCCGGGGCGGGTCGCTAGTAATAACAAAAAAATTACCTTGAAAATAGCCGGTATCGTGCAGGTCGTCGGGAGTGGGTACGAAAGGTGGCTCCGCGTTCAACTGGTTGTCCCAGTCGACTTGCCTGAAGAGCGGCATCTTCTGCACCGCGGACGCCGCCGGCCTGTCCTTCGGCTCCATGGTTAGTAGAGCCTCGATGGCGCTCACAGCTTGCGCCGAGAGGGCCTCCTCAGCCTCGGGCCATTCGATATCTGCATTATAGATTATGTATACTGACTGCCTACTGCTTATAACGTACGGTCAAACTGCTACTTTATTATAAAATTTTGGTATATAAACGAGATCCCGTGCGTTGACTGTTCTGTCATAAATTGTCAATCATGTAGCCGTTGAACCTTTAGGTACGATATCAGGATGAACACAAAAGTTGCCAATTTTTGTTAAGCAGAGACTCGGCTTTACGGCTACTGCCATCTAGTAGATATTTAAAGGACTCTAAACAAATAAAAAACTCAAAGGGTACTCTTTCAGAGTACTTCTACAATAATACCATATTGTCTTAAATCCGTACCATTTTTATAGCAAAAATGAATTAAGAAACCTAACAAAAAGGGAATACTCGGTCAAAGATCCCAATAACAAACATCTAAAAAGTCGAGCTTCTCACTTCTAGACAATATATTGGTGAACACTGCTTGCGGGGTTTCGTCGTTGAACGGAGGAACACCTGTCATAAACTCGTAGAGACACACTCCCAGCGCCCACCAGTCCACGGGTGGCCCATGACCTTGTCTGAAAGACAAAATATTACTTCACTTATCTAAAACAAATACTTTCAGAGCGGACCCTTTTTTATAGCAGGTTCAATTCAAAAATATTATGACGATATCATGTTCATTGTATTAGTGAATGCGAAAAGTAGATATTGGTACCCTCGATGTGTGGCTTAAAAATCTTTCAATATTATGATCGCTACTAAAATTGGAACATAACGACGCGTCATTTGTTAATACAACGTTTTTAGACTTGCAAGAAACAATGTAGGTATTACATGTTTTTACTTTACTTTTCACTAGGCTACTTTGCTTCTCTCTTTTAAATTTTACGAAATCATAATCTGAAATATGAATAAAAAATACCTGACAATATTACTTACTTCAATAGTAATTCAGGCGCCAAATAATCTGGAGTCCCCAGAATCCTCTGATCAGAGATTTGATTCCCTCGCCTCACACTTTTAGGAGTTCGATAAGGTGTTTGGGCAGTAGCTAACGGTGTTTTACATAAATCTGTAGGAGACCTATCATCCTAAAATAAATGTTAAGAAAGTGATAGTTAGTTCTTTATAACTCAACAGTACATATTTGACAAAATATGTTTCTGACATTACAGACCTTTGAGTACATTGATTTATGACCTTCTTACCACAATTAATGGAAAAACAAGTGGGAGGGTCGAGAGGGCATTCCCACGTATTGTGTGATCACTTCACTTGTCAATGATTCGATTATCACCATAATGAATACAGAGTCGTTACTTCCTCATGGCACAATAAGTTTAGATATTTACTTATGTTTGTTAAACAAAAACCACTGACTGAAATTGTAAGTAGATATGTGGAATAGCACACACTTACAAATTTTAAGGTAATCATCGCCAATCAACGCGATTAGGTTATTATGGCACTTTTACTAAATATTTTCTTTTAAATAATATATATCAATGTACCTTGCTTATTCGTCTCGTAGGAAATATTTCTAAACTAGTAGAGATATTTTTGCCAAACATTATCATTTTCTCTTTGGTCCCTGAACTTGCTTGATCTTCCTTTGGCAAATCGAAACGAGTCGCTTTAAGCTTCTTCTTAGTTTCTGGCGACTTATTGTTTGATACTGGAGTGGAGAATATTACTCCTACATTAAAGTGGTGGCTGTCATCCTGAGAAGCCCATCTGAAAAACACCATGATTCTCAAATTAAACTATATTAAAATACGAGTGCAAATGCGCAAAATGCAGGAAAATGGCTAGATTATATAGACTGTTAGGGCAATCTAGCAAGATAGTTGTTTCTGTTATGCTATATTAGAAACCATTAGGCCTAGTAGTGTATACTATGGGGATGATAATCCATCCATCAGTATCAGATGGAACTCAGTTTAGTTTTGATAAAAGAAGAACCAGCCGTCAGAACACCCCACCATCTAAAGTACACCAAACCGACACACAGACAGACACATTGAAGATCAACTATTCAAAATTAATAACATTATCCATCAGTCAATCAAGAATTATACACCAATGTTTCGCGTCGCAAATCGAACTTTGGCGTCGCAAGCTTTCTGAGGTCCCAAGTTCGAATCTCGGTTGGAGAATAGGAACTTTATACCGTCTTTGGTCTAAGTTAGCTAAGTAGTGATGTTGTCCAATATATATTCATTACTAGCGCCTCGCCGCGGCTTCACTCACGTAGGTACCTACAATCCCATTAATTTTGCACTTTTACTTTTACAAACATTGTCCTGACACTTTCAAACATAACAAATAATAAGAATAAAATGTGGACCAGTAATTATGAAGTTATGCGCGTACATTACGGCGATTTAATTTTACTCATAGAGATAAGACAGAAAAGAATTCATCTTCGGGTGTCAAACGATTTTTATGTGAACGGTAAAATGTAGGGTATCTTGATGCTGATATAGTATGTACGGTCAACAGTAGGTATGTAAAGGTAAACACTTGCAGTTCGATATTCGACCTTATACGCATAACATAAGGGCGGTGCAAAGTCCAAACTCACATGCTTTTGTCATACTAACTTATTTGCATAAAGCAAGACATTCACAAGTTAAAAATAAACCTAATTAATAGTTTACTCACCTTTTTTTAAGGACACCTTTAATTGGGTTTTTACGCCTGTCTGGGGTAGGATGAAGGGACATTCGTTTTGGTGTATTCTGACTTAGCTCTAAAGCCAAAATCTCTTGAGTAAGGCCACTGTGGTTCTCTTTTGATTCGGCTAAACTCGTCACACCTGTCGGCGTATCTCCGTCGTCTTCCAATAAGCGCTTTCTCTTTTTAGCTCTGAAACTGTAATTCAAATTATTAACTGGTTTTTACAAATACTACTACTACAATTTCTATTGTCTGCTTACATTCAACCACATATAGTTAATGAGGTGTGTTTGAATAGTTCTAACATTTTTCGCTAACAAAATAGAAAATACCTCTTATCTAAACAGGGGACATTTTTATTTTATTTACCATTTGGGTAACTAAAAAATTCTTTTAAAAAACCGGGCTCCAAATTATTTAGCGTAGTTATAATTTTTCACAAAGGCGCCGACTATTTTTTAGAAAAAATATGTTTTAGTATATCTTTTACCTTGGTATTCTTTTTAAAGAATGTCCTCTACATACAGGGGATGTTGACTGGTCATGCTGAGAATCTGTAAGCACTGCTGATTCACCCAAAGATGAGCCATTGTTGCTGCTAATATCTGTAGATTTATTGCTTCTGGAATTGCTACTGTTTTTAGAACTCTCGCATGTGTGGTAGGAACTTAAGGATTCAGAGCCAGAATCTTGGGACTGCGAAGAAAAACATAATAAAAATAAAAAGCCAAACATAAACATGTATGAACTATTCAAGTGAAATTGAAACATTATGATTAACCATTTTGGCATGTAAAACTGAATGTAAACTTTATAAGGATCTCCATTTGGTGTAATTTTCATGAATATGAATGATTATTATGGGAAAGAAATGAATAATTTGTTTCCATTAAAAAGTTTATGTTTTCATTGGAAAATAATTACATTTAATGTTATTAATGATGTGCAATGAACTCACAACAACATCATCTAAGTTAATACTTTCTGCGCTCATAAATGGATGGATCCCAGACAACTGTGACTGCTCCAGTAGATGTGAAGCTTCTAAGCCGCTTACTGTGTCAATCATGGCTTGAATTTTACCTGTAAGAAAAAATAGACCACAATGTACCAGAATATTCATATTGTAATGTTTATATGTGTTTTATAATAATAAAAGCTTAAATCCGTCCAGGATTGACGCACTGAGAGGAGTGGAAAATTAGTAATATAGTCCAGTCTTTTGGTATTTTTACATGTTAAGTTTTTTGGGAGTTTTGAAAATGGGTATCCAAATAGATTTTGAAGTGCTCATTTCGAATTTCACTTGCTTCTTTTAGCGTTTCCACCGCGATATTGGAAAAAAAGCGTCTATTTTAAGTTTTTTGACAAAATCGCCTTTCAGACTGATTGCACGGTGAATAAGAACATTTCCAATAATTGGCTACTTGACAGTGTTAACAATAAAATATGAAAAGTATTAGATATGTAAGCTTATTAGTCAAGTAATCATTTTACATTTTTACTTTTTAATTAAAAGCATAGTTAGTATTTTATTTCTGCAAAATAAATTTTAGTTTTTTAATCTGTGGAACAAAAGAACCGAAACGGAAACCACCATTTTCCGTTTATCTTAATTAAGTCGTTCCTATGCGTATCGGTTCGTTGTCTAGGACGTTGACGTCATAATTGCAACAGTGACGTGACTAGGCGTTTTCGCGCGCTTTTTAAATGTGTTACACAAAATCTTATTTTTCTCTGGTTATTTAGATTATTTCCAGATAAATCGAATTGCTTGGGATATAAAATGAACGGGCGCGCATTTTACAATACTTTTTCAAAAACTGTCAAGGAGCCAATTTATTTTGCATTATTTTTTCATAAAATCCATTGTGTGGGTATGCAAATACCGCAAAATTTAAGAAGAGAAGATTTTTTACTATGTTTACAATTTATATTCTTGAATTTTTTCATTGAATGATTATAGGATAAATATAACGGAAAATGTTTTTCCATTTTCCTATATATTTTTAAGATCCATTTTAAATAACCTAATTTTTTACCATGCATTTCCTATTGATACACTAGAATATAAACGAAAATAATTAATTGGAACAGTAATTTCATACTAGTCTCCCTAAGTTCATCAAGGAGGTTCTCACAGGCATCAGCAGACACAACAGAAGTGTGTGTAGAGTCCCCACCACCAGAACCAAAGGACAAATGTGATGTCAAAGATAAGAGTTGGCCAGGAGTTCTTAAATTAAGACTCGGAGTTCTATTGACGAAATCGGATATTTCCAAATCTGTAAAAATAAAATATGGTACATTTTCATAAGGCTCAATTTAAAACAACCATGGTTGTATTCAAAGAAAAAAGAAGAAGCAATTATGGTCTTCACATTCATTATGTAATGTCATTGTAATTTTATTAATACAGAACACATAATGGTAATTTTGATATAAACCAATAATATTTAGGGCCTGATAGATCTTGTACCATTTAATCATAATTTCAAACATGTACAGTATCATTATTTACTTAATTAAACAAAACATATTTTGGAAAGCTAATTATATTTATTTAGATATTTACCTCTATGAACCTCAATTTTGGACAAACCAAAATCTGTGAGCTTTACATGTCCACTTTTGGAAATTAACATGTTATCTGGTTTTAAGTCTCTATGGACTATGTTGTGCTTGTGTAAGTAGTCTAGTGCTAACGTAACTTCTGCGATATAAAATACTGCCATTGACTCTTCTAAGAAACCGTAAAAACCAAGAAGAGACTTCAAATCACCACCAACCATATATTCCATAACCTGTGGATTATTAAATTGCTTTATATCCAAAACTACTGTGTTATAAAAGTCGATTTTTTATTGAAATATATGAACTTTTATATTTTTAAGCCTTGATTTTAATGGTATTAGTAAGATGCCCTTAACAGTTTTAAAACCTTTAGCTTACCAGATAAATTGAAGATAAAGACTGCAAAGAATAAAATAAATGCACGCAAAAAGGACTCCTTGACAGTGCTAAAGCATTTCTCTCCGTTACTACTTGTGTCACCATGTTTTTATTTATCATATCAGACTTCTTCATTACTTTGATTGCATACATTTGCTCTTTATTACTCTTTTTGTGCGCCAAGAAGACTTTCCCAAATGCACCACGACTAATAGGCTTTATTATGGTGAAATCGTTTATATCTGGCGGCTAAAACAATAAAAATAAAGTTAATATATTTGTATTAGGTACAGTACGGTATTTAACCAAAATATGAAAAGTAAGGCAAAGTACCTTCGTTATCACACTATCTGCGTTAATTTTATCGAGAATGGTATGACAAATTGAACTGTCGTTCATTTTATTATCGTTACTGGCCATTTTTATGGGAAATCGTTTGCTTTAATTACAAAAAAATCCACATATTTCTTCACAAGTTCAAACCAAACGGCACACAAGTTAATAAGTAATTGGGAAATGTCAAAATGACATATGACAGTCAACAGACGTTGACAGTAGCAGTCACATTACCACATTGTTTTTAAAACCACGACTTGGATAGTAAAATAAATTATAATCATTATTATACACCAATAAAGTTTTTAAGATCATTTGTCACTCACACTTAAGGACTTATGTTTCCGAAAGATATTATTTCATTATTACCATTCCTTAGGCTTTTTTCTTATGCGCATGACATAAGGGCGGTGTAAGGTCCAACGTGTGCAGTCTGATGACGTGCTTTTAACTGTACTTGAAGCAGGAAATGGTGGCATATCGCAATGTGTCCTACTTACTAAAATAACAGCTTGAACTTTAATTAACAAAGCGAGCAAGACACCACTATAAACAGTGTAGTCACATTAACACTGGAATATGTTCGGTCCAGCTATAGAATTAATCGATTGGATGCGCCACGCAAGTAAATTTTTTATTATACAAGCGGCTCGCCGCGGCTTCGCTTATTCATTTATTACCAAATATGATAAATGAAGAACGTCTCGACCGATTTTGTGTAAACTGCACAAAAACTGTCTACTAAATAGTCCGAACAAAGCCTAAACATGTGGTTTGGATAGGTGAGCCCGTTCTTGTTTTATAAAATTACAACGAAATAAAATTATAAAAGTTATAATATTAAACGATGTCGAAATCGAAAAAATCAGTGCAATGCTGATAAAGTAAATACGAGTGCGATGTGCTATCAGTCTGGCTATCAGCCAAGCTTTTGTAGTCCTCTGTGAGAATTTTGACATATCGGTCATGATGCAATATTAGACTGCTGGTGAGGCTGACCCAACGAACATAGCGCTCTCTTTAATACATAAATGATAGTCTTGAATGTGTAAATTGCTGAACCAATTAATTTTATTTATCTACCTTATATAATTATTTGTTTTTATATATTAACTATCTACATTATGTAATAAGACATAGTAGGTAAGTACATAAATATTAAATGAAATTAAATATTGGATTATGGAGCTAAAGCTTTGGTATTACAGAAATCAGAAACCACAACACCGTTGTGGTTTACACCACAACATCCATGACCGAGACAATAAGTTCGTTTTCCCTAACGACCGAGCCGAAATTAAAACCGGGACCTCAGATACAGCGTAACGCAAAACATACCCACAGGAAAATAAAATTATTTATAAGTGCTTAGAAAATTTTATAGATTTATTTAATACATTTTCTTTTCTTGTTCATAAGTAGACGCTATTGGTCCGATTTTATGATTATGATTTTAAATTAGTCTTCACTTCTGCATTCGGATACACATTGACTAAAAGCTTGAACTAATGGTGAACACATTAGAGGCTGATGGGGATTCTCTTCATAGCATTGTAAAATCTGTAAATGTATAGGTAACCTAAGCTTAGTATAAAAATTTGATTTTCCTGTTTTATTCAGCAATATCGTAAAATTATTTTTAGTTACCTTTGCACGCCAGTCAAAACATGGTTTAATTTTTTGTAATCTATCATTTGTAATCTTTGGGGGCTCGTACGTCTTATTGGTATTTTCAACAGTTTTTTCATATTCTGATTCAATAATCTTATTGATCGATTGGTGTTCTTTTTTTAACAATTCTATCCTGTGCGCCCAGTAATCACCATCACCTTCTTCCTGCACATCTACTATTTTGTTATCTTTGAAGAGTAAATCATCACCAGTATCCTAAAAAATAAAGAAAAGAAGGGTCGCTAGTTTTCTAAGTTCGGAAGCCTGTGTTGCTTGAAGTTGAAGCTATTTACAATAAGGGGTACGGGTATGGATATATTTTAGTGAAAACAAGAAGATAAGTTTTACGCGTGTGACGTACACCTTAAACTTAATTTATGTCCTATGACACAACTAACGCTGGACAAAATAGGTCCATCTCAACTATGAGACGACAAGCTATGCCGATAGTCCGCCACTTTTTATGCAATGGTGGAGGGTAAATGACCTTGTTTAGATATTATCAAGCCGTAAAATGGTTCCGAATATCAATACCAAATTTTAAACACACAGTAGGTACATAATTTTTATGCTTACTGCTGTTAAATCTTCTAATTCTACAACATTGTCGTCTTTGATAGAGTTTTGTATATTCAATGGAGGTGAAATTGCAAACGTGTTATCAAAACTAACTCTTCTAGTATCTTTACTTGATATAATACCCATTTTAAACAAAATACGAATAATTTAAATTTTTAACCATTTCGCAAGATAATGGTGGATTATGAAAACGTCAAATACAATTAATTAAAAATCAACGTTAATCATGGACTAGCATGGAGTTTCTGATAGATTTTGCAAGTTTATGGATCGCATATAGGATGGTGTTCGATTCCATGGTATGACTTAAGAAGCTTGTGTTACTCGAAGTTCTATATAGGTAGCCGTTCTTTATAATCTTTGACTTTCTATCATCATCATAAAACACAAATTACCGCTACTAAAAACTACTATACCAACCTACTTACTTGTAATCAAAATCATGTTGTTGGATAATTTATCTTTTAAAGTTGCAAAGTATTGTTTACATATTTTATGTACCTACCTACTTACCTACATACTTACTTACATTTTGATTTCCACAAAACTGTTTTCTCAAAATATTTGGAAATTCATTCTTACTAGTCCTATAATATGAAAGGGTTAATTCTTTGCGGGTCATAGGTACATAACTATATCAAAGTATCAAAAAACACGAACCTTAGGTAGGTACTTTCTAACTAGCTATGTAAACGTGAAAGTTTGTGAGTATGTATGAATGTTTGATACTCAAAAAAATTTGCGAATGGGTTCATGTGAAATTTAGTAAATACTACGTAAAATGACTCACACGAAAAATAACGGGCTCACAGGCTTTGTTCGGACTTTTAGTATGGTTTATGTGAAGTTTAAACAAAATCGGTCGACCGGCTCTTCATTTATCACATTTTTTGTAACATATGAATATGCGTAAAAAAACTGTAGATTTCGAGGCCTAAATTAAAAACTGAGAGAATTTCCAAAAAACTGTAGATCTACAGTTAAAACTGTAGGGTTGGCTGCACTGGCTACGCGGTCGGTGTAGCTGTTATTCATAAATAGGGATTTCCCCGTGCATAAAAATATAAAGAATATACTGCCATCTAGTGTCAATGCGTTTTATTACGTAGTGGTTTGTCATTGCGTTTTATTGCGTAGTGGTTATCAAAAAATGTTTGCATAGTAGTGTATTAGGTGGCGCTAAACGCGAAAAGCAGTAGAAAATAGGAATAGGAAACGGAAAACATGGTCATCAATGTGAAAACAGCAAATCTACTGTTAAAACAGAAGGGTTGGTAACGCTGCATAGGCTACAAAATTAGGGATCCTTGGTAAAATTTGAAAAATTTTAATAGAAAAGCGGGAAAAATTCTCTAAGGCGAAACGAAGTTCGCTAGTATTATCTATAACTGTACTTGTCACCCTTAAGCAAGGACCTCATTACAACTTAACATCAGGTAGGGAGGTCAATCTTGAAGTGCAATATAAAAAAAAAATATATAAAATTGTTCAGGTGATAGCACCAAAGCGATAGCACTGACTTAACCTGCTGACGCTACAATATAAATAGTTTTACGTTCTACAAAGTAGTAGTTAAATTATTCTATCATAAATTATTTTCCCAGCGTAGATTGGAAACAAATAACAAAGCATTTATTTTACTTTAATTACTTTAATGTGTTTTTTTTTATATAAGATAGCCTTTGTTACTGAGTAATAGCAGAGGTAATAGTGCAGGTTTCTAACGGCAAAGTAATTTTTGAAATTAGTTCATTCGTTTTAAGCTTTATTCGATAAACAAAAGTACACATTTTTCCTTTCTAATTATTAACTAGCGACCCACCCCGCACGCGTACTACCCTCGTTTTATCACATTCTCCACTGATTCTTCTCCCCTATTAAGTGGACTATCCTGCACAAAAATATTTTATAAGTTGAAACCAGCAGTTCCTGACATTAGCGCGTTCAAACAATCAAACAAACGAACCCGTTAGTTTTTTAATACTGGTATTAGATGTAAATAAAATTGTAAATTATTTGTATCTTTTTGTTCATTGCCAAATAAAGGGTAAATGGAACAAGTGTCGTAATTTCGTTGTGTTATTGATTGACAATGACTTTGACAATTTCTATTGAATTGTCTTGACGTTTTACATGGACTTAGTATAATAAACAGGACCGAGCACTCGCAGCCAAAAAACGAGCCGAGCGAGATAGCTACCACAGAGGCGCGTGTCCCTTTCTAATAGGGTGACAACAAGATTTATTTTGATAACGGACATTTGATCAAATAATTAAAATTTAGCCCGTTGTCGCCACTACATCTAGTAAAATAAATAAATAAATATTGGACAAAATCACATACATTGCTCAGATTCTGTGGTAAGTAGCTAAAGCACTTGTGTTACATAAATCATAAACAACGACGGTACCACAACATCCAGACCCGAGACAATACAGAAATGATCGTTTCCCTTATTGACCCGACCGGGTTCGAACCCGGGACCTCAGAGATGGTACAACAACAAAGTTCGGCCCGCTCGCATCTGGCTACGGTGGTCGTCATGTTCCAAAGTTATCGTCTGGACAGATTTGACTGTTGAAAACAACCGGGACAGCATTACTTTTATGTTTATAGGTTTGAAAAAATTATCTTGAATTATTTCAATAGAATTTATGTATAATTTTACTCCCTTTTACGCCAATGGGGACAATGGCAATAAATTTGAATCATTTATTGAATTTTCCACTGTCCCTACTGCTGGGGACGCGCCTGGTAGGGACAACGAGAATAACCCTAAATTTATTTATTATTATTATTATATTTAGCCATTTACATGCTTTGGTTGATACAGATAACAAGAAAATATAGTTGAAACAATGCTTAAAATAATTGCTAGTAAGTACAATTACAGCCGCTTCGGCTACATGTTTAATGAATGGCTTTTGTGATAATTGGCTACTTGACAGTGTTAACAATAAAATAGGAAAAGTGTTAGATATGTTAGCTTATTAGTTAAGTAATCATTTTACATTTTTACTTTTTAATTAAAAGCATAGTTAGTATTTTATTTTTGCAAAATAAATTTTATTTTTTTTTATCTGTGGAACAAAAGAACCGAAACGGAAACCACCATTGCAATTCGGAAATGACAGCTGTCGGCGAAAATTACTTATTTTAATGTGGCGAAACAATGATTATTTTACCGATTAAATTGAATTATTGTGTCTCTAATCGTATAAAGAATTTATTGAAACATTTTCCGTTTATCTTAATTAAGTCGTTCCTATGCGTATCGGTTCGTTGTCTAGGACGTTGACGTCATAATTGCAACAGTGACGCGACTAGGCGTTTTCGCGCGCTTTTTAAATGTGTTACACAAAATCTTATTTTTCTCTGGTTATTTCAGATTATTTCCAGATAAATCGAATTGCTTGGGATATTAAATGAATGGGCGCACATTTTACGATACTTTTTCAAAAACTGTAAAGTAGCCAATTGTACGCCAGTCTATGTCTACGATTTTTTACCTAACTTCTGATCACGGTGGGCAACAGATTGTTTTCAGTGCCAATATTAATATTAACCAAAAAACATCGTTTGAACATTTTGATCGATTAAACGACTTTTTAAACATGATAATATCTTCAAGAGGTGGCAGGATGTAGGATTTCTTCGTCAGAGTCTGGTAGTGGTCGGTGGCTCAATGTATTACTGAGAGCTTATTTTTTTTGGTCTGTAAAATAAACATTACAGTTAACTTAGTGCAACATATTACATCCAGTTTATGACCTACAAAATAATACTCATATAAAGAATTAAGTAAAAATAAACCGGGCCAAGTACATAAGTCGTAAAGGTTTTACTATATTTGACTGTAAAACGAATCCTTCTTAAGTATTTATTTTATTTCAATTTAATTATTTGTCTTTAAATAAAGTGTATTCCGTCAATATTTTAAGTGTCTAACTGTAATAGCTATCAATATCCGGCAAGCTATAAAATCACGTATGTTGTATGGGAGCCCTTTACATACGTATATTATCTTGTTTTTTAGTATTAAGTATTTGATGTTGTTATAAAGGCATCAAAAAATTATAACTAACTATCACTGTTCACAAGATACAGCCTGATGGCAGTTAGACGGAAAGCGATGTCTTAGTAATAGGGTTCCGTTTTACCCCTTGGGTATGGAACCTAAAAGACTATGTATAGTGTATATACAAATAGTGTTTTTTAAAATACTTGATTAGGTGTTTAAACAAAGATTCCTAAAATTAAATCTTGTTGTGTGTTGTTGCGTTGAAGCATGATAAACAATTACTAATGATACTTACCACAGGAGAAATCGTAGGTATAGCAAGTCCCGGCTGCATACAACAGAATTTATAGTGATTTTTTGCTTTACGTGTATTGCTGAGCCATTTTTGTCGCATTACTTCATTTTTAAGGTAGGTAACTGTAAATAAATGTACAACAGTGAAGAACTAACTCGAGCACACAATTGAAATATTACGAGAATTATGGGTACCCTAGTGGTAAGATTTACAGTAAGATTATTTTAAGCTTACCTGTGGAACGATATATGGCAATCACTATATGATTCACTTGAACAAGTATAAACGCAACATTTTTTCACCATTTTATCTTAAAAGGTGCCTAAGAATTATATTAAGAATAATATTTTGATAAACTCAATCAATGACAGTTTGACTTACTGACACCATGACAGTTCATGGTGATGCTTTAGAGGGTTACCACTAGGAAATTAGAAATAAGCAAATACTATTTTACGTTTTCTTTATAGTTTATGTATAAAATCAAAGAAATAAATTAAAATATAATTTATTACTTTACAATTGTTGAAATAACAATTAAATACAAGTGCATAAACTGAGTTTTTGATCAGGCAAAATTTAGATCAGAAATATTATTTTATGCTGGCAAGATCTAAGAAAGATCAAAGAACGAGACACACGCCTCCGGCCTGGCTATCTCTGTCGGCTCGGATTTGCATCTGTGTAAAGCGCACAGGAATTAATACTTTATTGCATTGCAATAGTGTTCATTTTTTATAATGAAAATTTTCAGAGTTATCAGTCCTGTTTATTATATTAGGTCCATGACGTTTTATTATTCCTTGTCTGTGGTGGAGCTGCTATGCTATTTTCCAAACTTGTTTCACATTGTTAGATTTGAGATTTAATTTGTAATTGTTCCGTTCTTATTTTCTTCCGTCGTCTGTATTTGCTGGAAAGTAACTAACTAATCGAAGAGATACGAAATACTATCCGTTTAAAGTACCAATTTATTTATCCACATCCGAACAGTCTATGAATTGTGATAACATTTTGTACCATGTCCCTGTACGACGATTTAGACACTATAAAAGCACGGACTGCTGAAAAAGTAGCTGGGTGGTCTTCTGGAATTAAGTTACTACAATCACAGTTGCAACTTAAGAAAGCAGCAGTGACACAACCAAAACGTGAAGCGTTACGGCGTTCGACACAGGTTAACACTACCGAATCTAAGTGCTTATGAGTTAACATCAAAAAAACAATCACAAATAGTATCAGTGGTGTAGTCTATCAGTAGTATCCGCGAGGTAGTCTTTGTAATTGGGGCCTTTATTGCCAAGAAAGCATTTAATGGCCCAGGGAAATATCAAGTACATAACAAAACACTGGTTGTATGAAGTCTATGCAACATTCTGTAAAGTTGCCTTTGAGTAACTAATAAGGCTTGATGGCCCTTCAGCATCGAATGCTCATGTCTGGGCCACCCTTTCATCTCCCTCTTAATCTGCCGCTTAAAAGTATAATTCAAATACACAATTAGGCTCCTACGCATGTTGTTCTTTAAAATTATTGCTATTGTAATAAATACTTAAAACTTATTGATAGGTACTGACTCCAGTAATAGACCTGAAAAGTAAACAAAAGGATGAAGATGAATCCAACTCGGATAGTCCTAAGTCACAACCAAAAACTCTTACAGCCTCACTTAATGTACGAGATTTTGACTGGAATGTGGCTAATGAGTATGATCCAATGTGGCCTAATGACTACGAAAAAGTTGCAAAAGGTAAGTTCATTTAATTTAAAACTGGTACCTAGAATTCTTTAGGATAAAATATAGTTTGAATTTAATTTTGTCAGATATTAGTGTTTAAACTTTTGTGGCCTAGGATATCGAAGTGTTATGGAAAAGAATAAAACAGCTGAATTTATTTTATTTCTTTTGATTTCAGAAATGCAGGCAAAGAGATTGCAGTTGGATGGAGGTGATAGAAATGAAAGATTAGAAAGGAAACGCAAAAGTAGATTTGGAGATGAAGATGATGTTATACCAGAGAAGACACTCATTCCTATGGTAATAAAATTTCAACCCACAACTCACTCATGATTTAAGTGCAATTTTATTTCCTTGGTGGCCTTTTGAGGGATACTTTTTTAATACCTCACTGTAGGCAAACTTTTTCAATAATTGAGTTCAAGCTGTTTTACAAAAAAATGTTTTTTAAATAATATTATTCACAGCAACCTGAAGAAGAAGAGGCTGAGGAGATTTCAAAACGAGCTGCAGGTGCTGCTATTGCTCCACCACCATCACTGACCATAGAGACACCTTCACCCCCACCTGTTCCAGTTGCTGCTATTACTCCTGCTGCAGCCAATCCAGGATTTTCTCTTGGTGGATATGGAGCTAGTTCAATTGCTGCAAAAATAATGGCAAAATATGGATTTAAGGTATTTTTTTTACTTTGAGCTTAGAAAAGTAATTATTGCAAGTTAAACTCCATTACAGTTCTCACATATTAGGCACTAATTATGTATACTACTCATTGTTAAGTGAATTTTATGGTAATATCAAAAGCATTATTTTTTATAGCTTGTGACCTTCAAGCATAAGGCCTACAATGCACAAGCACAACCAACCTTATACTATTTGATGGGCAACTCATAATGAAAAAATGATAATGTAGTTAGGACATTTTTAATATTTGTTCCTTAGTTCCATTGGAACTATTTGTTTGTTATGTCTTTATTTTTTAATCATTCTGATATTAAAAATTAGAATTTTTATTTTGGAGTAGTCTATGATATTGTACAACATGCTATAGCATTATGGATTGCACTTAATTACAGGAAGGCCAGGGCTTGGGTAAAAAAGAACAAGGAATGTCTGTTGCCTTGCAAGTGGAGAAAACTTCCAAACGTGGTGGTCGAATAATTCATGAAAAAGATGGGAATACAATGCCTCCTCCAGCATTTGCAATGCCTGCTCTCCCTGGTCCAGGTAAATAATTTTGATCATGAACCTTTGAAAAGCCATAAATGGTACTCTGCATTAAATATTGTTTAGCTACAATGGCAAATCTCGAAATTGCGCCTCTTATCTTCTTCTTGTGAGAAGGTGAGGTAAACATGTTGACATGTTGATTTGGGTCTTAAAGTACAATGGGGCACTATTTATGTATAATTATAAGATAAACATCAGACAATATCATATATATTGGCTTAAGCACTTGTGTTACAGAAAACAGAAACAACTAAGGTACCACAATCAAACACTCAGATCAGAGACAATATAGAAAAAATCGTTTTCAAAATTGATCGGACCAGGAATCGAATCCGGGATCTTAGAGATACCGTGACGCCGTAGTTCGGCCGGCCTGTCGACTATGAAGGTCGTCAGTTGTATTTTATGTTACTCCTTGCGAAAGTAGAAAATTGTGATAAAAATTGTGTCATTAATTTTTAGATTCACCTAATGCATCATCTAACTCGCCACAAGCAAAGCAAGAACCATCTATTACAGAAATAATGAAATCACCAAGCAAAGTTGTTTTATTGAGAGTAAGTACTGGTTTTGTAACATGACTCTTTTACAATTAATGAAATAATTATTTATTTTTTTATTACAGAATATGGTTGGGCCTGGAGATGTAGATGAGGAGTTAGAGCCGGAAGTTAAAGACGAATGTAATACAAAATATGGCGATGTTATCAAAGTATTGATTTTTGAGATGCCCAATGCTCCTTCTGATGAAGCTGTTAGAATATTCGTTGAATTTAAGCGTATTGAGAGCGCCATAAAAGCTGTAGTGGACTTAAATGGCAGATTTTTTGGTGGCCGACAAGTTAAAGCAGGTTTTTACGACGTAGAAAAGTTTAATGCGTTACAGTTAGTTGAATAAATGAGTATGATATAATTCGCTTTTTCTTTGTCAACAATAACCCCCAGTGCCTATCTGGTTTTCGGGACCTTGCAGTAGTAAAGTAAGTAAAAAAGTTTTTAGTTTTTCCTGTTTATGGGTTTTAACAATTACAGTCCTCCTATATAGGCGTGACATTACATAAATAACGAAGACATATATCTTAGGTATGTATCACTTTGGATACTATTTATTCAACGTTTTAGACGTTATTTAACTATCCTACTAGTATACACTTACATCATAAACACAAAAGTTTGTTAGAAAAACTGCTAAATGGATTTTGATGAGATTCGGCAGACAAATAGAAGAAGTAGTTTTTAAACAGAAATAAAGCGACTCTACAAAATAACAGCTTGTTTTTTTTACTCTCATTCTTTTGTAGACACGTTACATAATGGGTCGACCCACTGGGACCAAATGTATACTCCGTCTGCACGGACGTTTGAGCTCTTTGGACACCCGAATAACAAAGGAAATCCAGGAGAACTCAAAATAATGAGAGAGTAAGGTTCCTTACAATTGAGTTTTATGCGATATGCTTTATTTTATGCTTTTAAGCTTTAATGTCTTAAAAAAGTAAAAATGTGACGTTGACATAACTCTTGAGTGTCATTTTTCTGTCATTTGTCAGTTGTTATTCATCAAAGCGATTGATTGAAGTGTCGTCGTGTAAAAAAAATAATACGATAAATTATTTGTATTTCGCGTGATTGTGAATTAAATAAAATTTTATAAATTTAATGTTAATTTTTAGAGAGGAGATCTAACGTTCCAATTTGTTAATTTTATTTTGTTTTGAATGTACTAATTAAACGGACTGATTAGAACTCGGGGAGTTCTTCATTTTTTGCATTTACAATGGCATTCTATTCTTGCAATCGCTACCGACTGCTTGTGTTAGTTTTATTAGGTTTAATATTGTGGCAATTTTTCCAGTTATTGCCGAAAAAACAGATCGAAGTGTCCGAGGTACAAATCCAATAATAGCATATGGTTGTATTCATAGATAAATTTCGCTGATCTATCATTTTTAATCCCCCTTATCTATATCAGTCTCATTCACGTATATGTTTTTTTTAGGATATAGAAGAATTGGAAGATGATAGGTTCAATAAGCATAAGAAAGACAAAGTAAAAGTAAGAGTTTATTATGAAGCACTCTGCCCAGACTCCAAGCATTTCTTTATTAAACACTTGGGTCCAGTTACCGAGAAATTATCAGACTTTATAGATGTTGCTTTAGTACCATATGGAAAAGCCACAGTAAGTATCGGTTTCATTTTTTTTATTCTAAGTTATTTATGAATAAGCACATATAATATGACATTTTATAATGGTAATTTAAATAAAATTATATATAAGCAGTAACACATATTAATGTTTTGGCTTATAATTAATAAATGAATAATACTTAAGTAAATAATTTTAACTATGTTATATTATTTTTCTTTTACAGACCAAAGAAAAAAATGGACAGTATATTTTTAACTGCCAACATGGTGAAGAAGAATGCTATGCAAATAAGATTCACGCTTGCTCCATTGTAGCTGTTGGTAACATGACACTTTCTGTGAAAATAACGGAATGCATGATTGTTGACAACTTGGATGCAGATGCAGCATTAGAAAGGGTATTGTTTAATTTACAATATTGAGAGCCAATTTTAGCTAGTATACATATTTTAGTTTTGTAACATAACACACTAGGTCACAGGACTTAAACGTTATAAAGCGTCTGAAAATGTTCTTGTTACTTTGAGATGAGGTAATATTTTTCCATTTTACTTGCAATTAGATGCGTTGTTATCCTTTAAAATTGAGCTTACATGAACATACAGCCTCACAATTATTATTAAGACTAAAATAATCATCTGCAAAATTTTGTCATGTATGACTGAATAAGTACTTAATGAATTTACATTACCTTTTAGAAGCTAAGATGTTTTTATAATCAATCACATGCTTAAAGGAATTTCATATGCTTTCAAATGAATTTGTTTTTGTGGAGTCAATAGTATTTGAGATTATTTAGTGATTCGTTATTGAAAACTACTCCATACTAACATCAGTTGTTGATTCATTTATAAAAAGTTGTTTTCTTTCCAGTGTGCCAAAGACCTGAAAGTGGACCCAGAACCAATCAGCAGCTGTGCTTCCTCAGATTATGGGTCATCTTTATTGAAAAAGCATGGAGATGACACTCACATTATTAGTCCTACTTTTATTCCTACTATAACAATAAATGGCTCCAAAGACAATCAAGCAGCCATACTAAAAAATTTCCTATTAGAAGTTTGTAAACTAATTGACATGCCTTTGCCACCACCGTGTTTGTGACAGACTATATTAAATAGAGCAAATTTGCATCAAATACTTAACACCTTATAAATATTTAAATCTCTTTCGAACAAAGACATTACATTGCTCAAATGTTTCCTACCAATCATTGTTTTTATTAAGACACAAGCATATTATAAAGCATGTATATATTTGCATCTGTTAATTACTAATGCTTACCTCGTTTTCTGTTGATAAACAAGTCACAAATTAAATTATTAATTTTCCTGTAAAAGAAGACTGTTTGACTAATCAAGTATTGATTGGAATAGACTGTATGTATTTGATAAATTTATGAACAATATTTAATCATTTTGAACGTTTTTTGAAATGTTTGTAAAACTTTTTTTTTTAATTTTGTTAAAATATTTGTTGAATATTTACAATTGCAATTAATTCGTATTTAGCTCTTTAATGCTATGTTTAAGGTAATTAGAGTAGTAGATTAAGATTTCGACAATGTTTTAACCGCATATCAATGAGATATGTTCGAAAAAGCATCCGTATGTAGCAATAGCTTACCAATGTATATTAGGAGTTTTGTTTTTCTATAGGTCCATTGCTTCCCTTATATTCCTTATAAGTTTGGGTTTTCTATTTTTTGATAAATATGATGTAAGTAATGTACATACTATATCATTAACACAGTCTTATCAAATATATTGTCTTTTATACATAGAACAACATGCAAAGTTGTGTTCAAGTGATATTGGTTGTAAATAAGAGAATAATTAGCAGTGTTATTGTAAGTTTATATTCCATAGATTAATTTTTAACTGAATGAATCGCGATTCTTGCCATTATTTTTTATTTTTGGTGTGGCTATTTATGACAAATTAACGAATTAAGCAAATCAAATATTTTAACTGTTCAGTAAAATGCGACAATTATAGAGGTGGTTTGTACATAGTATTAACTATTACATTTATAGAGTAAGGTAGTACTATTTATTTAATTTTAAATATATATGACATTTTGGGTACTCCAGTAAAATTAACGTAAATTTACATCATCTACTTTCACCATATTCTGCTTGTTGTTGTGTTGTTTAATCTTATCTGAAAAAGTCAGAGGACAACCTCATTATAATATTTTAACCTCTTGGTTGTGAAAAACGTGATTATTTTATTTGCAGCTGTTAACGTAGGAATGCTATAAAAGAAGAAGTCCGCTATCGAAAAATATTTAGCATAGGTATATAAAAGTCTCAATAAATATAAAAACATATCTTAAACGAATGATCCATTAAATAGTTTGTATTTATGTTGTTAAACCCCTAAGAGTAAATGGAAGACTTTATACGAACATTGATGGTAGAAAATACAAAGATTTTAAGTTTGCAGATTGCACCTATTGAATCATTTGAGATTTTTTTTTTACAAAGGTATTATACCGCCTTCTAAAGTTAAATGTAGAGCATATATCCTACTATTTTTAAAAGTGGTGTCTCAAATTATTTTCGTAGTTTTTTTTTAAAGAATCCAATATGTAAGTATTATGCTAGGTTGTCCAAAAAACTGGGAACATTGTTGTATTTATAATAAGTTTAACTGCTATTACAATTAAGTGATAAATTGAAAAAAACACATTTGTACCGATACTGAAATGAAGTATGTACATAATATAATAACTTGAAATATAATAGTTTCTTTTATTTCATGGAAGTAATAAAGCGTCTATAGCAGCGGTCGGCATTATTTGAGGATTTACAGGGCTATGGGCATTGTTCATTATGGTAAATGTTAAAGATGCAATACAACATATATGTAGTACCTACAGAATAATAAATCTGTTACTGGACTTGTCGCCCGTACCTTGAAGGCTTGACCTCTGCTACTAATATAGCACCCCCCAAGACCTCTGGGAACCTTGCTCACATGCAGGAACACAACAATACAGAAGTGTTTGTTATTTGGCTGCGGTCTTCTGTAAGGTGGAGGTATTTCACCAGTCGGGCTGCTCCAGTTCAAGCCGGCACGTGAAAGCGGGTGGCCTAACCGACCTCAAGTCTTAACCAGATGACGCGAGAGTAACAAAATCGTTATTTTTGAGGTACGTACCCCGTAACTAATGCTATTAATGCGAAAGTTACTCTGTCTGTTTGTCTGTCCGGTTCACGCCTAAATCACTGAACCGATTTTGATGAAATTTGGTATAGTTATACGTTGAACCTCTAGAACGGACATAGGCTATTAAATAAGGGAATAAAGGAGGGGGGTAATACCGCCCTTAGAAGTTTATATGGTATTTTTTTAGTTAGAGATATGAAATTTGGCACAAATATAGCTCGAAACTTGGATTACCTACATTTTGTGTCGGAATTATGGGAGATGGAGGTAAAACCGACTATGTATGCAGTCCACGCGAAAGAAGTAGCGGGCATAGCTAGTAATATATATATACTTACTTACTTTTTTTTTATAAATATCAAGAGGGTGTTAAATTTTCGGTATGGCCTGGGAGGAGAACACCCATGCTTGACAGCTGCCATCCCGCTTAGGATGCGCCTCGCGAGTAATTTTCGCTATTTTCATCACGCTCTTAAGAAATAGCGTTAAAATTAAGTTTGACTGATTGGCTGGTACTACCATATTATCAGCCAATCTACAGTTTAAACATTTTTGTCGCATCATGAGACAAATTTGACGTATTGCGTATAGGCCACGTCATATTTTAACTATGAACTTTGGGGCCGTCCATATATTACGTCATTCTAAATTAGGGGGGCCGTCCATATATTACGTCATTCTAAATTAGGGGGGGTTGGTCTGCGGATGACGGTAAATGATAGATAGGGGGGGGGGGGTTTCGAAATTGACGTCATTCTTATTTATTTTTTTATAGTTTTTTGTTCACGTACAAAAAGAAAAGAAAAAGAAATTTCTTCCAGCACACCTAGTAAGTGAGACTGCAAATGTGAGAGGCGGCTAAGGCGCGTACAATACTAAAATAACTCATAATAAACATACATAGATGTACACAAATACAGTAATAACTACAGATAAAATAGTCTAACAATAATATTACAATACTAGCTGCCCGCCCCGGCTTTGCCCGTGGTACTTACATGTATTATACATATAAACCTTCCTTAAGAATCACTCTATCTATTAAAAAAAAACGCATCAAAATCCGTTGCGTAGTTTTAAAGATCTAAGCATACATAGGTACAGACAGCGAAAGCGACTTTGTTTTATACTATGTTTATGTATGTATGTGTTATGAAATGACGATAGGATGATTGTAGTAATTATAGATGGCCCCTTTACAGCTTAACTTGCCTTCCCAAATGCGGAGACGCTAATGATAAAAGGACACAAAATTGCTGTTTACCTTAAGTATAAATACAATCATACGTTTGCCTGTTTGCATATAACACTCTGTGAAACAGGTTTACATGATACAATTTGTCCATTAATCATTTAGTCCAAGTAGACCCCCACTTGGCCGTACGTGCGATGGCAATAAATTAGTTCCTCGTAAAGTTTCCACCTTCGCCGTGACTCACCGTCCAAAGCAAACAACTCCAGTCAATTCAATTTAAAACCCGCTCTGACAACACCAATTTGCCTGCGTCTAAATGGCTACCTTTGCTCCGAAAACCATTTCAAACACAACAATAAATCTTCACTGGAATCACGGTCTAATTTCGTAAAAGCCCCGTCTCGCTTTGCTAATTAATATGAATGGCATTTGCATCCGGCTTTTTCTCGCGTACACCATTTCCAACTATTGTTTTGCAAAGATTCTCACAATTTATTCCTGTTTTTAACCGACTGTACAGGGCAAAGGGGGTATAACAAAACAGCTGTTTTATGGCTCTTCTTAAATGAAAAGCTTTTGTATTATTACTTTACAAATTGAGGTTGTTACGAGTTGGCTTTTGGTGTTTTTGTTACCATCTACATATTTGAATTTCATTGTTGGCAATTTTTTGCTCTAGAAATAATTACGTTCTTTCCATATGTAACCCAAGATGTTAATCTAGTATCAATGTTTTTTACTGTATTTTGGAAAAACCAACCTGTAACTTTTCTGTTCCAAAAGCTGAAATTCCCATGTGCCTGAAAACAGAGCTGTAAAGCTATTGATCACTTGACAAAAAAATATTCATTTTTTGATATAGTCTAAGGTAAGGTCAGCAGCACCTAACGGTAAACACTTACAGCTCGATATTAATTCTTATGCGCACGACCTAGTGTGTTATGTGAAAAGTCCAATGTTCAAAACATCAATTCTGTAATAATTAACAGGACAGTTTACACATTTTTTCAGAAGATTTAAACTCTTGAACCAGGTATAAAAAAGTATTATCTTCAAGCGGTAGTCTAATAACAAATAATTATACCTTTGCTTACCTAGTTAGCACATTTCAGAATAAAAAAAGGTGGGTCTTTTTTAAATTAATGAGCAAACATACCTACAACGGGTTCTTCTTATTTATAGTCTAGGTCTACAAGCAGTTAGGCATCAATATTGTTCATGACTTGATTGAAAAGTCCAGCGGGGTGGGCGGACCGGGACGCAATAAAGCCGCTTACACACGGTCAACTGCCGACGCATGCCGTGTTTACAGTGCTGTTAACATCAGTGATATAACTTCTATTACACATGACGCTAAAAGGGGAGCTGGGAAATGGATTGAGCTTTCTATAGAAACTAAATAGATGTGTTCTTAACATCATGTTTAATGTATGTTTGTTTCTCAATTTAACACTTGCGGGTCATTATTCGTTCTTTTCTCACCATTATATTTGACCGGTACAAAGTCTAACGTGCTTTTGATTACACGTAGTAAGAATTCGTAACTCGGCGGTAGAATAGTTAAGTTTTACATGAATTGATTTACTCTTTTTAATATTCTGTTTAATGCCTGCTGAAGTTGTATCGAGATTCCGTAGCGAAATACAATTTAATGGTACCTATTGCCTGCCTACCAACTACCTTACTTACCTCAAAATCTGCTGATGTCTCTATTTTGCAAAATTCCATCAATTCATTTAGGAAAAAAGGGATTTCGTCAATGTCATAGAATGAGTAGGTTGAGTAAGTAATGGTTTCATATTTAAAGTATTTTCGCTTGTGTTGTTTTATCACTGTCAATGGCACCAAACTTTGGGTCAATCTTATGGTGTCATTATGTCCATTAGACGCTTGCAATATTCGATTTACAGCTTAACGGTACTCGTAATTTTCAAACAAAGTAACTACATACCTACTTGTACTTGATAGTTGTCCATCTGGTTTTAGTAAGGACGAAATTCTTCACTTCCATTTATGATATTGTGACGATGATAGCCAAGTCCCCGCTATACGCCAATCTCGCAGCTTGTTGCCGATGCACAAATCTAATGGATTTTTTATGTTGCCAGAAAAACTGACTGCATCAATAAATGGGGATGCATCTTGCCAAAAGAATTTACCTATTCGTCGTTACTCTGATCTATTTTTATTGCTTCCATTAGTTTTAGCATGATATAGCAACCGATTCGAGATCACATAGGTAAATCTATAGTTAAAATATAAATGTTCCATTATAGATTGACAGGTAAATTTATTAATAGGAAATGAACAGCAATTTATATATTGGACATTGTTTTTTGCTAGAAAGCCATTTCTTCCAGACAACCATCACGTAGAGATAATAGTTTTTAAGAGAAAGGTAAGGCTGTGAAAAAAACCTATAGCAGAAATTTTATTCGTTTGATCAAAATTTAAACATACAATACATTAAAATAGAATACCTACCTAATGAATACAATAAACTAAAAATATTATAACTAAATACCGATTACTAAGAAGATAACAACATTTTTATGAGCCAATTTATTACCATCGTGGTTACAAATTGGCCCTCACCATCTTTGAGGTCCCGGGGTCCATTCCCGGTCGGGTCAATATCAAAAACGAACTTTTTTATATTGTCTCGGGTTTGGGTGTTGTGGGACTGTCGTGTTTCTGATTTCTGTAAAACAATGTTCTTGTTTTAGCTAGTTACCACAGAATTAGAACAATGTAAGTATGTAATGTTCTCAAATATTTATAATATAAGTACATAGGTATATGTATTTATTTTAAATGTAGCAACATCTACGTGTATTATCCTGCTATATCTAAGTCTGCTCAATATAAAAGTGTTTTCACCTAGAGCATCATTCAGTCTCGTTGAAGCAGCGTCCAGATCTTGAACCTTGCCATCCACCTTCGGATAAAATCGTTTTTTTGAAATGACAATTTTTTCCCTCGAGTAGGTATGAGGTAGATTTACAATTTTTAAAATAAAGTCGAATATTTACTGAAAACTTGTTTGTCAGATTGAAGTAGGCATATGTGATACCGTATTTACGTACCATAATTTCATGCAATTCGTAAATTGTTTGTTTTCTAACATTATATCTTTCAAACATTTAAAATAATTTTACGTGACCACGGTTGGAGCAACCTAACCGAAACGACGGGCAGTAAGTAGTTCGTATTAACTACTAAATAAAAATGATGTCGCGTTTTGACCCTTTTAATTGTTTTAAATGGAACGCGATAGTGTTAAAAATATGTGTTTTGCCCAACATTTTAAATATTTTGTTTCCCTTTTACTTGGACATAGTGTATCAGCTCTTTTTTAAATAAAATCTGGTTACGGCAGTAAATACAGAAAAGATGTATCTAGATAATTACATTAATTACTCTCATAACTAACTTTGGTTCAAAACGTAAGGGTCTTACATTTTGTGATCACATGTCATTTATGAGTGCAATGCCGAACCCAAACATTTTAAACTTGTAGAAACGATTTCAAAGTTTTATACCATACTTAAACACATCAATTGGTTCTAACTTCCATAACACAAGTGCTCATCAACTTTCTTTGGGATCCTATCAATGCATGTGATGTTGTGTGATATTTATTAATTATTTTTATTTATTTCTGTTTAACATTTCATAACATTTAGATTAAGTTGAACTGGAACTGGCTGAACTTGTGGACCAACACGCTAAGCTCATTTCAACAACAGTGCCGTATTCAGCATGGCAGTTCGTGCGTATTGTACATAGCCTGCGAGTTGTGGGACAGCGGCTTAAGAGAAAAAAGATAGTCATTAGCGTAGCTACAAGTGTAGCGCGGCCGTGTACTCTCATTAAAACTTTCCTCAGGCTGGCTCGCACGTGTTTTTAATTTTTATCGAGAGCACTCGTTACGAGCGCGGCTGTGGCTTCGGCAGCTTTGATTGCGGTAATGACGTCTCTGCCCGGCTTTGGAGCTGCGCCGTTCGCAAATAACGCTTACTATCTTCAAATGATTCCTTTTTAATTTAATGAAGGTACACATTTTTTGACTTACTTTTCCTACTAGGGTAATAAGCTCAGTTTTTTATACTAACCAGTAAAATATTTATAAGGTCAATTTGTTCTATAGATAAACAAGCAAAAAAAAACATTAAAATATGATCAATTGATCATGTCTCTAGAAAAAAACTAACCAGCTATCATCAACTTTATGTTTTTCAATCTTCTTTTTCAATTTATCATTATTTCCTTGAATAAAAAAGACGAGAAGAAAAAAGAAATAGGAAAAAAGCTGTAGAATAATAAACTGGTAATATCGACTTGCCATGTTTTATGATTTACATTAAAGTACGAGTTAGTCTCGCACCTAACAAAGTATTTCTTATCCGTGTTATTTTCACTGAAAACAAGATTGTAAAGTATATTTCATTTATTTTAATTCGTTCTGCTATTATTGATTCCTAATACATAACAACCAAGAACAGTGTATGGTATGAATTCGTAACAAAATGAATAATAAATAACATAACACAATAAAACCGTCCGATAAGATTCAAGTGAGAGAGTAGATTAGCTCACTACGGGTTCTGTAGGTACTAAATATGTTCAAAACGGCTATGATGGTAGTACGATAATCGGTAAAATGTACCTACATACTTATTACAGTTTTGTTGATTGACACAAAGCTTCTACCTTTGTTATAGAGGTATACGTTGAACCTCGAGAACGGACATAGGCTACTTTTGTTTTGAAAATAAGAAAGGATGGGGGTAATATCGCCCTTCAAAGTTTATAAGGGAAAATGTAAATTTTTTTAAGTTAGAGAGAAATTTGGCACAAATTGATCTCGAAAGTTGGATTAATATATGGACTACTTTTTGTTTTAAATAGGTATTAGGAGAGAAAGGTGTAAAACCGACAATTAAAGTATGTATTCCACTCAAACGAACTCGCGGGGACAGTAGCAGCACCTGGGTCAATCAACTTTTATTTGTCCTGTAAGTAATATGTTTTGTCCCTGACCAATAATCGCAGTTCTAAAGAAAATTAAGTGGTTTTTTGGCATATGTCGCATTTATCTTATTATTAAGCAAACATACGAGTAAATTATTTTAAATAAATCACTATTAAACTGGAATTTTAATGGTTGTCCAGGTGACAAAACATCTGGATGTAGTGTTTTTTTATTTGTCCCCCAGTCGCTAATTACAATGAAACATTACTTTATACAAAAAAATATTATATGGCAATTAATTGCGCTTGTACATAATTATTCATTACAGTGTTCACTAAGATGCTAGCATATAGATTTTTGTTTGTTTCATAATTTTACCGAATTTTTTGCATGTTCGTTTTGGTCCCTATTATATTTTATTATTCCGACTTCCACCGGACAACGGTAAAAAAGTTCTGAAACAAAAACATAGATGGCTTGATCAGTGCCTTGACAATAAGTCGGTTGATTTGGTGACAACACTCATCTAACCGCTATTTTTATTTCATCATTGCCGCGGTGTCAGTCGGTCGCGCGCGTTTTGAAAAATTAGGTGGCTTTATTGTGTGTCCACCGGACAACCAGCACAAAAACGTAAGTATTTGATATATCGTAGTAAATAAAAGTGAAATATATTCTATTTTATCTATATTTTTCACTGCGCGTAAGACCTAATTTAAAATATCATTATTTTTTATCAGGAAACGCAAAGACTGATAAATGTCACTCGGACAACCAGTCACTTGGACAACCATTGTGCGTGGGACATAGGACAATTAATGATAGAATCAGCATAAAGCAATACTTTTTCTTTCAATAATTAGTCACTGAAGAGCCTCTTACAAAGACTAGAGCATTTAATATAAATTAGATTGATATTTTGACCAATTTCAACTTTTTACTTCTTGACGTGTGGAACACCGAGTTGATGAACGATCCGATGATCTCTGGTGTCAGAGTTTTCAAACCACCTACTA
Organism: Glyphodes pyloalis; assembly: GCA_037074685.1. Lineage (NCBI taxonomy): Eukaryota > Metazoa > Arthropoda > Insecta > Lepidoptera > Crambidae > Glyphodes > Glyphodes pyloalis. The sequence continues at coordinate 8,507,587 of JAYKKO010000004.1, forward strand.
CTAGCAGCAGGCCTCTGTCTGACATGATTGTGTAACGACAGCCATCTAATTAATCATTAACTAGAGTCATGTGGATTTCGGAGTAAAATTTACTATTTTATTTAAATAAATCGTGCTGCTCTATGTGAATTCTTAAAATAGAAATAATTATCTAAAGAAAAAATGTTGAAATATAAAAAAATTCAAATAAAATTAAAAAACTAAAATTTATCATTGATGTACACTTAAAAGTTGATTGACCCACCTACAACTCCGGATATTACGCACCTCCGTAGCCGAGAGGCGAGCGTGTCGGACTTTGGCGTCGCGCCATCTCTGAGGTTCCGGGTTCGATCCCCGGTCGGGTCAATATGGAAAACGAACTTTTCTGTATTGTCTCGGGTCTGGGTGTTGTGGTACCGTCGTTGTTTATGATTTCTGTAACACAAGTGCTTTAGCTACTTACCACAGAATCAAAGCAATGTATGCGATGTTGTCCAATATTTATTATTATTATTATATTTACGCACACTATGAACGATGTGCTAGGCCGAGTAGGTAAGGCATTTGTATGGCTATGTGTTCGCGTGGCGTGGTGAGTAGCGCGCGTATCCTGAGCAGCCGCGGGTCAGCGACATGAAACGCAGATATTTTGGGGAGTAAGCCCCCCGCTCCCCCAAAAGTCTAGTGAAGAGGAAATGCGGCCATCATCAGTTAGTCAGTTAGGAAAAATAAGCGCAGGTATTGGTATGACTAATCTGACTTACTTCACCACTGTCTTGCAAACCACTTTGTTGGATTTTTCTGTGTTTGTATTTAAATAACCATCCATGCGCTAAAATTGTAACGGGAAGTTCTGGGATTAGAACTGTTATATTGTAAAACTTGTGCCCATTTTGTTTTACATTTTTTATTTTGTCATTAACAAACAAAAAAACTTTTCTCGTTAAATAGAATCGATTTAACGCTTTACTTAATCGCTGCCACTACACATTATCTTGTAATATCAGTGTGCCGCTTGCTACCGCGCAAACAACTCAAGGAATTTTATACCTTCATAAAGTCCCTTCAACTTGTGATTTTATATAAGTGTCTAGTCCCAGCTCATAAAGGATCGCCTACTCTTAACCAGTTATACTTTTAAACTTAGTTGCATTATTATAATTGCACCTGATATCCATTCTCTTAGGTACGGTCAATATGCTGCCGCGCAAAAATAACGGATATTTATCTGTTTATAAAATGTGCTGGTTTATTAGCACGAACCATAAAGGATCGCTGCTGCTTATCCAGTTCAACTTATAATAGACGTTCTAGTGCATCACTCGCATCGCTACAACTACACCCGGCAACAATCCTCTTAGGCACGGTCAGCGAGCGCCTGGCCGCTTGCTGCCGCGCAAACAACTCTAATGGATTTTTCATGTCGATTGAACACGGCATAGGTGTGCGTGCAAGATAATCGAATATTTTAAAACAAACAATGCCATGCCACTAGCAGAGCTAAATTTTGAATGGATTCGCTTTTATCTTTGGAGACCTTAAATTAGCTCAATTCTGTTTTAGAGTAAAATCCCGTTGTTTTGCGTAAACTTGGAGTCTTAATATTTGCAATATAATATTTATTCAACATTAAAAACATTAGATAATCGTAGGTAATCGTCATTAGGGGTCTAATAGTATTTAATTCAATTGGTACTTAGTAAAATTAAGAGTGAAAAAAAATTGTAAATGTAATAATACGCTACAATCTAGGCACACCTAAGTATGCCAATTGTCTTGCTAAAACAGTTCTGTCTGATTAATTGTTTACTAACGATAGCAATTAGGTTAAAGTTAGTGAAAATCTTTTTGTACGTATTTCGATTAAACTAAAAACCACTAAAATTCGCTGAGTTTTTTCAGGGGTTAACTAGCTTGGGGACTGGTCTGCTCCAGCTTACCTCTCGAAAGTAAAAACTTACTTGAGTACTTATTTGTTTCATCACTCATCAAAACCAAAACTATATGACTTGGTCCAAAGTGAGCTACACATAGCAATAAGTTAGATACTGATACTGTAAATGATCTGCTGAGTTTCTTACCGGTGTCTTCTCGGTAGATATAGGTTCCGAACCGGAAGTAGAATCACTTTGCATTGTATTCAATGACGATTCAAAAGTGTTATATGTAACCTACTTGAATAAAGAAATATTTGAGTTAGAGAGTTTGAGTTTGAGCTGGGAGGTGCATAAAATAATAAATATTAGATTTTGAGAAAAAGCGGCAAATGATTATCCTAAAAAAATAATTCCAGTGCAGTTTGACGTTAACTGATACAGAAAGTCTCGATATTTGTCTTGAAAATTATAACTTCATATGTAAACAAAACATAAGTTTCATAAGAATTCAAGATAGCATGATAGATTTTTTTTTTCTAAAAGGATTTATTTGCTAAAACCTCGTTGTAGGACGGCTTATTCACTACAAATCTAAAACATATAACCATAAACTGCATCTAATTATTTCCGATGTCGACTTAAGTGGTTTCGCAGAGCTACCGTGTGGCAATTAATAATCATTAGGATTGATATCACTGGTGGCTTATTGCAGCCTGCGGGAGAACACCGCAAATTATGACATTAATTTTATAATTATTATTGTGAGGAGCACAAAAGGAGGAGGGTGCACAAAAACACGTAAGCTTCTTCTATTGTTCGGCGGGAAAACAATGAATGATTGTTCAAAACTGGTTGGGAAATGACTCGGGGAAAACTGTCGCAGCCTACTTTGATGTTGCGGGGCGCAGTATGACGCTTATGAGTAGGTACATACCAAGGAAAATAGAGGGTTGGTTAAATCCTTTTAAAAAAGTCAAAGTCAAAATGTGACTATTCAAGTCAGTAACATTTTGATGGTTTTAAATACTGATTGAATAAACTATTTTTACGACAAAAACTCATTACCTAGGTATGAACGGAATGTAAGTAGGTAATAATTTTTACTTTCTAAAACTAACACTTCAATGTTTTGCTGTTAAATTAATATGTATAAGTAGGTGTCAAAATCTTAAGCAAACCTGCATAGGTTAAGAATTTGACACCTACTAATTATGAGGTAATAGTTAGACAGGTGCCAGGGTGCCACAAAAATCTGATTTGAACGTTTGCCATTTGATTATTTTTACGAGCACAAATGTTTAAAACTAGTTTAGGTATCCTAAATGGTATGAATTATTCGTTAAAACGTTATCGTAATATGTTCGTCTACAAACATCCTTACCTTACTTTTAATAGACCTGCCTACATGGCGAGGGATGGAACAACAAACGCGCTTATAATGGAAGAAAAATACGTCTTTGTTTTGAGGTTTAAGAAATAAATGATTTCCATACAATGTAGGACTTCTTGTAAAATAACGATTATTAGGAACTAAAAAAGTTTTGTTATGATTAATAATTTATGCTTGATAATTTAATTAATATCCGATTCTAAAAATAATAAATTATCAGTTTTTCATAAACTCGGTGTGCCTAATGTTTACCAAAATCTATAATTCGCTGAAGCAAAAATTCTTGGGTAACTTTTAGGTCACAAAAGAAAAATTTTGGTTAATGATGTTTGTTTAGTAATCCTGTAAATGTATTTTGGTGTCGTACAGCAATCTTCAAACTTGTTTAGCGATGTAACACTGTTGAAAGTGGACATTAGATGAAATGGAGCCCTAAATACTGCTACAGATATTTTAATCGGGCTAATGACTAAGACGTAATGATAACCAATGCCTGTTCATTTAGTTCTAGATTTTAATTACCTAAAACATATATTGGCCTGAACCCCAAAAGTACTGGTTTATGGTTTAAGCTTTGCCGTGTTCATGGTTAGAATACACTATGTTAATTACTATAGGTATTATTATGTAAGCATAATATTTTTAAGCATTTTTATTGATACCTCATTCATTTCATTTTGTGTTTTTTTCGCTCTATTGTTAAACCATATCGATTGAGTAAAGGAACGTTCAAGTCGTAAATTGTCAATTTGTAAAACGATACGAAAATCTTCAAACTTGCGTTACGTAATACTTAAACGTTCCCTAAGTACTGGTATTCAACTTAGGATTTTTTTTTTAAATTGCACTTCAAGATTGACCTCATCCCACCTGATGTTAAGTGGTAATGAGGTCCTTTTTTTTTTTTTTTAACGGGAAGAAATGCGTGACGCACCGTACCGCCACCCCAGGGAGAGTGGCGGCGTGTGTGGGACTCTCCCGCCCTCAGAAGGGCAGGCCTACCCACTAAAACTCCCCGGTGGGCCTCTTCGCCCTTAACGGCGACGCTATGGGAAGCAGTAAAACCATTACCACCACAGCACCGCCAGGCGGAATGGCCGCTTACGCGGCCCCGTCTCCTCCCCCCTGGATGGTCGGGGGGGTAAGCGGGGAAAGCCGATCCACTGAACTATCCCCGCCTCGCACTGGAGACCGTAGGTGCAATGCCGACTGGGGTGCCCTCAGACCACCAGCCGGCCGGTCTCCATGCGGTAGCATGCCGCGGTCATACTGGCGCCGCGCTCGTAGCCGCCGTCTTCTACGGTAGGCGGGGGCGGACGGGTTGTCCTCCCGCTCTCTTTCGGCTGCTTCCTTCCGCGACATTACGTTTTCGCAGAAGGAAGCAACCGCGCGCCATGCCGACTCGCTCCTGAGCATTGAATTGATTACGCTCGGGAGCGTGAGGTCCGGTCCTATTGCCGAAACTAAGGTTTCCCGCTGATCCGACCACGCCACACATGTACTCAGCGTGTGGGCTGCATTGTCCTCCGGCGCACAACAACTCGCGCACGCCGGAGACCCTTCTCTACCAATCCGGTGCAGGTACCTACCGAAACATCCATGGTCAGACAGTACCTGCACCATTCGATAACTAAGAAACTCTAGTTTTCGCTCGAGCCAATGTAAAATTATTGGCCCGAGTGCGTCCAGTGTCCAACGCCCCGAGGAACACGTCTGGAGAGTCTCCGCCCACTGCTCGACTATTCCTTCTGCTGCTTCCCGCCGAACGCGAGCCAGGTCCTCCGGATAAATATGCTCTCCAGAGGCCTTCATTTCAACCCGCCAAAGATAGGCCTTCTCCAGAGCCTGGGCCTCAAGTTGCCACGGGGCCGTCCCAGCAAGGGCGCACGCCGCGTCAAAGCTGACGGTGCGATACGCCCTACAAACTCTTTGCGCTATGGCCCGTTGGGGGCGGCGGAGGGTCCTGATATTCTCCGCACCAAGGGAGTCTGCCCAGATTGGCGCACCATAAAGGGCCATGCTCTTGAGCACGCCGGCATAGAGCCGACGGCATTTGGCCCTAGGACCCCCCAGATTAGGCAACAGCCAGGACAGAGAATCCGCCGCCTTTAAGAGACGCGATGACAGGGCCTTAAAATGCGGGCCAAACTGCCACCGCACGTCTAGTATTAAGCCCAGATATTTAAGTTGGGCTCCCACCAACACCCTGACGCCCCCCACAAAAATATGTGCGTTTGGAGGGCAGCGCTGCCGAGGCCCAGGGAAGAAAATGGCCTCAGTTTTTTGGAGCGCCACCCTGAGGCCCAAAAGCCCAATTCTTCTGGCAACCAAAGTGCCACCCGCTGCGGCCAGTCGCGCCGCCGCGCCGAAATCCCTCCCCCGGGCAGTCACCAAAGTGTCGTCTGCGTAGCACGTGACTGTCATGCCCGGGAGAAGGGCACCGCGGAGCAACCAATCATATCCGATGTTCCACAGGAGGGGCCCCAAAACTGACCCCTGTGGAACACCGAAACGAACATTGAAACGGCGAAACTCTCCACGCCCGTCGATACAGACTATCTCTCTGTCTGAGAGGTAGTCTTTTATTAAAACAAAGAGGTATGGAGGCACCCGATGGTAACGGAGTGCCTCTAAAATTGTAGGTGTTAAAAGCATTAGCTATGTCAAAAGAGACAGCCAACACACCCTCCCCACTCTCCCAGGACTCACGGATTAATTCCTTTAGACCGAACAGGGCGTCAACAGTAGAGCGCCCTGCTCGGAAACCAAATTGGGCCTTCGAGAGGTCAGGGCCAACCTCTCGAAGGTGCTCCTTGACCCGCGCGGCTATCACTCGCTCAAACAGCTTCCCCACCTCGTCCAGCAAAACAATTGGCCGGTACGCTGATGGGGAATCTGGAGGACGACCCTCTTTACGGAGGAGGCACAGCTGCCCCTCCTTCCATAGTTTAGGGAACTTCCCGACCGAGAGGCAGGATTCGAAAAGTTCCCTAAACTTTTGGTCCATCACGGTCGCGCCCAGTGCAACGATTTTGGCCGGGACCCCGTCTGGCCCAGGAGCTGTCTTTTTGGCACGTAGACAAAGTGCCGCCGTGCCAAACTCCTCCTCTGTAATAGGAGGGTATTCTAACGGAGGGCTGGAACCTGCAACTTCTAGCCCCGTGAAATGAACCATCGTTGGCGGCGTGAAGCCAGGGTCGCAGTCCGGGAACAAACCCCGGATTACGCGGTTGAGCAACCCTGTCTCGAGGGTCTCGGTGATTGGGGGACCGATGGGGCGCAACTTCTTACGTACTGCCCGATATGGTCTCCCCCACGGATCTTGATTGAGACCCTCTAGAAGCTCCGACCGAGCGGAATCCTTAGCGGCCGCGATGGCGGCCTTAAAATGATTTCTCGCCACTCTGTAGACCTCATACAAAACAGCCTCTCTAGCTGGGTCCCTTTGTGTTCGGCGCCTGCTTCTGGTGTACGTCCTGCGAGCTGCGATGCAGTGTGCGCGGTGATCGGCAAGCTCCTGCGACCACCAAAAACAGGCGCGTCGTGGAGGTGATCGGCGAGACCGAGGCATACTTGCATTGCACACCTCGGTCAAAGAACTCCTAAGGTGAGCCGCTGAGACATCCACATTTGGACCAACCAAGGGAGGCAAAACCCAGTCTTGTAAAAAGGCCGCCTCCCTGGCAATTTCCCGATCTAGGCGAGGCAAGGCCCACCTGGGAAAAGACACGATCCTGGGCGTATTAGCTGCCTGGACAGACGCACCTGTTGTGACCACAAATCTGACGTACTTATGGTCAGATAAGGTTTCTGTTTGGTCCACCCTCCAGTTAGCGACACGTACGGCAAGAGCAGGGGTGGCGAACGATATGTCCACCACAGACCCTCCCTGCTGTCGCACGCAAGTGTGCATGGAGCCCCTATTCAGCAAGGATATGCCAGTTGCCGCGGCCCAAAGCTCCACCAGCTGACCCCGCCGGTTACTGGAGGCAACTGGGTTTCCCCACAACGGCGACTTCGCATTGAAGTCGCCCAGCACCATGACGTGACGACCAGATGATACAGCGCGACCTATGACTTCCTCCAGGATGCCCAGGAAGGACTCAAAGTCCTGCAAGTTACGGTTTGGCGAGAAGTAAATGCCAAGCACTACAATATCCCCCCACAAAACCGAGACGTACCCAGACCCTCTCTCATGAAGCGAGAGAGAGGGAGAATTTGATAACACACGTCTACAAATGGCCACTGTGCCATCACTGTCACCTAGCCAGCTGTCAGGGATCGAGTATGGCTCGGCTACCACAACCACGTCTACCAACCACTCCGCCATGGCCTGGGACAACAGGTCTTGGGCTGCACGGCAGTGGTTGGCATTAGTCTGGAGGAGGTTGAATTGGGCCATTATTGCATGGACATTTCAACCTCCTCCACGCCTACTGCCGGACTGGGCTCTGAGGTGGCCGGCTGGGTCTGAGCCTTTACCTTTCCTTTCTTAAGAGGGGGCCTGCAACTCTTCCCCCCCATGATGTGGCCGGCAGGTCTTCCGCTATCCGCGCAGACTTTGCAATGCGGCTTCCTCTCTCCGCAGGCCGCGGATTTGTGACCTCCTTGCCCGCAGCGGAAGCACAAGTCCCGACGATCAGCTGGAGAAGGGCAGAGGGGACGGGTGTGTCCAATGCCCAGGCATTTGAAACACCGGAGGGGCTGCTCCTCCAGTGCGCGGACCGACGCGGAACTGAAGCCCACTAAGAAGCGGCCACCATCAAGAACAGCTTTTGCTGCCGCAACGGGACATTGAACGCGGATGGCCCCCATCCCCATACGTCCACGCCTAACCTCACCCGCCTTTATCTGATCAGCCGGGCAGTTACCAATTCCGGCGATCTTTTCTATGATCTCGGACCTGGATGCTGAGTCGTCAAGGTCTGAGATAATTAATCCCGCGTATTTGATGGGTCTCACCACTTTGGCAAGACCCTCCGGCAGCACATCTCTCATCTTGGCCGCAAATGTGTCGGCCCTCTCCGACGACCCAGCCCCCGGGAATTCGATAAGCCGAGCACCCGACTGGGTCTGGCGAAAACGCAGCGACGACGCCAACGTTATTCCCATCTCTTTCAGATTCATACCCTCTCTAGCCCGACGGAGGACAGATTCGTATGTTTCCCCCTTCTCAGTGGCCTCTGCAGTGAGGGACACGACTACTGCAGCGGTCTTGGGGGGAACCAACCTTGGCTTCGGCTTTGAAGCCGGGGACTTTTTCTTTGGCGGGGGAGCAGCGGTCTTAGCCGCCTTTTTATTATTTCCCACCAAGGGAACCGACTGGGCTACGGGTGAACATGAGGCCACCTCAGGGGACTTCTTCCCCTTTCCCTTACCCTTTTTCACCACAGTTGACCACCCCTCATTTGTAGGGGTGGTCGAAGGAAGGAGGAGATTTTCGTCCAGTACTGGAGCTGACTGTGAGGTAGCTCTGCGGTCAATGAAATGAGCCGGCTTAGAAGAAGCCGCAGATTCCACAGCATTTAAAGGGCTAGGTAAAAAGGCCGATACTGCTCCAGACACCTTAGGCCTCTTGGCCTTTTGTGGCTTCGGCGGCTCCGGGACCTTGAATGTGTCAGGCAGCCGTTCCAGCGGCACCCCTGGCTCTTTCCTTCGGTCCGCTGCCAGTGGCGGACGGAGACGTTTTTCAGGAAGGAGACGGTCCTCCAGTCCCTCAAATCGAGCGTTCAACCTCGCGTTCAAGTGTGCCCGCTCTTCCAACATGATTTTGCGGACCACAGCTTCTATATCTGCCGCGCCCGCCGTCGACGGTTCCGATGATGGTATAAATAGAGGGGAGGACTCCACCACCTCCATTATCGTCCCATCGGGGACTGAGACCGGTGCCGGAGACATGCGACCAGATTTGGTCAGCCGAGACACCGTCGCCTCCAATTCGGCCACCCGTTTTAATTGGCCGTTCAACTCTGCCTGCAGGCGATTCACAGTCGCCTGCAGCCGCTCCGTCTCTTCTGAAGAGGTCCGTTTGAGGGCCTCTTCGCATATGGCCCTCATATTTGTGGCGTTTTCTTTGAGGGCCCTTTTGAAAGTCCCCTTTAAATTTGAGGACTTTGAAATCATGGTGACTGAACTATCAGTATCCGTCTCCATCAATTGGCGCAATTCAGCTGCCGACTTCCCCTCCAAAGAGTTAGGGGCACGCCATATCCGGCCGCATTACGGGCCTTGCGCATCTTCTTTTTCAATTCTGATGCTTTGGACTGAAGCTCCAGTTCGAAAGCTTCCTTCTTGGCGGCATTTAGCTGCCGCTGTGCTTCCGCCCGACCGGCATAGTCAGCGGTGGTGGCGGGCCTGCCAAGCCCTTTCTTTTTTGACTTATCTGAACGCTTTCCGGGTTGGGAAGCATCGGATTCCCCGCCAGATAAAGGGCGCTTACGTCCCCTTAAATACTTCTCACGTTTGGACGTTGCTGACATGTCCGAAATGAGGTCCTAGCTTAAGGGTGACAAGCACAGCATAATGAATCTGTAACTGGACTTGTCGCCCTTACCTTGAAGGCTTGACCCCTGCTACTAATGTAGCACACCCCAGGAGCTCTGGAAACCTTACTCACACGCAGGAACACAACAACACAGAAGTGATTGTTATTTGGCTGCGGTCTTCACTTTCACCAGTCGGGCTGCTCCAGTTCAAGCGATAAATCACTATGCCCTACCTCTCTTAAATAATGATTGAAGTGGTGAATAAACATTTTTGTTTGTTATTATTACTAGTCTAGTTTATTTTCCCTAAGTTAGTATTTGGGATTATGGTCCATATATGTTCTGCTGTCTGATGTATGGAAAATTAAAATACTTTAAAATATTCTATGTATGAAACAAATTGAACTGACACCATCACGTTAAGATCACGATGACGATACATTACTTAGCAGTTCACTTACAATGTAGAATTAAACGAACAGTTTGCCGCTCTATAACTAGGTGACCAACTAGTTATTAAAGCAGAAGTTTCTGCTTTGTAATTACACCTTGTTACTATTGCGGTGCTGATGTATTAATTGTAGCTTGAACTAAGTATTACGGTGGGCAAGCTTGGTGATATATAGCGTGGTGGATGGCCATGGAGTCATTGGGGCGTAGGCTGCGTCTCGACATGTACTGGACGACTCTGCGCATAATAGTTTTGTTTTTTGGTTTTTGTCACGGGAAGGATACTTTGGTAAGGAAGACTGATTTTATATCACCTTTATTTTTACCCAACTTTGACGATGTAAATAAGGGGTTGTTCATTTGGCCGGTTATTGTGTATGCATGTTCATTTGTTCTCCATCACTATTAATATAAATCTAATCGTTTTACGTTATCTGTTCTATGTGTTAGACCTTTAGAAATACGCAACAGATTATGATGCGATTTTTTCACTACATAGAGTAATTAAACAGGAAGTTTTATAAGTATTTTAAAATTTATAAGAAATGATAAATGTCTAAAAAATTTAACATTACACTCGTGCGTAGTCGGGTCGGGTCGCTAATAACGTCTAAACAACATATTGTATATTGATGATAGATGAGTTATCAATAAAAGCGTGTTGATCACCCGCTGGTTATAAGCAATGTGTTGCCACATAAAATAAAATATGGGAACTTCTTTAAGCTTCATTAAGAACGGTGTGCCAAATATAAATAAATAAATAAATATGTATTTTTGTCAGCTAGAGTGAAACCTTTAAGGCTGAATAGAGGGTCGTTTCAAGAATAAAAAAAGTGAAAAGTACATTCATGCGTAAAAAATGGTGCAAGGCAGATTGGATTGTCAATAGGAATTGCTATAAGACACGAACAATTTTTACAATAGGTACAGCGGAAATTACAAAAATAATAAAAATAGAAGTATGTATTACTGGAAAAAATAATATATTTTGACCCTAGCAATAGTAAATTTTTTGTTAAAAATATCTAATTTGCACAATTCCTTAGGATTGCAATGGTAGTTTTTTGTACTCCATCACTTTTGGCTGACTGAAATAAATTCGTAACAGTAGTAAACTAACATTTAAGTTTATATGTTAGCCGTCAGTGAGGCGAGGGTTGACGGATGAGTGCCGGCGGAGGCAGCGGCACTATAGCTCAGTGTCGCCGTCTGCGCATACCTGAGTTTCCAATATCATACGGTACGGCTCGCATATTGATTGCACGCCGTGTCATGTTGCGTACGGAACCCTCAGTGCTGCGTGATGAGAAATTGTGACAAGGAATCGAAGATGAGAATCTGACGTAAAACCATTATCCTGCATCGTACGTTATGGAAGGAGTTGCTTTCAACATTGTTTTTTACTTGATCTGAAACGAATACAAGCTTGAATATAATCATTTTATAAATATCTTCGTTCACCATGTAATAATCGGAATTTATTTTTGCATTTCACCCATTTTTTCCAAAAACATTAACAAGACAAGATAAAAATTTCAAGTTCAGACCAATTATAAATAAGTACTTTGCAAATATAAAAAAAACATGCCAATGGTATTCCTGATTTTTTTAAATATTGGACAACATTACACTGCTCTGATTACGCGGTAAGTAGCTAAAGAACTTGTGTTACAAAAAAGTTCGTTTTCCATATTGATCAAACCCGGAACCTTAGAGATAGCACAACACCAAAGTCCGGCCCGCTCGCCTCCCGGATACAGAGGTCGTCCTAAAGCAAATTAAGGACATAACTTTACTATCAAAAAGCAAGGATGACTTTGAATTTCGTGTCCCATAAACAAAGAAAGCGAGTACAAAAACTTCGACAATGGAGACGAGTCCACACAAGTTAAATGAATATTTAACGTTATGATACAAGTTGATGCGCATCGGGCTGGTCCCCGCGGAATCACGACTTAATATTTTCTTTGAGAATGTTATCTCGTTTTTAATATTGAAACGACTTATTTCCCCTAAGGGTGTTCACAAAGGTAACGCATGTAGATCAACAGAACGAATGTATGAGAGCCTGAATAATAACAGAGGAGATGCCTACTGCTGAATAGTTTACGCTTTTGTTCACTGTGACTAGGATATGATACGCCTGATTTGTTTTTATGAGTCCATTACCTATTTGTACAGTGCGTACTTCTATTTATCATTCAGATAATTTAATAGCACACAAATTTACCTGACCCGGGAGCGAAAATTGGAATTACAACATCGTTTAAAATGTCTTATTAATTTGGTTTTTTCGTTATTTCAAGTTTTTAAACAATGCCAAAAGCATTGACAAGTTACGTGAGATCGGAGTGATTTTTTTGATTACGACTACTAAATAGATAATCTTATTCCGCGCATCAAGTAATACTAACACAGAAAATATTATATTAAATACTCATTGTTTTATTTTACCATTACATACCTAACCCCTAATTAAGTATCTTAAGCATTTGTATTACGGATGCCTTTATAAACACTCAGAAATAGTCCAACACATTTTCATTATATAAATGTTTATCTTAAGTGGGATTTGAATCCACTACCCTTGTATCAATAGCCAGGAGCATTAACTATTATTCCATCGGATCATATAGGTACCTAATGATTTTCAGTGTAATTAGTATTTTCAATTGAATTTTAGATTGGGTCAAGTTAATAATTACGATTTACGTTGATTATCAATTAAAACTTCTTATACTAAATCCAACAACAGATTACTATATTGACACCATGGACTTAATAGAATAACTAAGTCCATGATTGACACAGGCTGAACTTGACAGATATTATTAAGACGAAGCATAGTAGAATTGCTACACTGTAGCATTAACCTCTACACGAAAACTGCAAAAAAGAAAATGTCATATGAATTTCCCGCATTCTTTTGTATTCCGCCTCAAATAAAATATTGGCAAATAGTTCGCGCACACGGCTCTTATAGGCCCAACATTGTGTACGTGTACTTTGTAATATAGCTAATACCGTATTGCAGGAACTGAGCGACGAAATCAAAGAAATAATACAGCATGTTCACAACGAGTGCGTCGGTAAGACCGGCGTCGCCGAGGGTGAGAGCTTCAATTTTATTTCGCTTTGTGCGTGCGCGACGTAGGTGCCTGTGCGAATGACGTGAAACAATCGCCCCGGATAAGTCTTAGCCATAGTGCTATCAATATTTAGATTCGAAAAGTTATTTCACAGATAGATATAATTTTTATACATAAAACTATTCATGAAAATGGTAAGTATTACAGACAAATTAAGGCGGGCTTATTTTTTCTTCTTCGTAATACGGTTGTCTACCATTTGTAAATGATTTTACTTACATCGGAATTAATTTATTCCTGTTTATTTCATAACACTTCTGAATCATATCTATACAAGTAGAAAGTGACTACCACTATTTTGGAGCCTATATCTAACTCGAAGATCCCAACAAAAAGAGTTAGAAGTTAAGGCCCAATACGAAGCAATTGACATTACCCGTTTCGCGGCGGACCGCGCGCCATCTATTGAACGCATTTGGCATTAGCTCGTGCTAGCGCAGCACGAGTGTGCGGTGCTAGTACGAGCTAATGCCATGTAGTACTAATACATACATGTCATGCTGTGCAGAGTAATTTTGATTTAGAGACAGCATTGCGTACGTATAATTTATTAAATCTTACTACTTTGTAATATTAGTGGGTACCAATAGATTATCAATTTTGTACTTTATTCGTTACATACATACAAACATATCGATGGCTCCAACGAATATACGTGCAAACGAAAAACTACAACTTTTCAGGAAACCATAAAAACGTTTGAAATCACATTACTTTAATGACGTAATGAATAGATATATTTAATGTATAATTATATTAAAGGTTAAAAATATTTCAGATCATATATTTTTTAAGAAAATAAAACTATCGATTATCTCAGTATTCAAGAAAAAACATATAATTTTATTATTCTAATGAATAATATGTGACTTGTTAACAGAAATGTATCACTGCACGTTTATTCGTGTCATAAATGAAGCATAAACAAGTGTAGTAAAACGATACACGATTCTACGAATTAGTAAAAGATAATAATTCTACATTAGGATAGCTGTATTAAAATTTTCGCGGTCTGTAATGAAGCATAACTAATAAAAGTAGCTTCCATTTTTACACGAATAATCGTGTCTTTTTTTTGTGTAGGAGTTATTACCCAAAGGAAAGGTTAGACACAAGCGGCAGATTGATTTAATACGTTTATTTTGGTGTACTCAAAGAAACAATTAGATTCAGTAGACGCATGTTTTGTTATTCATGTTCTAAGAAGAAATTTAATTTCCCTACAATAAACGAATTTTGTGCTATAAAAGTCTTATTTTAAGTCCAAAATTTACAAAAAAAAATGTGTAGGCGTATTCTATGCCATAAAAACGAAAAAAAATTTTTGGGCAAGAGCTCTTGCACGTTTATTCGTTGGGGCTATCGATATATGGGGTGTAATTGAGCGTTTGCAGCGTGTATGCTAACCGACCTTTCAAAAGGTTGTGTACATGAAGTGCAGAACTGCAGACGGTACACGCATCCACATCGGTGGCTCCAAGTAGCTGTGGTACACACAACGATCACACCCCGGCTTATTACGTCGGCTTGTGAGCTAAACCCGATGAGGAATCCTGCATGCTTCATTACTGCTTCGTTCGTGCTTCGGTTGGCAGGTCTTGCGGTGGAACCTCCTGCTTTGTGTACAAAGTCTAACTCGGCGGTAAAGGCAGTCCACGCTGATAAGCATAGGGCAAGCTGATAGGGCAGAGGTCCAGTTTCATACAGACTGGGCTTTGTCCGAGGCTTGCACTTGGACGGCTCTGGGGGTGTAGTTGGTACATCGTGGTCGCTTTCACTCTACAAAAGAGATAAAGATAAAGAGGATTCGGCAGCACCTTAGTGACAAAGGTGGCCTGTTTAGGGGGGTACTGCTTTTTCACCGTCTTGCCAAAAATTTGGTCTAAAAATAAGTATCAAAAAGAGGAATGGCTGTCGATGGACGTTAATGGTCGCGAGACACTGAAATGAAGACTTGGTGAGGACTAGTTGAAGCGGGTTGACAAATTCCGCTACCTGGGAGTACAATAACACCCAAGTGCAACCTCGATGCTGAAATAATAAGCAGAATTAGCTACTTGACAGTTTTTGAAAAAGTATTGTAAAATGTGTGCCCGTTCATTTTATATCCCAAGCAATTGGATTTATCTAGATAAAATGTAAATAACCAGAGAAAAATAAAATTTTGTGTAACACATTTAAAAAGCGCGCGAAAACGCCAAGTCACGTCACTGTTGAAATTATGACGTCAACGTCCTAGACAACGAACCGATACGCATAGGAACGACTTAATTTAGATAAACGAAAAATGTTTCAATAAATTCATAATACGATTAGAGACACAATAATTCATTTTAATCGGTAAAATAATCATTGTTTCGCCACATTAAAATAAATAATTTTCGCCGACAGCTGTCATTTCCGAATTGCAATGGTGGTTTCCGTTTCGGTTCTTTTGTTCCACAGATAAAAAAAGTAAATATTATTTTGCAAAAATAAAATACTTAGTATGCTTTTAATTAAAAAATAAAAAAGTAAAATTATTACTTAACTAATAAGCTAACGTATCTAACACTTTTCATATTTTATAGTTAACACTGTCAAGTAGCCAATTAGTGCTGCAGTCGCGGCATTCAGTTAGATAAATTCAGAGGTCTTCTGCTCTCAAGACATTAAACTTGCTACCGACAGGTATACATGGCGATCATGATCGGTCAATTCCATCTCAGATGCCTACTGAAGATTATGATTGGCTTTTAGCCACATGCGACCACATTTTCTTAATTGGTGCATCGTACGAAAAATAACTTCACGTACATACTTTGAAATGATTGTACTTGTGAGTCTTACAAAAAGTCGTTGTAAAAATTGCAAAAATTAAAAACTTTATTCTGTTTTCTCCATAGTGGGGGTAAGGTCCTGAGTGTATTAATTCTTACTAGACAACTCCAAGCGGTCAATCATACCCCTATGACAATGTATGACATTATTTGCCGTCTCTGTGTTTGCATTTACTCTGTTCATTATTTTCCGATTCGGTTGTGATATTTCGTCGACGCGCGTTCAATACCGCGTAATGACATTTTCCCGTAAGTTCTAATTTAGATTGAAATAATATGAAATAACAGACCACTTTAATCTTTATGGCAAATGCTACATACGCGGTATTGCACGCGCGTCGACGATTTGCATTTTTGAGTTTCTCACTTGCCTAGAAACGTATAAATGATCAGTTTGGCTATTGTAAATAAGTAAAACCGGCCAAAAGTGTGTCGGTCCACGCTCAGTGTAGGGTTCCGTAGTTTTTAAAGCATCACAATACTTAAGTATCCTTAAATTACAACTTTAGTTAAAAAATTATTTTTTCAAAAATTTCAAAAACGATTAAACCCATCAGGTTCAAAATAAGTTTCCTAGAAAGCCTTTATGCAGTTCTATATTCCAGATTTTTTTCATACTTTTGACTTATGGTTCAAAAGTTAGAGGGGGGGGGGGGACACAATTTTTTCAAAAAAAAAATCACACCCCGATTTACGTGTAGAGGGGGTACCCTAAAAAACATTTTTTTATTTTTTATTTTTGCACTTTGTTGACGTGATTAATATACATATTTGTACCAAATTTCATCTTTCTAGTGCAAACGGTTTCTGAGATTATCCTCGGACGGACAGACAGATAGACAGACATGGCGAAACTATAAGGGTTCCTAGTCGACTACGGAACCCTAAAAATGCAGCCTAAGCAGCCTCCCAACAAAAAAGTATTTTACAAAAAATATAATCTCAAAATGGAATTTGCGCAATTCGAGCTGCGTAAAGACTACGCGTGTAAACCAATTTATTTACTATTTTCAAAATAGACAACTAACTGCCGTCACCTGTCAACACTACACATCGAAGCACCTGAACGGCAAACTTTCATATCTAAGAATTATGCAATTTAATCAGGCGTTTGTGTTTAAAATGAATTATTTTAATAACTAATAGATTGTATAAAAAACGAAGAAGGCGGCGACCTTTGGAATCACAATCCTAAAATTTTTTAGTAAGAATATTTTTTTCTAAAAATATATTTACAGAGTTTTGGAAGAAAAATAATTTGAAGAAATCATTTTTGAACATTTTTTCAAAACGGTATAATTTTTATATATTCATTTATTTTAAAATTTCAAGAAGGCGGCGACCTTGTAAAATATCTGAATAAACGTACAAAAAGTGATTTAATGCTTAGAATTACTTGAGGTCATCGTTGTAGTGAACAGAAATACATGAAGTTTCGCTAATTCTCTTCGTATTGGGCCTTAAGGCACAGTAAATAATAAATGACAAGTCATTTTGTTGTTCCGAATTTTTACGTAACATATTTTATTTTGGGAACTCTTTATTGTGCAATGTAGTAAAGAGTTGTCTTTTAAATATGTAGGTACCTACGCTTGAATTTTAATGTTCACATTTTACAAATAGCGGTATTCCTATTACAAAAATTGTACTGAATGTGACCATTACGATTTTATCTGGTAAATGTTAGTTTCAAATGTACAGTTTGTTTTTTGTATCATAAAAATAAGCACCTATTTCTGACACATGCTGAGTACCTATGTTCCTTTTCAGTATTTTGTACCTATTGTTATTTTGTTTTCTCATGTAACTACTTTTATATTTAAACTGAATAAATATTTTTCTATTTCTATTTCTTTCTATTTACTGCATATTTTATTAAGTATATTAAAAACATCAACAACTTTTCTGTCACTGAGAATTTTATTAAGTCAGCTAAGTTGGTAAGAAAAGATGGCATAATAACATCATTTATTTAGTATTGGAATAAATAACAGTTTCTTTCAATAGACAAGTCAAACCAAATTAATCAATGACATGGAATAAACTTGATTAATATCACTTCTATATCTTTTTAAGCGACATTCACACGGTGTTCGTTGTTTGCATGCATTCAATATTTTTTTATTCCACTTGCCCGCAGAGGATATAAAGAATTGCGAAAACGGCATATTTAAGGATGACAAGAAATTGAAGTGCTATATGTTTTGCCTGATGGAGGAAGCGAACCTCGTGAGTACACTTTGTTTACCCGCCTCTCGGCTGCTTCGCGAAATTAGATACAAACACGAAGTTAATTTATCTTTAATACGATTCTGCTACGCTTTTAAAGGTAGATACGCCACGGTTAAATGCGCAATGTTTAGTTTTAGTTAGAAATGAAATGCTATTACTCATTTCGAAACAATTATGATTTCCAGCCGCAGAAACAACTTCTTTGTTCTAAAAATTGAATTATTTAAAACGATTTAAAATTGTTTGCTTAGAATAATTACTCACTTGAATATAAATATGGAATAACATTACAAAGGTACGCTCAGATTTTGTGGTAAATAGCTAAAGCACTTGCGTTACAGAAATAAAAAAACAATGACGGCACTACAACCTCGGTGGCTGGCGCAGTCGCTAAGGTAGGCGACCAAAGCGCGAAAGGTCCCGGAATTTGGAAAACGAACTTTTCTTAATTGACCTGTGCTGGGATGACGCCCCCAGTTAGTATCAGTAGTCTGGTGCTCATAGTACAAGGAAAAACCTTAGTTTGAGACCAGGTGATTGGTGTGATTGTCTGGCGCATTTATTTACTTATTTACAACACCCAGACCCGAGACAATATACAAAAGTTTGTTTTCCATATTCACCCGACCGCGAATCGAATGAGATGGCCCTACGATAAATTCCAGCCTGCTCGCCTCTCCACTATGAGGGCATCAAAACATGGTCGTTAATTTTATTAAAAAACCTATAAATGTCCCACTTGAAGAAAAAAATTTCCATCACAAAGTGCTTGTCAAATGCAGATAGGTTCTCACAATTCTGAGCTGTTAGAAATTCTGCAACTTACTCTCATCATCATAACTGTAATCTGTAATAAATGTCGAAATGAGGACACAGAGGTTACGTACAGCAACAGACTGCCAGGGCGTTAGTTGTATTATGATTTCGAAAATATTAATGACTATAATTACTGTTTACAGATTGACGATGACGATAACGTAGATTACGATATGTTGGTCAGTATAATTCCGGAAGAGTATTCTGAAAGGACAACCAAGATGATATTTTCCTGCAGATATCTTGGTAACTATAAAATATAAATTACAAATTATTACAAGTCGATAAAGTGTGCTTTCATATACGAACTCTAAAAGAATCATTTGGAAAACTCCAAACAATGTTTTTCCTAAAAATTTATAAACATTTAGTTTTTGTTACTGCTAACGATTCCCATGGAAATATATTTCTCAGTAAATTAGTCTTACTTCATATTGAGAAAAGATTATGTTACGTAGTCACATATTACATCGATATGTATATTCTAATGACTAAGTGTCATGATATTTACTGAATAATCTAAAAAAAAAATTCATTAAATATACGTTTTTGAAATAACACTCATGGTTTATATCCACTGTTTTCGTTTTTGCCATACTGCCCTCCTTTATGACTAATCTATTTATTTCATGATTTTTAGATACGCCCGATAAGGACAAGTGTCAAAGGGCATTTGATGTCCACAAATGCTCTTATGGAAAAGATCCCGACGTGAGTTTCATTTATCTTAGTATGCTTTTTCTAAGTCAATATTTTGAAAATAAGTATATTTAATTGTTTACCGAAAAAATACTCACTAACTTTATTTTTTATTTTTCATTTCAGTTTTACTTTTTATTCTAACATGCACTTCTTAAAGGAACCAAACAGAGATTGCGAGTATTACTATAAGTTTTAATCAATAAAAATACCTTCTGAAATCAGAAAAGAATTGTTTTATTTGTGTTACATTTTAATTTTTGTGATTGCCCAAAACCAGACCACAAAAAATATATCAGGTTAAAGTTACATGTATTATAGAAAAGTTATACTTGAATTTTTTTTATAGTTATTTTTATACTTATTTAGGCTTGAAGCTTTAAACGAGGCTTGAAAAAAAAACTCAATTGAATCCTCTTGACTGGAAATAATGCCCTTCTTGTCCTAAGTTTCGAAACATCAGTTCAATTTTAGTTACTTTATTTAGTAGTTAAGATAGTCTAGTAAAGATAGGGCAATGCGGATGAACGTATTAACTTTTCACTCAATGTTATGAGCCGCACCATAATATTTTAATTTTTATATTATGGCCGCAAGGTAGATTTTATCAGCATCGTATATTGTTAATTTTGTAGCAAAGACGTTATTAAAATGTCCTGATCCACTTTATATTGTTCAAGTGAGTACCTATCCATAAAATGATCTACTCAAAGTAGAATTGCTTGTAGCAAATATCTTCGTATTAAGAGATTCAAAGAGTGGCAAGGCACTCATTCTACTTTGCAATCGTACAAATATTCGAGTTGAGGGAAACCACAATTTTTCAAATTGCTCCTTGCAGGCGGAGTTCCTTTGAATTTAATTTTGCTAAAGATCACAATTACGCATTTTACAAGATTCGAACTCATTTATTTTCCTCGAACAAATTATTTCTCGTGAAGCAAATTAATTCCTTAGCATTATACTTCTTTCAAGATCTGAATAAATTCGAGCGAGATTTCATAAAAAATAGACGGGCTCAGGCCCGCGGCTAACGCCAAATTACGTCTTTATTTACAAGTTCCTAAACATTTTTTTCTCACTGGGGAGTTGGATTAAATAATTGTATATCTAATTTCGTGACTTGATTTCCCCAAAAGTACTTTTGATAAACATTCAAGACGTTTACGTAACCGTAGCGTGGAACGTCATTTATATCGGACGAAGATAGTAATAATATTTTATATGATTCTGAATCTTAAACTTTAAACGTTTTAAACGGATAAATCAAGATATTTTGTGACTAAAGTGCGTATTCCAATTAACAGTGGTTTAATTTTGTATTAATCTTAAACAAGTCCGTTTTAAATTATTTATCATGGGGTATCATTGAAAAGTACTCAAAATTGGATTAGTGTACTTTACCAACAATTACCGAAAGTTTATCTCCCATTGGCTCATATTATTTTTGGTTTATGATATACAAATTTATTTTAAAGCCTCGATGGAATACCATAGCCCCAAAAATACCAACTATTTAAAACTGTAAAAATATTTACCAGAAAGTTGCGATAAAAACGCTTTGCAAACATTCTATCAGAATAGAGATTTGATGGACCGCAACAATCACGATAACGTCTGCTGATGTGGAAAGTGAACTTGGGAATTCCAGTTACAATAAAAGAGCACGTTATTTAACAGCAAAACGACATTCAAAAGACGGAAAAACCGAGGGTACATCTGCACATAAAGAGGCAATTTGGAGATTGCCGGGGGCGCGCAACCGCCACGGAGAATTGTGCTCAAATGTATTCAAAATTAAAAAAATGAAGAAAATACTGTAAGGAAATTCATTGCGGTAAAATAAACAGGAGTGGCTTGTTGCTATTTGACTGTGGGGCCGCGGCCCGGGACACTCAAGCCATTTGCGGTGGCTTACAAAACTTAAGGCTTTTAATGAGGCGCCTTCCCGAAGAAAAAAAATATTTTATTTTCACTGGTATAATAAGCCGATGTATGGACCAGGAAAGGGTGTTTTTGTTCGACATTTTCAAAATAAAGTGTTTTGTTTCGTCATGGTGACATAATCAACGGATTTTAGGACTACCGTTTGCAACTGCAAGCACGAATAATTTTAGAAATCAGTAAATTAGTTTTAGGAAATTAGGGAACCTATTTTTAAAATTTATGGAACATGGACTCCTGTACAAGAATTTGAAAAAAAATCGTGCCAAAAATATAAATACAAGATCTGATAATAAATCCGCAGATTGAAAGTGGTGAGTTTGGTTTTTAATGGCGTTGTCTAAAATGGAAAATTCTTAATGCATCTTAGACATCGGTTTTGTTTTGAAACTCTATATTCGAATCTTGGACTGTAAGTCACGTGATAGAGTTAGGAATTGGCAGTACTAGGTATTGGCAGCGGCTGATAGCGGGCGGCGGATATCGCAATTTGGCGGCGCGTAACGAGTCTGCTCCGCGGACGTGCGCTGCCTTCACTCTGCTGTCGCGTCATTACCACTGCTGGACACTTCTTTGCTTTCAGATTTATTGTCAAACTATAGAATTAAGTAAATGACTCGTTTAACAGAGGGACTTTTGCAAATATTTGAATGGATTTAAGTGGTTTTTTTCTTTCTTCATTTCAGGCAGTGATACAAGCCAGTTCTTAAAAGGCAATGTAGTTCAAAATCATAGACACTTGTAATTGCGGTACTGCTTCTCTTCTTATGCTTCTTCTAGCGCTTTGTGAAATGCAAAGTTCTTGATTAATATTGAATATCGGTTTGGAGCTTTGTATTCAAACCTTGTCTGTAAGTCACGTGATAGAGTTAGGAATTGGCAGTACTAGGTATTGGCAGAGGCAGATAGCGGGCGGCGGATATCGCAATTTGGTGGCGCGTAACGAGTCTGTCGCCGCGGACGTGCGCTGCCTTCTGCTGTCCCCTCATTACAACTGATGCTGGACACTTCTTGGCTTTCCAAATCAATGTTAAAGTACGCAAGTTGAGTAAATTATACAATTATGAAGGTTCTAATGTTTCAAAACAAAAGACTAGTTTAACAAAGTAACTTTTGCCGCGCACGTGCTCTGCCTTCTACTGTCCTGTCATTACAAGTGATGCTGGGCACTTATTCCAATTTATTATCAAAGTATACAAAGGTAAATTGTCGATAAAGAGTTCTGAAATAGTTTTACTAGAGACTTTTAAATAAATGATGTTGTTTGAAATGCAACGTTTTGTGTTTCCGGCCACGATGGTTTTTAAAATAAGTTATGTTGGTAGTTTACGATATTTTAATACTTATTATACCTTATCTTACAATGGTACGAGTGTGCAAATATTCCTAGTTACTCGTATCAATCTATTCAGACCAATGATTTTGAAAGAGCAAGTAAATTAATGAAACGAAGTCGGTACTAAGGAAATGAGGTCGATCGCCTACTTCCAATACCTAATTGGAAGTAAAGGCGACAGATTTCCCTATTTGGCTGCTCATAACGAGTCCGCTTTCCGCGGACATTATTTTTCTTTTAATAGTCTAATTATTTTTATGTCACATTTTGTATAGATGTATTTTAGACTTATCGCTAAATAGCCAATTGACAAAGATTTGCTGTTTTCCTTATTATATGATAAACCCCAAAAGTTGAATAATTCAAATGGACGGTGTACCAACATTTTACTGAGCACAGATCTGAAATATGCTCATATACAAACATGCTAAAATTAATTTTGTTTTATGAGAATCAAAATGTAGACTTCCAAAGTTGTTGCTGAATTTTTGATGTCAGTTGTCCTAAATTATAAATCAACGAACTCATAACTCAGTAACAGAAACACAACAGATGTTGAACGATCGTGTATGAGCAACGGCACGATGCGGTAAGACTGCGCGACGTGCTGAAACTTCGTAGACGTGTATGACGCGCTCATATTCGCTTGCAATTATCAAATAATGCAACAGTAATTTAACTTTAACACGAGAAATATGTGACGTCACATTTTGCGCCACCATTCTACCTGCAGAAGCATGTTCGAGTAATTTGTGTGGCCAAAGATAGCGCACGGTGCGTGGACGACGCGGCTACGACACGTGCTACGAACTACGTGTCCGACTACGAGTGTGCTTTTTGTGAATGGCTTAGCAAACGTAGCGGTCAGACCGTCTGTCTACGAATGTTTAATTATTCTTTAAGATAACGTGTACAAAGCTTATATATAAGTATCTTGCACTTATTGCTTAAATAAACTAAATCTTATTAATGAATTCTTGATTTCTTTATGGTTGCTATATTATATCCCACCATTACTACATCAATGAAATTACTCGTACTTTTACACAATTAAAATGCTTTTTTTAGTCTTGAAAAGTATTTTCAAGAAATTACTCGAATGTCTTTATACTAGCGGATTTGACAGGCGTTTTATTGTCCTATTTAACTTTTTAAAATCTATTAACACAAAATTTTAATCAAGTCAGTCCAGCCGGTTAGGAGGAGTACGATAAAAAATACACGTATTTAAGAATTATAAATACTAATGCAGCCGTATTAGTCATATTAAAAATATGCTAAAAATCATTTTCATCTAATCATTCAACTGTTTACTTATAAGACATTTAGACACCTACATTTTTATGAAAATTAAATTTCGTTCCACTTGGTACTTAATGCAAATTTAACATATCTAACAAAAAACAAGTTTGTCATTTCGAGTAATCACTAGAGCCTATTTGTTATGTTTTTAAAAGACCAAAAATATCCTTTTCAAGTTAAGTCGTATCGCAATACTATCTATCATTTTCATTGTATATCATTTTCACTTCTTATAAATTGCCGGTTTTAAAAAAAAAGTCTCGTTTTATTCCAAATCCCATCGCATTTAGGTACATTCGTCATAAAACCACAAACAATATAACGCGTAATAAATCAGTGGATGGTTACTAAGCAGAATTAACGGTTGTATTAGTCTTCATCACCGGCGCTTCCCAAACGATAGGGGGCAATAAAACGATGAAAAGAAGCTAATTTTTCAGCAAATCATCCCGGGGCCCATGAAGTCATCAATATTCATTCTGCGGGGCGGCAGCGGAAACAAACACCTTTCGTAGAACATAACACGGCTCCTTTGAGCCGAGGCGAGGCAACTATGACGTGGGGGCGAGCCAGTGGGGGCTAACTCAATTTATTTGGATAATTGGTTTGTTTCACTAACGTCCCCACACCAATAAATTGTTTCATATTACTGAATAGATTACCGTGACGGTTCTTTGACAGTGACGTAATAATTCGACGGCGCGGTAGAAGCCTTATTAGGATGAAAATGTTTTTGTACTTTAGAAGTATTGGGAAGGTAATAAGTAGAACATTCTTATGCAATGTATGTTCCTGCTTGTCTGATTAAATTTTAGAAAATTAAAATGTTCTGAAATGACGTTTTGCATTTAAAACTTTTAAACTGCATAGTTTATAATGCTTGTCGTATTTCGAATGTTGTTTTTATGATAAATGACAAGTATATCTTAATTGAATTTAAAATTTCAAAATGTTCTTTCTCTACATAAAATGACAGAAAGGAATGACGTTTAAAATGTAGTTTACAATAAATAGCGACTAAGCAATGTGTCGTAATTTTTAAATGTTGTTTTTATGGTAATTTCAAGTGTGACTTGACACAATGTCACGACGTAACATGGGTATTCGATGCTCTTCACCTTCCTAAGGTTTCCAAAGATACCTATGATCTGGTGTATGCTCAATTCAAGTACAAACAAAACAAGCGACATTTTTTGATTTCATTATCAATGGCAGACTATCGAACATTACCTTCCACTATTAGCATTTACACTAAATGATAAAATCCAATCCCAGAGGTTAAATCAATCATTCCGATTCATGGGAAACACATAATATATAAACATTTATTTAAATTTTTTAATTTGAATTTTTTAATGATGTCGATGTTATAATTTAAAAATAACTGAATTGTCATATTTTGTGTAATGTTAATATGTATGCTTCTAAATAATACAATGTTATAAAATGTAATAAATGAAAGAATGTAAAAGTTAAATGTAAAATGTTATAGTTAAAAATAAGTAGTAAGCCCTCTTGAGTTGCTGTGCCCTCCCAAGGCGTCACATGTATACCATATAATTACTGTACCACCTTGTAAATTGTAATGTGACATGCATTAAACGAATTGAATTTGAATTTATTTATTTACTTAAAAACTTTACTATACACATAAACGTAAAACAAGTGGACTAAATGCTTGGGTCATACTCTACCGATTTATTTTCTCCACTGACCTGAATAATAACGAAAAAAACATTTCTTTCTTGCATCATTAGGTATTCGCGCTTGCAGTTCCATAGCATCCAATATCTTAAGATACGACAAAACGTATTACTATTCATCAGCAGTACCCGTAAACCAATGCTGTATTAACATGGAACACGTTACGGGTAGTGTGAATGCATAAATATGTAGTTCGGCTGCGGACACATCGCGGACGTGCGTCATCTTGGCCGGCTTTCTGACCGGAAGACACAATTTATATGCAAATGTAGCACAAGATACAAGGCACTGATGTCGCCGGGTGCCGCCCGCCGCCCGCCACCAATTCCGCTCAGTTATCATATCTGAAATAAACTCTGTTTAGCTTGGAACTGAATTTGCATTTAAATTTAAAGATTTGATTGATTTAGTTTTGACTAATACAGTGCTTGAATATTTTACATACTTATATTACAATAATAGTATTATGTTGAAAAATAAGTTGCTTAGGGCTAAAAGTAATTGAATAAATAATAAATAATAAATGCGCCAGACAATCACACCAATCACCTGGTCTCAAACTAAGGTTTTACCTTGTACTATGAGTACCAGACGACGGATACTAACTGGGGGCGTCATCCCAGCACACCCAGACTCAAGTCAATTTGGAAAAGATCGTTTTCCAAATTGACGCGACCGGGAATCGAACCCGGGACCTTTCGCGCTTTGGCCGCCTACCTTAGCCACTGCGCCACCGAGGTTGTCAAGGTTAAAGGTTGGAGGTTGAAGGAACTCGTTAAATAATAGTCGTCCTAATTTTGCAAGTTTTAAGATGTGTGGGCCTAGCATCCGCTGTAAGTCTTTTCTATTGGTTGTAATAAACAAACAAAATGGTTTGAGCCTGCTAATTGGATGATAATATGAGTATCATGTCGTTTACGAATCAGCGATTGGTGGTTTTGTTGATTTCGAACCTTATTCGGGCATCACGTTACACATGTAAAGTCTATTGGTTCGGTAGTTTGATGGTGGAAATTATTCTTAGAATGCTTATATTTACAAAAAAAAAACAAGAAAATATGTACTAATTTATAATTTTGTTTGTCTACTTCTATTCCAGCTCTTTTACTCTATGCGAATAATAAAGTTTACCATGTTAACATCATAGTTAGAAAGCAAAGTTTTTATCGTGTTAATTGTGTTTGAGAAAGTAGAAAGAACGGTGTAACACCAAATCAGGTTTAGTTTTTGCTAGCTGCTCGACTCAATCCATTAGTATGCAAGGTTAAGAGGCTGTTTACCGCCATGCGCCTAGTTACAGTGATTGCATCTTCATTCAGGAGTCAACCAGGGCCAAATGTTAGGACACCGTTGAGTTATGAATTGTTGGATATGACGCATATGACGTTTGGAATATATCAGTAAAGTCTGGTTGCTACTAAAGTTGTGTAAGAGTGCATTTCGAGAGCTTCAACCATCCGTTGTGTAAGAGTGGTTTAGAATAATGCAAATAATAGATAAAATACCATATGTTTAAACTAGAGTCCTAGACATAAACTTCCGGCTGCTTTGTTAGCTTAAAGCAGTATTCAAATAATAAAGCATTTTATGAACTAATCGCTTGGTAAATATTGGACAACATCACATACATAGTTCTGATTGTACTAAGTAGCCAAAACCAAGTGCTTTACATCTGTAAAGCACTTGGTTTGGTCTGGGGTTACCGTCGTTGTTTCTGATATCTATCAGAAACAACGACGGTAACCCCAGACCCGAGACAATACAGAAAAGTCAGTTGTTCATATTCGTCCGACCGAGAATCGAACCCAGAACCTCAGAGATTCAAAGGTAAGATTAATTTTTATTACTTCATATTAACATGAAACTGCCTTCGTGCTGCAGTGGTTAGAGTACTAGTTTTATAAACCCGGAGGTGGTAAGGTCAAGTGGTACGGGGATCACTTATTAAGTATATCCCGGTTTCGTCAGGGCATCACAGTTGAATCAATTGATTGCACGATAATAATGATGATTCCTTTCCTCGGTAGGTACGTTAAGTTGTTAGTCCTGGTAAGACGATTGCTCCAATGTTATAATCAGCCTCACCAATAGTTATAGCGGATGGATGGATTTATGGTTCCATATGAAATGCAAAACCAGGATAAAGTCTAGGAGAAATAAAAATATATGGTAGCATAATAGAATACAGCAACTTATCTCTAAAAATAGCAAAACAAAATAGGTAATGGGCGGTCTACATAGAAAGAAAAAAAATTAAGGAAGAAAATACATTATTATTAGAAAATTAAAAAAGGTATCGTTTAAGGCCAATTTGGGTTACACCTCAGCGATGCTTGTACGGCCTGTTTACATTAATTCTACGAGCTATATACGGCCTGTATTTGACTCGTAGAAGTAATGATCACGGGGTAGAAAGGTTCTAGGCAGATTGACGACCACGTATTGTGGCATTTCGGTAAAAACTCACGTTTTTATCTAAAAAAAGGTTTAAATTTCAACACGACTCCTGAAACATGCGTTTAACATACCCTTTTATTCCTTACACCTTCTCTGACTGGTAGAAAATACCACTATGCATCATGCATTAGGTTTGCCAATAAAGCTATATGACATAATTAATAAATAAGTTTGTAAAGAAAAAAAATTAATCAGAATTTACACACAGAACAAAATTTCGTCGCCCAAACTGCCTCGTCCAAACCAAAGTAGTTGCGGTCGCTCTCCGTCGCGGCAGCGGCGACCGCTGGCTAAGCCAATTAGTGTCCACTTGGGTAAACACCGGCTCGTTAGCGGACTGTGTGTTTTATTCAATTCAATTTGCCGGCTCCGCTGCCACTTATTGATAGGACTTTTCTTTGTCCTCCCTAATTCGAGACGGCACTGCTCGGAATCACAACAATGGCTAAATGTCCGCCGGACGTGTTCGACTCGCTTTGACTTTTTAATCACCCCCGTGGCTTAATTCACATTTATTGTTTTCATTAGCAACACGATGAGGTAGCCGTTTTAACACTCATTTATGGATTGCATTTCCCGATTTTGGAAATTTGTAATATAACTAAAAATCATCATGATTATTCTTCATTAAATTTAGATACTTGTAACAAAGGGAGATTTAAATAAATTGCTTCTCTCATTTGTTTTTATTTTATAAAACGAGTAGAATTGCAAATGTTTTGTAATTTATAAAGAACAGAATTAGCCTAAATTGTTTTTTTTTCAATTAAAAACTTAATAAATAATCTTATTCGCTTACTTTTGAAAGAATTATAAAATACTGTCCGTGTTGGCTTTTAAACACATATAAAACTGACGATATTTATTTAGTGTTATGTTTTATGTTTTTTAAATAGGCATTGGGTACCAAATAGGTAGAAGAATTATACAGTCCTAACACGAACACTACGGGTAAAACATAAGTCAAAAATATGAATGCTGTAAAACTTTTCGATGTTCGTAAACTTTTGATACACTATGTCTGAATTTTAATGTTATTCAAGTCAGGGGATGCGGCTAGCCCTTGGGGTGAAAGGGCCAAAGGAGACGGGGGTGGAACACTTTGGTTCGTCGGCAGATCCCGCCATTCAGGGGTTAATGCGAGGTGTTACAGGTGCAGTTAATTAAGATTAAACGCTTGATTGTCAAACATTACCCTTTCTACCACATTGAAAGGCTTTATCGACATTGTAAAATTGAGCTAAGTTTGTAATAATATATTTATAGTAGCTGGTAATTAGATAAATTAATAAAAAAGTAGATAGTCTTCCGATTAATATCATTTTCATATGGTTTTAGCGTTGCGGGATGCAATATAAAATTTAAAACTTCATGTTAAAATGTGTGGTAAAAAAATGATTTCTTGCAATTTACATATGTATTCTCAAACTGATAAAGAATTTAAAAAAGCCGTATTGACCTATTATTTTATACAAAACATATAAGGCAAATTGAATACAATGAATTCCATGGTAAAAAAATAAACATCAAAAACGTAGTTGTCACAGATTACTTTTAAAGAAAATGCCGTAAGGTATTAAGCTTAGAATAAGGTAAGTCTGCAAATTGACAAATAGTTTCTTTTATGCCATAAAGGTTGAATCAAGTCGTAAAATAATAACTAAAATCCCCATCTCGATGCTCTCAATTAGTGTGATAAAGGTTGATCGCCGGCATGTCCCATACCAGTAAGGCGGCACCGGCGCCCTAGGACGTCGCCGCGTCTCGTCCCGCGGTAATCTAGTCCGTGACTCGCAAGTGGAATGCGTGCTTTTATTGCCGCAGCCGAGCTAGGCGCCGGTTAGAGACGCCTATTATCTGGTGGTGGGACACGGTCGAATTACAGGACTAGCTCTATCAGCTAAAAAATATAATTGCATACTGGTGGTTTAATTCTAGTAAACCACCAGTATGCAATTATATATTTTTTTTATACTCTTGGAACAATCAGAACGCCTGTACCGTACCACTGGCCGTGCAAAAAATGATGTCAAGTTAAGATGGCCGTTGGCAGATGTAACATAATATAGGTTTTTTTATTTATTTTCTGTTTTCCTAGCGAACTATAGATGATGGCCATACATAGCCTTTTTTCATCTATACCGAGCTTGCGGGGGAGCGGAGGCCTCACAACTCGAAAACTAAAGGTTTTTGATAATCAATAATTAGCTAACTGATTTATATTTATAAAATTACATGATCATCCTTTTGCAATAACAAAAGAAAAAAGTGTCTAATATGCAAATGATCTTAGACAAATATATGTACTCGTAATTTTATTAGAGTATTATAGTCGTTTTAATGTAAGATGATTTATGACCGTTTTCTAGAAACAAAATTATGATTTTCAGATAAGAAGTGTATTGTTATTATAAGAATGTAAAAATTACGACTGTCAATAATATAAGAAATTGAATTACTAATACTATTTTATTTAATTTTAGGTTTTTTTAATATATATGTTACAGCCAAAGTAATAAATCTGGATATTATGTATAATGGCTAGCCATTATGCATAATATCTACTCAGTTTGGCTAAAGTGATAATGGATACAAAATTAATCACATTAACTAGCTATTATACATAATATCTTCGATGACTTGGATAATGTAATAAAACACGTACCTACGTGTTTTATTACGATTATAACATTACATTTCAATTTGTCTTAACTAATCATAAAGATTATTTTAAAAATTAAAATAATATAAGATAGTAATTTCACGTCAATAAACATTGTTATAAAGTTATTTAACTTTAATTTATAAAGCAAATTTAAAGCTAACTGGCTATAAAACAAAAAAATAAAAACACAGGGATCAACACCCAATAATTACAAAAATAATAAAGTTTTTTAAGTCGGCTAGACCGTATTTATTACTTTGGCTAACTTTGACACGCTATTATGAATAATGTCCAGACAAAGTGATTAATTTATTACTTTGTCTAGTGAATTTGGCCATTATATATAATGACCAGTCATTATGTATAATAGCTATTTAATCACTATGATTGTAACATATACATATACAATTTTCCTTTGTCATCAATGTAACTCTAATGTATAAGTGGGACAAGCGCCAAGCGATCAATTCAACTGGGAGTTATGTAGTCGATAACTTACAAAACATATAAAGAAGGTACAAGGCAGCGTTGTCTCGTGGTATCCTCATTGTCATTCATAAGTAGAATGTGTATTTTATTTCTACAATTGAGTAAAAATAAAAACAGGGACGCTTGGATAATTACGTTATTTAGTAGGTTTATTGATTACGTTTTATGAAACAGCTGCAGACCTACCTGCATCCCACTGATTAGAAATAAATGCAGATTCTCCACTTACTTATTAAAAAAAAATTACTCAATCCTGAAATTTTAATAAGAAAAAAGGATATATTCGTAAAACAAGAACTGGGACGAGCTGTGTACAAGGAAACAGTTCCCAGCACTATCGGGCTGTCGTTAGTCGTACCGCACTGTGGCGGTTATTGCGGCGGGGTGTTCCGAGTGATGTGTCGTAAGAAAACCGAAATTAAACACTAGATGTCGCTGTTGGTTTGTGTAATCGTTTGCCTGAATATGGTGGAAGATATATGGAAGCAAAAGGGGAGCGATTTTGATTAGTTATCACAATTTGCTTCATTCATGTTGGTTGGTAACGCCAATTCAAGGCAATTATTACCAGTAAAATGATAGTGATATTAACACCGGTTTGAATCCTATAAAATGTTTCCCTACTTAGTACAGACAAAAGCACGTCAGACTTCATTTTATTTTAGACTTCATATGCTTATGTTGTGCATATGTAACAATATGTCAAGCCGTTGAGTAATTACCAAATCGGTAATGGCAATATCAAAGAGTTATTACCGATCAAATTACTCAATTGCTTGACATCCTTTGTTGTAAATAATGCAATGTGACTAATTTTACTCAATATTCTGCTAACGTTTTATTGAGCATAATGAAATTGTTTTAAAAAACATAGAAATAAAAATTGCTTTTATTACCCAAATTATAATTAGCCGTGTAGAAGTTTATATTAGTCCAGGGAAGGCAATCCCCTAAACGATGTCTTCATATTCTATTAATAGGTATTTAATCATGATTCTTTAAATAGGACCTTTTTCTTTTCCTAAGATTTTTCTTCTACACGGTTTCACATTTATCCATTTTGTGTTTGCATATTGTGTATTAAAGTGCTTGTAAGAAGGCATTATACAAGTAAACATTACACTATACATAGCTACCATAAATGAACCTCATTTTTAGATGGGGATCCATCGCCTAGCTTAGCATAGCGAGGGAGATTCATTGAGCAGAAAATTATATGCAAAATCACGACGTAAGTCACGGTCCGCCAGCAAAGAGCGGTCTTTCCGAGAAATAATTAATATCGATGCTTATGAAGACCTTTTTAAAGGACTTCGTATAAAAATATTATTAACAGCCCTTCCTTGCCAATCAGATAAAATCTGATAATTAGCACGAAATAAAAACGTAAGCTGTGTGGGTATGTGGTATTCGAAATAACCTATTTAATAATTTTTTTTGGAATACCTACATCAAATTGCCTGTGTGTATCAATCCCTGGGGATTAGACAAGGCTTTATAAATTATTACGGTCGACACCACACAATGCTAAACGTGCATTTTGTTACTAGTTTTTATGCCCACAATACAAGTGCAGTAGTCCAACGTGTATATAGATTTTTACAATAAATATAATATAGGTTATGTACTTATTGTTTAACTAATCCAAGATTGTCATTAAGTTTATAGAAGTACGTCGTGTTGAATCGGTGTGAACAGAAAGTTATTATTCATCCTTCTTTGTCTATCTGGTATGTGTGGCGGAATCGTTATAAACGTATTAGGTAGACAATTCGTTTCTTTAGGTACTGAGTTCGATTGGTACTACTGAAAAATACCTACTGTTTGGTGGTCCAGATCCGATTTATTATAGTTTGACTGACACTGGGTTATTTTTAATATTATTGTATTCCTAAATAATTATTATAAAAGTAGTACTCACAAATATTACCATAATACATAAATAGATTTATATCTTGGGTTTCAAACATTGTCACCAAACGAATGGATTAGTTATATTACCGTTTTTATATGGATTTATTCGAATATAATATTTTTTTTCACTGTTACATAAATATATGTGTTTTCAAATATTCACGTAAATATAAAATACCCATAACATGTACTACAAAACTTTGTTAACTAGGAAAACCGTTTAAAATACTACGATAAATTGTTTAGCAGCACTGTAGTAGGGGATTAATTTGGATCAGCTATGTGCTCTCCGAAGCCGTTTTAAAAACATGGCGCATCCATAATGATTGCTTGATGAGAGTCGGCCCGCTCGTTGCACTCCCGTGCCCCCAAAACCGCGCGTCGTTCCGTAACAGTTAGTGGAAAGTTCAAATAATTAGCAGGATTTAATTTTGGAGATATTATCTTGCTTCTTGAAGTGTTTCATCTTAGAACTCATTGAGTGTTGGTTAAATATGCCGCAAACCCCATGACCGCGGTTTTAAACAATGCGCTAGACAATCACACCAGACAACGAATTCTATGGGGGTACTAACTAGGGGTGTCAACCTACTCACACGTCTCATAGCTAATTTAGAAACGTATTTTTCCTGGGACTTCGGCGCTTCGGCACCTTAAGCCTTGACCAGTAATGCAGTGTACCATAATTATATGTAGCTGGTATACACTAAATTATATATATAAATAAGTACAGTTTAAAAAATCCATGGTATGTGGATTGGGTGGCACTTTGTGTTAACGTCGAGCTAAGCTAGCTAGATACGGCAATTATTAGTGTTCATTTCATCCTAAGAAATTTTAAAAATACTTATTTTCTTCAACGCAACTTCGTGGGTGGAACTGTTAAGTACTCTGATTTAAAAATTATATTAGGACACGTGAAGTATATGATTGAATACTAATAAAATCTAAATTAGAAGTAAAGGACGTTTAATTTTAAAACGGTAAAAGTCTGCCATAGTAACGTGCTCTTCCAGTTTCAATAGTTATTAATAGCTTTTAAACAAGAGCTGTCTCCAACTTGCGCTGAGTGCGTCGGACTCGACTATAAGTGCTCAACTAACTAACATAACTAACTGCTCGCGTGTGAAAATTAGAGGGAAAACACTCTATAGAGGTTGGCTCTGCAATGGTTACGTGTAACGAGTTTTTGATCGAAATGGCAAAATATTATACTGACTACAGACGACTATGATAGGTGTATCTTACTGCTGTTAAGTTGGAACTATTTGTGAATTCTTTGATGAAACTACAGCTGCATTGTTACATTAAAAAATAAGACATTTAAACGATATTCTCTGTATTTGTATAAAAATTATATAATCGATTAATTCCAAATCATACTCCGGTTTCAAATATCTATTTTAAGCATACATAATGACAGCAGAAGTTTGCGTTAGAAACCCAGAAAATATCTGAGACAAATTGTCTTCAGTGCTTTGTGCTAATAAACTGAATTTGAAGATAAATACTTAACTCATAGTGCTTATAACTTCTATTTATGATATGAAAATTCAAAGCCCAATTAAATAAACACCCATGGTGGCTTTATAGTTTTAAATAAACAATACGTGGCCTAACTCGAAGCTATTGCGTCGAAGTTCAGACAACTACGAGTACTTCCTGAACTAACATAACGTGTTCGTAAGTGAAAATTAGAGGGTAAACAGCGAACAGGGGTTGTTTGGCGGTAGTCACTGATGTTCTAACGAGTGAACTGTCCGGACTCATGGCGCATAACAATGCAGCCGCTCTCTGAATGCTGTAACGACATGCAAAAGTTTCTCGGTGTCTCGAGGCCGGGAAAAGAATTTTAAAATATTTCTTGACATGTGTGACATGCGTTAACTCTTTTGATATGATATTGCGACTTTTGCTGCGCTTTTTTAGACTTGGAATGTATTTTATGCGTTTAAACTTTAGACGCTATTTCCGTCTGGTTCCTTGCTCCAATTTCTCATCGTGGATGAGGGTTTCGTAACCTTAAGTCAGTGTTTCAGGCTTTAAATAATAAATAATATTTTATTGGTGTATTAACTAATCTAAATTATGTTATACTAAAGATTTATTGCATGTGATTATTATGGTTCATAGGGATGGTGATTGGCTAGTCAATTGAGGTCACCAATTTGCTTTTCATATAAGTTTCGGTTTCTAAAGATAATAAAAAAAATATGACCGACGTTTGAAAAGTCTTTTAGGGCGTAGATTTTCTTCTAGAAATGTTTTTGTTGTTTTTCTTACTTACATTTATTCAGTAGTTACCCGATTTTCAATGTTATTTCGACAGTATAAAGATGCATTTTTTTTCTTTTATCTCCAGAAAGAAAGAAGAAAAGAAGAAGAAAAATTATCAATAAAACAGTGTAAGTTTGAATATTCTTTATTCATATATTTCACACTATTTAAAATGTGCTAACTTAAATATTATTTAACATAGGTACTTGAAATTTGGTTATAGTAGTAGTAGTTTGGATTTGGTTCACGTGTCGATGAACAACTACGCGGTTTAGCTTATTGATAAGTTTTTGCAGTTATTTATGATACATTTCTTTTAGAAAATTTTGCACACATAACAGCACAAGTAGAACAGAGTCTGTAAACTTTTCTTCTTTACTTATTTTGAGGACGGTCGGAGCGAGCGTCGAACTCCCTAACTCGTGTTATTGAATTTAATGTACCCTTACTCGTAGGTACCTAGTTCTATTCAACGGCGACAGAATCACTCGGATCTGTTAGACATTTCTGAAAGTGTCGATATTCGAACGAAACTGCTAACTTTGTACTAACGGTACACGACGCCAGCGGTATCGAATGCTTTTTATATTTGGTTCTTACGTTTTAGGGCGAAATTTCAGAAGAAAAGTTAAACACGTTTATTTGCTCGAGAAAATCGTGTTTAGTTTTCTTTGAACATCGACTTCTTGGGTGTGTAAATGAGGTACAAACTAAGCGAGCTAATGTGTAAATTTTTCTCCGGTTCGCCGCAAAAGGTTGCTTTGAGCCAACATTTACATTTGGCGGCGTCTTCGTTCCTCCGCTGAGTATTTGCGAGGAACGCACTTTAATCACAGAGAACAGGTGGGACGAACCGACGAGCAATTTTCATATTGGAATTTCCTATCAAATTCAGCTTTCGGTGCGGAGTAGTGAGAAATTGCTTGATTCTATTTAATCTCAGTTTTTCTGCTTTGATTTGTATTTACGAAAAAAATAAGACTGGCTGTCATAAGATGATGCATATGCTGCAAAGGTAACCATTCGTAGAATTTGTCAATTTATCAAGATATCATAAAAATAATGTTACGGAGAATAAATGTGACTGAAGGGTTTTGCAAATTTAAGAGTTTGTTTAAAGGCAAGATTTATGGTTTTATGTCGACTGTTTTAAATTTGAAGTGACTAGGTACCTGATTTTTTTTTTATATTTTTGTATAGTAGCGCAGTGTATTGGCTCCTCCCAGCCTGATGGTAAGCAAGAGAGGAACCCCACATCGCGATGACAACGGATTTGATATCGAAATATCCTATCCGTTAGCATCGCCATACTGGTCCGCAAGATGTTTCTTCACGCTCCTTTTGAAGGAAACCATGTTAAGGGAAGGAGGAAACACATGAGCCGACAACGAGTTCAACATCTGTATCATTCGGAAAAGATAGGAGTTACCAAATTTTTTGGTTCGTGATGGAATATTTGAGTACCACGATGAAAAATAAGAGTAAATCGGATAATTTGTATTAACATAAATACCACTTTTTTAATTACTTATGTGTAAAATACTCGCACGTATCAAATATTCTCAAGCCCAACAATATTCTTACCCACTTACAATTCTTGTTACATTCCGTAAGAATTTTCCAAAACGTATTTGTGTTTAGTCACGCGCTTACTCATGCCTTTTAGGGCACACGTCCCTGAATGGGAACGGCATCGCTCCTTCGGGCGGATCATTAAAATACGTCAGCGGTGTTTGTTTCGTATCAATATCCGGATTAGGTCGAATCAAATTTGGTTTGTAGGATCAGGATTTATGCAGCGCTCTCAATTTCCTGCGACGACAGCGGAACATCCGGCGTGTGCCCCCTCCTCTGGCCCCTCGGGCCCCGCGGGGGCCCGGCAGCGTCGTCGTCGCACCGCCATCCGCCGGCCGAAGCGTAAAATGGAGCGCAGGCATTTGCATAGCGGCACTGGAGGCGAGCGGACCGGCAAATTGTTGTCGCATCGATGACTCGATCAATACGCCATAATATCTGTCTTGCGACCATTCTCCGTGTTTTGGCGATGCATGCGGTATCGGCGAGTTCACCGGTGCACTCTCACGATATGTACTACCATATTCCGCATTTCTGTCTCACGGACTGTGCCATTGGTATTTCGGTTCCAGGGTAGTGCGAACTGATTTTTAAACATACTACATATTTTGTTGATTAGTATTGTTTGAGTTCCACACATAGGCAAGACTGAAAAAACTAAATTTTTCATTAATAGTAAATAAAAAAAATATAAACATATCTAAAATGTTGGTTGGTTTGGTAATGAAATAAGTTTTTCACACGTGTTTTTATGCTATTCAAGTAACAGTTTATTTATGTCCAGTAATTAATTATATAGTTAATAATACCTTGTTCTAAGCAATTTCTGGCTTAATTTAAGGAAAAAGGAAGAATCGTCAAAGTTTTATAAAATATTAGATTAATGCAATTTAATAGGTATGTATATTTTATTTTACCACTAAAGTGACACGGAGATCATCGTAATCCTTTCAGATGAATCTGAGTATTACTTCGTCGTTACAAGCACTGAACGTCGGACGAAATCCTAACAAATGGCGATTTTCATTTAAGATACAAAACTGAATTTCAGTAGTCGGTGATAAACGTCTTTTCAATTCCATTTCTAGATTAGTATTTATCGCTTTTGCCAGCTGGAATAATTAGAAATACAAATTGTATTTATAAAATACATTTAAAAATAATAAATGCCTTAACAAACTGCATAGAAATAACGACGAGCTTCCGAAGTTCTCTTGAAGTTGGAATTTGTTTAAGTAAGTAAAATTTGACAATTGGTAAAACGTACATTCCGAAGCACCTTATTTTATCATAAAAATGTATAATCAATCAAAAGTATTTTTTTAAAGTAGACCCCATTCACTAATAAAAAAATATTGTACTCCTACAAAATTGGCAGAAAGTTTTATTTCAACGGTTTTTGAAATGTTCCACAGTTCATGCGTGTTTTGCGTGGTTCGTTACTACGCCGCAGGAGCTCGAAATCGGGACTGGAATACATACGTGTATTCTGTTTAACATTCACTAACCCGAAAACATCCTCTGTCCCTATCCTTTGTAAAGGATTGAATAGAGCAAAACGTAGTAAAGTCGAGAAACGGCATAAGTTACCAGCTAGTACCGTGCCCGTTGGAGGCATGAGGTCGATTTCGGTTCGTTTAAGTTGACTTCCATAACACGATTGTTTGTGTAGTGAGACCCCCCGTGTATGTAGCACGATGACGGAATTTGCAATGAAAATTTACCGTGTCAACGTGTACTGCAATTGTGAACTGACATCTGGTTGCAGCCCGCTTGTTACCATATTGTAGACGTCAGTGATGGTGCAATGATAATGTTGGGGTTTGACTAAATGTGTTGCCTATTTAGTTTTAAGAGATGAAATTTTAATGAAATTAAATACATACTATTACTACAGCCGTATTCTATTTTCAAAATATGTTTTGAACAAGTTTTTTTTTAATAATAAAAATGTTCACAGTTACTTATTAAAAAATAATGGCTTTTACTCTAGTTTTTGTTTTTACATCTACAGTCTTGAAGTGCTTGATCGTATATTTTTTTAATATCTATAACGGACGTAGAACGGATTGTTTTACAAATATTGGAACCGGGAATTATATCTAGCTCCTCGTCTATTCAACAAAATAGCAGAGCAATGAACATTTGAGTTTATGATGTTAGTATCAGATTTACGTTAGGATAAATCTGTAAACATGTTAGTGCATTGGTGTGTTTTTTATTTAAAATTTAAGATATATAATTTATTCCTATCTTAAATATAAAAGAAAATATACTCTTTACCATTAGGAAATTACGGCCGCTAAATAAAAACCATTATTATTTTCACTAAACTCTTGACCAAACCGCAAAGTTAAGATATGCGCAAAAATTAATGACATGTATCTCGAGCATTTTTGATTGGAAGGCACTAATCTGTTGGCCCAGCTTATAGTTTAGTACTGTTAGTCTTCAGAGGTCACTTTGAGACTTGAAAACATCTTACTGCTCACTTCACTGTTACTTGTTACTTACCCTTCGACCAATCCGCACTGAGCCTACGTGTATCCCATTCCATCTCATAGTTGAGATGAGGCTTGTCCTCAGCAATGGAACGTAAAGGACTAAACTTGTCATTAATATCTAGTGGCAACGAAGTCCGTACAATGTCAGTAGGCTTTATGTAAAAGTGTATTTATAAGAAACTTTGAAATCCGGCATCGGTCCTGACATGAAAATATTAGTATTACTCTTTTTCCAAATATGTGTAAAAGAGTTCGTGGAGAATATTAATTACGGTGTCTACCTTGAAGGATTTCGTTCAATAGCAATATAAATAAGTACACAAGCCAATTTGCATAAATATTAAAACCGAGAGACAGAAAATTGCTCTGGTCTCTTTGAAAGCGTAAAAAACAGGTTTGTTTGTTGTTGTAAACGCAGAAAGGTAAAATTGCTCCCTAAATATTTTAAATCGTAAAATCCGTTATTCCTGGCGGAGTGACGGTGTGTTTGAGCTGTGGTCCTAAACAAATAGCGGGATTTAATGAGGCCAGAACGGTTGCAGCCGCCGGGACTCAGAGATACGGACGTACGCTCACGGAAAAGTCACATTTAAGCTCCCATTTTGGTGTCCGAAACACGTTAACTAATTTGTATTGCTTAAATTTTGGATAAACATCTTGAGTAGGATTTAAGAATACTCATTGGCGGACGCTGGTTTTGAGGCCTTTCAGATTTTTTAAGCAGATTCTAGTAAACAAAAATTAAAATTGGGAATACTAGTACATTTTTAAAAGTTATATTTTGTATTTTAGAGGTATTTTTTTATTTATTTTATCGGTAAAAGTAAAAGTTTAGTAAGGACGTAAATAAAAGTAAGTGGGGGGAAGCTGCTCCACCTTGCCTTTCCCTGCGTACGTCCATAAAACAAGAAACACAAAAAATCTTCTCTTCTTGCTGTGTCGAAGTCCACAACCTTCACGTACAAATATTGCGTAAATCAAATAAAGGATAATAATTAATTGCTTAAGGATAACTAAAGCAGACAAGTTAAAATATATTGGTGGCTGGTTTGTTTGGTTAACGTCGATTACTTGCATATCGTGACTCTTTGCATAAAGTTTTCTTCGTAAAAGGAGGTAGACTTTCAAGTTCAAACTCTTAAGACAAATTTATGGCAGTATCTTTTATGAATTTTCATTTGTCGATTGGCAATTTGTAATGAAATAGGAGCAGGGCAAATAATTAAGGAGAGCGCGAGGGAGGTCGGCCGCAGAAGTACTTAAAGAAACAGCAGCTGGGAGCAACTCTGCGATCCGACTGAGGACCAACACCGAACCTATATAGGGCTGATATTACCATTCTAATATCACTAACTTTCAAATATTATGTAGTAGTTATTTTATTACATACAGTTATGCCTACAATTGATTTAGGTCAGACTAAGTAGCGCCGATTATCTTGTTGTACATATTCGCAATAAGAGCTTTTGTTATACCTTTTTCAATCATTCATTTTTATACCGTTCACGCATCCGAACATTCGTATTTTTTTAAAACTTTAAACGTAAGAAAAAACTAATTCAAAAATAAAGATATAAAGTATAATTATGTATGTGTTTTGAATAAATGATCACCAACCGCCTTTTTATTATTTTTTTTCAATATCAACCACAATACATACACAAAAACATATCTCAGCACCCAGACACAGATCAAGCAAAAGTTCATCATATTAGTATTTACCCTGGGTTGGGATCGAACCCTTCACTCATGATTCAACGGACAGAAGCACTACTATATATAATATATAAGTAAGCCAGCAATGCAATGACGTTACGTTACGTCCTGAAACATTTTTAGGGTTCCGTACCTCAAAAAGAAAAAACGGAACCCTTATAGGATCACTTTGTTGTCCGTCTGTCCGTCCGTCCGTCTGTCAAAACCCTTTTTCTCAAGAATGCGTGGAGGTATGAAGCTGAAATTTATATCAATTACTCAGGTCTACTGTCCCTTGAAGCTGTGAAAAAATCAAACTTCAAAGCCAACGCAATCAAAAGATACAGCCGTTTATGCCGCAAATTTTCGACACTTGCAAGGGAATCAAAACCTACAGGGTGCTTCCCGTGAACTCAGAATCTTGAAATTTGGTACGAAGCAACGTCTTATAGCATAGATAAAGGAAAAATTACGAAAACCATACATTTTTAGTTACATCACATAATATATATTTTTTAATAATTTTAAACTTACTACCCATTTCCTCATAAACGCGTAGAGGTATTAAATTGAAATTCATACCAAATACTCAGGTCTATAATACCTTTAAGTTGTAACAAAATCAAACTTCTATGTCAACGCAATCAAAAGAAACAGCAATTTAAGCTGCATATTTTGAAACTCGCAAGTACTCGCAAGGGAATCAAAACCTAAAGGGTACTTCCAGTCGACCTAGAATCTTGAAATTTGGCATGAAGCAACGTTTTATAGCACACATAAAGGAAAAATTCCGAAAACCTTAAATTGTTAGTTACATTACAAAATATTCATGCTCCTCCATCTTTTCCCATTGTAATGTTATAAATTTCATTTTGCAATAAAAATACCATAGTTATGACTCGATTGTCGTAATGAACGAACTTTGTAAACCTTGCAGGTTTGTACGGAACCCTCGGTGCGCGAGTCCGACTCGCACTTGGCCGGTTTTTTTTATTTTTTATAGAAACCCAGTATATTGGCTTTACCCAGCCTGATGGTAAGCAATAGAGGAACCCACGACAACGAATTTGATACCATTATATCCTGTCCGTTAGCATCGCTATACTGGCATGTAAGACGTTTCTTCACGCTCCTTTTGAAGGAATCCAAAAACCGATTCCTCTGCCCCGTTTATGATTTACTTAAAAACTTCACGTTAAGAAATGAAAAAATAAATTGAATAGGCGGTAAAATAATGCTCTAAAAATTATTCACGTAATGCGCTTTTGTTGTTCAAAATGGAATTTGCGTAGGGCATTACTCAGGGTCCCACGCACGAGGGCACACTGGTTTGTAAGGTCTAGGTTCTTGACGCAAAATTATTCATAGAATAGAAAATAATATTCTCATTTAAATTATGTCTCCAAACGTACAAACTTTGGTTCAATATTTCATTTTAAGACACGCTTCGCACGTGCTTTGGAACCTATATTATAATCATGATTTATTTACCAATTCAAAATACAGAAAAAAGTACAGCACTGTATAGATATCGCATTGTCAGGCTTTCATTAAAATCTTTCGTTTCCGTGTTATATGAACGTAGACTCTGAATACTAATGCACGTAGGATTGCACAAGTTTATATTAATTTACTTGAGGAGTTTGCGATTGCTCTGATTTATTAGTATTCATTACGCAATGGCACACCTCGGTTATTGTAAATTCGTGGTCAGCAAAGGGAATTACTTTGATTGCAGATGCAAAATGGTTTCTATGATCTAGATCAGGTAAATGTTTCTAAACGGTGACTTTAAGTCTTTATTTATTTTGGCAATCATTTTGGTTTTGTGCGTCAAATTATTTTCATACTAGAATGAAATCTGGGTGGAAAAGTTTTTGAGCGGAGACGCTTTGGATAGAAACGCTTAGTTTGTCGTCTGACAAGAAGCTGGGTAGTATACTGACTGGAATTGATGGAGTGGACAGTGGATGCAGATTGCTTTCGATAGGCCCTATTGCACTTCTATAAGAATGACACCACACATGTCCATATCGCTACTGTGGTGTGTAACCGTACCCATATATCTATTTGGTTTTTCAGAGTACAATGAAATTTAATCAGGAGTATTGTGTCAATGCTTTTAATGATATTGTTGATGACATCTTGTTAACCATATACCAAGAAGATAAAATAATGTAATATACTTATAGTCATAATAGGCAAACATTAATTATATATTTATTTGCTGCTGAAGTATGTTTTAAATAGGAATGTAGCATGTTATTTCAATTAACGACTTCCCTCTATTTACAGATCACATTGCATCCGATTCGTTCTGGAATCTGAAATTGTAGTTGCAATGGAATCGTGTAATTCCGGGACATACCTGCTAATTGGAGAGTTGTGAGCGTGGTGAATTTTGAATTTTAATTAGTTGCGTCAGTGCCGAGAGAAGTTGTTCATTTTTGAGGCGTCTGTCGCAGGACAAGCCGAGAAGCGAGGCGGATCCAATTAAATCTCCGAGTTCGTATTGAAAGGTCGAGGCACGTAACGCCGGCGCTGATCGCGACATACGGTAGGGCTGCCTCGGGTACAATTTAAATAGCTGAAACTCTTGCTAACTCTATTTGTACCATTTAAATACTTGGAAAGGCAAACTAGATCACAAT
Source organism: Glyphodes pyloalis (assembly GCA_037074685.1). Classification (NCBI taxonomy): domain Eukaryota; kingdom Metazoa; phylum Arthropoda; class Insecta; order Lepidoptera; family Crambidae; genus Glyphodes; species Glyphodes pyloalis. The sequence continues at coordinate 8,552,002 of JAYKKO010000004.1, forward strand.
GAGTTGGAGTTATCACTTTGTTTAGGTTAGCTAGGATTGCTTAAAGTCGTTGCTGTAATCAGCTATTTTGTTTTGATGCTATCATAATGGGCGAAATTACTTTCGTGATGATGGAACTTTAACTTTGTTTTAGTTCATACAATTTTTCACAACCCTGAAAATGTTTTCTGCATGTTAATGTGGCATAGTTAGTTAGTCGCGGTTCAAGCTTTTGATATAAAACGCGTTCCCTGGTGATATGCTTATAAAGGGAAGGTCTCTTTCATTTGCATTAACATCGACAGTGAATATCAAAAATCAGCAAAAAGTTGTAAATTTAAAATTCAAGATTTCCGAAGACTTTTTAATAACGCCCTAAGAATGGATGTCATCAGGGAATGGCCTGGGGAATTGGAATGTCAATTCTTCCAGCCGCAAGTCGCGAAGGAGCCGAAAATGGGTGTAAATTTTCCTTCGGCAGTATTTCCCGGGAGTGTAGGTTTCCAATCGCCGTTGCGGGGTCAGCCGGGAGTCAATGAAAAGCGGTAAAGTGGTGCCGCCGCGCTGATTAAAGCCTGGAGCAATCGCCCCGGAAAGTATTTATAGGTACACCTGTTCGTTAGCGGCGCGAGACCCGGCCAACTCCTTGATTAGGCGCCGACGGGCGTTGCTTCTGCAACAAAATAAAAAGAATTTCCCCCTTTACGGCCAGCTGAAGAATTCATTGTGAGTCTGAGGATGCGCTCAGCGCAGTGCGTGAACAGTTTACCTGAGAAATATGATCGTGGGGATAGTTTTCAAACTTAAATTAAGCTATTTCTTTTTATTCGTTTTTATTTTAACGGATTCCTAGTTCTTTGGTGCCTGGTTATAAAATTGTTATTTTAGTTTGAGAAATTCATCAAGACTTTCGCAAGGACACTTAAGGATGGCTTGATCTAGCATTTAACCAATTTGAACTAAATTGCTCTTCATTTAAATGGCAGTGGATGTTCTATCTTTGCCTGTGTCACGTGTGAATTGATACAACTTCACGATAGAACACGAGTGTTTGGTGCTCTAGCTTTTCGAGAATTCCGTTGAGGCCATATCCCGTTAAGCCAGTTTTAAGGCACACTTGAATCTAAAGCAAGTTGTTCACATGGACATGTGACTTGACACTCTAAACGTGTTTGAATATGGTTTACTTTGTAGATAACTTCACTTTTCACTTACTAATATAAGTACCTGCATAAATCAATACCTTACGCTTTTCCCCTACCGAAATAGCTAAATTGTTATTTACCAAAACACGAAGTTAAATCAAAGAGTAACACATTGGAATATTTTTCAAAACACATTGGTCACGCTGTAAAATTGAATTAATAAAATCCCATCTCGGGAATAACTTCAATATGGCATCCTAGTTATGAATCTTTGATTCCCATAGCAGTTTGTCTAAAATATGTGTTCTTCATATTTTTTTCGTGCATAAATATAAGCGAAAAGCATTAAATGGATTATAAACAAAAAATATATATAATGCCCATTATTTCAGTTCAGTCGTAAGTCGTCAACTGCTGGATACATGCGTAACTCAAATCATGCGTAATGCGTAGTAGAAGAAGAAAAAGCAGTGCTTCACATGCTTCAGCTCTTGTTAAGATACTCGTGAATGAGACCCCTCTCTCGATCGCCACTCACGACAGACCTATGCTACTCCCAAAGATGAAAATCCTCACTTCATCCAGAACCGATTTCCGCGCCCATACGTCACGTTAAGAAGTCGTTTCGGCCGCCAGTTGTCCGAACGGCGTTCATAACGTGCCCCATATCGAAACGTCGGCCAGAATTTGGTAAGTAGTTGATTTTGCATGTGAATGGTCGGTATTCGGTGCACGAAGCACGCGTGTGCGTCGCGCATCGGCAGGCTAAGCACGGAACCCCTTAATAACATCACGTTTGATGCGCCTCTATTATTATATTTTCATCTTCAGAGGTCCCATGACGGGGAGTTGTGGGGCGTAGTTCTTTGAATTTTTTCTTTGCGCTTTAAACACGATTTCTCTGATGCTTACCTCTACTACTTTGCCGTATAATGTGATTGAACTCCCATAATGATTAAAAAGAAATATCAAAGCGAAACATGTCTATGTTTTTGAAATAAACGTAGTTTGGTATTTATATTCTAAAAGTAATGTAAAAAGGTAATGTTATTTACCATCTTAGTTTGTCGATTACTTTTCATATCACCTACTGATTGCAAAGTTACAGTCGGCAAAGAAAGTAGTCTACCAGTTAAACAAGTTACTGTTACTAGTAAGACAATACCGATATTTTAATTACTCTCGTCAATCAATATTCAAAGGGAAAATCAATCTATTCAAGACGTGCAAATGACATTCATAGTAAGGTTCATACCACCTTGGGACTAGGTTATACGTTTGCCAAATTTTTTAAGATTACTGTTCAGTGAAGCATACAATTACATTGCATTACTGTACAACACATGTCCAACCAAGCATAAAAATACGAAATATTCAATTTCGTATCTTCATTATTATAATCACTCCTTGAAATCACAGCATTCCATGAAAATCTTTCAGATCCACATGACAAAGTGTCATAACATCTCTCACCGCGATAATACAGTAACCCTTTCGAAGGCAAATAGTGACAGTTATTTGTTAGCGCAATAAACGTAAACGTGGCGAGTCTCGTGTCCGCTGGTTGACACTTCGCCAGGCCGGTCACGTGCGCCGAGAGACGCTTACCTGGAACTTTCTACCCTTCGTACATTAGCTGATGTCTCGGCCGACCCACACGGCCTGATATTAACTCACAACTGCCGGTATTGTTCAGTTGTGTGCTGCAATTACGTAAAAAAAGGCGTTGCTTTCTTGTTTCATAATATTTTAACCGACTTCAAAAAAAGGAGGAGGTTCTCAATTCGGCCGTATATGTATTTTTTTGAAATACCATTAATAATAATAATAGTCCTCCATGAGCATTTCCATTGCTTGTAATGTCACATGATACTCGTAGTTATAGAATTAGATTACGGAATTTGGGTTTTTACCGCTCATATCTTACCTCATACCTTTTCAGGAATCCTGCAGTATTTGTTTTAAATATAATTTATTCAAATGGAAGGTTAAATACATTCATATTACGAGATAGACCAAAATTAAGTACTATAGTATTATACATCTCAAAACGGTCAACAAAAAAGGCCTAGAGATAGACATACCATCGCGGATTTTTATACAATTATTCTAAATTTTTCATATTTCACCTTTGATTTATGTAGAATAAATACATTGTGCATTGTTCGTAAATGCGATTTTCATGTTAAAGTAAAAATTTGAATTGTTTTTTGGAAAGCTTTAAAAGTGATCTTCGCGGGATTCAAACTAGCGGCCTTCGGGTTTGAGTGGCTGACACTTCCCATTAATATATTTCAACTCTATGCGTAGTGCGTTGTAAAATTATATGAAAAATGTTTGCTCTAAATAAACGTTTCCATTATGATTATGATAAAAAATCGAAAATGTATTCAAAATAAGTAAATTAGTTTTTATCCTTTGATCTGGTTTATTATGCAGGTGCCAAACGCCAAAGTTTTGAATAATTTGAGCGCGTCATTTGAATATGTTAATTAAAAGTTCACTTGTTAGACAAAAATGCATGAGCACGAGGTGTCAGCGCTACAGAATCATAAACATTTATCAGACATACAGAATGAGTTTACACCCGCCTCGCCTTCATCGTCACCAACACAGTTATGCTTGATGCATCTAGGACTGTGAATTGATAAATCAACCTCCTTTGATACCACGAAATCTGAAAAAAAAAATAAGAATTAAGGAGATTTAGTGAACCTCAAAATGTGGTTTAACGCCTGGTTTTTAAAAAGGTTTAAAACATTCATCTTTTGATATTTTAACCATTTTTAATAGGCTTGTGTTTAGCCATATATAATTACTCAAACAGACGAAGACAAGCGAGACAAGTCAGCTTGTAAACATGGTCGTTTGCTACAGAACCGAAGCGTTGGACAGTAAGTAGTTCACATTAACTACAAAAATAATTGTGGGATTTTGACATAAGTTAAAATCAAGCAACAAGCAATTTTGTACGCGTGGAGTTTTCTAGCAATATAGCCTATATTACCTAGGTGAACGTCGCTCTCTAAAGGAAGTTGTTTTTGAGATTGTTCATTACAAACATACACAAATACGAATTATTCCTCTTTATAATATTAGTGTAGATATAACGCTAAAGTCTTAAAATTCATACAAAAAAACTTTCACGGTTAGAATATTACTAAGATAAAGTTTGTTATGTGTTCCTACTTACCTATAGAGTTAGCAGTGGCGATGTAAAGCTACATTAATGACACGGTGAACCGAGTCAGCATCAACAATGTTTTGTCGCGTCGCAAACGCGTGTCGGACGCGTAGAGTCGCGCGCAAACTGATTGCATACGGTTGATTTATGATTATGAGTTCGTGCCGCTGACAGTGTGAGCTCCTGACTTTTCAACGTCACAGAGGTTTTTAAACATTAAAGTGCAAGGTCGCATATTTTTTGGAAGCTTCGTATTTCAAACTCGCGTTAAATTCCACTTTAGTTTTTATGATGACTAATCCTACTGGCTTAAAATAGTCCCATAGGTAAAGGTTATACCTTAGTCTGACCTAGAGTCTTTAAGATTTTTTATAAAAACTGAATACTCAGTATTAATAACACTAATTCGATATTACAATAATATATAAACTGGAAGGGAACATTTTTGAAAGGTAATAATTTTCACGTCTTACTTAAATATTTATAAAAGTTTCAAGTGGTTTAAGTATCAGGTTAGGCCTAAAGGTCCTACGTTTAATTTCCATGTTAGGTAAGTGCTTAAATAACAACATAAGTTGGGCAATGTAATGCGCATTTTGCCTCTATTTCTGATAATAATCATCCAAACGCTGCAACAAAGACTGTTCATCATCAGGTAAATACTGTCTACCACAGCCGCTTAAGCAATTAGGGTCATTCCGAAATACGTCCACAAGACAATAAATAAAATCAGAGTCACGAGTCATCAACAAGATTGAGTAACCCACTTTCATACTGACGCTGACGCCGCACAAAACGTTAACAGACAAATAACTTATCTCAACATTTTCCAGTGACGGAGCTCAGCATTACACCCATTGTGCTGGCTAAAGGAATCTCGTATTTGCATCGAAGCGTGCGGAGTACGGAGGGCCCACGCTGAGACGAAAAAGTAATTTTTCATAAGCAGAATGCTTTTCAATAACATAGATAGAGTGCCGAGACAGGTATGAAACAGGGTAATCGTTGTTTTTTTTTTGCGGTAAGTTAACAAAAGTTTGTTAGGGTGAGCGTCTCGTTTTGAATGTTCGATAGTTAAAAAGTCCCTAAAAAAGATTTAGGAAACCCTACCAAGTTAATTAGTCATTAAAATAAATAAATAATAAATGCGCCAGACAATCACACCAATCACCTGGTCTCAAACTAAGGTTTTCCCTTGTACTATGAGTACCAGACGACGGATACTAACTGGGGGCGTCATCCCAGCACACCCAGACCCAAGTCAATTGAGAAAAGTTCGTTTTCCAAATTGACCTGACCGGGAATCGAACCCGGGACCTTACGCGCTTTGGGCGCCTACCTTAGCCACTGCGCCACCGAGGTCGTCAAAAAAAAGTCATTAAAAGAGTTAATTCCTTATATTTCTTAAAATACTAGAATAAAAATTGTTCTTGTAGGTAAATTAAAAACAGAATCCGTTTAATTATTTTGTCGATTATTTCCTCCGTATTGAATAACATATTGATATTGTGCAGTCATTTATGACTTACTATTTTTGTGTAACAACGTTATTTCATGTATATTTTGTACTGGCACGTGCACAAATGTGTAAACGTTCTTTCTATAATTAATTTTATAGTGATTTGATAAGATTTCACGTGTTAATAATTTTTTCTCACTACCGTCGTTGGAATAACAACAGTAGTTTAAGTTAGCACCATAGTCAATATACACATTATTTATTTTTCCGCTAAATATAGCTAGGAGTTTATAATATAAAACAATATTTCATATGACAATTAAACCAATGCATGGGCAACATAATAATATATAATATTGTAAGAGAACTTGCTACATAAGTTATTTCATTTTGTGGTTACAAACAATTATTTCTACGCCTTCAGGTGTGAAGTACGTCAACAGAGCATACATTTCAAATGTTAACTCTCTTACTTCAAAATCATTTTCCGAACCCCGTTTCGTAAAATCCGTTCGTAATAAGCGGATGCCTGCACCTTTTAAGAATTTACCTACCTGTCCAATTTCAAGTTGACAGGTGTTATAGTTTCCGTGATAAATCAGTCTTTCAGTCAGTGAGTGGTTCGCTTGTATATAGATTTATATAATTACATATTTTAACGGAAGCAAACGCAAAAGTGTCGTATTTTTTTTTGTAAACATTCTAAAAGGAAATGCGGTTTTCAGACCGCACCTCAAGACAGAACAGCCTCCGCTGGAGTATTTGTATAAATTCCACGAAACATAATAAAACGGGACGCTCGCGCTGGAGAGCGGCTTGGACGCGGCGACTTCGTTACCGCGCTCCGCTGCGTCCACGAGAGACGCACTCCACCGCCGAACGTCACCCTTAAACATGATGCGTTCCAATTGACGATCTTAATTTTTTAAGTTAAAAACATAGTGTGGAACTTCCGTGGGAGATCTTATATTTCTTCTATACCCAGTTATGCACAAATGCCTTAGATACTTATTACAGAATCATCGGAAAGTACGAGTACATGATGTTTATTTATTTATTAGAAGCCTGTATATAATTGTGTTTTCCAATATTCAGTCGTTATTTATAATAAGTTTACATACGTGATCTCTTTTCTAAAATCCCGTTTTTTATCCCATTTATTATGTTAAATTCAAATACCTTTTATTCACCATTGTTTCATGTAAACTATATTAATATAAACTCAGATAACACCTAACATAGAGAGAGTTCGTTGCTAAACAGATAACGATATGCTACGTGTTGCTACGCCGTAGACGCAGCATGCTACGAAAGCGACTGTATAACCGTTTTTGGTAGTCTGTTTCTTTTCCGAAAATCGTTCGTCCGAAAATCAAAATCCCTAACGCGTTTGCTATAATCATCACTATCCATAATGTTCGAATAAACGAAATTTAATAATGCCTAATTGTCTTTATTTCTATTGATTTTGTGTCATAATATCTAACAACTCCTGTAAAAGTAAATAGAAATAACACAATGAAAATGAGTTGCTACATCACTAGTGTCATTAAAAAGTAAACAATTTATGAATTAGTCAAGATTACTTTAGTTAATCCTCCAACTGTAAATAAAAAAAGCAACTTAAAAAATTTAAGGACTATAATAAGTTTGAGCTTCATGGAAAGTTGGTAAACTACTAAAATTGTTATATATGGTACTTCTTAGTATGGACGTACTTATTATTAATGTATAAATGTAGTTTTTAGACCAAAAACATGAAAATTATTATAATAATTCGTAACCTCTTTCTGTTTACTTCAGGTGCCAAAGGTGGAACGCATCGTAAAACCTAAATAAGTATTAAGTAACAAACACCTTTTTCAAGTTCCGCGACACAAAGGATGTGGAAGGGACAGGCTTGATTTTTCAAGATAGTTTTTTTCATTGAGGCACAGTGAAGTAGACATATTTCAGAGGTCGTTGATAAGCAACCTGTCATCTTTTGGACATCTTATCTGCACCTATAAGTTTTTTTAACAAGGAACGTATTTCTCATTTGATGGATTTTTACAAATATCTATTGGTAAAAATAGTTATTTTTACTTAAAGGTAGTGTGCAAAGTACTAATACTATAAACGTCAAAGTGTGTATGGAAATCAGGTTATTTGTTATTTTTTATACAATACCGTGAATGGGTTTTGCGAAATTAGGTAGATAGAAATGCACGTACGATGTTGGTGTTTATTTACTGAAGTCACGCAAATTCACCCGCAGGCAATAACTAGTGCACCCTATTTCTTCACTTATCCTTTGTAAGATTTTAAATCAATTAAAAAGATAGAAGTAAAAGAAATAAGTTTTTTCGAACCTTCTCTAATTCAAGTGTATTTTTCTAATCGTTTTTATTTATTAGAGAAAAAGGTTTTGGTCTTATTTTATTTGTTTTTTCAAAAACTGTCAATGAAGTATTCAAACTTGGTTACCGTTGCCCTTGTTTGAAGCTGTTTATTCAATTTGAGATAATGGCAATAAACAGCATTTACCTACTTGCCATTTCCATCACGAGGTTGTCTCGAATAGTTCCGGTGTAGCATCTGAAAATTTAATTGAAAACGGCTCTCGGTACTCCCATTTCGATTTCGGAGATCCGGATCGCTGTGGGCTTAACATAAAATAAATCACGTTTCGTATTAACTTTACATCTTATTGCCAAAACATCTTGAGGGCTTTCAAGCAGGCTGTGTTATCTAATATTTTATTATACTTATTTCTATGGCGTCGGAAATTTCATGCGGCTAAAGTAATTTTCCGCGAGCACAGAGCGGAAATTACCACATAGTGTAGTGACGTGTTCGACAAACGTCACGTAGCCGGATCCCAGCGCGCAGATCCTTATATCCAATTTCCGGACGTTTTTGTTGGAAATGTGAATTAGCTGACGTAACGTGACGGACGGGAAGGCTAACTATCAAAAGCGATAGTATCAGGATGCAGCCGATACCGAGCGAGCTTAGAATAGATTGTTGACAGGCCTAGTGAAGCTTGTTGAGTTTGGAAAGCTATTATAATTTGGAGAGTTGATATCTTTCCCCAATATTTTAAAATTGGCTACTTGTGTGCAATTTAAAAAAATATTAGTAATTGCTGACTAAAATATAAAGAGCCTAGTATATTAAACAGTTTTATGAAGAAAAAAAAATGTAAGATGCGAGATATTGTGAGAGCTTAATCTCACAATATCTCAGATTTAAATTCCGTATTGATATCGCCACAATTTGACACGAACCTTTTTAAGACAAGAGTGAATATTATATGACAGGCAAATAAAGCAAACTACATCTTTGCTTATCAGCGAATAAAACAGGAGATAATCGTTTCTAAACAAAAATTGATAGTATTTTTCTTTACTTTCCAAAATATTAATCAAGCTACTTTATGCCTCCACTTAGTATCCTAATCCCAATTCAATCTGTCTATCTATGATTACCTAAGCGTTTGTTTCGATAGGGCAAGGGTGAAGTTTTGTCAAAGTGACGTGTGGAATTTCAGTATTGGTGTCTGCGACGAGATGACGCATGACGCGTCGCGCGACGGCGTGACACGTCCACATGTCGATGAGTCGGGCACGTACCGTGACAGCAGGAAATAGTACAGCTTTATTTAATTCCGCTGCCTGACAACCAATGTTGGGTCGGCTGTTTGTAAAATCGGCCTAATGGAACAACTGTGTTCTTGAAAATGAAATTCACTAAAAAGTCGCGATAGGGAGCAGTGCGAAAATTTATGTTCGTGTTTATTTTTCAGTTGTTGAAAATAAACTATTGAAGATTTAGTTAAAAAGTTTTGTAATTATTAATGTTGCAGATTATCACACCAATCTATGATTTGCTTTTGTGGGGAAGTACGCGCCAACTCAATGTATATGAGTTGAACCCGGGACCTATCACGCTGCACGCACCTTATCTACTAGGCTACAGAGATTGTCATTCATCATCTGGATCAGTATGGTGTAGAGATATCATTTTTTGGTCCTTTTTTTATTTAGATCTTTTTCGGACGACTTAGGCAGCATTCTACCTATTTGTAAAAACATCTGGTAAGCACAGTAACTTGAATATCCGTCTTTATGTAATGTATCATCTTATAGTCTCAATGCCATCATTTTGTAACTCGAAGATAACTCGATTCGCAATCGGATTCTCGAACAGCAAGGCAGACGGGCGTCCGATGTTTGTGTATTAATATTAGTGAAACAGAACAGGTTGCCCAGATTACCATAATTTGCTTCGATGCATTTGAATAATGAGAACGTGTTTCCCTCGGCCCGGCCCCTGCCTTTGGATATCTATGAAGCTTACTCGATTGTAAAGCGTGGTATAGCCGGAAACGTTATCGGATAATGTGTACCTACCGTAATATTGGCGGACGTAATTGAAAATTATGATGTAAATCTAGTGGGCAGGTATTCTATTATATTTCAGATAAGTATGAGGTAGTATTCAATAAATCAATCAATTTAAATCAATGTGTTGATTATCAAAACTAACGAAATATTTATTTTAAACTAAATTTGTTTTCGAATATTTTGTGAATCTTCTCGATATTTATTGTAATTAATAAATAACAGTATATAAATAAATAGCATTACTGAAACCCATAAAATTATTTTAAAGACAGTTGTAGCGATAATGGCGACTATTATTTCCGTTTTAAGATGTGTCTGTAAAAAACTCTACTTTACTTTTGAAATTAAACGCTATCCTTAGGTGAGATAAGAAAATCAGAATGCATTATGTTGAATTGATAATCCTGTAACATTTCTTCTCGGAATGAAATTTCTTATTTTCTGTTCCAAAGTAATAAGGTAAGGTTAAGTAGAGAATATACTGGAAGCCACATTGAGTCAGATAATGCTGTAGCGAGATAATTTCATCACGCCGGTGGCGGGCGAAGGTGCCGCCGCGGGAAGGAGTTATTGTGATATTGCGCGTCTCATATTGCCGCGAGGATTTATGTGTGACAGCATGTGGCGGCAACTCGCCCGCTGGCCGCCAGTGTACGGGTCGCTTGCTACTTGAGGACTGTGCCCTGCCTGACCATAGCCAACGAAACATATCTATAAGCCCGTAAGCTAGGACCTTATTACCATTTAACATCAGGCGGGATGAGGTCAATCTCGAAGTGCAATATACAAAAAATACATATTGGTAAGATTGTCTTTATGATAGCGAATAAATAAATCAAACAATTTCGCCAATCACACCAATCAATTGGTCTCATACTAAGGTTATTCTCTTGTTTTATGAGTACTAGACCAGTAATACTAACTGGGGGCGTCATTTCAGTACGCTCAGACTCGAGTATATTTAGAAAACGTATCCCAAAATTGATCGGACCGGGAATCAAACCCGGCACATTTCGCGCATTGAGCACATACCTTAGCCACTGCGCCACCAAGGCGATTGCAATTAGAAAGGTGATAAAAAGTCGAGTAGTACTGTCACTTCTTTATGTACCCGGGTGAGTTTCATAAAATACAAAAAATCATCAAAATAAAACATTAAATATACATTGGTGTCCTTGCGTGGTTTATAAAGTTTGATATAAGTTAGTTGCTAAGTTTAATAGAACAACGCAGGCTTTAAAATGGATACAATTATTAAACGGACTGTAAAAGAAAAATTTAAATAAATGAATATAATTACACCTATATCACTACTACTCATGTTTGAAGGAGGATTCAATAGATGATTTAGTCATATAATTTCTCGAAAGTTATTGAATGATCACTGCATTTCTTAGGGCGTATTAACGTTGTCTTGAAAAGGTGTCCTTTATCGTATGTGTTACATATAACCAAGATTCACATCGATGAATTAATGCTGTAGTAAGGTTATGGACGTCATAATTATCAATAATAACTATGAAATATAAAAATTGTTTTCTTAAAAAAATCAAAAAAATTAATAAGTCGAATCAGACACAAAAAGGTTGTTATCTAGAGCAGTCGTTTTGCTGTGGTCAGTTTATGTGCCAGCTCAAGCAAGTCTGATAAAAAACAAAAGCAAACGCATGCAGCATCGCACAGCGCACCGGACTCTTGGCACCGTCCGCGACTGTATAATTCAAACTAAAAACCCTATTTGAATTCTGTGTAAACAAGTTTGTGGATTTCCCAAACATATTCTCATAGAATCATAATATCAAAACTTTACCAATAACATCGAGAACTACGGACATAAAAAGTAATCGATTCTTTAAAAGAGAATTAATTACGAACTCGGGCATTAAAATGATATTCAGACCGTGGGTTTTATTGCAATTTTACTGGGCACTTATTCAAACTTTTGGTCGTGTTCCTCACTTTTTCACATACTTATTATTCTGGTTTTTAAACACATCGGCGAATCTATAAAATTTCATCGGCCATTACTAAAATTAAATAATTAGTAATTCGACTATGTATAAATGCAATAATATTCATTTATCGTTAAATTCGTATATTAGTAGCTTCGAGCACCATGGAATTCCTAATCTGTAGGTTTAAGAACCAGGACACAATTAATTTATCAACATCAGTAGATGCGTCTATTGTTTGTATGGGTTGCAGTGTGACCATCAAACTTAGTTTGCATCCAGGGAGAGAAAACTTTCATCGTGTTCTTTTCAAATGTCTACATTTTCAGTTTGTCAATAGCTGCTTAACTCATAAAACAAGTGTGGTGTACCCACCTATAATCAGCAAATCGATAAAAAATATTTTTTTGTAAGAATTGCAAATATGGATCAAATTGACATTCATACATCCACGGCATAATATGATATGCATATTATTCATTACAATATGTTTTATCGTGCTGTTCTATATTGACAAGTCATTTTAATTTCCAAAGGCATATGTACAAAAAATAAAATATCATTTGAATAAATGTTATAACTAGAAGACGAGGATACAAGATCCATTAAAACTCGCCATCAGAATATCGGTTAATTACAATCAGACGAATCGTTTAGTTGCAGTTGGGACTTGCTCGGTGAAGACGTCCCAGTTCATCGGCAAGTTTGCTCGACTCGTATTTAGGCGATAAGCAAAATATAGCTCGGGAGCAGAGGAATATCGATCTTCCGAATAAAAGTTTAATTGCGAAAGTTGTTTATACTGCGCAGACGGCGCGGCGACAACCTGCTCGAACTCGCCCGTCTAACGGACAACCAAGATAGTCTAGTTGGCTTGTTAAAGAGTTTGTTAGCTCCGTATTCAAATCGGGATTTAATGCTATTTATTTATTTTGCACTTTGCTGTGTGAACAGAGATCAACGTTACTTAGTGGTGATAGTTTGATGGGTGTTTTTGGTCACTTTTGAAGAATATTAAAAAAAAAAACAATTTCAAGACTAACAGTTTATAAGAATGATGGGTGCATTTGTGACGCAAATTAAATATATGTATATCTGTATTGGTGGTGACTTAACAATGTTGCCTAAGATTTTATTAGGGATGAAAATAATATATTTGGACCTACCAAATTTTATCCAATTTCACTCATATGCATGAAAAAAAAAATACTCACAAAAACTACTTAAAAGTTTCAAAATCTAATCATTTCATTGATAGTGAGTTTTCCTATAGTAATATTATAAAAGCAAAAGTTTATAAGAATATAGGCAAGAAGGCATAGATCTGGAAATCTGAATATATGCCACTCTTTCACGCAAAAAAATGTAGTGAACATTGATGATATTCTAAATAAACATATAGAATACTTTTTAACCGACTTCAAAAAAGGAGGTTTTCTGTTCGACCGTATATATTTTCTTTTTTCTCAAAATAACGCGAATAAAATCGTAAGCAACAGCTAGTCCATAGTAAATTTAATAATAATGCCCATTAGTTCCCATTCAACATCGGTTTAAAAATAAATACCATAGCAAGGATTGACGACCTGTGTAGTCGCGAGGGTTCACCTTTTTAGGACCGGACTTTGGCGTCGCACCATTTTTTTCGCCCTAGGTTCGATTCCCGGTTGGGTCAACATGGAAAACAAAGTTTTCTATTTGGTATTGGGTATGTATGTAGCGGCATTATCGTTGTTTCTTATTTCTAAAACACAATACTTAAACTATTTACCACATAATCAGGAAAATGTAGTCATGATGTTATCCCTTATTTATTTAAGTTTAAAGAAGCAGAAAAATGTATATCCTTTCACGGTGCCGGAAGTCCTCAGAGATCAAATGAAACTACGATCACAAAGTGATGCTCTTCCAACTGTACTAACTGCAAGATGTTGTTGACAACGCATTTTTCCATTATATGCAGCATACGCTGCAGAAGTCAATGTTATAATACACCCATTGATATGATTGTAATTATCAGATAAGGTAGTTACAACTGCCAAAGTTTTCCTTTCGCGTAGCAAACAAGCGCCTCATAAAAGTTAAGGTTCTTCGAAGTCGTGGATCGAATAGCAGAAGGGTATAGGATTTATATGCACCATTCCTATTACTATTATGCATCTTGTGGGGTGCTTGTGGCGCGATAGCGACAACGAATCGGAAATGATACTGAGAGTTAAGCTATGCGTGCCGCGGTCTTAGATGGGTGTCTATTTCGACCGAATTTATTTATATTTTCCAAAAGTATAAAGATGCGCTTAGCTGTTGGACTCTGCTATAATCTCGATTTAATTAATTTTGGTCAGGGGTTATTTGGCGGTTTGAGGAAATCTGAAAAAAAGGTCTCTTACACAGGTGACTTACACACAGTTTTGCATCAATTCACATTGGGCCCTTGTGGTCGCCCGTACCATCTCACAGTCTGCCTGTGCCCAACAAAGAGTACGTAAATGATATAATATTTCTTATAATTTATCATTATCATATCCAGAGTTAATAGTTGATGAATAAATAAATTATTAGACTTCATAAAATTCATATAGTGAGATCACGTATAGATTTGGCTGATAATTATGTAACCGTTGAATTGATTAACATTTAAAAAAATCAAGTATATTTGTGTTACACATACCATAATATTGTAATACTCTATGTGTAGCAGAGTGAATTTCATTGTACTCTTGTCTATTAGTAGCACTTTGTGTTGCCTTAGATGGCCAACCTTAATTATACACTAATTTCTTTCAATTAGAAAAGTTACCTAATCTGGGCACCATTCCTCGTTTCATTTTATTTACCTTAAGATTGTCCTGAAAATACCCATTTCTAGCGATAAGAGCGCCTAAATACACCAATAAGTTGTCAGTATTTTTTTTGTGGTCAAGTGTATCTGGGACAAGTTTTAGAAAATACATAAGATTCGAGGCTATGGTTAAAAAGTCCAAAAGCTCTTTGGATATTTAAAAATGGAAAACATTAAACATCATCAGAAGAATTAATTATTGTGCCTGTTGGATTGAGATTGCAGGAATTTCACATACCAGGTTAATTCACACCATGCCGAAAGGCATAGTTCCACTTAGCTCTCGTACACCTCGTACCGTAGTGAGGAGGGTAGTAAATAAACAAAGGACCCGTGTTTGGCAATTATTGCGTTAGCGGTCGCATTACGCTAATGTTTATTCCCAACATGAAGCTTATCTAGTCTTCTCAAACGGCACTAAAATTGTTGGTTGCAAGGTAGTTAACCCTTCGAGGCGCGCGGCGTCCGCAGCGCGAGGGGCGCGGGTCGCGGCCGCCCCGTAAGCCCCGCAATAGATAAAACAGTGATAGAACATGCACCGCGCCGCCGCTATGAATAATTCATTAGTTTCAGTTGCCACTTTTGTTGGTATCGGTGGATTTTCAGCGCTTCACACCGTCAAAAATATGCGTTGAGGGGCTGGTTATTGTTAGACAGTACTCTTTACCATCTCGTTCATTTTAAATGTGTCGTGGAGAGGCATATTTTATGAATTGTTAAAAGAATAATAAATGTGGCGCTTTGAAAGACGCCGCACAGTTATCCTCTTTAAGGGTCGGCGGAAATAAAATATTAACGTAACAAGCTCTCTTTGCACAGATACAGATTTTTAGTTCCATAAAATATTGCTGCTGTGGCAAAAGCTAACTTTCGATGCGAAAAGCCGTTAACAGCACCGTCGCGCGGCGCTTCCTCTACCCACCCCTGCGAATCCCGTTATAATTTACGATCATCCCGAAAAATCCCTGGATTATTTTTATTCGATAACAATAAAGGTACCGCAGAGGGTTACCTTTATTATCACTCAGAGCGGAACGACTCTTTTACAACTTTACACATGTTATACGATCGCCAAAATGGTTGCGCTATACCATTTTCAACTTTTAATAGTGTGTGCTACTTCTGCGACGGATTTAAAGCTTGTATAGTGTTGCCAAAATAACTTTATTCATTGGATCATTTAAAAGTTATCTCATTCAATAAAAAATTTTGTAGGTATACCTATATACATCTTTTTAACTAAATTGAGTTCGAAGGCATTCATTATAACTTAAATCATGGGATGTTACTTTTTTAGTGGAAAATTATAATACACAAAAGAAATATAGTACTCCTATAGATTTGTTGCGAATATCTAAATTTTCTTCCTTTTTTTTTCGAAAATGTGATCAGTTTTAACTTCACAATTTAGCACTAAAAATACGTTTTAGGACTTATGAAAACTTCATAGCAAAACATGTTCAGAATCATCGTTGTAGAGTGGCTTATAGAGTTTTGAAAATAACCCTGCATAAACTGGACCCTTTATCCACACCGTTAAACGATCGAGAGGCCTTTGTAAATTGAGTTCATACTAGTTTTTTATATCACAAAAATTTGGTATCGATACAATGCTTGCTATTCGAAAATATGACCACATAACTTGAATGTTATGTAATGATATTAACGACTCGTAGTCGGTTGGAGAAAAACGATGACATTTTTGACGAATCGTAAAAAATTGCAACCGGGCATTAGTAATTTTGCATCCGGAAAACCATACAAGAATCTTAGTAGAAAGGCGCCAAACAGACTGAAGTTTAAATAACTCTTAAACCCTCACGTTCAAGATGATTGAGGCCTGCACGTCGGTCTATCGGATTATGCGAGACGCGGGCGAAAGTGATCCGTTATAATTTGGTGGGTGGACAGGCGGCTGGCACGCACAGATTAGCCCTTCGATAAACAATAGCATTAGTATGCGAGGACGCGCTGACCGCCGCCGATCGCTCGTGCCGGATTAATTTGCCTTCGGAATATTATGGAGCGAGCGTAAGCGGCGATCACTCCGAAGCGGCTTGTTTTCGCTTGGGCCTGACCAAATGAGTATGGTAAAGGTGTCTTGACTTAAGCAAATTTTGAGGTTTGATTTAAACCGATTGGCTGACGAGGCAGAATGGTTATAGTTTATAGAAGGGCGACCGTAGTGTTGGGCATGAGGACTTCTGCTGAGCATATGTCTGGACTCTGATTCTATTTAAAAAAGTAATTTCCGACCTGACTGGATATTCTTAATTATTTAAGCGTTGCAGTTCCACAAGAGATAATAAAGGTAAATGAAAGGGGAGATGAGGGGAATGTTTAAGGCAATTGATCATCCTTAGGCCGCCAAATAGTCTTTGGCTAAAATATAGTGTTGAAAGTCCTATTAATATATCTATAGGTATCTTATAAGAAAAATATCATTTTTTTTGTTGTTTTTTGATAAATTTGACATGAATGAGTTTAATGATACAAAATAAACGATATATTTATTGACTCTGTTTCTTAGTTTTCATGTATCAAATTTGAAACGCCTCACCATGTGGAGCACGGGAAATGATGGTTTTATAATCACATTGTAAGTTCAGGGTTCGGTAGGTGTGATCGATGGCGTCATATATTTACTGTGACCGTCTGTCCATCGTCGCCGCCATGACAGGCGAAAATAGTAGTACGTGACGTTACGGTGATCATTGTACCTAACTGAGCAATGAGTTAATATGTTCGTGTAAATAAAAACAAACTTATTCATTAATATCTGGGCGTAAAAAGGAAACTCTAGCTCTACGTATATAGATATGATGGTAAAATAAATTGTACGAGTAGTTTCATTACAATCTGTTCATCATGAGAGCTGAAGGACGCAAACTATTGAATTTAGACCTTCCACTAAAGTTACGTGAGGTAATTAATAGGTTCGACAACAATATTTTAAGAAACCCTATTTTGTAGGTTTATCTAATATATAGATGTTCTTTATTTCACAATAAAATACAGAAATTAGAATACCACTAAATTATGCTGCAATTTAGGCGGTCTCGTCTATGTTTTAATGCAATTACCATTAATCATTATTTACACGCTGACCATTATTCCAATGTATGTGACACCCCTAATCACAGCTCCATTTTTAAGGTTCAGTCTACAAAGATAGATGAATTCAATGAAAATCGAACCCCGCATTTAAGGGCGCTTTTAGTTGAGGGCAATAAGCGTTAATTTTATTTGTACGCGCCACGATATCCGGTTCCGACGGAAGTGCACGCCTACCCGCTAAGTAATGAGGCTACTGTTACAAGCAAACCTGGGGTGAAAAAAGACGCATGAGAATTTTTATTCCTATCAATTTTGAACCTTTCCTCTTAGGGTTAGTACACGTTTTAGCTTGGGACTAAATCACGCGACTGTCCCGTCTCTGACGGGATAATAATTCTTTATGCATCTTAAATTACTAAAGTGTTCAATTTTTAAGTTTATACGATGCTCACGGCACTTTAGCTGTGACGTATTTCATCCATTTGTATTGCTGACTGACCTTATTCAAGCATTCACTAAATCGTCCATTTATAATTTTAATAACCAAAACGTAAATTGGAAAATTACTTGTTAGCAGGAAAAATATTTTCTAAAATAATCTAAGCCTACTTTCCCTAATGTAAAAACATCGGTAATCCGTAAAGGCGACACGCGAAACAAACTTAAAGCCTTATAAATCAAAAGCTAATTTAGATTCCCGATTTCAAAGTCGGAAAGCGATGCGTACCATAATGTGTTCTTTACATCAAAAACACATTTAAAAGAAGTTAGATTGGCTTACGGGAGTTGGCGAGCGGCCATACGCGGTCGGAGCCTTTTGGGCGCCTGAGCCTAATCTAAGAAGATTCGTTCAAGATTGTTTGCAAGCGCTTCGGTCCATCAAAATATGATGCCGGAAAAGTTTCTCCACATAAATTATATCGACAAACAACCGAATCTTCGCATCGATTCCGCAAATTTTCATATGCGGAAACCGCAGTTAGGTAGGAAAGTTGTTTAATTAAAGTTCTGCACGGGCTGTCCTGTGAAGTACCCTTATTTCTAGTGGGGGAGTGATTTAAATCAGAATTGTAAGGCGCACTTTTCCTAACTTAGTACCACATTCTATGGAATTTCTAAATAATTAGTTAAGGTTTTATTTTCAATGCCACTACTACACAATTAATCTTAGTTATTAAGTGTAAAAACATTTTACTTGGAACTTTTTATAAAGATACTGGGTAAAATTTTACGTATTATGCTATAAAAACATTCTTATCGTTTGAGTGATGGTAATAAAAGATTTTTATTTAAAACAAGCTTTATTTAGTTTTTAACCTAATCAAATTAGTGTTTTACGTGTAATTACGTAGTACGTTTACAATCATTCGCATCGTGATCTTACAATAGGACAGTCAGTATGTATATTACAATCTTGTATATAAACGCACACCATTGCTTTGCTTATGGTTATATTTACAATGTCTCTATCTATGTAGCATTTATCTTATATTTAGCAATTTGGCAACATTTTTAACGGTAACATTTACATACAATACATTAAACTATAATAATTGACAGAAGAAATTGGGCTTGAAAATAGATATTCTTATATTTTGCTAAATTATTATTTCGCGAAATGGAAATAAAACCTCAATTTGTAAAATTTATCTAAACAGTATCTTTGGAAATAAGTGCAAACTGCAACAAACAGATTGTTTGAAGAATGTACACAAAAAGTAAAAACAGATCATACACAATACAAGTGTACTTTACTGAAAATAAATAAATTAAATACTCATTTATTGAAGTACTGAATAAACCTATAACATGAACAAAATAATTTCAAATACAATAACAAAAAAAAGACTATGAAAACATTAGTGGATAAATAATTAAGCAATTACTGTGATAAAATTACTCTGCAAATAAGATATATATTAAATGAAAGTAACAGATGTTTGTAAAGAAACTATTTAAGGACATCATTTTATACACACGGGGATGACATATCACAGCGAATATGAGGTTTACAGAAGCAATCTAATTTATCATGAACCAATACTGAAACACTGCTCCCTAAAGACAATTGTATAATATACTTCACTCAGTCTTACTCTATATACAAAATAACTGTTATGATATTTAGTGCACTTTATAATATATTATACGTGTGCATTGATTTTGCTATTCATAGATTTAATTCACGGTCTAGCAGATTTCGTGAACGGCTTTAAAATAAACACCATACAATTTTAACTGTTTAAAATGAGTTACATAGAAATCTGCTATTCCATAAAATTTACTTATTCAAGGAACTGTTGTTCAATATAATTATCTTGTGTATATGCATATAATTAACAACAACGTTTATACATATTAATATATAAAGATTGAAACTGAACTCTATCAACTATTGTATATGAATGATAACGATGACGTCTACTATAATAATTTTAATAATAAATTTACCTGTTTTAATGACAATCATCGGACTTATTAAATTCATTACATAAAACTAAGGTCGTATCTTAATCATGCATCTCAGAACAATAC
The DNA here is from genome assembly GCA_037074685.1 of Glyphodes pyloalis. Classification (NCBI taxonomy): domain Eukaryota; kingdom Metazoa; phylum Arthropoda; class Insecta; order Lepidoptera; family Crambidae; genus Glyphodes; species Glyphodes pyloalis. The sequence goes on from JAYKKO010000004.1 coordinate 8,572,543, forward strand.
GCTTCGATACTATTATCTACGTGTTTGAATTTGCGTTTTTTAATGTTAAACGTAATCATTTGTCAGATAAACATACTTAAACAAATAATTGTCTATACATAATTTCAATGAGATTATGTATCACATCTTATATTTTGTGCAAAAAACTTAAATAATATTGCCTTTAAATTTGAATTTCGATTTTACAGAAACTGTGTACACTTTTGAAAACCAAACTTTTGTGACAGGTTAAACCATGGATTAAACAGTGAAAAATAAAGCCTGTTATGTACTAGTACACAAGCTGTGAATTTAACGCTAGAGTTTTATCTCCTGTATAAAATTTATAGTAGCACCCCACATATAGAATTATTAAATTCGTTTTGAGAAAAGCTTTGAAACAAGTATCATGTCAATCTCCAATTTTGATATTTTTGGGAAGATTTAAATAATTTTATAATTTGACTGGCATCAAATCATTTGATATCAAATATTGTTATCCCGAATCTACAATAATATCGTCAAAGCAAGATATGGCTGTTCATCTGCAGTAACAAGAAAATATATGAGCGCACAATTTGACATGGATGTTCCTAAACATTTTGTTCGATTCGTTCTCCAATCTGTGTTCTAGTATCTAAAAGGCTTTATTAGTTACTTTGAGGCGTATTTTTAGAATTTATTCATTTGCCTCTTCGGAAAACATTAAAGAATAAGCGTCATTTTCGATTTTAAGCTAAAATATTCTTTGTAATTTTACCTAGGACTATTTACGGCGTAAGCTCTAAGCTAAGCTTTCATTTCAATATAAAATGGACAGTGTGGATTTTTTAAGCAATTATAATACTTTCGATAGCTTAAAAATAAAAGGGTATAATGGTTAAAATAAGGATTCCTAAGTAGCATCTCCTCCAATCGGCGTCACCTGAAAAAGATTTATTTAAATTGTAGACATTCTTACTTGTATTTAAACGTATAAGCTATAATTGTGGTGGACAAAAACAAGACTTCTTTTTAATACATTATAATATTTTTAATACGTTGTAAAAGTAGGTAAGTGTACCTATAATTACTTGTATTCGACAGTAAAAAGAGATAACAATTGAAAAGTATATTTAAAAAAATAATAAAATAGATCCAAAAATAATGAATATATAGTATTTTTGTTCACTAATCCACCTGTATTTTAAAAGACAAAGTCATGCATTTTAATTTAAATCAAGTGATAACGTTCGTTCATTGAATATAAGGACAGAATTAACCTACAGGTATTCCTTTCTAACGTAGAAAACATCAAACAAAATCGATATAAACTGAACGTCGGTTTCAAAATCATGCACCAATGCGTAGTTTGCTCTTTGAACAATGCATTGCATGCACCAGAACTCAATTTGCGTCTGTTTGCGGAAGTTACCTGTGACCTGCGGCGCGCCCACCCAGTTCAGATGCGTTTTCCCGCCGCCTTCGTCCGTCTTCTGCTTCCCCTTATCGATCTCGTTCAGGTTCGATTGATACTTTGTACCTTTGAAAAAAAGTAAGAGATTATAAATATAATAGCCCGTTCAGGGTGAACGAAAAAGTTGGATGGCACGTTCGAAATCGATAATTGAGTCGAAATTAGCATGAATGATTAGATGATGAGGAATTAAAACGATCCGCCACAGCGACACCACTAACGTTTCATACTGATCTGTCGCATCTAGCTACTTTTATTTGATTTTCAATTTAAGCCGTCCTTTTAAAACGGCTGTGGGGGTAACGATGGTTGTTTTTTTATTCAATAGTATTTGAGTATGTGCCAGACAGCACGTTCTCGAATTGAGTGATTTTGCAAGGAAAACAAATACATTTGTGCTCAGTTTTTTAAATTTAAGCTGCTATATTATTTACCGGCTTTTCATCACCAATAGACGTGCTTTTGTTTCTATGATAAGTTTTAAAACTATGCTGAAGCACCCACATCCAAACTAAGAAGAAACGAGAAAAATCCCTAAAAGATAACATGATAAAACTCAGCGGGTAAAGGATTCAATATGGCAAGGGACGTTGGGCAGTCACCGAACAGTTATTGAAAAGTTGCGCAATATTGTCGAGTGGCCGGGCCACCCGTAAATTCGTAATGGGTGCAAAAAATAAAACAGGCGGGCTGCGCAAAAACAACCCACGGCGAAACTTACGCCCTGCCGATGCGATGCCGTCGCTACCTAATGGATTTTTCAAGTTCATCGGTGCATGCTCAAATGATATGCGTTGAGGACTTTTTTAGCCGATTTTCTTTAGTATTTCAGTGTTATTGCAGTCTGCGAAAATATTTTCGAAGACGTCTCTTGCGGTTTCTTTTATGAATGTATTTGTTTTAATACCTACATACATTAGATGTTTGAGTCTAGTCTTTAGTAAATTGAAGGTTTTTTGAAATGGAAGACTTTAATTATTAGAAACTATTAAAATATAATCAGGAGGACGATATTAGTTTAAAGTTGAATTAAAATTGTTATCTTATTAAAAAAATATAGTATTGCAATGATATTATTTTTGCATACTAATAACCAAACATTCATATAACTCAATGAAACAAAAAATAATTTTGGGTTGGAGCATTTACGATCCTATATATTTTTCTTAACAATAAGAAAATAAATGTGGCTTGCAAATAATTTCTGAAAATTGCTTATACAAGTAGTTTTTCTCAAAATACTCTGAATGGAACATAGCAAGTTTACGACTTACATGAAGATCTATTAGACTAAACCGGAGCAAAGTTATGCAGACCAAGGTGCCGGCTGCCGCAATAAGGACGCGGCTAGTAGGCGACACTTGCCTGTAATAGCTTGTAGCAAGATGTCGTGGTACGAGCCAGCTGTACGACTTACCAATAACAAGACATACACCCTTATACAAAAACTTAGACAGTGTTTAAACTTACAGCGCGCACATATGCACACATTCACATTGTTAGTATTCACAAACGATACGAGGCTTTATACTATGTGTGTGGATCGTCTTTTGTTTTCGTTATTTAAAAGTCTATTCGACTTCGATAAGATTCGATAAAGACGACCGTTTATTCTATAGTCAGTTTACAACAGTTTAAAAAGTAACTTACACATAAGTTTAATTTAATCACTGTCCTGTGTTTGATTTAAGTGATTTAACTAAATGATAAATGATGGCGGAATGAATAAAGATATTTTCTACAAACATTCCATGATTTCAATTAATATAAGTTCATTTTTCTTTCACCCGTACAATAGTTAGATATCCTGGTTCGAGTGACAGGGAGCAATTCGTGTTAATAGGTATGTACTTGTAAATACAATATGGAAGCTTCGATCTAAGATTTTCTTGCATTTTGGAGAAAATACAATTGGAGAAATCGAAAAGCGTGTGATGTGACCGACTTTGCTGTCAGATGTTCTCAAGCCATTGGGCAATGGTCCCTGACTAGGCTGACCGAGAACGTACCGTAACGCGTAAATATGAATGTTTATGTAAGCAAATTTAGTTAGAATGTTTACCCAACCAAAACCGGACCACATGCAAAATTTAGATTTTTGCGTGTTTGTAGTGACAAACTAAGAGTAACACTTGTGGAGTGATAGTGATCAGTCCACAAGTCCTAATTGAGCACACCGACTGACTAAAACATTAATTTGTCCGTGATTGTCCATTATTTGCTCCAAGGTTCTAATTCGTCCACAAAGTTATGCAGAGATTGGAGACGGCAATAAGGCAGCGGGATGAGTGGACAACACTTGTTCGTAATAGGTCGCAGCAAGACGTCGCCCAACTCACAATAACGGGTAATGACGCGGGACCGGCTCGCTCACACAGCCGCTTATTGGGACGACTAACAGCTCGTCACTGTGACTACAAAAGTTGTTATTGTTATTCAGTGACCGAGCAGAATGGTACCAACTTGTATCATGCAAAAAGCGTTTTCAAATTATTATCTTACTAACTGAGCTCGCGACTTCATTTGCGTGGACTACAGGTTTTTTCCAAATGAATATACTATGGTCGGTATAATTTCATGGTCGGCTTTACCCCAAAAAATAGTCCATATTTTAATCCTATATATACTATATAGGCTATATAGGCTATATTTGCGCCAAATTTCAAATCTCTAACTTAAAAAATAAATATTTTTCCATATAAACTTGGCAGGGTGGTATCACCCCTTATTTTCAAAACAAAAAGTAGCCTTGAAAAATGTCCTTTCTAGAGGTTCAACGCATACCTTAGGTTAGGCGTGAAATACAAACAGACATAGAGACAGAGTTACTTTCGCATTTATAATATTAGTATGGACTGCGTTACACGCTACAAATAAAAATATGCATTGTTGTTTAAATTATCATTGTTAACTTATTAACTAATAAAGTACGGTCAAAAGAAACGGGAACACACTTCAGTATATGTTAGTACATGTACCCACGCATATTTATTGACTGAAGTGCTTTTGACTGCACGTTTGTAAGCTAGGCAAATAATAATAGGGAATTTGTCGTAACCTAAGGCTTAAAAAAATATAAGATTTCTTGTTTAGAATATAACTGAGTAGGTACCTATATGGTTACTGAAATCATAGAAAAAAATCAACGGTTTACAGCTCTGAATAAAAAAGCTTCATAGACAAACCCAAGTTAACCCACACAGAACTATATAAACGCATAAAAAACAATCATACATTTACTGCTTAGCTGTCCTACTTTATTAAAATATACTTATTACCCAAATAGAAATAGAACTCAATGTAGCTATAAATTTTTTTATTTGACAAGATAACTGCCTCAAATTTCCTTTTTGATTTTGATGGTTTCATCCACTTTTAAACGAACCAAATGTTTACAATCAGACAGTTAAGACGAACCCATTAGCTAAATATAATCCGTTTAATGGCTCGTATATGAATGCAACGTGCTTTGTACCACTTCATAAAGCATTTGTGTATGATTTGTTTACGTTTTACGGCCAGCCATAACATTCGGAGCCAGTTAACAAACTACGCGCTGGCGACAAGCAGATCGCTATAACTGTTTACGATCTATAAACAGATATAACGGCCACTAATAATAACTGAAACAGCAGCAAACAATGAAAACAGAGCGAACGCTCTCGGGGGATACAACTCATAAAGGTAATATTATCTCTTAATAAACGAAATCGCCGAAGTAAAAATGTTGTATCGTGCATTTTATTGATGTCGAGTTCGGATATTGACGGGCTCGTCTGACCACGCTGTTTGCGAACGTTAATTCCATCTTTAGTATTTATTTTGATTTCGTTGATTGCGAAACGTCATAAAGCTACACGACTTCCTCTTGAACTACGTGCATCAGAAATAACGATGCTCATGGCACCAATTCAATCATTACGTTTGCTGTTAATTACTTCGTCGGAATTTACTGCTCGATAACAATCTGAAATTGCAACGGTTCAACGAAAATACAATAAGTGTTTTACCGATGTTTCATTTGTTAATGGAAAGCACGCCGAGCGATGATACTCGAAACGAACAAGAATCGGCGAGAGCGGTAGCGTAGTATTTCTTGTGTCTTTTCTTATTTCGCTAAGGTGTTAAATTGTGTTTGTTCAATGCGATTGCAGCGGGGCAAATAAACAATGGGTGCAGCGAAAGATTTATACCTTTGTCAAGCGGGGTGTCTCGGCGCGGAGGCCGGGACGGCGGCGGGACTGTAGCGGCGCGCGGGTCCGGCGTGGTCGTCGGCGGCGAGGAAGCTACGGAAAAGGCTAATTAGAGAAAGAAGCACTTTTTTCAGCACCACAAAGAAGAGCTAAGAAAAAGACGAACATGTTTTTGATTTAGTATTTCGCGTTGTTTATGTTTGTACTTAGCAAGATTTATAAAATTAAAGGAAATGCCTAACATACACTTTTTATTATAATTTAGGTAGTTAGGTACAAGCTTCAAGCCTTTATATGTTAAGGTTATAGGTTAGGGTCAAATAAATAACACATTAATTAGACATTGTCTGTGCCCTAGAAGTTTTAAATACTTTTTTTTATAATAAATACTGGATATTGGACTAGTTGTTTTGTATAATATTTAATTAAATATTTAAATTAGGTATTATACGAGTACCTACTAGGTAGATTGCAATACATTACTTTTTTAAAGTAATTAGTATTAAAAGCATCGTCTCCTTTTACAGTACCTTTTGTGTTGGCAGTGGTTTTGTCTTGAGGACTCTTAAAGAAGCAAAAAGTACTCTTAATTACGGCATTTACTTTGACTAAAAGTTGAGTTCAGTCATTTGATACTTTATTTATGTCTTTTTGCTATGAAGCTATGCGTTTCTACGAGGCATAAAGTAGTACGGTTTAAATAGATAATGTAAATTAATTTAAGTAGTAACCTTATACTGTTTTGCTTATTGTTATCTTGTTTATGAAAAATAATATTACGGATTTACGGGACTTTACTTATTATTTTCGATTAAACGTGTTCCTATTTATGAAAAATAAGTATCTTATTTAATTATTTCTTACTTTTTTTTTGCTAATGATAATGAATTTTGCAATTCATACTAATTCATTAAATTATCGAACGCTTTTCGATTATACTTTTCGTATAAACATTCTAAACATAAGGCAATTCAAATAGCTGGGCCTTGAAAAATGTAATCAGTCTCTTCCTAGATTTTTTGAATCTGTTCGTTCCCCAAATTGACTTTATCAAGAATAGCCACTGCGCCCCGAAGGCCGTTATGAATTTATTGCGTACTTACTGTACAGACGTATTGTTCCATCGGACTCCCCTCGCGGGTTTTTCGCTACGCACTTGTATGTGCCGTAGTCCTCGCTTGTGATGTTCCTGATCAACAACCTCATGTGGGTCTTGTATGCGGGATGCCCCACAGTATTCTCCATGTGGTACTTCTGACTCTCGTGGATCATGTGGCCGTCGTCGCGTGTCCAGTAGTTCAGGGAAGTGGGGTGAGCTTCGGTGAAACACTCTAGAGTAACATTGTACGCTAGCGGAGCACCAACTAGTTGGTGCGGGATCCAAAGCATGGGCGGAACTGGAACAATATTACGTTTAAATACCAATGCATCTTTTTTATTTTTTTTAGTCTACTTCGTCTTACTACAAGGTTTCAATCATGTCATAAGAACCATATTACCTTAAGCGACTCTTTTGGGGCCATTCAAGTATTACGTAAGCACTATGGGGGGGTGGGGGGGTCTTTGTTTTGCTTATTTTGGATGACATGGGGGGTAGGGGAGTCTAGATGATGATTACGTCATCGGTAGTTATTTACTTTTTTACACAAATTGCAACTCTCACATTGTCTATGCTTGAAAACGAAATGCATTTTTTTAAATTCCCGCAAATAATGCATACGTTTAGGCACTCGCTTTAAAACCGATTAGAGGAATTACCGCGCGCAATTCACTTGTCTGAAATTTCTCCGTTAGTGTATTGTTTTGTTTGGATACTATAGCGAGTAGACGTATTGTAAGCATAGCAAAGCAAGTTAACATTTGTGTTACCGTTGATTCCATTAGCCAAAGCTTAACGTTTAAATAAGATGTCGTTTCAAATAGACAAATCCAAGTTATACCAAAAATTGTTTCAAAGTTTTAAAAAATCTCATGCAAGTACGAAAGTACAAAATGTACAAAAATTAATTAACGAAGTGTGGCGAAATTATAAATTACAAGCAAAGTCCGACAAGGAACTAGATATATAAAGATATAATTTAAAAAAATACATTAATAATTGAAAAATGTTTACGTAAGCATGGGAGGAGGGGGTAAGAGCTTTGCTTACTTTTGCTGACAAGGGGGATGGGGGGGTAAATGATTGTAATAAATCTGCTTACGTAATATTTGAACGGCCCCTTTGCAGATTAGTATAAGCCTGTCGTTAAGGTAATTTATAGTATTTGTCATTTAAAATATGCTCGTGTATGTATGTCATTTTCAATAAATATTTTTAAACAGACTTAATTTGGATTATTTTTGTCAAAATCGGTGAAAAATGATTTCCATATTTGCAAAAAAAGCATCAAAAAGTGGGCGCATAAAAAGATCGACGGGGGTGCGAAGCGAAGCGGCTGTATTAACTATTCAGTATGCATATACAAATAGATCAAACGTAGCAAATGTTTCTCATAATATTACTCAAAGGAATTTCTCATTAAGTTACATTGGTCCGCATTTTTTTTATTGAACAAAACGGGTATTTCAAGTCTGACGAGACAGAAAATATTTACAATGCGACTTAAAAACTTTACAAAGTACTCACAATCAACGCTAACTTTAACTCGTTTGGACACAGTCGGAGGGACGCCATTACTGGCGATGCAGAGGTAAGCGCCCATGTCCAGCCGTGATATACGAGCCATCTCCAGCACCTCTCCCTCCCATTCGGAAACTGAAAAAGTCATATTAACTTTAGATAGCGATCGGTGGGGCGTGAAAAAGGAAAATATTTTTTGCGGTCATTAACCTTCTGATACTCGCGTAGTGTGTAGCGGTAGTGTGAGCACACCGTGGTCTAACAGACCATTACGTGTTTGATTTTAAGAATCATGACAAATGTTGTTTGAATAAATAGAGAATGCGTTAAAAGATAATATACTCAAATATTATTAAAAATAGAACCGCTGCGTGTTTTTTTTTGCCGATTTTTAATACTCGTATTATACAAAGGGTTTCAGTGCGATATTAAAAATATTTATAGTCTCAATTTTCTTTTTTTATGAGAACATCCAATATGGCTAAACAATTTTTCCAAAATATGTGCTGTGTTGTAAAAACATTTTACCGTTATAGTAACGCAATATTTGGGATTGACAATGGCTATTCGTAACTATTTGGGAAATAAATCAAAATCAAACTTCACACAAATTATTAAGATACCAGATACTTAATTCAGTGTGAATGTTTTTCCAATAAAAAAATATATATTTGGCCGGTCTAATAGACCGATGCCCTAGTTACGGAGGTTGACAAGATCGACTCTGACCGGTGTGCCCCTTGCTGATGGATATTTTTGAGTTGTCGTCCCGCTTCCACTTGATTGTGGGCTTAGGGGAGCCATTAGCCCGGCACGTCAGGGTGACGTTGGCGCCCTCTCGGACAATAACGTCGCTCGAGCTCAACGAGTCGTCGATCGTCGGCGGCACTGCAAACAAACGTTAACACCACTTTATTGGACGTAAATTTATGTCAGTAAATAACGGAGCGTGCATCGGCCGCGGTGCTGTGGGTGTGGATAAAGGTTGCCCACATCTGTCAGTGTTTAGTTGTAGCGGTTGCAAGGTTGTAAGCCATGAAAGTACCTACATACATACCTGCCTGCCAACTAACATGGATACACATTTTACGATAGCAAACTGGGTTTTTCTCAGTGCCGAAAACATAATAATCTTTTATTTGTTTTTTGGGATATTATGAGACTGGTTTGTCATGGTGCTTATTTATTTTATCTGGGTCAGCAAAGAGAGGCCAAGGTACTGTCAAAGAATTTGGCGCTATTATGCATTAAACTGCTCAAGCCAGTGACCGTGATATGGCCCATAAACTTACTCTCCGCATGACCCAAAGCTTGACTGGTAGAGTACCTATTGTACTTTTTGTGCAATAACGTTTTTAAATAAAAAAATAATAATAATAAATGTAGAGACCAGACAAAGGGCTTGTTGTTTATCACAAATTTACACACACCTAATCGACATCATGCCGAACTGCGTTTAGGCAGTCATGATGTTTATCTGACACCTGCAGTGGCCGCATCCTCACCACGCAGGTTTGAGTTATGCAGGAATCAGGTGCGGTGCCAATCATGCATTAAACGACTGGCCACGACTTACCGACTACATGCAGGTATCCGAATTGCGTCTTGGCGGTAACGGTGTTGATCTGGCACATGTAGCGGCCGCGGTCCTCCTCGCGCACGTCCGAGATGTGCAGGAACCAGGTGCGGTGCTTGTCATGGGTCACGCTTACACGTGGATTGCGCGTGATCACGTGGTTGTGCACCGTCAAGATGGCCGACTGCTCGAAGTGCATCCATGCTACCTAATGAACAAGCAAAAAGGTCTTGCTTACTTTTCAATAAATACATTTCGACACCATCCCTCTACCAAGGAGACAAATTCACCATGGAATGTATTTTTATGTTTTCCCAAGTATATTAATAGACCACGTCCCTACTAATATCTACTCTGTTATTTGGTGAAACCAACTATTTATAGGATAAAAAATTAGAAATATTTTGGTGAATCACTTTAATGTTAATAACCGCTAATAAAGACTTATTTTATTCGTTGTGGCGTTCGTTTAATCAATTAAAGTTTCTCGCTGACGCATTTCCTTAATTTGAAAATTTTAACATCTAATAAGCTTACAATATAATGTTTCTTAATACACATATTTTCCGAGACAGGCTGGCACGGCAGGGGTGTGGAGAACGTCTTGCCTCAATGATTTCCAATCGTTTTCCCAATTGGACCAGTGACGTAACGGAAATTAAAGAAAGCAACGTTCCTTCTTAAATATTATTTCTTGCCAAATAAAATACCTTTTGGCTCTGCCGGTTTGAGTAACATTTATAAATTGTAAAATGTTTTTATTACGCAAGTGCGTTTTAAGTAAAATGTTTATATATTTTAATTTATTTGTGTTGTACTCGTACATACCTACTAATACTTATTAATTATTTGAACTACGCTACCAATGACAAAAAAGTTATGCTTTGTAATGAATAAATTTTTAACGTTTTGGGGTTGAAAAAAGTTGGCTCTTCTCCTTTTCTCAGTTAATTCGTTTTAGAGGCAGAGTAATTAGAGAAACTATTTGAACCAAAAGTCCATTCATTCTACGCTGCACAACTTAACTCAAACGAAATTCAACTCCACCACAAATGTTAGTGTAAACACTGAAATGGCTCACCTATTATAAACCATCCATGTTCCGTGTTATAAAGCAGACCGGGTGTCTATTATTTAGATTAAACGCGTGTAATATACATTATGGAGGTTAAGCTGCGCTGTGCGACCGGGAAAGCGAACTTGAACTTTTACGAGTAGCCGTTAGTTGTTAGTGGGGTCGCGACCGGCGACATCTGTGTAATTGCACGGCTGCCATCGCGTCGCTCCACACCAATTTCCACAGCATTAAGCGCTCAAAATGCATTTTGCAGAGATTGTTACACTTACAGCCATCGCGTTTTCAACTTTTTACACGTAACGCACATAAATACTGATTTCGTTGAAAGTTTCGCCGCGTAAATCAATTTGTGCAACAAAGACGTTTTTAATTACGTTTTAGTCTTGAAATACATATAATTTAGTTGCATCACTGAATAGGCAATGTTACTTGCACCACTACCACTATTTACCACGTAGTTTATTTATCTATCAAATTTATGCTTTTTTAGAAATTATGTTTAAGCTTTACATATTTACGTGGATTTTAAAGATACATTTTATATGCAAATACATTCTAACCATATGTTCGTACCGCTCAGACATAACACCCATCAGTTCTACCTAAAACACCAAATTATGAATAGGTAAAGTAAAACTTTACTTCAATGTGAAATGAAAACTTTTACGGCTAGATACACATATGAACCTGGATTTAAGTAAAATATTACGAAACTTGTGATTTCTACTATCATTCATCAACTAAAATATTTAAACTAGCAGAACAGTTTGATGCAAACAAATCTTCTAAAAGGTAATCAGAAGAGAATGGAAACTTTACGGTTTCAATCCTGTTACATTTAACTGGCACTTTGGCGCTGGAAACTAGTGTTGAACGGAGCCGTTATTCTTCGACGGTTTTAACCGAAAATTAAGAAATGGGTTATCGAAGTTAAAGTTCGGCGCGCATCTTTTATCTCTTAATCCAGCTTTAAGTTTGAATCATGGTAACCGGGTAGTTCTTTTATCAAGATTGCGGTAATATAGAGAAAGTTCGGTTGAAACTCGTGCCGGGTCACATCTTACCTATCTTAAGTGATGCGGCTCTCAGCCGCTGTCTAATTTATAATGGACTTGAGGAAACTTCGCCCATTTTATTATGCAATGGGACGGTAACCCCTCTAATGACGGCGACCTGACTTGTCGCCGTAACCTGGGGCTCGGGGATATTAAACAAGGCTTAATATTTCATCTGATTTATGTTAGAATAATTTTATGCAAAACTCTAAGTACGTTACAAATTACTCTATTCCTGGTTCAAGTGTTGTATTTGTTGTATCAGAAAAGAGAAATCTACATTGCTTTTTAAACATATAACAATTCAGCTTATTTTAATGACGATTTCGTGCAAGCTTTAATTGAAGCATAGATTTAATAATCGTTATATGACCGTAGCATTTCATTTGATAATTTACAAAGGCAGTTTATTTACATTAACTAAAGAATGTAGGTGCCATTTTGTTCGATACCATTTTGCCATCTTTTTCGTAGGATCTCATTGCTAGAAAATTGTTGGTGCTTCTAATTAAAAAACCGTGATAAGTCGTTTTGGCGGTCCTAACCTGACACTGCGTAAGGATTACTGAAGGGACCGGGATCAGATAAAAATCTGAAGGTACATGATAAGGCGAAGTTGGATTTTCTTAATTTTTGCTTGGTGGCCAAAGAAATAGGTAAGTCAGTATAATGATCAAAGCTACACCAATTGATTAATTTCGACCGTTAATCTCACCTTTTTGCTTTAAACTTATCAATTGTTCAGTACATAAACAATTATTCAGCTGCATCTTAACTACAGATTTTGTTCCACTTTTAAAAAAAATGCATTATCTTTATCTAGAACAGGGCCACCAGGTCAATCGTAAGTTTATATAAATTTGTGCTACTATCACAGGTACTGCACTTGATCCATAAACATCGCTTATTTATAGTAAACATTTTTGGCAGTAATATACTAAGATGTATCAAATGTCTTCTTTCCATTCACTCACAGTCACAGTAACGAAAACAAATTAAAAAAAAATTGGAATTTTTTTCCTATAAAAAATTTAGTGACATCAAATCCAGCTGGATACACCAAAGAAATTTTATTACAAGTTCATACATCTTACATGCATAAAGACTTTTTTCTCCAGCTAATAGAAAGAAACAACATTATAAACATAAACGTAAATATCGTTTATTTCATTCAAAATATGACCAAAGTAACATGACTTGGCATGGATATTTTATTAACTAAGCCATGAGCACAAACAAAAACAGTTATAAATTTATCACGTAGTGATAGAATAGTATAGTTTGGAAATCGAAGGAGCGCCGCAGTTACGAGTAGCAGAACTACTGACACTGACAAAAGTAGGTAGTCGTAGGAGTACTTATGCCATATTACAAATAAAACTTGTAGTATTTGTAAATATGTATCTTTAAACAATGTCGATTGCGAAGCTACGTATAACGCGATAACTGAGTTCTGCCGCATGTATTAATTGGTTTATTTTTTAATTTTGTTTCTCGAAAGCATTTGTAGTTCAATCATAAACTTCGCTTGGTTTGCTGACAGTATATTGCGAGTATTGGTTAGTTCCGTAAATTGAGTGAACATGAAACATGCACTGTTAGTAATCATGTCCTACTCTTGGCGCTGACAACGGACACAGTCATGGCGCAGGCAAGTCGCGGCGGAGACACCGACGGATGTGAACCCGATCTAGCTAATTGTGGCCGCGTCTAATCTGACCCCTGCGCTGACGCTGCGGCCGCGGTGTGACCCTTGTCGCGCTCATTCAATTACTAGCCGCAGCTTGCTGTAACAACGTTTACAAATTCCATTCACTCATCGTCACAATAAGAAATACAAATTTAAATCATTTTTTTTTTTTATCTTATTTTTTTAAGGGATTTTTGTCTTGTGACATGCCAATCCCATCGTATCTGACCTTTTATATACATATTACTTTAACATACAATTTTATAAAGTTATGGTAGACAATGTTTAACTAAACAACACAAAGCCATAGCAACCTCTGTGTTTGGCGTTTGTAGAATACTTTGTACAATACCTACGTCGAATCTATTAATTTTAAATTGTTTTAAAATTGTTTTTATTATTGTATTATCGTGTATAAATATCACCTTCAAAATATGGCAGGACTTAAATTGCTTGGTATATTAATATATTTTTTTTTTAGTTTTTATAATCTGTCAACTAAACCACAATTCGAGTAACATTTGAGTTTTTTATGTATTTTAAGGGTTTCAATTGGTTTAATTTTTTTTATACCACTATCATCTATAATTCGATCATAAAACATGCTGTTTGTTTGTTGACTGTAGACTACAAGGTTAATTATGCACACAGAGTGAGTATGAAGTCATAATACAGGAACTGTTAGTAATGAAGACGTTATACATAACGGACACAGATATGACGCGGGTGAGACGCTCCGGTGACGCCGGCGGATGTGAATCCGATCTGGATAATTGTTGCAGAGTCTAATCTGACCCCGCTGCGGCTGCGGTGTGTCCCTCGTCGCGCTCATTCAATTAGGAGCCACAGCTTGCTTACTACTGCCCGTGTTAATTGATTAACATGTTTCGATAAATTAATAAGTCACTAGGAAAAAACGATATTGTATTTACAATTAAGGTTTTTAAAGTAGGTATTTGTATAAAAAAATGTCTGTCCTAGTAAAATTATAATTTTATTCCATTCAAAATATATCAGAACTAAATTGGCTTGGTATCAATCGTAAACTGACTTAACGCATATCTTAAAATATTACTTGTCGAACGTTTAGCCACGCTTAGAGTGAAATCTGCTCCCTCACATATTAATGATCGTATTAGTTCTTCATTAAATTTAGTTTTTATTGTAACTCTATAATATCCATCCACAATCATAAAACATGTAGTGGTTTTATGACTGTTTACTGCGAGTATTGGTTAGTGCACATACAGTAAGCATGAAGTCAATCAAGACTCAGTACACAGCGGACACAGTCATGGCGCAGGCGAGCCGCGGCGGAGACACCGACGGATGTGAACCCGATCTAGCTAATTGTGGCCGAGTCTAATCTGACCCCGCTGCGGCTGCGGTGCGTCCCTTGTCGCACTCATTCAATTACAAGCCGCAACTTGCTTTGACGACTCTTATTAGTTATTATTGTTCGTGTTCATTGATTACTATGTTTCGCGAATGATTGACGATTATATATTTTTAATGCGAATTTATAAAATCCGAGTTTACATCCGTGTCAAAAATATTTACTTAAAAATATGAATATCAAAACTGAATTTGCTTGGAATTAATACTTAAAAAAAAATCAGTACCATTGCAGCGTTTCAACTAAATACTTTTTTATATTACACTATCTGACTTAACAGAAAATGGACGACAATTTAATATAAGGGTCGGATTTTAAATCAAGATTTATAAAATCTCAAAGTAGGGCCTTAAAATGTTACTTAAAAAATCGATAGTCTGTCCGCTTATGGATATGAATTTCATCACTATACTTCGTATATTTTTGATCTTTTTTTTATTGCATCACCCATAGTTATATGGATACGCATATTTTTGCGTACCAAATTCAGTAAAACATTAAACGTAGTATCTGTTTAATGTTTTACTGAATTTGGTGACTGTAAACTATTAATTGCTTTTGCTCACATAGTCACATGAAGTCACCAAACAGCTGTCAGCAATTAAGATGCTCTACACAATGGATATACATATTAGGTGAGAGAGAGGCAAGTTGGAGATGCCGGCCAGACAAGTCAAAGCTAAGATGTTGCCAAGGCTAGGTATACACGCCCGCGGATATGGACCTGATTTTGCTAGTTGTGGCGGAGTCTAATCTGCTCCCGGTGCGGTGCGGCGTGTTCCTCATTAAATTACAAGCCACAGCTTGTGATTCGTCGCCCCCTCCCCCGCGACACTCACGGCTGACCGGTGCTAATTGATTATCTTGTTTCGCTAATTATTGACAGAAACTATAGAGGAACGATGTTGATACTTTAGACTTATGAATTTTAATATTTAACAGTTTACACTTTACCTACTAGGTATTGCCTGCGATATCTTTCTCGTTATTATGGTATAAAATATATCAATTTTAAGACTTTCGCGTTCCATTTTAAACATTTAAAATAATTTAACGGGTCAAAACGCGACACCATTTTTATTTAGTAGTTAAAACGAACTACTTACTGCCCGACGTTTCGATTATTTTAAATGTATAAAATATATCGTTTAAAGTACTCTAGTTTCTAATCTATCTAGCTAGATCATAAATTTCATCCAAATCTAGGTATTAACAAATTTTCACGTTAATAATATAGTGAATGAATATCAATATATTTGAGCATCCGGAAAATTTATGATCAGTTGAAAATAGAGATGTACTATCCACTATCCACGCTTTTCTGGATAGCACAAAACATAAAACAAATACAACTACGGAATATAGACTTTGTAGAAATGTCGTCGATCACAACGATTTATTTTTCAGTTGAAAATGCAGTTAAATTTCGTTCGCTCGGCAGTAAACCACTTCAGACGATTATAACTACCGATAGAACACACGAGCCGTGCTGCCAAAATTGCTTGCTTTTATGAACCGCACTTTACTTCGATCTACCTAGTTCAAATCTGAAATTTCCTATAAATGGTTATCTCGCAACCATAAACCATAAATGATATTTTCAAACTTCACTTTTATTGTTCTAACAGTAAAGATAAAATTAAGTAGGAATCAAAATTTTGAGCGGTTACGAGATAAGCTGGCAATGCTGAACTTGAAGTCCCCTTTGCATGTTCGAGGTCGGAGCTCAATATTTCGTAACGTCCCAAGTTTGCCAGAATTAGGATTATAAAATTGCTTGGTGAAACGTTACGCCTAAGAATACAAGTTCTGATTCCAAGCTGACGTTAAAGTTTTGGTAATTGCTACTTAATCTAAGATAGTAATGAGAAGTTATTTTAAACTTTTTATAAAGAATGCGATTATTTGCCATTTTCGAATTCGTTATATTATTGAGAACTTTCTTTTCTCGTTTGTTACGACAAATCGATTATCCGGATTAAATTTCTGTCCTTACCTAGACAATATCTACCCCTAATCCGTGTGTATGTTCGAGCTTGAAAGTCAGACATACAGAGAGCTACCATTGTATTGTAACATTAGCAAGGTTATATTCTGACAAGTTCTACTCAAGTTTGCCGCTATCCAGATGAGAATAAGCTGTTATCCAGATTTAAATAAAAGTAAAGCAAAATTATTTATCACAGTTATTAAGTAATGAAGCCTCCGGATGCGAATATGATATTAGGAATAGCGGCAGTGGCTAACTAATTTCATTCGTCTGCGGATCCTAAGCGAGTTAGGCGCAACGTCACTCGCCGGGCAGTCGCCGGCTGCAGCGAACGTCTCGGTTAAATATGCTAAATTGAATACAAATTGCGCAAGTTTTTTGATCTAATTATTTCTTGTAATTTGTTACTGATTAAATTAATGAAAAGAGTATAGTAGTATATAAAAGCGCAAGACCACTCGCTGAACAAGAAATCGTAGAAAATTACTAACTTAAAATTTAAAATGAATGGTGTCGAGAAGTTCCATAATTTTTATGTTTCTTAAATTTTTTTCTCATTTACTTTTAAGCTATAAATATAACCAGTATCTTTTATTTCTTTCTAGTGTCTAAGCACCACATTAAAATCCAGTTAGAAGTTTTTGTGTGAAAGAGTAACAAGTATCATGCATTTGAAAATACATTAAAATAAAATTTAGGATACTTCAAAAAAACATGTTTTACCATAAAATCGTTCGTTAAATTGCAGCATAATTCATTACTGGTAGTACGGACATCATTACTAAATGAAGCCAGTAAATGCAAATATGATTTTAGGAATGGAGGCCGGCTTACTAATTTCATTCGTCTGCGGATCCTAAGCGAGTTAGACCCAACGTCACTCGCCGGGCAGTCGCCACCGCAGCGAGCGTCTTGGTTAAATATGCTAAATTTGGTACAAATTGCGGCATTTTCCTGATCTCTAATTTATGGCAATTTGTTACAGTTGAAATACCATTAAAATACATCCATTAAGCGCCCGAGCACTTCATTAAAAACATTTAATGAAGTGCTCGGGTTACTTGCTTTCATTCAATAAATATAAAAATTACTAATAAATAGTGGATTAGATGATAAGGTTTCCTTTGCAAAGACGTTCGCATTAAATGGTGCAAAAATCCTCCAAAATTAATTAGAGTAGACTAATTCTCAATGGGCATTATTGAAATAGCGTATCTAGTGTAAATTTTTAGCAGTCGAATGAGTTCTAAAATAAGTTACTTCAGTTATTTTCGTCTCTTAAGTTCTTTATTTATGCCTAGCTAATAAAGGTTACTTGCGTAAAACTTATACGCTTACCGACTTTGTTTTTATTAGATAGCCGTTTCATTTGCTATATCCAAAGGTGCGGCGATATCAGGCTGCACAATTAGTTCGTGGACGTAACCTTTAAAATCAGCGCGTCTCACCGAACTTCGGCCGGCCTATTAACTCGTTATCTTTTAACCACCTTTAATTTTGGCCCTTCTTTCTTTTTATCTTAATTGTTGAGGCATTAAGGAGGCAAAGTTGAAGTTCGGAGGTACGGGAGGAGCTGCCGTCCCTCAGGACATGCCTCGAAGGCGTCGTTTGATTTATAATGGACTCGTTGCAAACTTTGCCCATTCTGCCCGCACCGCACCGAACCTCTTTAACGACGGACCCTATCGCCCGCGGAGATGATTCGTAGACGTGTTTAATAATATTACGACAGATTTAATTATGGAACGTTTAAGGAGGCTCATCTAACCTTAAGTACTTTGTTTGTGCCAAAGGTTTGAGCTTCTTTGTGATTTTATTGAGTGTCTAGTTTGAAGAGCTGCTTATGGCGCTCACATTTATTAACGTAAAATTTTGGTTTGCTTTTAAACTCTTTACTCTAATTAATTTAACATGATGTACTGTAATTTATGCGATTGACTTTGATTTCACTTTTGGATCTGCGTATATGTAGGTAGGTACTAATAAAAAATCAAGAACAACTGTATTTTTCTTCCAGTTTGGAAACTCGTTGAATTATATTAGTGAAAAAAATTACATTTAGAAAAAAAAACACATATGATCAACTTTCAAAATGTCAAATAGAAGGCACAGGCGTAGTGTCGCAAATGGCAGTTGTTATTTTGTATCGTAATAAAGATGTAGAAGTCTTCAGAGATCAAAGTGGGTAGGTATTTTGATTTCTGAAAGTTCTGAAAGAAAGTTTACTATCGTTTTAAGGATTTCAGTGTTCAATACCATACCAAAAGAAGAACCAAAAATCACTTTAAACAAACAAACTCTATATTAGTATCAATTGACTGAAAGCGTGTTAACGAACCTAAAAAACAGCAAGGCCAAAAAAACTTCAGGCAAAATAAACATGTCCATTTCAGGATATACCTTGCACCACTCACATGAGCGCAGAAAATAACTTATTGGCCGAAGATCCCGCGAAACTTGTAGTGCCCTCGGCGCAAATCCGCAGCTGAGGAGGCCCCTAAGTGGGCTTTTAGCAGAAGTGAGCTAAGCCGTCTCGTGCGATGTTAGCTCATTTCTATCTGCTGCATTAGCGACGTTTTATCGCAGTCAGGAAACTGCGACGCGTGTTGCGATGTAAAATACCAGCCGATTTCATTGATTTCAAATGCGATCTAAAGATGGTGGGCTTGGTGGCTTGATAGTATCTCTTCTCAGCAGCGGTTCTAATCCAATGCGACTTAGAGTCTTTCAAGAATCGCTTCTATTCCCTTTCATTTTTATTTGGCCGGCAATGCAGCTGTGACTTTTTGTTGTCTTTGACAACAATTGTGTCTACAGGTGAATATGATAACTTTATTAGGGGGTCCATTAGCTTTTTTGACTTAATCCAATAAAAAAACAAATTGTAAAATAGATATTACTAATATACAATAAAGTAGCATCTATGTTAGTAATGTTTCTTACATTACATTTATTGTGAAATAATTTCCCAAAGTTATTCTCACATTCAAGAAAGCTCAGTCGACAGACGCAGAGTAGCTAAACGGAAATCTTATTTGACGATCGACCTGGAAGTTTTGCGAAGCCCATAAGTAGTTTCATGACCTTTTATATCCCTCTTGTTCGTGGTAAAAGAAATAATGTTCATTTGGACGTCTATTGAAACGTCGAATTCTTTACAGTAAATAATGCGAAACACATTCCATTATACAAGTATATAATAATACGGAATTTGAATAAGGTGACGATGATGATTTCTTAATTTAAAACGAATTGTAACATCAACAGGGGCCAACCACCAAAAATAAAATATGTTTCATCTGATGACGGATAGTAATTATCGACTCTAACTCACTTCACATGCGAGTAAAGCATTCTAAAAAAACAAAACATTGTTTAAGTTGACCACGTGTGAACTCCTGAATTTTCGATTAATTTTCAAAACAAAACCTTTGTTTGTTTGTTCGTGTCGTTTTTGGTAGTAGGTCTACTGATACTACTACGAACCAAGTTTCTAAAGTAACGATTTGTGTTGGAATGAAAAAAAATATTCGTGTAGATACAAACCATAAAATAAAAAAAAACGTTTATGCAAACTACCTACAATTGTATTCAAAGATTTTTAAAATCACCTTTCAGAGCTCGAACCTCACATCTAATTGAAAAAGTTCCTTGATTTATTTTTTATAAAAAGAGTGTTGATTAAATGTGAAACCAAAATAGTCGCCAATTAATTATTAAAAACAATTTATTGAAATTTTGTTCTGCCTTAAGCTTCGTTTGCTCGTTTTCTCGAACTTTCATTATAAAGTAAAACTGAGTATATAGTACCTATATTTTTAGCCATTTGTTACAAGAAAGCACTGAGAACATCTTTCCATGTATTTTCTATGATGTTTTTCTAATGTAGACGTTTGCTGTTAAATGGAGTGCTTGCTGCAGCAAGGCGTGACTGCTGACATATACGAGTTACTAGATAGCTGTTACCCGTTCCCGTTATTTCGAGATAAAAGTCTTATCTAGTAATAAAGAATTTTGTCTATCTATCTACCAAATTTCATCCAAACCCATCCAGTAGGTACTTTTTGCGTGAAAAAGTAAATACTCGTTTTTTAATTGTTACATAGCCATCATCCTATGTAGTAGGATTGCTTTATCTTACTTAAAAATAAACGCGAAATCTGTAAAAATCAATTTCACGCAAAAAATACTGAAATGATTTGCGTGAACTTTGCTGGAAAGATATATGACATATCTTTGTACTAGATGAACAGGTACGGTACTTTTTATCTAGAAATAATGCGGGCGAAGGCGCGGGCAGCAACTAGTGAAAGATATTATATTTACAGCAAATAATCTTAAAGGACAGTCGGTGGCGAAGTGGCTAAGATAAACGTCTAAAGACTTAAGGATCCCGGGTCCGGTCATTGCTTTTACAGTTCTGTTATTGTATTCGTGAATTAACACATGCGAACGGCTATTAGACGTGACAAATTCAGTGCCCACGCGTAGGTATTGCACCTAAGATGCAATCAAACCGCAATTTGTGTAAAGGGAGAATAATACTTCCACGCGAACTGTTTGCAGATATAAGCAAAACTATGTATGTTCTTAAAACGTATGTGACCCGCACTATGGCTCGTGAGCACGCCTGTAACCTGTTAAGATGACACCCCAATATTTTCAAGAGTCTTAAAAGTAAGTTATAAATGCCAGAGCATAGTGAAGCTCTTCGAAAAACATTAATTTACAATATGTTGAAAAGGGTAAACAAATTAATTAATAAGTGAAAACGACAAAACTGAAACAAGAACGGAGTGGAACTAATTTACTAATAGCAGTCATTCCACTCGCAAGAGGCGAAGGGCGCGGACGGTAGCGTCGGTAGCGCTCCCCTATTGATTAAGAACTGGTGAAGTTGGAACATTTATATTATATCCTTATTTCAAAGGCGAGGTATGCTTCGACGCATCCTATCGCTACGTAGCCACGTCAACTGCCTTTAGCGGCCCTCTAAAACTCAACCGAACCCAATACAGACTATCTATTCAAATTCTGGTGGAAAAAAAATTGAATGCAACCACTCCTAACTAACTTACCGTAGGTTCAACGTTTTTTCTGTCAGAATAAGTTGTGTGTCTCCAATTTCACCAGCTCTTGTTCTACTATCTTAGCTCGTATCCCGCCCCGGTATTAAGGCACGAGAAATATGCCAGAATTTGCGCAGCCGGCACACACCGGCGAGTGTAACATTGCTGCGACTCGTTGTGGCATGTTATTGCAAACCCACATACGTGCTACTGACATTTCATGCCGATGAACCGGCTACGTGCGCATACTTCCTAACATTTGCATAAAATACGCAAGCCATTCGCATTACATTCAGCTTTCTGTTTATTCATTGGCTTGAATTGTTTTTTTATTTAAATAAATGAGCGAATAATTTTGCGACATCAAATTGCGTAAATGCAAACTGATTGCCAGGGAAACTAATAAAAGTTAAGCTATCGCGTATTTTCGAAGTAGCTTAAAGCCTACGATTTTTACGCTCGATTTCGGGATAAAATTTCCTCTTAATTAATCTCGTATCACGTCTATCTATCATTCCAACTAAATCTATTACGTATCTAGTGTTGACATTAATGGATAACAAACATCCAGACATCCATATCCATTTAAATTGGTAGGATATGAACAGGCGATGTATCTTGTAAAAGGATTCCGTTAAAAACGAGAAATGTTTGAAGCAATCACGTTGCTACCATCTTCATTACGACTGGCTAACTATCATGTACCTACCAAAATATAGCTGTATACTTGAGATACATTAATTGGTTTTATGGACTTAATTGCTTAAAATACCTTAGTATTTACACCTAATCCAGGCATTCTAGTATTTAAATTTACACTTCAATTCCTTAAAGTTCTTTATAGGTACAAACTAATAGAACGTACATTCAAATAAACAATACGGAAAATACGCAGAGCCCAAGATTTCGTTGTTCATCGCTATATTTCGTGAAACTCAATAATTCTAAAAAAAAACTGTTGAAAAGGCAAATCTTTTTAACCAATGCGGGAAACTAATGGCGAAGGCGAGGCTTTCGGGAAAATCCGCTTCTTGTTGTCAATACAGGGCAACCGTGATGGCTCCCTGAGTTAAGCCTTTATTTCAGAAGAACACTATTTTGGCTTTTATTGCGCGCTCCACTGACGGTGAGGGGAAAACTCTTATAGCAATACTAAGGAAATCCATTGAATATTTTATTTACTATCTGTAACACCAAGAAATTACGCATTTAAAATATTGGCTGATTGGTTATGTTGAAAATTTTGAAATGATGATATATTAGGTAAAGCTTGACATTAATCTTAATAGTAATTCCAATTCGCGAAATATTCATCATCATAATGCATTACACAACATATTAAGCCTAATATAAACTAGCTATGTACAAACCATAGACTTGCCAATTTATGATTAGGAACGTAAGCAACGATATTTATTTGTTTGTGACCCAGTTTCACGCAAGTTTTTCTATGAAGCTACGTATGGGAATCTTTTTCCGATTGTGTGAATGTGAAACAAATCTAATTACGGAGTCTTTAGCAATATACGTTCAATTGCTTGGAGCAGGTCTCACCTCGATTTCAAGATACGTGTATCGTTGGATGACGTGTCATGTTATGCCACAATGCAGGCCCAGGGCATATTTAGCATTTGAGCACGGAACTCATTACCTCTTAACATCAGGTGGGATCAATCTTGAAGTGCGTTATAAAAAAATATTTTTTAAACAAAATAAGTAAAATTTAAAAAAAGTAAGTTTTAAAAATTTTCCCATAATTTGATCTTAATCTGGTTAACGGATTAAGATACAAAAAATACCTCTCTACATCTACAGAGGGGAAAGTCTTTCTGTAGAAATCCGCTAATCACAGAGTATGCCAAAGAGCCAAAGGGACTTTGTGGCTTATCTCTGTGGCGGTAGGCTGCATGCCTCCTTTTTATTCGTATGAGACTCTACTCGTATACCTTAGTTTTTCGCACTCGGCAATTTGGTCTCTTACATATCAAACCTCTAATTTGTTTACATTATACGTAAATCTATGAAATTTTATGCGGGTACATAGGTACTGGTAAAAACATATTAAATAAAGAAATTTTCCCGCATGCCATTCACAGGGCTTTTTTATTAATATGTTTTTTTATTTAAAATCTTCGTTTATTCCAAATCAAGCTTAAAACGTTATTCTGATTTATCCAATTCCAATCAACATATAGAAACAAAATGAAAATGCTGCAACTGGGTCATAATAACAATTTTATTTTTGACATAAAGTTACTGCAGCGGCCAAGTAAGTATAAACTGGCGGAAGACTGGGAGTTCTTTGAGAATGTAGGTGTCCCGACTAGGGAATGTTAACATTTGAACTTTATACAACTCATTTTGTCTCATATGAACTACGTTCCCGACGTGTCTTTTGTCTTCATTGTACAGGGAAAACTTTGAAAAGTGCAAAAATCACTTTAGTGACTTCAATGAATAATCGTGTAGACATGCGAATCCCATAGTTTCTCTATGAAATTGTACACTCCTGGACTCGGTTAACGCTAGCACACAATTTTTCCCACGATGAACCTAAAGCTAATCCAATCAATACGCACAAACATAGCCAGCATCTCCAAAAATGGTTTCTGCACTTGCGACTTTAAGGTTCATTTTACTGCGCCTTTATTCTAGTTTTTAAACCGCCTCAGATATGCGAGAGAGGTGCAAACTCGACGTAGGGGTTGTAAATCATATCTTTCTCCATTTATATGGACACTTTATTACGACGGCGCGTTCTAAATCAAATGATAAAATGCTTCTTATTTTATGTTTCCTTTCGGCGCTCTACGCATATTGTCGTCTACCCCACCGAGTGTGTCTGCGGTCTAAGTGCTGTGCCCCCACAGACGTGATTTCGTAGCCTTTCACGGAAAATGCTTCCAGATATTTTTAAATAAGTAGTTGCTTTGCTAAATCTGTATTTATCTTAGTAGTATTCACTTCTTCCTTTAAGTAAAAACGTCGAATTAGGCACGGATATGATGTGTTTTATGATTTTAACGAAAGTTTAATTAAAGATCGTAGAAGTACATTAAAAGTTTTTATCTAGAAACACAGTCGGCAATCTAGATCATTTTTAAATAGTTTTTCTTTTTAAATTGTAAAATCAAAATACAAAAACTTTTTATTCATTTCAATAACATAGTAATATTGATTAATTAGTTGTATAAACGAAATACGGCTAGAATAAATAACTGAATAAACATTTAAATGACATACTAAGTTGAGACTTTACAGTGGTACCAAATTAGTGTTTGTATGGCTATAAACACATTTGGGTGCTTAAAACCTATTTATTTTAGGTATACAGCTGTTCATATTTTTATGTAAGTTTAAAATTGTTATGATTTTGAAATTGAATACGACATACCTTATAGGAGCCAAGGTTCTTTACAGAGCACGCAAGACGTACGCTGCGTCCAGCTGGCACCGTCATGTTTTGAATCACGTCTGTGAATTCGGGCTCCTCCACCACTGAAACAAAATAAATGCTTTTTAAATCTTAAGGCAGAAAAAACAATCCGGTTTCAGTGTACAAGAATTATCTCGCCTATAAAATGAAATGGGTACTCAGCTATTCAGATCGGATTAATCGAGTATGTGAGTGACTAAAATTTGGTGTCAGATGTTGTTTAACCAATCGAAATCATCTCTATGCGCTTATAGAACGAAATTGAGATATAAGCTGGGACTCACACCGCTTTCCATAGTACAGAGATTCCTAAATAGGAATCCATCCGAGCTTACGGACATATATCACTTAAATTCTGTATCGCTTAAAATCATTGCCGCAACCGCGTCACACAAGCTCCTCATATTTATATTTCCATACATTAAGTATGATACACTACCGAATGTAATGTAGATAGGAAACCAGCCGTTCTCTCGTGTTATTCTTTCACCAACATATTCTAAAGATATAAATTAAGATAAAATGGGAACATCCCTCCCCTCGGCCTTATCAAGACGGCAAGCCTTTACAGTTATGAGGTCATTTTTGTGTCAGAATACGATTTGTAATTTTCAAATTATCAAAGCAGAACGCTTTTAAACAAATTGAGTGGGCGATAAGGAATAATGTCGTCGTTTATCAAGCTCTAAGATAGATGGCTGCCGCTCTGCTCTGCCCATTTTAAATGCGTTTGTCTTCGACTTGCCAAATTACCACTCTTTGTTTTCCTCTTGAATTTTAACATTTACGTATCGGGGCAATAAACGCACGTCGCCTTTATTGGTTTGCTTGTTGCACAAAATATGCTAGGGCAGAATAGGAGAGAAAGTTGTAAAGTTTGAATGGTATTGTAAAGACGAGGTTATCCGGGGGTGGCGTGTGTAAACATTTGTCATTCAACGAGCGGAGTCGAGTCGGTCCGACAGATATAGGTACATAAGAGCTAGCGACACTCGGGGTGGGCTGATCTCATCCTAGCTGTTATTAAATTGGAAATCTTTTTATACATATAAATTAAAACAACAGTACTTAAGAAGTCCTCAATACAAAACAAATAAGAAAATACAACCTATTTGGAAGATAAAAAATATTGAGAAAAGGT
This sequence comes from Glyphodes pyloalis, assembly GCA_037074685.1. Taxonomy (NCBI): domain Eukaryota; kingdom Metazoa; phylum Arthropoda; class Insecta; order Lepidoptera; family Crambidae; genus Glyphodes; species Glyphodes pyloalis. The sequence continues at coordinate 8,599,222 of JAYKKO010000004.1, forward strand.
CGGCAAGAAACTCAGTTGAGAAATCAATTTTTTTCATAACTTTACACCAAAACTAACAGTATAAATTATAATGCAATAAAATTATCTACGCCAATTAAGTAAGGGACGTAAAGTTGTAGGTATAATAATGTAAAATTGCATGCGTATCTTTTTGAATCGGCTGCTAGACAATAATGCTCAATTACCCATTTTGTAGACAAGCAGTTATAGTACAAGCATTGTGGATAAACACCAAAGCATGGAAAACGATTTGTTCATGCAAAATCGGGTGTCGAAGTAAAAGACGAATAAATAAATCGGTTTAGGAGAGACGGTAAATATGTACACATCGAGAGAAATTTTATTCTCTATGCACGTTCTTTAGCCTGAAAAAAAATACTTGAATTATCTTATTAATGATGAGCGAGACTTGTACAAAATTTCATATATAAGGTTAATTTAATATCTGAGATCTATTATTGAAATCTGGTCTCGTACCTAAACTAATAGATCATGAGGCTGTTAAGATACTTTCTAACAAATTTTGATCTACATCCGATTTACCTCAATAGTTTTTTTGTTTAATAAACTCTTACCGGCCGGCCTATTTATTTTGTAATTTTTCCATTCAAGATACAATTAGACCACTCTCTGTGTCGGTAGCTCTTAGTATATTTGTCATTCGAGGCGTCGCGACGCGCGTAGTCGGCGAGTGCGGAGCGGTGCGGACGCGGCTTCCTCCGTGTTTGGAGAATAAACTTGCTCGAGGCGACTGCGAATATTCCGTCCAGTTTACACTTGTTTACGTATCACCGTCTCCCTTAGACCGACACCGATAGATTTATACATCCTGTTCTTTCGACAATAGATTTTGTATGAACAAACAAAAACCTTTTCTACGTGTAAATGTGTGTGAAATAGAAATACTCTCTAAGTGAACTCCAATCACCGTTTTAGAGTTAGTTTGAACGAATATGAGGTGGATCGCAAAAACAACTGAAGTTAAGTTATGCCTGCTATGGTCTGATATTCGGTGGGAAAACATTACAAATAGAGTTACTGAAATGAGTCTAAGTAACAATAACTTTCGTTATTTGCCATACACACACCTCTCAGACGGTAAATACGACCCTTTCAATCAACATAGAGGAGGTAAAGCTTGTGCAAATCAGGAGTGGGTCTTATAAGCGAAATAAGTTAAGGAAAACCTGGTAAATCTATATTTAGGTCGACGTAATAAATTATGGATGGTGCCTTCAAATGGTTTTAGCGCACACTCGATGCCGCCATTCGGATTCATAATGTGTGTGTCGCTTCGGCGATACTCGAGTGAAGATGAAAGCCGCTGTTTGCCCACCTGATCGTATTAGCTGCAAGCACGCCGCTCCATTTTCTACCCCGCTGCCCCCGACTCAACTGATGTAAATCGTGCATTACTACGAGACGCACCCTATTAGCTGTCTACGCATTCCGCTACGCAACAACAAATTGCCGATCCGAATATCCAATATTTTGTTGGGGCTTCTCAATTTTCTTTTAAGATTTCTGATCTAGCTATTGTTTGTGGATTTGTTGGCGGTGGGATATGCGTGGTTTTGAAATGTAAATTGTATTTGTCTATTCTCTCTAACAGTCACGATAAAGAAAAAAAAAATTGTTAAGGTGCTTCATTTTTTTTTTCTTGATCCTAATTCCAGATATGTAAAATATCGTAGATTTTATTCTCCTGCGATATGTTAGTACTTTTTTAAACCTTCAAGAAACCACTACTCCTTGAATTTGATATTTCTGAAAAAAGGCCTTGCTAGACGGACCATAATACTACAATACAGTATTAAAAATACATTTTTGCTTAATTTTTTTAAATAGAGCAAAATAAAATAACAAAATTGGAACTTCGAAGACACAAATACGACTCAATTAGGAACGTGTCAGATTTATTCTGCTTGTGAGTAAAATTTCTTTGAAGGCGTTATTAAGTTAGTAAAATTTTAGTAAGCTTTTACCAAAGTCGTGATTAGGCTTCTAATTATGTTTATTCAAAATACTTGTTAGAAAATTAAATACGTAGCAAGCGAAATTGCTAATAGGCAACTTGTTGTTTTTACATTACTTATTCTGCGAACTAAGCGTAAATTTCTAATCCTAATAATGACACACAAGAACGTGCAAACGTACTTAAACTTAATAAGGAGCGTCTCAACGAGCAGTTCTATTTGTTTCAATAATACCGTACATTAAAATTAACAAGGGTAACGTTGGCAATAATCTTACACACCGCACGAGGCAGTGCAGGGGTATTTAGGGGTTAATTAAGAAACCGCAGACAGCGGGCGAGGGGGGAGCGGTAATCCCTTTGTCACCGATGGCAAGACGTGGCTCCGCCATCACTACACTACGTAACATTGTTGTGGAACCAATCTAGTGCACGTACTCCTCCGTCTATGCCACTGCTATGCTTTAGATTTTCCAGTGTTACTGCGGTGTTTGTATTATAGTGTGGCGCCCGGCGTGGGGATTAGATTCAATGTAACATCGAGATTGATTTATTTCAATAGAACCTGGAGCTGGGACAACCTATTGATATGTGAAGATCTTGCCACACACTCGCAATACAGTTACGGATGGATTTCAAACTACTTGCTTGCTAAAAAGATTTTCGTTATTTTTTGTATTTGTAAGAGATGAATTTCTTTTTGAGATTTAATTAGGTCTTCGTTGGTGCAACTGGAATATAATTATAGTTAAAATTACAATATATTATTTTGAAAAATCTTAGTGTATCATTGTAGCTTTTTCATTTGAAATTTAAAACTCATGCAAGTAAAACTTGAGTGTAAGCTGAAGAAAATGTAAGGAATCTTAAGTTTGCAAAATGCGAAGCTTACTGTCGTCGTTTGAAATGGAGTGGACTGCATTCCTGTCTCTGAAATGTACTTGCATGACGCAGAAACGTATATATATAAAACTACAGAGAATATAAAGGCCCGCGTCTATTTAAATCGAATCTGATGGAGCATTCCCATGTCGATGCAGTTTTTAGTACATTTTACGATAAACCTGGAAATACTGAATTGTGACTCGAAACTGTTCTGAAATGCAACCTTTTTAGATTTTTCCTAGATCTCCTAAGGGAGGGCGGAACTGTGAAGGCTACAATCATTGTTACTGTATCATACTACAATTTGTTTATTCGTATCATAGGGCATGCAAAATATCCGTGATAACAAATCTCAAAGAAGCATTTTGGACTTTGTTATTTGTTATTAGAAATAAGTTTATTGTCGAAAATAAACTAATTTGAATTTTTCTTAATTAATAATAGAGTAAAAAATTTTTAAAATGAATTTTGACTAGTGCCTTTTTGATTTTATTAAATATATTTCCATGAAATAATAGAATGAAATGAAGCTGATGAATTCGAGATCAATACGAGGACTTAAAAATCATACTAAGTTGAACATGGTAGAAGAGGGTTTAATTTTTTTTTAATGGCAACTAAGCTTCTTTAACGAAATCTACATTGACTATTTTTATGTGTGAATTGATACAATTTCACGATGTAACGTCAGACTACACACTTTGGACTCTGCACCACCCTGTGTCGTGCGCATAAGGACTAATATCGAACCGGAAATATTCACCTTGACGTGCTGCGGTGCTGTCGCCCGCGCCCGTACAAATCCACACTGTTATATGTGAAAGCTCGCGATATTATAAATAAAAACCTCTAAGAATAGACATTATTATTCCTTCATTACCCTTCAACGAATCGATGGGTTATATTTTAAGCTTAATTTTTTTCTGGGCTATCATATTAAAAGAATAAAATCCATGTATGTAAACGATGGGGCGTCAATTTTTGCTTTCAAATTGCTGTCAAACATAAAAATTAAAATTATTTGATACTTGAAAATCTTAACAAAAACTTCACCAACAATAATTTAAATCGAATCAATCAGCAGTACGTCACGGTGTCATAACGAGGCGTGTTTGCCGCCACAACCAATTTGGTGTTAATTTGCGGTGCGCGGGCAGCGGCGGGCCCGATGACTTCCGAGTGACCGCCTCGCATTTGCATAAGGGCCCGTTTTAATATGAGATTATTTTCGAGTTAGGACCGCCCGCCCGCGGTCCCATTCATTATTAGTTTCGGAATATTTAGTAGACCCAATCTGGGTTATTGCCACTCCAGTTTCGATTGCTGTCCAATTACGATTAACAATCAGAACATCGTGCGTATTGAATTCCTTGCCATAGTTTGTTATATGTACCTATAGTTATATGCAAATGGTACATTTATAGATGTGATATAGTTTTTCCATGAACACAAGTTGAGGGTTTTACGTGCTGTGCTGCGTAAACTAGTTAGAATAAAAGTTCTTCTGTTGGTGGTTCCATCTACATGCTTGCTCTGTGGACACTGGCTTATTACCGCTTGCTAACTGACATAAAAGAATAAAAGAAAAACATTCGACCACCAATGGGATAATATTTATTAAGGCTTTGGAAAAAAATAATGAAGTATCAGTATTGTGCATTAGTTGTAAAACCAGGTGGAAATAAACATTACCATATTAGTAATGAAATCAACTACTTAACTTTCTATTGTTAGAGTACACCAAGTTACACCATAGAAAGTGTAAGGTACATACAAAACTAAAAGTTATATGCAAAATCGAGGCGGTCAGCGGGAGTCGCACGTCCGCAAATTGACAGCCGCCCGCGCCGACAGATTGATCGCGGGTACCTCGTTAAAACGACATGACGGATCGCTAACAAATCGCTTTGTACTGTCACCACAACCACCCACAGTAGAACTGTTTGGCACATAGAGATAGTCTTATTGAATCATTAATTGCCTTTGAATTATTATAGGAGCGTAAAGAAACATCTTGCGGGCCAGTATGGCGATGCTAACGGATAAGATATTACAGTATCAAATCCGTTGTCATCGCGATGTGGGTTCCTCCTTAGCTTACCATCAGGCTGGTTTTTTATAAAAGCCAATGTATTGTGAATTTATAAAAAAAAACAAAAATAAGATATATATGAAATATATTCCTTGCCTAAATAACAATTTACGCACAAAGCTAATTTAAATTAAGTAAATCCCTTTAAAACCAACTTACAAAAAAGGAGGATAGATATACCAGCCCTGATTTGCTCACATATTTAAGTCAAATTTTATTTTGAAACATATTGTGATAAAATTTCGAATATCATTTTAAAGAATCTTTACAGCCAGAGATTTTATGGCAAAAGAACAAAAACCTATAAAGTTAATTGCTCTTATTTCAACCAGTAGGCTTTTCTTTTTGGTGAATTTAAATCGTTGGGCTTCTCAGTTCACGGTGTTAATTAGGCGCCAATTAAAACGCTTTGACGATTGATGACTACTGAGAAATTTAAGGTTCGACCAGATGATCATTTAATGATTTTTTTTGTGTTTTAATTTACCAATGAAAGTAGGCGAGGTAACATATACTGAGCAACTATTTAAAAAAATTACTGCGGAAGCATTTCGATTATAAATAAAAAAGTATAATATTCAATTTCAAACATACTAAACTAAAAATTGTGGAATGGTAAAAAGGCGATATACAGATTCACACCCCTAGAGTACCGTAATCGTGTTTAGTGTTCTTAGCTCGCTGCCCCGTCACGTCGGGCTCTTCTCAAACAATGGGAAATCAAGACCATTATCCGCTTCGAGATAAAACGGAGTAACGTTGTTCATTTTGCACCGACACTGCACAAACTGCAAGACTTTTAATTCACAGCTCATTAAAGGATGGCTACGTCGTAGTGTTTGAAAGAGTTGGATTTTGCGGATGGGTTTTTTCGTTGATTGGGTGGTATCGTCTATTTATATTTTATTTGTACATACCAGAAATGTGTATTGAACCGTAAATGAGGCTATAGTTTTATAATTTACGTTATCTTGACTATGAGGTGTAACTTAAAGCAGCATACAACAATGTAACACTTTTAAAACTGATCTGAAGCATAGAGTTATTATTCTACTGAACCTTAATTTACCGTAGCACGTCTGATGTAGACCTGGAGTCAATTAGGTAGCAGGTCTAAGTAATAAAGAATTGGAAAAGTTCCAATTTTCAAACCACAAGCAATCCCGCAAGCTAGGTTCATTATTTGATTCTTGGGAACTTTGAAAAAACATTTCCAAATCCAAAAATGTTCCCAAGAACCTATATTTGTTTTGAAAGGACAAAAACTGTTATTCAATAAAATAATGTAGGCACATTTTAGGGCGCGGACTATCAAAGGGAAAAGTAGCACAAGGAAGACAAGAAATCGTGTTTGTAAAACGTTTTCAATTTAACGTTCAAATAATTTGCTTCCCCTAGGCTAAGGTAAACAGGGGTTGTAGCTGACCAGATGATTTTCTTTATGGTAAGTGCGGTCCCTGTATCCAAATATTTAAGTTTATACGTCCCTCGTCACAGATGTTGGTCGTAATATTCCTATATGCGATCAAATTCTTTTAAGGGATCCACAGATAAAGAACAACGCGTCCGGCTCCGGGTGTTGGGGCGCTCGGACTCTCTCTTATTTGTATGCCTTCCCTGCCCGAGAGGGGACGTGACTATTCGAGATACATAAACCCTCAGTGAATACAGAAAATAGAAATAAAGTAACATATTATCTTTTAGTGGACGGATTGTGGAAAAAATACATATTTGTTTTATTGCGCGCCACGTCATGGTTTGTATTTGAAGGATTGGTTTTCTTTTGTGCAAATAATACGAAAGGTATGACGGGGGCGCGTTTTTGATATTTTCGATTTACCCATTCAGGTTGTCTAAATGAACAACAGTTAGTTTTTTATACAAATTTGTTAGATATATTTGATTAGTATAATATCTTCTGCATCTACATTTGAAGGTAGGATAGGCCCTATAAGGTAATTTATCTATCTAAAGGCAATGATATTTGCTTAATGGCACAGAGGCTAATATAAGCACCCGAAGCGTGAAAGGATCCGGATTTGATTTCCGATCAAATAAGTATTGAAACCCAACTTTTCTAACTAAACTGGGTGTACTGAGATGACGCCCCCAGTTAGAGTCCGTCGTCTGGTACTCATAACGCAAGGGAAACGGATCGCTAACAAATCGCTTTGTACTGTCACCACAACCACCCACAGTAGAACTGTTTGGCACATAGAGATAGTCTTATTGAATCATTAATTGCCTTTGAATTATTATAGGAGCGTAAAGAAACATCTTGCGGGCCAGTATGGCGATGCTAACGGATAAGATATTACAGTATCAAATCCGTTGTCATCGCGATGTGGGTTCCTCCTTAGCTTACCATCAGGCTGGTTTTTTATAAAAGCCAATGTATTGTGAATTTATAAAAAAAAACAAAAATAAGATATATATGAAATATATTCCTTGCCTAAATAACAATTTACGCACAAAGCTAATTTAAATTAAGTAAATCCCTTTAAAACCAACTTACAAAAAAGGAGGATAGATATACCAGCCCTGATTTGCTCACATATTTAAGTCAAATTTTATTTTGAAACATATTGTGATAAAATTTCGAATATCATTTTAAAGAATCTTTACAGCCAGAGATTTTATGGCAAAAGAACAAAAACCTATAAAGTTAATTGCTCTTATTTCAACCAGTAGGCTTTTCTTTTTGGTGAATTTAAATCGTTGGGCTTCTCAGTTCACGGTGTTAATTAGGCGCCAATTAAAACGCTTTGACGATTGATGACTACTGAGAAATTTAAGGTTCGACCAGATGATCATTTAATGATTTTTTTTGTGTTTTAATTTACCAATGAAAGTAGGCGAGGTAACATATACTGAGCAACTATTTAAAAAAATTACTGCGGAAGCATTTCGATTATAAATAAAAAAGTATAATATTCAATTTCAAACATACTAAACTAAAAATTGTGGAATGGTAAAAAGGCGATATACAGATTCACACCCCTAGAGTACCGTAATCGTGTTTAGTGTTCTTAGCTCGCTGCCCCGTCACGTCGGGCTCTTCTCAAACAATGGGAAATCAAGACCATTATCCGCTTCGAGATAAAACGGAGTAACGTTGTTCATTTTGCACCGACACTGCACAAACTGCAAGACTTTTAATTCACAGCTCATTAAAGGATGGCTACGTCGTAGTGTTTGAAAGAGTTGGATTTTGCGGATGGGTTTTTTCGTTGATTGGGTGGTATCGTCTATTTATATTTTATTTGTACATACCAGAAATGTGTATTGAACCGTAAATGAGGCTATAGTTTTATAATTTACGTTATCTTGACTATGAGGTGTAACTTAAAGCAGCATACAACAATGTAACACTTTTAAAACTGATCTGAAGCATAGAGTTATTATTCTACTGAACCTTAATTTACCGTAGCACGTCTGATGTAGACCTGGAGTCAATTAGGTAGCAGGTCTAAGTAATAAAGAATTGGAAAAGTTCCAATTTTCAAACCACAAGCAATCCCGCAAGCTAGGTTCATTATTTGATTCTTGGGAACTTTGAAAAAACATTTCCAAATCCAAAAATGTTCCCAAGAACCTATATTTGTTTTGAAAGGACAAAAACTGTTATTCAATAAAATAATGTAGGCACATTTTAGGGCGCGGACTATCAAAGGGAAAAGTAGCACAAGGAAGACAAGAAATCGTGTTTGTAAAACGTTTTCAATTTAACGTTCAAATAATTTGCTTCCCCTAGGCTAAGGTAAACAGGGGTTGTAGCTGACCAGATGATTTTCTTTATGGTAAGTGCGGTCCCTGTATCCAAATATTTAAGTTTATACGTCCCTCGTCACAGATGTTGGTCGTAATATTCCTATATGCGATCAAATTCTTTTAAGGGATCCACAGATAAAGAACAACGCGTCCGGCTCCGGGTGTTGGGGCGCTCGGACTCTCTCTTATTTGTATGCCTTCCCTGCCCGAGAGGGGACGTGACTATTCGAGATACATAAACCCTCAGTGAATACAGAAAATAGAAATAAAGTAACATATTATCTTTTAGTGGACGGATTGTGGAAAAAATACATATTTGTTTTATTGCGCGCCACGTCATGGTTTGTATTTGAAGGATTGGTTTTCTTTTGTGCAAATAATACGAAAGGTATGACGGGGGCGCGTTTTTGATATTTTCGATTTACCCATTCAGGTTGTCTAAATGAACAACAGTTAGTTTTTTATACAAATTTGTTAGATATATTTGATTAGTATAATATCTTCTGCATCTACATTTGAAGGTAGGATAGGCCCTATAAGGTAATTTATCTATCTAAAGGCAATGATATTTGCTTAATGGCACAGAGGCTAATATAAGCACCCGAAGCGTGAAAGGATCCGGATTTGATTTCCGATCAAATAAGTATTGAAACCCAACTTTTCTAACTAAACTGGGTGTACTGAGATGACGCCCCCAGTTAGAGTCCGTCGTCTGGTACTCATAACGCAAGGGAAATCTTTAGTTTGAGTTGATTGGTGAGATGGTCTGGTGCATTTACATATACTTATATTTATATTTTTTGTCTTTGCTTGCTTCCGTACTTGTAATTATTACTCATATCATACAGAGCAAATATCTAGGAAAAGATGTCCGCAATATGAATAGCGTACATAAAGACCTTTATTTTATATCTCTTTTCGTGACTGGAGTTCTGTTAACTTCCTTCTCCATCTCAACAAATAAGATATCTCGTGTTCTTGAACGGGGACAAATGAACACAATGTACTGAGCTCGTAGTAGGCTTCAAAGAGCGTGACATGTCCGAGTCGTGTCAAAATTATCTCTATTGTGTCCGCGTGGGAGCCGTCACATAGACACTCACTTTACTGCCGTAAAAAAAACTATCTACCTTTAATTTAGACACTATTCATCTTTTCAACCCAATGAATAAGGTTGTTTCAGTCGTAACACACGTGAAGATACTTTTACTAACAATTGGATAAATTTTAGGTCAAACCAATCAAATTAAAATAAGTTAACAAGTCTAAACGCAATAACATTATTACTATTGCGTACAAATTACTACGTTAGGTTGCCTTATAAAATGTTATCCCGTTTTGGCCCACTAACTTAATATATTTTAATTATTTAAAAACGGAACGATTAAGTATAAATAAATCTGAATTTTTAACCTATTTTTTTGGATTTTAAAACCAATTTTAGGGTGGGATAATTGGCCCTTAATTGGCGTAAAACTCAGAAATAGTCTTACTGTATGAATTTTACTGTGCCTTGGGTTATGTCGAGGTCAGTTTGGGATCGTGAAAACATAGTGTCCGGCCGGTACCGCCGTGATTCTATTCAATCTGTTGAACTAAAAACATTTCAAAATTACGGAAGGATGTGCTTTAGAACATGGCTGATTAAATTTTGTTTCGCAGGCCATATATAACCCCTAACCTATTCTCGATGGCTCGTATACACTAATGCAAATTCACCCGTGCCAAGGAATTCTTCTTCTTTAAGTGTAGATTATTAAGTACTATATCCAAATTAAACTTTGCAGGTTTACCTACGCACCAATCAGCAGCTGAGCAGCCTTGCTTTCAGGATACCTGTCAGTAACCGCTTGTCCTATCTGTGATGTCGCGCGCGGTCAGGCCGAGGATAGAGGTTTATCGTCGCGCCCCTTTGCTACCAATAACGAGCTTGCTCCGACCACTCGCTCAATCGGCTTCATGGAATGGCAGTTGCTCTGATAAGCAGAGATAGTTTCAAATTAAGGTCATTTGCAGCAAACCTTATTAAAAATACTCGCTTAGATCTGTTTATCAACTTTAACAGTTGCTTTAGTTAAAGGCAACATCCCTAAAAATGTTTCTGTCAATATATTATGTAACTATATTTGATGTAAGTGTATTCAAGGTACTTCTCTTAGGCAAATCCACTACTGATGCAAGAGTAGCACTTATTAAGCATGTGTTTGATGCGTGGGAGAGCAAACGGGATGTGGTTGGGGTTTTCTGCGACTTATCAAAAGCGTTTGATTGTGTTAATCACCAAACGCTACAGCATTATGGTGTTTCGAAAAATTCATTAAATTTGATACAAACATACCTATCTGACAGAACTCAGAAAGTTAGTGTAAATGAAGTTAATTCATCCGGTGCTCCTGTATGTATGGGAGTACCTCAAGGCTCGATATTAGGACCTTTATTGTTTTTAATTTATATAAATGACCTCCCTTTTTTCACAAAAAACTTGTGCGATACAGTTTTATTTGCGGATGATACATATTTGATTTTCAAAATTAATAGGCACCAACCAACTTTTGATGATATTAATTATGCTCTTTCTGAAGTAACGCAATGGTTTACGACAAATAATCTGTTACTTAATGCCAAAAAAACTAAATGTGTAAAGTTTACAATGCCTAATGTTAAACAAGTGAATACTGTGATTAAAATGAGTGATGAACCTGTTGAGGTCATCAACTCGACAGTATTCCTTGGTATTACCTTGGACTCAAAACTGCAATGGTCTCCTCACATTATTGCTCTGGCAGGAAGACTAAGCTCAGCCGCATATGCAGTTAGGAAAATTAGACATCTGACTGATGGGGAAACAGCAAGATTAGTTTATTTTAGTTATTTTCACAGTATAATGTCATAATAGTCTACTCTTGTGGGGGTCTGCAGCCGATATTCAGTCTATTTTCATCTTACAGAAGAGGGCTATTAGAGCCATTTACAGGCTTGGACCCCGTGACTCGCTGCGAATGCGATTCAAGGAGATTAACATACTAACAGTCGCATCGCAATATACACCGTGCTTTTTTACCCGTCTTACATCGGAACCCCTATATATATACCCGTCATATAGAACATCTTGGCAGTGTTCATTTTTTTTTATCGTTTAAAATAATATTACTGTAAAAAAAATATACGATTTGAAATAAAAAATGAATCACGCTGTACAGTTTGTTTACAATTTTCTAACACACGCGTATGCGTACGCGACGATTATTATGACAGCATTGGTTGAGAGAAATGTCTCAAACCAATCAAAAACAGTCCACGTGGACTAGATATCCAATCACGCGCTTGCTCCTTGACCCCGCCTACGCATCCTACACTCACTCACCCTTCCGCACAGACCGGACAGGCGAATTAGTCGCTTCCGGAATGCGAGACGCGAAATACGCGCACGCGACGCACCCCGGTAGTGAGCTCGCGACGCGGGAGTTTTTGCGAGTTGTGTGATTATGAGTGATAGAAATTATGTTTACTTGCAAATGGTTCGGCTGTACGCAGTGAGTGGAGACGATTTAAGGGAAGCGAGAAGGTTGTACGCCGCACCCGAACATCTCCATATGTTACGGCACCGAGGTGTAGTCAATCCGCAAGTGCCGGGCCTCCAAGTCATTTTACAAGCAACCCAACGCTTAATTGACCATGGACAATTCCGCACTCCATCTCATGCCAGAGGTGGAGGCCGACCCCGTCATTCACATGTTTTAGAAGAGGACATCTTGCGGTACTTCGAAATGCATCCGCGGCGGAGCACTAGGATGGCGACAAGGCGCTTCGGAGTCAGTCGCTATTACTTATGAAAGGTGTTGCACGTACAAGGACTTCATCCATACCACTACCGACGTGCTCAAGCATTATACGGTGCGGACTCGGATGCACGAATTAGATTTTGTCAGTGGCTGATTGAAAATCCCACTGTAAACATTTTGTGGACTGACAAGAGTACCTTTACCCGCGTTGGCATATTCAATAACCACAACACTGGTGGACAATGAATAATCCACATTTAATAAAGGAGCACTCTCATCAAATTCGGTTTAGTGTTACGCATAACAGCTGCATTTGATCAAGTGAAAAGTGAAACGGTGATTTTAAATAAACTTAAAGATAACATTCAAAAACGTGCTCGTTTGTGTATCGAACAAAACGGTAGGCAGTTTGAACAATTACTGCAATACAGGTAAAGCTCCTACCCTTACATTGGTGATTTGTAAATAAGTAATTATTGTAAATAACAGTTGATTCCAATTTTTAAATACGCCTGAAACGATTTACTTTGTTAAATTGGTTATTTTTCAAAATTACGCGGTAAATCATTTTGTTACATTTTGTTTTTCTATGCATTCAGAAAAATAGATAATTAAATTAGTGAATTAACATTGTAAAATGTTTCCGACGGTCCTAAGCCCGTAAAAAGTATGAAGGGAAAATTGCGATTATTCTGTTTGTACCTGAAACTTGCAAGTAACTAGGTAGATAGGTAGGTACCTAGTAGGTACTACCTACTACAGTCTCGCTACTCACTGACGGCCGCGGCCGGCTCCCGGGTGAATGTACTCGTAGGTACATAACATCGCGTTGTGCGCGCGCGCTACAGAGTGTTCAAAATGAATGGTCAGAATGATTTATTTTTTACGTTTCTTATGTTATTTTTTGGTGATAAAAAAAAATGAACACTGCCAAGATGTTCTATATAATGGGTATATATATAGGGGTTCCGATGTAAGACGGTTAAAAAAGCACGGTGTATACTCGACTGTCTATTGCACGTTCACAAAAACCTGCACAAAACTCCTAAAAAATCAGACATTCATCGATTTAACACCCAAAATAAACATAAACTTGCTGTTCCAAATCGTGGACTCCATAAAATTGGAAATTCATTCGTTGGGTTAAGCATAAAAATGTTCAATAAATTACTGCAAACTATTGTTAACTTACCTACGCACAAGTTTAAGTTCTATGTTAAAAATGAACTTATGAAAAAAGGCTATTATACAATAAATGATTATCTCAATGATAAAGCTATTTGGCCTGATATTAATTAACGTGACAGCACATGTTTTGAAACGTTTTTTTGTCTTTTTAATTAAGCGCCAGTTTCGATAATTTAATTTATTATTTCACAAAATGACATTGTTAATTTTATACAATAAGTGGACATAAATTATTATTTTCTTTTATTTTAATTATGTGACATGTCAATATTTTTAATTTTCATTTGACAAATTGACATTGTTATTGGTAATTTTGTACGATAGACATGGCTATCACGAATTATTAAGTAGTCTCAAATTAACAGAATAAGATGTAGGTAGGTTACTACTTCGTGCTCCGGGTCCTATAGTTGGTTTGATGACTTAAATTGTAATTACTTTCCAAAGGGAGTTGGGAGTTAGTCACTCACTAAAATGTCACTGGGGTGGTGGCGCTATGTGGCTGGACATTCCCTTCAATATGGTTAAGTGAAGCGATGGCTGGCACATACGTCATGCTTGTGAACAGGTGCCACCTTTGGGGACTGGTCTGGCCCAGCTTACCTCATAAAATAAAGTAATACTTCATGCTTTTTTCACTCATCAAAATAAAACTATATGACTTGGTCCAAAGTGTTCTACACATAAGTTAGATACTGCTACTGTAACTTATCTGCTGAGTTTCTTACCGGTGTCTTCTCGGTAGATATAGGTTCCGAACCGGAAGTCACTTTGCATTGTATTCAATGACGATTCAAAAGTGTTACATGTAACCTACTTGAATAAAGAAATATTTGAGTTTGAGTTTACTTAGAAAACACCCATTAAAGGGCATAAAGAGTAGTTTAGAATATTTTCTTATTACATACAACCTCGCACACTTGCTCGAGCCGAAACGTCCGAATCTGGAGGAACTAGAAAAATCCTTTGACTAACTCGGCGCGTTCGGCTCGAATAACTGGCCGTTCACCTTTCGAATTTCAAAATTAAAATCTCATCAATATCGAACTGTCTGCTTAAATAAGGTTGAGCAGTCTTATTTTATACAACACGTGTTTTCGTTAGAGCCTTTTCTGCACAAATCAAACCTGTGATGTCGCAGTCGGTCAGGCGAGGCCGACGTTAACGATCCCGGTATCGCTGCCCCATCGCTGCCAATAACGACGCGTGAAACAAAATGACGGTTGATTTTGCGCACAAAAGAGCCAAAAACTGTTATTCGAGCAAGTATGTTACATAGTTTTTTTAAAAGCCTTACTTATAACAAGCTACTCCTACTTTACAATACCTGCTACATTTATTGTGTGTCCTGACAAATTGAACTGAAATTTAATTGGAACTTAGAATTTCGCAGAATAAATACAGTATACTTTCTGTTATTAGCCCTCTGAAAACGTATTTATCTGAAATCATATTGACTATACTCATCACTATTAATTATGCACTTTGCATAGCCATAAGAACTAATTTAACCTTAAATGTTTTTCGTTGTGTGCTATATATCACAACGTACACTGATTTTTTATTGTCAAAAGGAATTAAGTCTCCATTTATAAGTACCAAAAACTGATAGGTGAAGATGAAGTCATTGGGAGCAAGGATGAAACATTATTATTTTTAAGAATTTGTTACAATATTCTGTGTGGAAAATATTTTATGCCAGGCCTAGTGGCGATGATAAATTAACCATTTCCAATTTTAGCATACCTACCTTTACAGTATACATACATGTCTCATTTCATACAATAGGGATTTCTGATTACTGGGACAAAAATACCCGATTTTGAAGTTAGTTAAGAATTCTTATTTACCTATTAAATAAAAATAGAAACGAGTTTTTCCATTTGCCCAATTAATAAAAAGGACAAGGATAAAACGATGCCAAGTTGCAGGTTTGGGGCTCATTATGTCACGAATAGATTATAAATATACCCATCAATGACGTAAAGCGGCAATTCAAATGAATGTATCTATATTAGTTGATTATTGCGAAAATTCGTATCCCATATTTTTTGATATACTCATAGACTGCTTAACTTCCCTATTACAGGATGCATGTCTCCGCTATCGCTTTTCCTGTTCTCACTGTGTTGTCGCGGTCAGTTAGGCGACGCGGGCAGGTGTGGACTGCTGCCGTATCGCGCGCCGCCGCGTCACTGCCAATTACCACCTCTCGTTTAGTCTGCCTCAGCCGTACTGCACAATGATGGTTGCTTTTACAAGAACCGAAAACTGATATGTGGATGAACAAGTAGTAAGTGGTGTGATGCATTGTGCCATCACGGAATAAACTAACAGGTAGTGCAGCACTTTGGTCCGAGTAGTTCAACGCAACAATTTTTTGTAGAAAATTTGGAACATAAATTTGAATAAAAAGACCTTATGTGTAGCATGGGATTAGTGAATACATAGATATTCTTGATGGTAATGAGTACTACAGACAGATGTCATGTTTTGATTATCGTCCAGGTGTGCTAGGTTGACGCTCTCAGTTGAAATCTGGTACTAAGTAATAATAATAATAATAATATAGTCATTTCTTCTCTCTCTTAAAAGTAGTACATAAAAAAAATCATTAAAACACAACATTCAAAAATAATTGGGCTTACACTACTTTTGTGAGAGACTGGTGTCCATACTAGGGTAGTCCCTGTGTTACGGATCGCCAGGCCCACACCCTCTGGTAAATTAGGAGTGTTGTATGTTGAGTTAATGTGTATATTAGTTACAAGTGGTTCATGTAAGTTATTGATAGATATGATTGTCTTATAGTTATGATACAACTGCCAGTAAACCTTCTGTAGTTTCGTAATCAATTTTATGTAGCCATTCCCATAGAACCATTTTACATGATCGCTTTGTTAGTGAGTAGTAAGACAAATACTTATTTAATTTATTATATAAATATCCACTAAGAAAACAATAAAATTTATGTGAGAATTTTGTTCTAAAGAATTTACTGGGACAAATTTGGTATTTTTTTCTTTTATTTACAAGAGTAGGATTATATTCCAATTCAGAATGTTTTTGTAGAATAATGTGTAAAATAAATAGTTTACGCACCGAAAGGACCTCGCATTGCCTGTAGAGATCATTTGTAGGGTAGATATAAGGAAATGATTTAATTACTTTTAGTACAGATCTCTGAGCCCTTTCTATATGTTCATCGTAGTCTCAGGTGCTCCTCCCCAGACCGTGATGCAATATGTTATGAGGGACTGACACAAGGCTAGGTAAACCATTTTAATAATTTTATAGGTTGTGACATGGCGAAGATTTTTAAAAACATATATTAGTTTATATTACTAAGTAAAAGGAAAAAACCATAGTTTAAGACCAACTGATTCGTTTGTTTATTTTATTTATTAGGAGTATATACTTGGCGGGTTTTACCACTAAGAAACGACGCTTCAACATATATGTGCATATAACTTGGGATTAATGTTACAGCTCTCTCGTCAGACTTTCACATATCGTCTATGTGATTAAAAATTGTATAAAAGCGACTCATGATAGTTTTCTTCGTACACGTGGCAAGGTTTCGCATATCGTGTCTCTGTTGTCGCTTTGACTGTGTAGGGTGTCGTCACGGTCAGTTAAACGGACGCGTGGAGTCAGGTGCTGACGGCCGTCAGGTTTATTCAATCTGTTTCAGTTACCCAACGGAATGGACGGCTGCTTTTACAAAACCTAACATAGATAAATTAAGGAACTCAATATTGATAGGAGTTTATATTTTTGGCCCTACTACTTTTATTCTGGAGTCACATTAGACAAAGCAGGGATTTCAGAGCGCTGTTAGCTAATCAACTGTAGGTATAAGGCAGTGATACAAAGTACTTAGTGTTTTAGCGCTTGTAAAAAGTATGTAAGACTTACGTCGTATAAACAGCTAACTTCTGTTTATACGACGTAAGGTTGGATTGATACCTCCCATAGATTTATTAGCTTCCTTATTCTAAAGATACTCCACAGTCGTTCTGTCAAAAGAATCTAAGATAAGCTTAATTTGAAACACTCAATACCTCTCAATAATCTGTATGCCGAGCGGAGCTACCTGAAATTTTTTTTAGAAAATGTATGTTAAAAATTTTTGTTTATAATTTTACAGTGTTTGTATTTGCTTTGGTATGTTCTATTTGATGGCACCAAATAAATATAAATGACAATGTAGTTGTTAATGCGGCACTAAAAAAAAAAAATAATAAATTAATTGAACAACGTCAGACACATATTACTTTAATCTATGGAAAGTAATTAATGTAAATCCGAAACTATTTAAAAGTAAATTTTCCATATTGGTCCGGTCACCCGGGAATCGAACCTAGGACCTTAGAGATAGTGTACCGCCAGAGTTCGGGCCGTTCGCCTCTCATTTATAGAGGTCATAAATAAATTTTGAACTAGCCAACAATATGATGAAACCTATAACTTCTAAGGTGTTTTAGCCCGAGTTATTTAAGTCGTTAGCCAGAAAGCCTAAGCATTTTAGTCCTAAAACTTCAACTGTATTACAGTTGCAACTTTAGTTTTTTAACAAAAGGGTTAAATGAGTAAAAACTGATGAAAAGGGTTTTCCTAAAATAGTAATAATGAGCGACGTCTAAGTCTAAAACAAAACTCAAAGATATTTAGTACAAATAAAGAGACGTCACTTCACTCCATAGCGTTGTACTCTAAGAACAGTTATTAGATATCCTACTCATGAAACCTATTATATTTTGCAACGCTAGCTAGTATTGGGATGACGGCATGGTCTATTATGGGTCAGGTGTTGTGATGGCTGGCCGGTATATTCAATCTGCTTCTGATGGACATTGGCGTGACAGCTTCTTTTATACGTGCTGACGGATCAATAAACATATCTGTTACATGGTTGTGTCAGTCTTATCCCTATTTATATTAATAGTAGTAGTAGTAGATACATTCTAGCGATTCCTTCTCGGCATCTGACGTAATCACTATGCGAGTTACTTGTGATTAGTAAAAGGACTTTGTAAGACATGATGATTTACGATAAGACATTTCTCAATTATTATATAAAACTTACAATTATTATTATGCTTTTTAAAATTTCAAACTATTAGTAAAATAATTCAATAACTGTTCTAAGCTTTCGATGCTGCAATCTAAATATATATTGTTTGTCTCGATGCAGTAATTTAATTTTTTTTTTAAATGGTTCTCACTTCGTTCTTTAGAACATTTAACGCGTTTTTAAAAAATGTGTAACAAAAAAAAACAGTTTCCATGAAGTAAATAAAACGCACTGATGCATTCATTTGTTGTAATACGTTTTCAACACCGTTGAAAGGACCAAAACTTAAATGTGAGATCATGTATCTTTAAGCTGAAATAAACGAAAAGTAAATAACTAGCAATCAAATCACAAAGTGGTAAGGCACAGTCGATATCGCGGCGGCAGTTAAGCAAACAAGCGGCACAATAACACCACTGATCGCTAATTGAACAAGTGTTCGCGGCTCACGGCGAAGTCGACGGATCTAATTAAGGCACCTACCCCAGCCGGGGCCTATTACCACGCCTCCTGCCATTAGCATTGTCTCCTCGAGGGCGATACTTATCTTTATTTAAATTCACTTCTTGGTAATTGGGTTGACGAGTCGACAACGTGATTTGCATTGATGAAAATTGGCCGGTGCGCCCGCGGCCGTAACTTACTTGTCGCCTAATTTGTTTTTATTGCGTTTGCACAACCGATTTGATGCTAACACTGATACGATATTGTTTACAAACGATATCGGATTTGTACTAGTCGCAATTGGAATTATCGGCTTTGCTTGCATACACTACAAATTGCATTGCATTTTCGATTGTTTCAACAAACCAAACTCTACAAAATTTTCTTTGACTATGAAAACTTTACCAAAATATGAATTAATCTGCAACTAGTTTAGCGAAAGTTTCCATTTGTACAGATTGCTGAGTAAAGTAAGTTAGCGATCAAATTTGTTATCTCTGTTCTTAAGCTTAGAAATCATGCGTACTAAAGTAAATTATATTATTCTGAAAACATGACATTAATCAAAACTTTGTTTCCTTTGTTTCGGGCGCTTTATAGCTGTTCTTATTAAAAAAGTTAAATAATAGGTACTTCCCGCATAATACGTGTACAGGGTGCGGATTTTACCAGCTCAGCCTACATATGGGTGATTGCGAGTTTTCCTGCGAATTCAATGGAACCATCATGCAATGCGTCGCGCGCTCCAAAGGTGTCACTTGTAGCATTTTTACCAACAGCAAGTGAGTGCAGTCAAAGAGGACGCGCTTGGTTATTTCTCATTACGGCACACGCGATAAAATCACACAGAGTCGTTGCCTCATTAAAATCTTCTGGTGCGCGCATCTGTAAGCCTTTTGTGAAGGCAGCAGCGCGCCGCTCTTGACGGCTTTCACGTGTCATTTCGGCACAATGCCATGCGGCGAGGGACGCGACGCCTGGCAATTTTTGTTCCGACACGCCCGGCGTTTGCTTTTTATCAGTTTATCGAGGAATATTTTATGCGGATACGCTGTTATTATATTCACCTCACGTTAAATCCGTATTCCCAAGATATGAGTGACGTATCTCGCTCCGTGAGCGCACTATTACATTTGCCATCCTTATGCCCAGATATATTCTACGTGTAACTAAAAATGTTAGAACAAATGAAAGACTTGGTTCTTATATGTTTGGTTGTGAAGTAAAAATATTTACAAAGAAACAATAACGTCAATTTGTTAACATAAATTACTTAATTGGGCAGGGCGAGCACAATATTTTTTAATTAACGAAATTATGAAATGAAAATATTTCAATTTCATAGAGACTTTTCACTTTTTTCTTTCGAAAGCAACCTTTAGAAACTTTTTCAGCAGAAACAAACTAAACAAGATTGCAAAATATACAACTTTGGAAGTCACCACAAAGAAATATCTAGTGAAATAAATCCAATGTACTAATGTATTCATCCCAGTTTCAATAGATTTGTCTAGTTTTCTTATTTTTGTTTTCATATACAGATGCAAATTACCTCTCCTTCTCATGAAAAAGTTAAATTGAATTAACATTCAGAAGAAACCACATTTTTCAAGATTATCTATCGATTTCAATATCAAATGTGTTTATTTTTGCATTTGGTATTCTATCTAGAAAGGATTTGAATAGGTTCACTTAGGTCATTACATTTAAACATATTTTTTTTAATATAAGATTAACTACTACCATACCCTTAGGACAGGCTAAACCTTATAGCAACCCTGATATTATTCAAATAAAATGCAGTCCCATACATTAATCGGTGAGTTTAATGCAGTCACCACCGTCGATGTTATCAATAAAATTGCTTTGCAATACCCACACATGTTGTAATAACATGATTTCGAGTTTGCCTTTGCCTTGCAGGCAGGCTAATACTCCTTACTACTTTTATACTAAGTTGTACAGATGTCAAAGTCAAAGTCAATATTTTTTATTCATGTAGATTACATTTGTAATACTTATGAATCGTCTCTATACAATGCAAATCAAGCTACCTCCGGTTCGGAACCTATAACTACCGAGAAGATACCGGCAAGAAACTCAGTAGTTTTTTTTACAAATAAAAAGCTAAACTTATTACTATTTTTGCACCAAGCCATACAGTTAGTTTGTCAGTTGGAAAAAAAACACAAAAAAAAAGTATATAATTATTGAAATAAATAAAATAAAAACATTTAAATTAAAATAACTGTAGGACTTCATGTGTGTGTGTATTCAAATACATCATTTTTATACATTTTGACCTACATGCTTCTGTGTGGTCTTAATCTAACATTGATTGAGAACACTTATTAAAATAATATTCAACGCGCAAGTACAGGCGAGCAGACTAGTTAGTGATCCACGCGTTCTTATCATTAATATACTTTTCTACTTTGTAATAGCCTTTTTTCAAGAGACAACTTTTAACATATGTCTTAAATTTATACAAAGGTAACTCAATAATTACTTCCGAAAGTTTATTGAACATTTTTATGCTTAAAGCAACAAATGAATTACCTATTTTATGAAGTCTACGTTTAGGAACAGCAAGCTTGTTTTTATTTCTGGTGTTAATGCTATGAGTGTCTGATTTTTTAGGAAACGTATGCAAGTTTTTGTAAACATGCATTAAACAGTCGAGAATATATTGCGATGCGACTGTTAGGATGTTAATTTCCTTAAATAACTCTTTCAGCGAGTCGCGTGGTCCTAGCTTGTAAATGGCTCGGATGGCCCTTTTTTGTAACACAAAAATAGTTTGAATATCGGCCGCAGTTCCCCATAACAGCAGGCCATACGACATGATGCTGTGACAATAGCTAAAATAAACCAATCTTGCCGTTTCCACGTCGGTCAGAAATCTTATCTTTCTAACTGCATAGGCAGCTGAACTCAATCTTCCAGCTAGATTATTTATATGGGGAGACCATTGCATTTTCGAATCTAAAGTTATGCCAAGAAATATTGTAGAATTTATAAGTTCGATACGCTCATTATTCATTTCAATTATTGAGTTGATCAGTGGTGGATTTGCCTTTAGTAAATCCGTATTGATTTTCATGAAATAATTTATTAACTGAGAAATGACACATTATTTGATTAAATATTATTTTTTCGAAAATTTTACTGAATGTAGGTAAAATGGATATAGGTCTAAAATTCGATGGGTCACTTTTATCGCCGGTTTTAAATAAAGGTATGACTTTACTAAGTTAAATTTGGAAACCGACCTTCATCAATATATTTATTAAATATAAAAGCCAGGTGAGGCGCAATAGAATGTATGATATTTTTCAATACATCTACAGAAAGACCCCACAAATCCTCAGTTCTTTTCATATTAAGGTCCTTGAAAGCTTTTAAAATTGTCATGTTGAACTCAAAGAGTTCAAAGTTCAGGTTTTTTTTATTCATGTAAATTACATCAGTAATATTTATAAAACGTCTGTATAATGCAAATGACGCTACCTCCTGTTCGGAACCAATAACTTACAGAGAAAATCCCGACAAGAAACTCCGGTCATTCATATTATAAATAAAGTTGAACTTATAACTAACTAGCTGTGCCCGCGACTTCGTTCGCGTGGACTACATCCTTTCATGGTCGGTTTTACCCCTACCTCCCCTAATATTCGAAACAAAAAGTAGTCTATATTTTAATAGAGCTAATATTTGTGCCAACTTTCATATCTCTAACTTAAAAAATAAACATTTTCCCATATAAACTTTCAAAGGTGGCATTACCCCCCCCCCCCCCCTTACTTTCTAACAAAAAGTAGCCTATGTCCGTTCTTGAGGTTCAACGTATACCTATGCCAAATTTCATCAAAATCGGTTAAGAGGTTTAAGCGGGAAAGCGTAACAGACAGACAGACAGAGTTACTTTCGCATTTATAATATTAGTAGGGATTTTGCACTAAGACACAGTATGGCATATAAATTGTAAAAAATAATTCAAAGAAATGATAAAAATTTAAAAACATACATTTATTTAGGATTAATAAACCAACTGTAGGTCTTATTATGTACTAGCTGTCCCGGCGAACTTCGTAACGCCTATTTTTTTAGTTTCTAATTTTTTAAACCTTCCCTGGATCTCCAAAATTATTTCAGAACCAAGATTAGCCAAATCGGTCTAGCTGTTCTCGAGTTCTAGCGAGACTAACGAACAGCGATTCATTTTTATATATAAGATGTGATTATTTGTCAATTTAAAGAAATTTGTACTAACAGAAATATTTTAATAAAATATGTGAGGGCGAACAGACTGTTCAGTTAGTGATCCACACATCTTTGTCATTAATATAGTCTCTGTAATAGTAATAATGTATCCTTTATCTGTAGTTAATTTGCGGCTTCAAAAATGCCGATGAATTGGTGATTGGCGGAGGCAGCCGTACACAGCCAACTAATGGTCCATATTACCATTCAAGTCGGTAGTGCGCGCCGACCACCGACCGCCTTGTGAATATGCTAAGTGGCCCGCTCAAAGTATTGAACTGCAAAATTGTGCCTAAATGCGCCTAACGATAAGCTAATCCGTTTTTTAATTCGCTTCAAGAAAATTCTGCATGTGTTGCGTATTTAAATTCCAAGCTACCTTGTGGCATACTTGGGTCTATAAATATACTTTATCAGTACAATTTACACGTCAAATTTATTACTAATTGATGACGAGATCTACAAAGTAACTATTAAGTAGAAGTCTGCACTTTTGAATTTGTACCGTCTCCATGTCGGACTGCTTGCCGTGCTGTGATATGGACCGTACCTTATAAGTACCCCTCTCCTAATTTTAATAATCTCGTCAAGACAACATTTTTCCTTATTTCTACCGTCTTGCCAAAAACACTAGTAAATTGATATCGGAGGTACACTGGCACTGCAAACAGCTAATGGTCTGGGGACCATTCAAGTACATAGGTGGTGCGCGGTAGCCTACCCTCCGACAGCCAATCGTCTTGTGAATATGCGATGTGACCCGCGGTATAGAACTATTCAGAGGCTAAGAAGAAAGTAATATTACTGCTAATTTGAATCCAAAACTATCTTTATCATATGATTGTAATAATGAGTACACTTTTATCACTAGAAATTCCACAATATAATTTATGTAGGTACTAATACTGACAGCATACAAACTAGGTACAACTATTTACACGAGCTAGAAAGTAGCGTTTATGTTAAGGTAAAAAGCTTATCGTATCACCTTTATATCGTTGGCACCAGAAATTGAACTGCAAGTTTTATCTTGACGGTCAAAAGAATGTAACTTATAATGATACCTTTCTCTCGCTATTTTTCTATTAACTCTTTAAACAAAAAAATCTACGAGTAGGGTCGCAGTTTTACAAATATACCTATATTTTTTTATATTACACTTCAAGATTGACCTCATCCCACTTGATGTTAAGTGGTAATGAGGTCCTAGCTTAAGGGTGACAAGTACAGCATTGATAATAAAGCTGTTACTGGACGTGTCGTTCTTACCTTGAAGGCTTGACCCCTGCTACTAATGCTAATGTAGCACCGCCCAAGAGCTCTGGAAACCTTACTCATACGCAGGAACACAACAACACCTGTTAACAGTCTGAGGAAGCGAAAAAGATCGATGTCAAAGATCTATTTTGGCACAGATGATGTCAAAGAGCTAATTTGGAAGGCCAAAAACGCCGCTAAATTGGTAATCGGAGGTACACCGGCACCGCTAACGGCTAATGGTCCGCATTACCATTCAAGTCGGTAGTGCGCGGTAACCCGCCGACCGCCTTGTGAATATGCAAAGTGGCCCGCGTTAAATATTGAACTGCCGTACTGTGCCTAGATGCGCTTACAGTGACGGTATCTAAACTAATCAGTTTCGAAAATACATTGGATGAAAATTGTAAACTAGGCCTTTAGTAGTCGTAAAGTATCTCATGTTGCTCAGAACTAATGTAGCATATCTTTGGAGAAGAAATGTTTTAATGTTCCTGGAATTAATTTGTTACAAACATTTCCTCATCATTTAACATTTATTATTAAGATTAATAATTTTTCCTGAACAAGTCATTCAAGAATACGATAATAATTGATTATTATAGAATTCTATAAAAACTTCATTCATATTTTTAAATCAAAGTAAGTCGGTAAAATGATTAACTTTGAATGAATAAGATTTGATGAATGAAATGTATTAATTAGTATTAATTGAAAAATAAAATACTCCATATTTGAGTGTAATCTTTAATTCCAGACATGTAAAATAACTTTTTATAGTTGTTTATAGAGCTTCAGGCCGCACTAGTGAACTTTAAATATTTTAAATTACTTTCTGTTTCTTTAAAATACGTAAATAACTACCAAGATAATCAAAACATTGATAATGTTTCGTATGATATTTGTACAAAAACATACTAACAACAATGTTTACTAAAAAGAAAGGTTACTAGTAAATAGACATTAATTGAAGAGTATGGTGATAGCGATTTCCTTGAATCACTACTGATAGTGAGTAACGATAATTCGTATTAATGTTGTATGTGGTAATGTAGTTAGTACAAAGGTATGTCAGTGAAGTCGGCGAAAATCAACCACTATAATATGAGATATGGGTCACGAGTGCATCGCGGTGCACGCACCCGCCGCCCGCACACACATAGACACATCATTACCGCCCTACAAACATTTATTGCGCCAATATCGAAAGCACACAACTTTTTATGAGCATACACCGATAAGGGGGATTTAATCGACGTAATCAAATAAAGAACAACTCCATTCTGAAACTTTGCACAGCGGAAAACAAACAGGTTTTTTGGTCGGGCAATGCATTGGCGGGATCCCTGCATTGCGATGCCGCGCACGGATGCATGACGCGGCGTCTCAGAGGAATCAACGCTTCCCGTTCTCCCTGCGCCACGATTGTGTACACTTCCTGATGCGATTCAGCGAATATAAAAATTATATTATGAACATCAAATTATATATTTTCTTATCTGCGACCAAGCCGGCTTGCGTTACGAGATAAACATAATTTACAATCATCAAATACTACTTGAAAATATTGTTTTGATTAATAAATGATATCTTAAGTATAATTAAATGTGTAATGTGTATTTAAAAAAACCATGACTAAGTAGTTGACCGCTGTATTTTATAAGTGTCTGTATTGAAGTGGTAAAATGATCATATACCTACTTACGAAGGTTTTGAGTATTTATTTTGTTTTTAGTTTTAATATAAGCAGCAAAATTTACTCTTCATAAAATACCTCCTAAATTTATCTATTTTTTTTATTATACACAATTATTAAAAGCTACTTTAGTGGCCTTTTATTATTGTCTAAAACACGGAGCATTACTGTTACTGGTTATACTGTAAAAACTAATCAAATGAAACAGCAACACAAAACGAATAAATATAGAACTGGAATGATAAATACTTAGGTAGCAAGCTGCGTAGCCACCGATATGGCAAAATGAATGAAGCGGAATGTGATCGCGACGACAACACTGACTGAGCACTTTCTCCCCGCTACATGGGAATCAGTTGTGTTAGATACCTTTGATAGGAGCGTTCCGTTAGCATGTAGATCTATGCTTAGTGAGTGCAGTTACGTATTCTGTCGTCGGCAGCGGATCGTTATCTGTTTCCACTAAAGGAAACTGGCTTTTCTACGAAAGAACCACCCCGACGGTTTCGCCTCCCCCTTTCGCCCCGACTTCTCCTTTTTGCGTTATTTCATTTTTCTTTGCTAACGTGCACCTGCTAGTTAGCTGCCTCGGGCTCTCATTGCTCCGCCGATGTTGGCCGGACGATTTCTAGCATCATAGAGAAGATATAAATTGTATCTTATTTTTCACAGCTGCGCAACTTTAAAACCGTTCGCAGGGATATTCTACGTTCAAAACAAAATTGTAGCTTTATTTTTATCACTAAGCTTATAAAAGAATATGTTACTAATGAATTTAATATCTCTTTACATCAGGCACAATTCCAATGATAAAATTTAATTAGCCGTGCGAGAAGGACACTTAGCAATCCATTTAAGGGTACATTTATTAAGTTTTACCACGTAAGTTTAGACTATTATTGATTATTTTTTCTGGATACATGTCGATCTTAACTATCTATGTAGGTACTGATTTTACTCTAGCTCCGAACTATAAAAGTCAATTTCGAACTACGGATATACCACTGGTTGTAGAAACGAGAACTAGTGTGTGAACTACTAATACGAATGCGGCGTGGTATGAAGTTTAATGTTGGACGTCAGTACAAAGGATGGGACTGCTGGAAGTTCTCTGATACATTTGTATTCCTTACGGACAAGTAATCAATATCCGGTGGGGCGCGGACGGGTGTCTCCTATAGCAAACAATTTTTAGCAGTACGTGCGCTAGCGCATTTAACAAGCTGGACCAGTAAGTAAGGGAAATAAAAGAAAACGAAGAATTATGAAACTTACTACATTCAAGACCGCAATAATAAAAACTATATTTTATATCGATTACCATAATTTCACGAAATACATTTACAAAAAATCTGTAATTACGGACGACCAACAGTAATTAATTAACTAACATGATATTTTGCATCCTGCATTTCGCGCGAAAACATAATTTTTCTTTTTTTCGTCTAAAATAGGTTCTTATAATATTGTAGTCTACATTACCTGTACTTTAATAAACAATAGATGTATCGAATACAGTGCTTATGTAGTTAAACTTCCCTTAAACTAAATGACACGCATCGGTTTACGCGCGTAGCTTATTTTCTCTGATTGTTTTACAATCGTCAAATGATTTCAAATCTTTATTAATCCAAGCATTCGTTCATACCATTGCAAATTTATAGGCGTCTTGTTTTAGTTTGATATCACACGTTATTATTGTGGTGCTATAAACTTCACATCTCCGAGACATGAACCATTCCAGATCAATGAGATTATTACTATCTCTCTCCGCGTCACATTACAGTATAAAGAATATGATATTCCTGTGACGTGAAAAATATAAAGCCGGTGCGGCGTCACGCGTACCAAATAAAATAACAAGGACAACGTGGTGCGGATGGGGCTTGATACATATTTGAATACATTACCGAACACGCAGATAATGCCGGCAACAAGCCGTAGGCATTCATAACGCCGCTACACTGCGTATGAATACAGATATCTGGTGGCGATACATCTAACGTATGAACAGACGCCGTAATGAATCAATGCTATCTATATTATACTTACTAATATTATAAAGCTGAAGAGTTTGTTTGTTTGTTTGTTCGAACGCGCTGATCTCAGGAACGACTGGTTCGAATTTAAACAATCTTTTTGTGTTGAATAAATTATTTATCGAGCTGCAACTATTAGGAGCGAAGAAATAATGTAAATGTGAAAAAAAAACGGGGAAAATTATTCATCCTTGAGGGCTTCCGTTGCGTGCGGGGTTGAAAAGGGGGGCGAAAGTTTGTATGGAAACCGAAATCCACGCGGACGAAGTCGCGGGCGGCCGCTAAATGGCTGATAAATAAGCTTATAATAATCACTGGGATTTTTATTAGCAAACACAATTTTCATTTAACGCAGATGCTCATGGTAAATCTTTTAATGCACTGGTTACCCTTCTTTAATTAAACTAATCGAACAATCAGGAACTACTTGGATCGTTTCTATGGATAAAAATGGTATCATAAAGCATATAATTATTTGCATCTGTACAGATTTGGGACATTCATGAGCTATGTAGATACCATTTCAAATCTTCAAAGTTTTAATGGAATAAATCTATCACATAATTGTATTGGTATACCTCTTATCTGAGAAAATAATTAAAACGTTTCTTGCGATGTTTGTACAGATTTTTATGAAGTTAATTTCAATATTTAACACTATAGCAAAACTACGAATAATTAATTGAATAACTGAAGAGCAGACAATAGACAAATTGTGCAGTAAACTACAATAATAACGTTTGAATTTCCAAATATTATCTTCCAATTTGCCATAAAACAGTGCTCAATTTAAGAAAAATAAAATTGAGATGAAATTTTATTTCAAAAAAATACGGTGAAGTATTTGTAGGGATTATGAATTAAGAAATAGTTTTTATTAATTATGTTTATCTTGAAAACACGTTAGCAGTAAGTAAACCAAATATTACCTTCTTTAAGTTAGTAGATGTGTAAACTGTCGGCAAAATAAATTTGCTAAAACGATAGCAAACCTCGAATTCTAAATGGAGCTGTTGCACGATGATAAGCTTTCAGACTTAAAAACTATCAGGAATCTTACTGTGTTTTCAATGAATTCAGAGAATTTAAGATTTGTCGAAAACCACTTTAAAAGCGCAATCATTTCACGGAGTGAGGCCCTTGTAGAAAGGGTCGTCTTCAATTACATCGCGGCGAATGAATGGCTGGCTACTTGTTGGTTTAGCGTGGCTATGTTTTAAACTGATTAGATTTATCTAATGTTTTCAGAAAATATGTATGCTAAAAGGATCCTAATATTATTTTGGCACACACACACGCAAATACCCAGATAAAACATATATAACTTTTTAATAATTATAAATAATTAAATAAATAAATATTGGACAACATCAAATACATTGCTCTAATTCTGTGGTAAGTAGCTTAAGCACTTCTGTTACTGAAATCGAAAACCACGACGATACAACTACACCCAGACCCGAGACAATATAAAAAAGTTTGTTTCCCATATTGACCCCAAAGTCCGGTCCACTCGCCTCTCGGCTACGGAGGTCGTAATTGCCTATTATTTTCCATTTTGCGCAGATCTTCTTAACTTGCACTTTTATTGTTTTTGCATTTTAGAGTCTTGTGTTATTGCCAATACGGACGCAAGCTCTCATCCGAGAGTCAAATTTCAGAGTTGCTGGTCAAACTGTACAAAATGTGAGCAACCTTTTGATTTTACAGAAAAGGACTCAAGTTCAACTGGTCAATACGTTCTTTTCGTGCTTTAGTTATAAATCACCGCTGAACACTTCTACGATTCCAAAAGAAACGAGTAAATCTGGACAGTAAAGTTACTGCCTGTTGAATATCTACAGATATGGTAATGCGAGCGTCTTGTGTGTTCGGAGATTTGACACAACTCGCTCCGAAGTCGACTAATGGGGAATTTATTGTGCATGAGCTCAAACTGTTTGCTCATGAGAAGGTCCCGGGAAGCATTCCCCGATTTCCTGTAAACAGATACTTTGTGTTCCAGATGTGTCAGAGAGAGACACACCCGTTAAATAAACAATATTTGTTTTTTCATTCATAACCAAAGCAAAGCTCACGAATTAAAAAAAAAAAGTGTTAATCCCGCCGTACGTAGCTTAATTGGTCTCGTTATGGTAAAATTTTCACATTTTCAAATTTTCTTACCTTTCTACATACTTTGTTTTTGCTTTTATCGATGTGATGATATAGTAAGACATAACCATTAACAATTATGTCGTATAATACAAGACATGTCATATAATAAAAGTAGATTAATATTCAAATCTTAATATTACCTATATACCTAGCTATTATCCATATCAACGGTAAATCTATTAACTGCAAATCTATTAATATTCTGTTTGGTTAATCGTCACTCGTGCGAAGAATTAATTTTGGCAAATGAATTGATCTCGTTTAATTATCACTTTATCGTTCGCCAAGTAATTAATTACAATATTGGATAGAGGTGTTAATTACTCTGTAATGACGTTACGTGATTTTATGGTGGATCACAAGGCTAATTATTATTGAAACGGTGCGGACGGAGTGAGGCTTTTTGAACACGGGAATTGGTTTTCTTTGCTAGCCCATTGACAATGGAACATTACAATGAAGTATTGACAAAACAATATTAGGATTCAAATAAATAAAAGGATTTCATATAAATAAATACATATAATTTTGTTATCAAAAAGTATTTCAAGGTATTTCCGGATTACGTTCTAGAGAATTTTCTGAATAACATTATACACTTTGTAAGCAAGTTCCTTTACTTGATCACGAAAGCGGAAAGCGCGAGTGGATCGGTGAGAAAGGGTTAAGCTGTGAAGATTAGACAGGGTTGTCACCTTTCGAGATCATTCCCATCGACTTGGAGTGGCTCTCGAGACGCGGCAGTCCCTGCCGGCAGTTGTGAGCAAACACAGCCCTGGCAAAATATGCAGAACACGCTCTCAAATTAAGGCCGGGTGTGGCTATAAAACATAAGTATAGTTTAATTAAGTCTCCTAAATAATGCATTCCGTCAAACATAACAAACGTACGCCCCAGAACCCTGCTTTGGGTACGAAGATACTTGCTTGAAATCATGTTGGTCGTAATTGTATGTTCCTTTATGTATTTAACAAAAGATTTCTAAACTAAATTTGATTTTCCATCTGAACTTCATTTAACTTATGATACGATTATAGCATGAAAACAATCTTGGGAGCCAGAGAGATTTTCGGTTGAATCCTATGCGTTCTTTATTCAATTCATCACAAAAAAAAACTATCTCAAGAATGGTTTGTCTATTTTTTGAATTTACGTTTTTTGCACTGGGAAGCCGGAAATGCAATGTAGTTCAAGTCTACTGAAAATGGTATGGTAGATTGTGTAAAGGTATGATCCAAATCTTCCATAACCGCTGAGTGATGCCATTGTGGTGCTGTGCAGTGCTGCCTGCTTCACCAATAGCGCTACACTACGAACAGTGCAGGACTACCGCCTTTATAAACTTTTATAGACTAGGTAAATTCAGATTTGGCTGCCGAACACTACTAGGGACCAGTCACTATACGCACCTGGACTTGTTTTATTATGTTTGATCAAATATCGTGAAGGCGGTCTGATTTTTTAAATTAGGTACGAAAGATATTTTGTAGATTCAATACACTTGTATGAAGTGTAATTAAAACTAGTGCTAGGTTTATTTAGTTTCTTCTGATTTCGAATAGCAGATTTTTAAGTGATTAATGCCCTGAATGACAGAGATAGTTGAAAAAATATTCTATTATTAACAGCATTAGATTTAATATTGAATACTGTTGGCAGCTGCTGCTATTATTTTTCGAGAGAAATAGGCAAACATGGTATCAATTTGGTTGCTAGTTTCAATACGGTACCGATTGTTATTTTACAATAGTTGCATGACAGGCGTCCAGTTACTTTTGTGTAACGGAACCGTTTTCGAGTGCGCCGTTCATAGCGCGTCCTCGTATTAACGCGCAATAAGCGTTCGAGCCGGTTGAAAGCCAGGCGAATAATTACAAATGTTCAGGCGCAGCGTCCGCGAGTGATTGATGTAGTGGAAGTCGGGACTGAGCCCCCCACCCCCCCGCGCGACAACTTGGAGACATTAAGAATATTTAAATTGTAAATTGCTCCCCTGCACTGAATACCTATTTGCGAAAGTTTGCCCTTTACAATCGTCGCGCAAACGTCAGATTTTTGGGTTAACGAACGCAGTTGATAAATAGCTGACTTGTGGGAATGGATGTTATGTTTACTTGGACCTCACAAGGTTTGAAATATGATGATAAACATTAAAGGTACTTAGTGCGCAAATCGAGACAGCATAGCATTATTTTATTTGTTGTTTATAACCCCCTTAATTTCAATCTTGTCTGGTTCGTTACTGTCATTTATTTGCACTTTCTCAAGAGCTTTTCTAAGAGATTATATATTTACATTCATATGTAGTAACCTCG
The DNA here is from genome assembly GCA_037074685.1 of Glyphodes pyloalis. Taxonomy (NCBI): domain Eukaryota; kingdom Metazoa; phylum Arthropoda; class Insecta; order Lepidoptera; family Crambidae; genus Glyphodes; species Glyphodes pyloalis. Next base: position 8,632,163 of record JAYKKO010000004.1, read on the forward strand.
CGAAGCCGGCCTTTGCGAGGTTACTAACTATATGCACGTCTTTCCTCATTTCCAGTTTGAAAATCATCTTGTTTTTGTTTTATAAAAGAATTTCCTCATTGTGCACCATATGAGCATCAAACAATTTTTCCCGAACACGGGCCCGACCAAAATGAATTATTATAAGAGGCGAATGAAATGGAGCTAAAAGACAGAATGCTGAATACAATAAGACTGGATGGGCGCCTGTAACATGAATATAACAAACTAAAGAACCGGCCTGATTGAATCATCCGCTGTTCTTTGTCATAAATCCGACAACGGCCGGCAGTCCAACAATGCGTCCTGAAATCGTTCCATTTCTCATTTTGTTACTCTCCCCTTTAATCTCGCATCCGTAGAAAAGTGGATCAGCTCTGCAAAAGGGCATTGCAATGCAGACACGCTTCTGATTAATCTATTGTGCGAGTATTAGCTGTTGTTATGTCGTTACTTAAACAAGCTCAATGGCTTACATCGGTTCACTGTATTCTGCCAAAAAAAAATGTCTGTGGCTGGGGTTTTTCATTTGTAAGCGTCCGTAAAATTAAGGCAGTTTAATAGTAGAAACACAGCAAAAAACTTAAAGCAAATATAAATAACACAGATGGTATAATGTTGCATAAAGTTTGGTCTTTCAGATTTAATGAATAAAAACAGTCGTTTCGTCGTCACGAATGATGACAAATTAATTACACAATCAGGCTTTTGTCACGATCACGCGGCGTTAAATGTTTTAAAAAGGTTTTTGTTCGTAATTATGTTTTCAGTCACTACTTTGAAATTTTTTGACTAATGAAACTGTTACAAACTGTTTTTAGTTTTGAATTATCAAAATTACTTTTTGATACCTTATTTTACAAATTTTAATTGTTTGTTTATCTGTATAAGTACTATTACAATTGCGAGATAGCTTAAATAGCTATAACTTTCTGAGAAAAACCGAATTCTAAGCTTAAAATTTAAGAAATGCGAAATATCTTAGCCGCAATTTTTATTCATTTTTGCTTCACGGCGTTCTCGCACGGTAGCTATGTCAATAACAAAAGAAAAATCTCAAATATCTCCATAAATAAAGCTGAGCGGGAAGGAGCATGGGAAAGCCACATAATTGTATAATTCCTGCTTGCAAAGAGCAGGAAATCCGAGACAGCCGAGATTACAACCGTTAACCAACTGATCCGGGGACGGAAGAAAACAGAATGTCTCGCGACTTGGATAATGTTAAATTTATTGCAGCGCTAAAATGTTTACGGATATCGTGTGCGGAACGCCCCGGGACGGCGAGCTCTACTCACCCTTGTAAACACGTTTTATTGGCTTTATAATATGTTTTACGCGTGACGTTTTACAAACGATCCCGAGGAGCGTCGAATTATTTTTACGGCACGTACTCGTGCGAAAACATTGGAAAATTCGGTACACGAGGGATTTGTAATTACACCTCTTCAACAAACAGTTTTTGTTCTTTGATACGCAATGTAAATGGAATTAGGATTTCGACGAGTTTAATTGTTTTGATGGTTTGTTCAAATTATTTCGGTGTATAAAACGTCTAATTCTTCTTGAATATGTGTGCACCTCACAATCTTACAATTTAAAACACTGGGGGTTTTGTTTTATTTCATACAGAATGAAAAATGAAAATGTAGGTACATTGTAGGTATTTGCATGCTTGCTTTGGTATACTAGTTTGAATTTAACTTTTTCGACTAATAACTAAAAAATATCTAGCAAGCTCTCTCCTCTATTCAACAAACAAGCAAGCAGTTGAATTTTTGTTAATCTTTTCCGCATAAACTAAGTACTGACGTAATTGTACTAACTCATGTTTAAAGTAAAGTATAGATGACATGCTTTTTATAATATTTCGGCAGATTCTTTCAAAATGTATGAAATATTTATACAAAAATAATGTACACCTAAAATGTAATGTACCTCTTGAAGAGTTACGTTCAAAGTGCAAAACAATAATTTTTAATAACAATGAAATGGGTGTGAAATCACACAATTTTCCGTATTTCATTAAATAAACAGGATTCTATCAGTAGCAAACAGCGTATTTAAAATATTCAAGCCTACAAATCTCTCTGCTTCACGGCTCAGTAAATAATCGCCTATTAACCAAACCGCAAAATGGGGTCGAGCAAAGTGCGATAGCACAGTACTTCATGAATACTATTCATTTATTAATTCCCTGTTATTGTCTTTTATAACTGTATTTGCTTTTTTGAATCAATATACAATTTTACAGAAGGCCCTGTTGACGTAGAATTTACGCATTATTTAAGAATTTCATAATCATTAAGCAATGCTATACTTTTTCATCTGTAAGCTACCTAATCCTAATCTTATCATCCACACAATACAGTAAAATAAAAGCTTACAAAATGTAACGGTACCTTACACATTCTTACTGTTACCGCACCCATAAACAAACTATCTAAATGACACGAGGATTGATTGGTGAACGCATTTATCGAAAAGTCCACCTTTTGTACTTCTTTTGTGCAATAACTTTTATAAATAAATTAAGAGGACGGTTACACTAAGGTGTAAAAAATGTGTCTGGTGTTTTCTAAGAGGGCACTTAAGTGTGTGTAGGAGTTTACACGGGAGGGGATCGGGCCGGACCTTCATCAAGCGGTTGACTGCTATTAGGCGCGCGATTGTTCCGCCGCGGCGCATTCCGGTCTCTATATAACACGTATTTCACTGTGTGATTTCTCAAATTAGCACCCATGTCTGGGAAGGGATCATAATTGCAAAACCGGCCAACCGTTGAAAGATTTCGGAGGTCAATGCTCGGCAAATTGTATCTTTTTAAGTAACACTACAATGGCAAGAAGATAACAATAATATTTTATTTAAAAAAATATGATTTCATGAATAATATAAATGAGAAAAAATCCAAATATAAAAAATAAAAAAATGTGTCAAAATAAAAATAAAAAAATTCAAAGATAAAAAATGTGTCAGTGATTTTTAGAATGATAAAACAACCCGTTTAAGTTGTTGTCTGTTTTTATAGTTCAGAAGCCCATATTGCTCGAGGATCAAAATGCACTAGAAAAAAATAATCAAAATAAAAACAAATTTCCATTATCTGTTAATTATATATAAAACCTATTCTAAGAATGATGTAAAACAGGGGCGTTTAGCTAATTTTTTAGACGTACCTACTAGTTTTAATTTCTACACACAGATAGTGTACATGAATAGAGGTCAGATTCTAAAATTATAGGTAGTTTACTCGTAGTAGAAACTAAATCATACACCTTTTGCGAGTCATTAATAATAAACTACACTACCAAATAATTTGTAACTTGGTTATTTTAAATACTCATATATAAAGGCTATAGATGACATGACAATTATGCAATGATCCAAACTCTACCACCTCTGTAAAAGGTTATGACAAGAAAAAATCCCCGGCAGTCAGAAAATCTGTCACCTCCAAGAGGCGTATATTAAGGTGAGAGCTGTTTATATAAATGCAAAACAGTTCGGCAGCTTGTCATATCGGCTCAGTGCAGATCCTACTGATCGAATATGGATTTAGAATCCTCCCCGCCCGGGTCGTCGGCGAGTCGGACAACCAAAAATAAATAATCTAATAGTGAACTGATTTTGCCGATGTTTAGTTTGGTTGGAATTACAAAATCACATTAGATTTGAATAAATATTGATATTATTATGGAACAGATTGACATCGTAAGAAAATGAAGTGTTTTGAAAGTTAAGTAGTGTTAGCGAACTATACCTATAGGTATCGTCTGTCTAGTATTATCTAGTAAGCTAGAAGTGAACTAGATTTTTGGTTAATAAAATAAATAAAAAATAAAATAAGGTGTCTCCGGGGGCTACAAATATATCTTAAAATTGTATTAAACGTTAAAAGAGATTTGCTTATATGATTTGGATGCTGCGAAGGTAATAAAAAAGTATTTTAAATTTTATTTTTTTTCAATTGTAATTTAACTAAGTCATGTTAAAACAGTTTTCAACAAAGTTTATAAAAACTTAAAACCTTTTTGTTTTCAAAATTTGATTACTTTTTTCCAAAAAAATATTTTTTGGCAAAATAATTTGTTAGTTTTGTAAAATATACACAGTAACGATTATATATATTTTCGAAGTTTGATTTAATATTTATGCTTTTTCATGCGAAAACATAATCCGGTGAAATTTAACTGAATTGGCGAGTTAATAGACAAGTAGATAAATGTGATAATGCAAATCGTCTATTGCTCAGCTAATTTCCTCACGGCTCGATATTCGTATTTGTGTTGAATGGTGAAACATTTCCCTTCGATCCGACTGCCGTACCTTCGTCCCTGCTTGTGGCTGAATCCAATCGGAGGGATATTAAAACTTTCCGTCCGCACTCCTCTGGCCCTTTGTGCCTACTGAAGCGCGCCCCCACACCAACCCGATTTGCTTTTTTAAAGATGCACAGATTACATTTTACCACACAAGCTGGCAAATTAAAAATAAAATTAGAAAAGTTAACAACTTTAATTTTGCGTTTTGTTAACTTCCCATTTTACTCATAAAGTTAAGAGTCAAGTAGAAGCTACGATAAATTAGAGCCAGCTTCGTTATTCCGCAGACATATTTTAACGTTTTTTCTTTTAAATTTGGCGCAGTGAAGCAAGAGTGTGTTCCTTATTCAGCCTGCAGCGCATAAATAATTAAGAAACCGTTCGACGCAGCCCGCCGGCTGGCCCAAGTGAGTACTAATTAGAATTACAACCTTCCTTTTTTGTACTTTGAGACGAGATGGCCGATGAAAATTAAATGTAAGTGCTCATTAGAAGGGATTTCAAGAGGTTTTGGTTTCTTAAGTAGAACTTAAGAAATAATGTTTGTTATATTTGCTTTCGGTGCGGAAAATAAGCTGGTTGGTCGTTTATATTTACTTTCCTAGAGTTTATTCAAATTAATTACTTATTCTAAATTTTTAAAATGCTATGTATTGAAACAAAAAAAACGTAGATGCCAATAAAGTTGCAAATATAAATAAAGAGGCACTTTTAGAACTAGCTATCTCAAATCCAGACATTGCACACATTAACTACTTTTGTGGAGCGAAGTCTGCGTCTTAATTTGTATTCGACCCTCGACTCGCCCGGGAGGCGCAAGCGTGTGCTCCTTTCTTTTGTAGCTTCAGAAACCAATTTGTATACCAGTAAGAAAATTAAAAACTTCTACAGGTTTTCGTAGTTACCTACTTTAGTTTGTTCGTTCGTATTAAGAAATTGTATTAGATTCGTTTCTGTTATCTCTGTGAGCATAGAATAATGAAAGCACACATGCTTTAAGTATATGATTGGAATAATAATTTTAGAGACCTGTTTCGCTTAAATGTTGGAAATGTGCATAATTTGTACTTTTACTAGTTTTGTATTATTATTTTAATACAGTATTATATTTTCGTTGAGGACTCAAATGACCATATCTGATCATTAGGATAAATAGGCCGCCATTCTATTTTACTATTAGGTGGTTTATATCAGTCCACATTGCACTAAAACCTCAAGTGCGATTAGCCCGAAAATGAACATTCTAACATAACACCAAAGAATTTCTGAATTAAATGTAAAGTGACGTTAAGACAGATGTTAAGAGCCGGAACAATAATTAAGAGGCCGTCGGTTTGAAACCGCGTCGTCGGCGAGATTTAATTAGTGGGAGAACAATCTACGGGCACCGGCGGAGTGGCGGACCGGCGCGGCGGACTGCCGGCGGACCAGACCCAGTATATAGAGGTAACAGTAAGAAAGATAATAATATTTTAAACATCCAGTCATAACTATATTTATCTTACGAGAGAAATGCCGTTACGTATGCAGGAAGACGCTAACAATAGAAAAGAAAGGAAGCCTACGTTCAATGCTGATTATTTTGTATAGGCCGCCGATGAAGATCAACAAACGTAATATGTAGGTAGGTATGTAAGTTCCCTAAGGATTCACTAAACACAAATGCGTAATTCATAACGTCTCAAATATACCAATTTGCTGCTAAATTGACAAGAACAGACTGCGAACTTACTATAAATGAATTAGATATCTTATTCTCTATAAATGTGACTAATATAATGACCAGACTAAAAAAACTGTGGAGCCCCTTCAAAAGTAAAACTCACAACTAGACACGGGCTTAGACTAATTTAAAATATCCGTACAAGATTTAAACGATTCTCCCAATAATTTCCCAGACTTGTCGTTCCTGTCACACTTAACAAAATTGTTAAGTACCTACCGCGTAGGAAATAAGTCACAACATTTCAGTCCTACAATATGACAACTAGGTATTTTGTTTATTTCTATGTGTCTATTACATTTTATGTGCTATTCAAATGAATACTTTCAAAATTATTTTTAACAAATTCACTTTTACATAACAAGCTTTGTTAAAAATAAATAGATGAGCATCTCAAAATTTAATTTAATAGGCAGTCCCTTCACAGGCAAATACATCGTATAATCTAGTCTTATTAAAATGTAATATGTTTTACAAAAAGAGTCCGATAATACGACACGTCTGGGACTACTCGCAAATCCGATTTCCCTATCTCCCCATATTTGTATTCGAAGCCCGATCCATCTAATATTTCCTTCCAACTCCGCGACGCTATCTGCGTTCCTTCCTGACACTGAATCTAATCGGAATAGATATTAAAACTTTTCTTACCACTGAATCGTTCCTTTTCTGACGGCGGTTAAATTATACCAGCTTGCAGCAAAGTTACTTTGCGACATCAAATTACTCGCATCCAATTCGATTCGGTATTGCGTGTGTTTATTATTAAACCGAATACGAATTTGACTTCAATGGTTCGAGCTTTAAAACCCGAAACAAAATTGAGAAGAAATTGAAAGAGTCCTCAAATGCTTTGGTTGAATAAACACTCAAAGGATGAGGTCTTGATTAAATGAAGCGTCCAAGTTTAGAAACGCGAGGCAGACAGTATTCCGCTCCCTCTGTGTAGTCTGCGGTCGCTAGCTTTGTAAGACTGCTCCTCGAGGAAGTGATAAAAAGAAAACGCTTCTTTGATTTCCTGATTTATGCAAAACAGTATCAGCGGGCCTTTGGAGGGAGTATCTTTACTTTCAGGTGGCACTATTTAAAGAAAATTATCTAGGACAACTTCCCTATGCTTGCCTAGTATTATGTTCATCGTAAATTAGTCTACTATAAAACAAAAAACATACCTTACTTGAAGTTTTTCGCAACATTACTCTGTCCGCAATTATAATATTGTTGTAGACGCGTAGTCCTGAATCAGCGTAATGGGTCAACTCAATACTCGCGTAAAAGTGTTGACGTCAAGGAAACTTACTAAGTGCCTTCGTAAGCTTGTATCCCGTCTTATCTAATTTATTTAACTGTTAGCGAGGTCGAACCAAAAACAAGAACCACCCTAAAGGCAGAACGTGGGTGAGATACACATGGTAAGTAATGGTAAATGGATAACGATTCCTACTTTATGTCTTTTAACGAAGAGAAAAGTAGGACTGGGAATCTTAATGGACTGATGATTTAATTCTAAGTCTCAACATAACTCATTAAGTACTATAAAGTATTTTAAGTAAGCGGTTTTGTTTTAAATTGTCAATCTAAAATAAAGAAAGGAGAAAATTCTCAAACAGTAGCGTTTTTTCAGTGACAACGCAACACGTCAGAATCCTTTATAGAAAACGTTATTCACTGTAACGGCAGCAAGGAAACAAGATGAATATCAATGACGATCCCAGAAAGGAGAACGGAGAAACTATTTTAATCTAAAGTAGAAGAAATATTGCGAGTTATGTGTTGCGAGTCGCGAGGGGCATAAAATATTTATCAAAAGAGTCCCGACTGTCCTGGCCCAAGGGAACACGCCGCACTTCACTCCCGCTACTAACCACCTCTTAGCACCTCTGAATAATGATACACCTCACACTGCACCTGTGATGGACTGCACTACTGTACCAATCTTATCCATGTTATAAAGTTTAGAAAACTCGTAAAACCAATTCCTAGTTTAATTTTATTAGACTGTTTGAAGTGAAAATTATTATTTTGGTACGTGCTTAGAAGGACGACGGAATCCATTTGGCTTATTTTTTATCGTATTTGATATCGAGCTTGTATTAGAAATCGAAATTAATAACTATGCCTGCGATTTGCTTTAAATAGATAGGTAGTACATACGTCGTTTCCGTTTTCAATTATCTCATCTACTATATAAAAATAAGTCGGGTTTTCCTCCCTGACACTATAACTCCAGAACGCACGAACCGTTTTCCACGGTTTTGCATTCGTTGGAAAGGTCTCGGGCTCCGTCAGGTTTATAGCACAGAAAATTTGGGAAAATTTTCAACAGAAAAGCGGGAAATCCTCTAAGGCGAAACGAAGTTCGCCGGGACCGCTAGTATTTTATAAAACGGTAGCGTTGTGGGGTTTTTAATGTTTTTCATATCACTAGTTTTTAATTTATCAACATTACCGGTATGGTAGATGGTTTATTGCAAAGTTTTATTTAATATTCATTGTTAGAAAACTTAACTCCATTAAACGTCAAAGCGATATTGTGCATACGATTGACCGCATGTTAACGTTAATAGTCAACCCGTTAAACCATATGGAAACAGTGATCTTTTCATAAAACTGTTGGTTTGGAGTATGTAATAAATGTATGTTTGCGCTGAAACACAAAAATTTACAAAAAATTTAAAAATCAGTTTTGTACGCTGTGGTAGGCAAAGAAATATAAATTTTATTTAAATGGATACTAATTATGTTAACTTTAATGATTTAACGGGTTGAGGGCCAAATATCATTAATGGTAACTTATATAAGGCGAGATGTCTTACGTATATATACGATATGCTACTATTAATTCGAACTTGAATTAGGGCGCAGTGAAAATGCGCGACACAGTCACGTACATACAGTAGATACATACATACATCTATATACATACATAGCGCATACGAAGCGGCAACAGTGGCTGCACCGCTGCATCTATGCACCGTTTTTCTACCCTTCAACCAAAATTGATAACATCACAATTGCCGTTTTCACGTGCTTGTCCGACATTAAAGAGCAACTTGCATATTTTGGAGACAATTTCGAGCTTGACGGAAAAATAAAGTAAAGAATACCGAACCAATTGTTTTTAGGTAATAAGACCGCTCTCAACAACAGTAAGAAGTTATGTAACATCTAACAAATTGAATCTTTGTTATTTTCTATTTATAAGGCTTCGTTTATTGTTAATGAACTACTCATAGGGAATGATTTCATCCCCTGATCATAGATTTTTTATGTGTTGATTGTAAAAAAAAATCGTCCGAGAACAATCGTATTATTGCAAATTCACGAAGTAAAAAAGAGCACATTATGTACTACCTACAAATTCAAGGATCATAAACACTGAGATACAAATATAAGGCTACGATCGCCAAACATTAATTCGACTTTGAAGCTTAGCGCAGCATATACGAAGCTCTCACGCACACGCATACATCGCGGCAGCCGTTATTATATAGACGATCCAGTGGCGTGGCCACTGGATCGTTGCACCGTTTTTCCACTGTTCAACCTTTAAATTGAAACAAAATCGTACACACCGCGTAAATTGCCCATTTTAAAAATATTAAGTCAATGTCATAAGGATATACGGTCATATTGTGTGAAATACAGGAGACATCAAACCAACTGTACCTAATTTTTAATGTAACCGCTTTCATAATTGTCATTAAATGTGAAATTATGTTTCAAAACCTTTTAACTTTAGCTTTTAAGTTTATCAGTTCAAGTCAAGAGCCCCATGTTTTATAGCCACATGAAAATATTTTATTGCATATTTAGGTAATGGATCGAATGATTTAAACTTTAATAGAACAAAAATATTACAATTAAAAAAACTTGCAACATTTCCGTATTACTTGGCATTAAAATGTATATAAGTATGTTTACTAACTACTCAAGCCCTTTTTAATCAAACCTTTTTATTTGATACCTAGGTTAAGGGAGCAATGTAGGTACGACATTTTGTGGCAGCGACCATTTGGGACCGATTTCTACTAAACACCCGTTGAATTAAACAAAATCATAATAAGTTAATCCTTTCGGGAGCCACAATGCATTAGTCAGACACACACACACTCAGTCGTTTATGCATCAGCGGTTAAATATTAATTAAAATCAGTTGGAAGAATAAACCGAATGAGCCGCGTCATGAAACAAATTGCGTACGAATAGAAAACAGAATCCATCCCTACTAATATCATAAATGCGAAAGTAAGTCTGTCTGTCTGTCTGTAACTTCTCAACCGATTTTGATGAAATTTGGTATAGGTTTACGTTGAACCTCAAGAACGGACAAAGGTTTACGGGTTTCTAATTTTTTGTTAGAAAATAAGGGGGGATGGGGGTAATACCACCTTTGAAAGTTTATATGTGAAAATGTTAATTTTTTAAGTTATAGATATGAAATTTGGCACAAATACAGCTCAAAACTTGAATTAAAATATAGACTACTTTTGTTTCGAATATTAGGGGAGATAAGGGTAAAACTGACTGTGAAAGGATGTAGTCCTCGCGAACGAAGTTGCGGGCACAGCTGGTCGTATCATAAAACGAACAGCAAACGTTAATTCAACCCTGGCGCAAGGCGCAGCGAACACGCATGACGCACTCGCACGCGGCGCATTCAAAGCGGCGGCCGTTGCCGCGCCGCTGCGTCGTTGCACCGTTTGTCCGCCCCTCGACCATTAAATTGAAACAAAATCGTATACCGCGCAAATTGCCCTGTCCCCGTGCTAGCCCGTCACTAGATAGGTGCTTGCATAAATATTGACCAAACCAATTTCTAAGCGTAGGCCTTCAGATCTGCTGTGTGAAATAAAGTTAACAAATATTTCGCTTGCGTGGGGAACTAGCAAGGGTTCTTGCTATTTTACCAAGCAGTAAGATCCACCAGATCATCAGTGCTGATGTGGTGTTAAAAATACCGTTACAGCATTTGCTGAGGTAGAACCCAAATTGGCCTCACAGGGTTTTTTAAGTTCTGTATTGATTGTCTTGTTTTATATTTGTTTGATGATTTGTTATGGTCAATAAATGTATTTTCATTATTTCTTTTAAATGCTTATTATATACAGAAATAGTGCGCCATCTTGAATAAAATTTATCATCATCATTTTATATATCGATGAACGACGTTAGATTGTGTGATCTGACTATCTACTTAGTTCGTTAAACGTAAACTCAAAAGCTATCTATATTAATCTTGGAAAAATTTAAATCCATAAATATTGACTTGTAATTTTACAGAACATCTAAACAGAAGACAATTCATCAAAAGTTTTTTTTAATAACGTACCAGAAATTAGGCCCCAAGCTATAGAAGAGTTCGTCGAGTCACCTTAATAATTTTCCATAAAGTTCAATGTCCATAAATTGGACTACAATAGCGATACATGTACTACCGTTTTTTGATAGAATATTGGGAATAGTAAGGAGACTGTTGTGTTTAGATAATGAAGTAAATGAATATCAGACAACATTACAGACTTAGCTCTGATTCCAAATTGGCTAAGCACTTGCGTCATAGAAACCAAAATCGTTGTTTTTGTTTTTCTTAACTGCTAATGTTCGTCTCTTTGTCTAATGTCCTTCAATTTATTGTGCTTTTTGTAACATTTCTCATTTAAGTGAATATTTTAATTCTTTTGAGAAATAAATGTCTTAAGCCATAAATCCACGGTGCTACCACAATTCAGATTTAAATACACATATGTAAATACCAGATACGGTAAAAACTAAACATTTTATTACCTGAATATTGGCCTGGGTGGGAATCGAAACCACGACTGGTTCATCATATAGGAGCGCTAACCGTGGAACCATCAGTCCATAGATTCAGTAGTGAATGCAATACTGTGTAAAATGTGACCCAAAAGGTATTTTAAGAGAAGTCGCACATAGTATTAATTAGCGTCAAAGGTTTTATCTGCAACCACAAATTAGTTTACCAAAGTTTACATTAAATTGCTAATCTAATTTAAACTTTTGTCGTAAAAGAGTTACTACGAATGCAAGACGTGTCGGCATAGACTTGTGGCATAGGAAAGGCGATTGATCAAAATGTTCCCACTTTACGAAATTGCTAAGAGTTAAAACTTTTCAGTTGTTGAAGATTTTTGCTCTTTTTAGAAAATTTAAAATTAAGGTTTTACTACCATTTCTATTGATTCGAAAAGAATCTAAAGGAAAAAATAACAGCTTTGCGTAAAAGTGTTTGCCATTAAAAGCCAAATAAAGATATAAGATCATTTAAATAATTAATTTAAGTAATTAGTTTTCGAACAAATGTACGCAAAAAATGCATCGGACCTTATTTAGTCTCAGTCTTTTCTATTTTTAGGTGAAATCCGGGTCGATTTTCTATACTTTCAATTAACTTTTTAAAACTATTCTTCCAAACAAAGAGTATTATCTTTGACTAAGTTCAACATTGCGCATTATGCATCTTCCTATCTTATCAAGTAGATATATGTTTCTCCTACATAAAATGGTTAATTAAAAGTGGTAGTTAAACAGTTAAATCTGTGCGCTACATCGATTTTGAGGTGTTCCAGATAGATGTTTACTCGTACTTCAATCCATTAGTTGAAAAAGTTTGTGCACCGGTAAGAGGTACATGGTAATAATTGATTTTGGTAGTAGGTAGAGCTTGTATCTCTGTTTGGAACTTGTTGCCTGATCTTCCAGTGCTACAATTTTTCCACTAGTTATACGAAGATAAATGTGAATTAACCTTTAAATTTTTATTTATTTAAGCACTATTACATATATGGATACAAAAATAGTAAAGGTGGACTCAATACCAAGAAGCATTATTTGCCAATTAGTCACACATCAGATCTTGTATCATACGTGTATTGTAAAGTAAGTCGAAAATAAATGATACTTAAATAAGATATAATTTTTTAAGTTCTTATTAAATTTACAACTTTAACAGACTCGTTCAAACCTACCGGTCAGGCTAAGATAAGCCTTTGATTATTAACATTTTACTCACAAAAACGAAATATCATACTAAAATACGTAGTAATGGATTTTTAATCAAAAAGTATTAAGCAATCAGCAAAATCTGAGTGCAATATCGATTCCAAAGTGTTCCGGATAGATGCGGCAGATCCATTAGTTGAAAAAGTTCACGGACCAATAAGATGGAGGGACATGGTAATAATGGAAGTTTTCGGAAGGAGAGCTTGTATCTCGACCGGGGAAGTTATTGCGCGATGTTCCACTGCTCCAGTTTGCCACCCAGCGCTCATCTAGTGCTGCCCCGCAGCTGCGAAACAAATACTTTGGACGCGTCATTATTTCACATTTAAGTTTTCACAACATAACCCAGCTCATTTTTTAGATGTGTCGAGTATTTTCATATTCTGTTATATTTGGAGTTGTACATTCTCCTGCTTTCAGAACGTATTAGCGTAATAACGTATTATTATTTAGTTCGTACTTAATAAATTCTGGACGTTTATTTTATTTTTATTTTTAGTTTACTTTATTAGGACAACCAATTTAGGAAGGAATTGACATTGATTACTAGAAAAACTTCGCAACATATAATATTATTTCTGGGAAATAAACAAAGGATGTTTCAAAAGTTTCAAATAACCCTTTCAATGCTGCAGCGTTGAATGATAACTTTTTTTTTAATGTCGCTTGTATTTTTTTTAAAAACCGAAAAAAGATTTTTTTAGGCCTAAATATAAAAATTAATTATGGTCCCAAATTTCGTTCCTCCTTGTAACTATTGACTGTCTCGCGGGTTGTCTCATACTGCTCAGCTATCAACGTTGAACTTTTTAATTAGTTTAACGACAACAATCGAAGACTGTCTTGTTACCTCCTAGTTTGAATCTCCCCTCAAGTCTCGTACCTTGTTAATGGATTCATTCAAAACTAATAACTAGCCATCGATTTTATTTTGAATCTCTTAGAAATAGTTTTGCTGAATCTTCCGGTATAAAGTTGCATTATCTGAAAATACTTCTTGGGATATAAGGGTTATAAAACTATCTATTCCAAATTGTTTAGTAGCACAATTTTCTTAAAAGTTTTTCTATAATTTTGTTCAAACAAAATCATTTTACCTACATTTCTGAATACTCCCATGAAAAATGTTTGGTTGTAGCGCCTATCGCTAATAGTAAACGTAATAAAAACGAGGGTGTAAAACTCGCATCGGCAGTTTTGAGTTAACATAGCTGTGGTAATTGTTTTACACATGAACACACGAGCGTTTCATGAATTTATGTGTGGTGCTAAGGGTAGACTGTCGGCGGCCGGCGGCGGGCGGCGGCGGGCGGCGAGTCCGCGAATGAATGGCCATTGGAAAGTCATCAGTTATGTAGGGCGCACCGTCGCGCGCCATGTGGTGGACGCGGCCGCTTCTCTACGTAATTTTTCCGCGGGCAATTTTCCGCAATTTCCCAAACAACCATCAGCACCGCTTTGCCCTCGTCCTTTATTTAAAAACGTACAAAAAGCAAACGCTTCAAACGTAACGTATCACACGTTTTTGTACGCGTAAAAAAACACGCGTGCTGATTGTGTGACGGATGAATAATGTAATCTAAATACATTACCTCTTGGGGGTTAACAAAGGGTGGGTCGTTTTAAATACGAAATGAATAATATTGGAACAGAGCAAAAATAAACGCGATTACTGTCATTTCTAACAAGATGGGTTAGGATAATACTATAATTAATTATATAAATATATTAGGTTTTTAACTCTAATTTTGCACTTAATGGTTTGATAGCCACGCTTTCCTACTTATTAACGTATTGCTGAAAAAAATATATGTTATAAATGTAGATGTCATTTTTATCGATATACTTACTTACTTGAACTTTTAGCCTTCTATATCTATTAAATTTTTCATTACTCGCGACATACAGTTTCAAACCCGCAAGAGTTTATCAAATAAGAAAAGCCAGTGAAAAACTACAATACACAACAAAACGTTACGTTATTGAAAAAAATTTAGCAACGTTTTATAGGTCTATTGTTCATAGCTGTGAGGGAACCACAGAGGCGAATAGTAATTAAATGTATGTGCATCTATAATATGAGAAATTCATAAAACGCGAGCGAGTTGAACCGCAGAAACTAAATGCCGGCAATAAAAATGGGTAAAAGCAGGAGCTCTCTGCACCGGACTAAAATTCATGCAAATTGAATGAAATGTATTGATAGCACTTTGGAAATATTTTCAGTTTCAAAGTGGTGTGTCAGCTACCAATACAAAGTTTTTAAATTGTCTGGTACTGCGTTTCATTTGCTCTGAATAAACTACAAAGTCGTATTTGTTAGCTTCACTTGTATTCGTATATTGATAGGTATGCTTGTTTGAGCACGCATAGCAAACTTCACTTAGATTGAATACATTGGACAGTCGAATAAGTTTCTGTTATTGTAAAATACATACATTGAAAACTACGCTTCAGACGCTATGACAGAAATACAAACTAGGTAATACATTTTTACTATAAGAATAATTTGTTGTACATAAATCGTTTACATTATCATAATTATGAAAACCAAGTATGCACATAATACAGAGAGCAACTTTCTAATCTTTTGGTATGCAACGAATTTTGATGAGCACATCGTGTATGCGGTAGAGGCAAAGTTATATTAGAATTACCTAGTCGAAACAAAATTCCCATAAAAAGTTATGCCCCATTTAGTTCCGTCTAAGCCAGCTATAGTTTAGGGAGCCGGTGCAACATATTGCCGAAGAAAATTAATAATATAGGAAAATGGAAAAGGCACCGCTGTGGTCTCCAACAAGAAACTACAATAGAACTAATTTTATTAGGGCATTTTTTTATCAAAATAATGATTTAATGAAAATGTGTATAATATGTTTTGGTTCTGCTGCCACTCTTACTATTACCCATTTCGGTTCTGATATTTTGAAGTACCGAATTACAAAAGTTTTTATTGGTAAAAAATTTTAATTTGGGAAGAAATAATTTAAAAAATTTTAAACACAATATACAAAAATCTTGAGATGATACACATCCGGGGTTGATGATTTTCATAAATGGCAATGGGAAATTTGCTTGAAAATTCGATTGAAAAATTGAAATAATAACTAAAAATTATCATTAGTAAGAAGTAAAAACATTTTAATACTCTAAATATTATTTTTGGTAAAAAAAAAATATTACGAAAAAAACTATTTCACTCTATCACTTAAGTCAGTTAAGCGTTTGAACAAAATAAATTATTAAAAAATATGGTAAATGATTTATTGTTTTTTCATTTTTCTCAAGTCCATTCAAAAAGGGTTAAATTTATTTTTTCGCGCCGTAAAAGTGACTACATATAGATAAGTTAAAGCTAACGCGATCATTAAGAATAGTTGTTCAAATGATAACTCTGTATTTATATCTTCTAAGTCTTTAAAATATACTCACAAATCTTTCATTACCACATCGGTGTTTACTTAGGGGATAAGACTGTGTTAATTCTACCAATAATACCAATCAGAAAATCTTCCTTAAAATAGTTTAGAGAAGCTTTAATGATCTATGACGCGTTGTAAACAGAGATGGTGCTAAAAGGGTTATTCCTCAACTTTAACTTACCGTGTCAGGCATCACAAACTACGTATCTATTGTCATGTAATTAATGTTAATAAATTAATCTGCTGTTACAGGAGACAAATTAGACGCAGGCTGCTCGACTAACGACGGACAATTTGGATTAAATGGGGGGTTGATGTTTATGATTTACGGAGGCTGGGTAATGCGGCGCCGAGCGGTCGCGGCCGCGGCGGCGCGGTGCGATGCGTCTGCGAATACTAATCAACAGAATGACAGTGAAGTCATTTTCACATGTTTCTGACTTTGCCTGTCTTTATCTCCAATATTTGGCGTCGGCCCCTTTTATCATCCATTGTCATACGCCACGTTTCTAGGTTAAAGTTATCGTGTAAATTCAAATTGTTTTTTTTTAATACCGAGGTATTGGTCATCAATGTGTGTGACTTAAATATTTGCAGTGACTACACACGTTTTTTAATTTACTTTAGACTAAACTATCCGTTTTTGGTTGTTTCATAACTTGAATAAGATATATTTCTGAGATTTTCTCAAATTGGTTATATTAGGAATAAAACCATAAGGGTAGCTGCGGTATGAGCAAGCGCACTGGTGAAAGCTTCTAATGCAAGGCTTCTAGCCAGTCCTGGTTTAAGCTTATTATTAAGCTCATAAAGGATACATATAAAAATAATATATCTACTATGAAATAAAACTTAAAAGTCCCAAGCGGGCATTTTAAAATTAAATGTTAATCTCTTGGTTGTGAAGTACGAAGTCGATATAGGTGAATCAAAATTAGTAACGATAAAGTACATTTGCCGTACTTCTAAGTTATTTATGTATTGAATTCTGCCAGCTTGAAGATGTGGTGTTGATATCTAATAGTAGATGTAAGAATTATATTAAAAAAAATTACCTGTGTGTAAGTATAATTATGGCCTTTACCTGAAACAAAAGTAGGTATGGGTATTAAATATGATCGTACTTCAAAAATGATTTTAATAATTAATGGTCTAACAGTGTTCAATAATATCCTCTAAATATAGTTTGTCCAAATGTAATTTGATATTTTAACTTTTAAGTATGCATGCATTGTATGCAGATATTTAACAGAGCCATAAAGATCATTATCAGAATTGTGAAAATTAAATCAAAACTTAATCTAATTTTGGAGCCTTAATGACAAGTAGCGGACGCAAGAACGTTATAATACTTTCACCATAATGTCAAACCAAATTAGGTATGCAAAAAATGAATAAAAAATTTGATGCAAATATTGCCTCATTATTGCGTTGATAACTAGCAGTTAAACGACCAACACAACTATGATAGTAATAATAAAACAAGAACGATCAAGTTCATAACGAGAACACAATGCCGTCACCGGCGTGTTGACTATTCATTACGGCATCTTGCCGCCGGCAAACAAACCTCTATGTTATTAGATTCCGCAGACGGAGCAACGCAACGCAAATTAGGTTAATTAACACTACTGCTTTTTAATCGCCCATAAAAAGCTTCTCTTTTCTGCATTATATTAAACAGAGATGACAGGTACTGAAAAACAAGCTACTTTAGGTAAGGTTTTCATCTAACCATTTAGCATGTAATACATTTCATACAGTATCGAGGCACGAGCCTACAAACCTTTTTCATGTTAAACAAAAATACTTTAGATGACAATATATTTTAATACATGCGTCACTAAAGTTGGAAAAAAATACTTATTTTTTTCCAACTTTAGTTACTGGTCTAAAAAGTAATTTTTCTTGCCATTGTCCCAATCAACTATATTTTTTACTGAAACTGTACCCCTATTCCCGATTATATTTTTTACCATGCACTAAGAAAATATTTCATTTCTAAAATGCATGTTTCCCATTATTCATTATATTCTTAATCAATCGCACCTAAAAATTACATAAACAATTTTACGAGTTTATCAAATTTAGGAAATTATAATTATGTACTTAAAAGCATACAACCAATAATGTAAATAATATGAGTCCTGTAATAAACCTGTTAGTTAAATATAATTTATAGACACTATACATTGTGAATTTACTCCCTTTTTTGTTAGACGAGCCAAACTTTTACTATGAGACTTTACCATTAGAATAACTTTGTTAATTGTAACAAACTCGATTTGCAATACGTATTTCTGGTCTCGCCCGATAAATCAGCTGAACTAAGGGGCAAAGCAAGTTATTCTATTTGAGGAAAGACAAATAGATACATATGTACCAGTGAGAAGACACAGCCTGTTTGTCCTCGCAGACTAATTAAAAAGTTTGTTTCCGAAGTCGGCGCGGAAGTGGCGGCGAAGTAACCCGCGCTGATTTGATACACGAATAAATTTAGATGGCTAAGTAGAAAACCTAAAATAAACAGGATTTCTGTTTATTTTGTTCGTTTGGACAAGCCTCGTCGATTACGCTGAAATACCTATTGAAGAATGAAAGTTAATAAACAAATATAAAATTAAAATTGTAAAAAACATGATGTTTTACTTGAAGCAAATAGTATCTTTTCATTTATTTCATACGTTTCTGGCATTGAGCAATACTTGAAACTATGTGAAAAAAAATAGTATCATCGGATGTACACACATAGATTATAATTCAAACCGTTTGTTTCAGTTTATTTTAGAATAACTTAAGAAGGTAGTAACACAGCCTACCTACGAGTTGGGCATATTGTGAAATTGGTTGTAGGTATAAGTAATATTTTATAATTGAAAATAACCTTTATTCTTAATTCTTACATTAATTATTTCATATTCTTTAAAATATGAAATGATTGTGATTTGCACCAACTTTATTTTAACTAGTTCTGACTGGTTGACGGATACAACAGTACGTCTCTGATTTTTTTTTTAATAATATATCTGTAGTTTATAGTTTTTTGAAAATTATTATTTTTATTTGTAATCCATACACACATTCTTACTCTTACCTCACCTTTGAACAAATTATCTGCATAACCCAAGGATTGAATGATAGATAATGCTCCTATTATTAAGTCCTCTTTTTTACTTCTTTGTTTAACAAAGTTTCCAAAAACAGAAATAAATATAAACCTGTCAAATCGTACACCATTTTTAAAATAGACAACTGTCAAACGGTTAATTAAAATTAAATTTATACAACTGCTAGGACGTGTCTCTCTAAACACTTGACATTGGCGGAATCACTGCGTTGTATTTAAACGCGGGATAGTCCAATTATTAAAAAAAACACAACTAAGTAATTAACTTTTAAACACCTTTGTTAAAAAGGTACTTACATTCGCCTTGGGTCAAAAATAAATGTTTTTTTTTCCTAAATAGCTAGACTAGCGAATCCTAAAAATGAGCATCAACCGGGGTTGAATTAGTCATGGCGCGAGACTCGTCAGGCGTATGAATATGTATGGGCGGTGGACACGATCCTACAGATAATGGAATCTGCACACGGAAGCGAATCAGATTATTCTCTGACACAATTAGCGATATGCGACAAAAAGATTTAAAAGTTTCATTATCATGTCTGAGGGGATTGGATGTTTAATTGTCGGATAATTAATCCTTTGCACAGCTTTATTTTGGTTCATTATGTTTGGAGTTCAAAATTATTAGAGCTTAAAGTTCAGTTGAATTTCATCACACAATAATCGTGTGTATTTTGCGCTGGTATAGATCTGTGCCTATAAATATATTTTTGGTTTTTGTTTTTTTTTCTGTTGTGTTCTTTTGGTTCTTCTTAATAGCATTATTCTTTCAAATGCAGCGGTCCAATCACTTTAACGTTTGCTGAAATACGTTTTAAATGTACATAAATTACTAATTGAAATAAAAGATAATGAGATTGCTAAATATATTGTTTTCTAAGTGTCATCGACTAAAAATGGCTTATTTATATTAATAGGTTTTTACTGCAAAATCCTTCTAAAATGCACACAATTTTGTTACTATTGTATAAGTTTGAATAATTACAACTAATAGAATAGTAAGAAAATTTAGAGACAATAAAAGGAGACATGAAGCAAATACAAACAGTTAATCTGTATTTAAAATGGTAACATTTACACTGTAGTTACTGATACAAAACTTACCAGTGACCACATTTGTATTTAATCAAACGATAATGATTAACCATATCAAGGTGTTAGGATTTGAACCCCAGTCAGCCAAGTATATCACGTTAACTAGTTAGCATAATTGTAACTACTTTCACGGTTGTGTGCAGTGTGTTTTGGTTAAAGATTTGTGGGCAAGCCTGGGCACCGCGATAGTACAAACACGTCGTAGGCACGTACTCAAGACATTTTCTAGCGCAAACTCTACTACAGCATTCTCCAATATGCCTTTCTATCCTTCATAAATTATATGACACTATCAAATCTTTCTGACTTATGGATTTTACTAGGTCACATTATATTGGTAGTTTAGGGATACAATTTACTTCGTGACACTTTAAGTATTGTTAGCATAATATAAAGCTTCTATAATTTCTTATTTTTCGGACTTTTTGAGCAAACAAACGGCTATGAATCTAATTTTACAAATTATTTCTATGAATCTGATATCAGTTTAATTGGATTACATTCATCCTAATACCTTTTCCTATTTAAACTCTGATTAGCTGTAAACCCTGTATGGTTTTTGTATATCAAGGTAACCACCATGCACGTATTTTCATTTAAAAGTAATAACATATTCTCTATTGACAATTTGGATGGCAACGTATCTTATCCCATTTTTTTTAATTATTCATTTTTCTAAAACTAAAATTGTATCATCTTTATCTGATCATGGGTCTGCTTAAATGGAAAGAGAAAAATAATGGAATGGCTATAGAAAACCATCAATAAAAATAAACTTTTACATTTCCAGTGGAAAATATGGCCTATTTGTCCGACTCCCGCAACCAATCTTTTGGCTATAGTGTTAGGTATCCAATTCACAGTAAGGCTTCTTCAATTATTGGCAAACGCAGGAACGCAGTAATAAAATGTGACGTAGTAAAAAGTTTTCAGTACATGTTACCAACAATTTAGAGTTTCACACTGTGAAGATGATATTAGGCGTCGTCGTAGGAAAAAAAATCTGGTCGATTTGTAGGTTGACCAAGAATAACTTAATAACGAGAATTGTGTTTTCATTAGCGTTCACCTACAATGTAGCAAACGTGGGCGTAAATTCCGAATATGATGCAGGTCGAACGCTGTTCCAATATAACCAAAAGTAATTAAAAATCGAAACAGGAACACACGGTATAACCCTGTGAATTCTAGTATTCCACAAAAGTGACATGTTAAGTATCCTTATACATTTAAACCTCCTTCTTATTCTTAATAAGTAAATACATATTTTTATTTATATGACCATCATACCGGATGCCAATGGTCTAGCCAGGTGATACTAAAAGTTTTTATAGAGTGGTAATTTAACATTTTTGCTGCCTAGCTATGTGACAGTGGTCGAATATCGTTATCGCTTCGACAAGTTTGAAATCGAAAAACTTGATCTTACCTACATATCAAACAAAACGATATCGAAGTTCGATAATTGTCACTTAGGCCCCTGGTCATAGTTCCACAAATCTTTATCTGATTACTGGAATCAAAAATAAAGTCCACCGAGTAAGGATAATGTTAAGTCTATATAACATAAGTTTCGCTAGATTATGCCCACAACTTCGTTTTGGTTATTTTGGGATTCAAAGTATCTTAACTGTTATTCTCATTATGTATATCTCATCTAATCTATTTAGCTATAAAATTTCATCTAAATCCATTTGATATATGATGGTGGATGATCCATTTGATAGGTATCTGATACAGCACTCTGAATTTTGGCATATGAACCATGAAATTGGTGCGTCTGGTATGTGGCAACACTGCCGCTCCTGTCTTCAGCGCGGCCGCTGCGGTGCGACTCTTGGGCGCTAAGCCCACTGGTACGCCCTAATAAATTGCGATTTAACTTGTCTCCCGGATAACGCCAACTTTTCCGCGTTTGTTCCGCACCCGACACTTTTTTCCGCCTCTTCATTTCCTATCTCTTACTTTTGTATTTTCCGTTCTTTCCTCGCCGAGATAAACAGGCGAGAAACGCTGAAAGGGGCTTTACAAATTCAAATTGAACTTATCACACAACTTTTTACATTTGTTTCTGGTCTCGAGTTCGAGGGAAAGGAGCGAAGAGGCATTTAATAGTACAATCTCGGGAAAGATTGATGATTTTGTATCACACCTCGCTTCGGGCGGCTCGTAACGAGTCGGATGGCTCTCGACGTGGGTCGTGCTGCGTCTTATCTGGAATGGGATGCCGCTTTATCTCAAATTACATATTTTACTTGAGACGCTCCTGGAATCGTACGTTTTTTCTTACCGTATTAACATAAGAAAAAACTTGGAAAAATTGGGGAGATCCTAAGCTAAATCGTATTAGATTACATGTAGGTTCATGTTTAATTCAACCAAACTATAATGTATAGAATAATATACGTGTGTTTAATATTATCACTAAAAATTTGACGTCTACATTTACTAACGCGAGTTTAATTCGTCGCTCATTGCAGGTATTATCACCTATTTATAATAATGTTATGCAGACGGCGGCGCGCAGGTTTCCGTCTCAGACAAACACGTTGTACTTAATAAGGCAAATGTGTAAGTAAACACAATTACGTTAATAAAACGGGGGGAAAGTTTTAGCGAGCAGTAAATAGCGCTCGCTTAATTTGAGGGCCATGTGGACACATAACCGCGGCATAGTTATCCCATTATGCACGGCACGCGGCGACCGCGGTGATGCGAGTCACGTCCTCCGAAACGAATCGCATGTGACATTATTTGTGAAGATCGTGCTCTATCTTCGTCGCCGACATGGCCAAGACGTGGAGGGATTACTCACAAAGAAGTACGATTTCAACGGTGTGATAAAGAAGCGAGAAGTTACACACTGGCTATATTCTCTTTGGGATTAACGCATGGTTAGCTTTCTTTTAACTGCCTTTCATTTTTATGAATATTGCCTCACCCTTTTTTCTTTGCTAATTTGAATTTAGAAACCGATCGTGCGTTCTTTTAGCTTTTACGCTCAAATAAATTACTTTCTATGAATGTGTATAAAAATTGTTTTTGGGTTCATCTGAGAATCTATCAAAATAAGAAACGGAATATTTTAGATTGATTTGAATTTAATGAAAATACAAAAAAACATCAGAACTACAATCATGTAATCTCAAACTAAGTAAAAAAAAAGCGAAAAGCGTCATCCTTAAGAGAGAACCGCAGGAAAACATCACATACCTACCTTTTGTAAAAAAATCAAATGATCAAATGATATATTCTCTTATTTATTTGTCTTTTAGGACTAAGAAGTAAATGACAGTACGAAGCAACAAACTAATTCATATAGAGACCGGTGGTTATTACAAGTATAAAATACATACAATAAGTTGATTTAGGTGCATTCAATGTGTTATACCTTCACACAGAACGTAGACGTTGCATAAGGAAAGCTGAAGGTGGGGAAGTGGTAGTTATATTCCTGGGAGGCATATGAAAGGGGTAAGTGCCACCGATCTTACATCTTGACCAGGTGGAGCAAGAGTAACAAACACTGGTGATTAGCACCCTACCTACATACTCCAGTTAGTAGGTAGCCTTCTTAGATTCAATAACGTCTTCGCGCTCTTATGCATCTATGTCTAAGGTGATCGCTTCATTAGCACTACTCCAGCCGATTGGCATGGAATTTAAACATATAACACGCCAATAGTGCATTTAGCACGTGCCCTAAACTCACTATCAGTATTTATTTTACTTGCATATAGTCTTGTCAAGTGACAAATTGGATATGTCAGCAAATTTATTAACGAGACCGTCTGTATTACCTGCATGTAGATATCTATCCAGAGTGTCAACATGTGCGCCCATTGCATTCCATTCTAATAACATAATTTGAATATCAAAACACATTGAATATTCGATCAACTACATCTATGATATCTATGTAGGTTTGAATTCGACTACTAGTTAGATACTTATGCATACGTAGCAGCAGCATGTACCTTTATTACATTAAATAGTGAAAGATTATTTCAAAACTACTCTGGTGTAACAATTTAGTAGCATACTTAATAGTTTTTACATCGCACTATTACAAACCAAAAAAATGAGCACTATGATTTTGACCAGTGTATTAGTATGTTTGTGTATAATTATCAGTTTTTCATGGCGGGCAACTACTTTTTTTTATGTTGGTACGAATAATTGAGGTATCGTAGAGCTTTTTAATATTATATTGTTTGAGGTCTATGCAATAAACTCATGAACAAAAAAAAATCATAAATCTATCTAAACTACCAACGCGCTATATTGCAGCACAGTCAGTTTAGTGGTTAGCGCTCTGAGTTGTTAGTCAGTCCTTACCGTTTTGTTAGATACAAGGTGATGAATGATTGGATGTAAAATGAAATATAAAATTAATCTTATTGTTTTATGTCTGAATCAGAACATTTAATTCCATATTTGAAATGAGATTTTTCAGAAGTAAAGTTTTAGTTTTTATTACTTAGTGTGTTAGAGATCTGGCACTACCTATATATTTTTTCATACTTACCTTTGAAACTTATCTTCGCTTTTTATTGTAAGTAACTCTATAATCCTCGTTTATAGAGCTACTTTTGTATTTCATTTGAGAAGAATTGGCAAAATAATGCTTTAAATTAACATGACGTATTTTCTCTCCAGCCATGTGACTTCACAGTGTTTACTTTAAGATACACTTTCATAAAGCGGGACAAAGGATTATAAACTGCACAATACGGAAGGCTACGTAATGACATGAGGCATCCGTTTGATGCGTATTTGTGGAACTTCTCCAAACCGCATCCATTTGACGACATGCATACGTAGTGAGTCTCCCGAGCATTGCAATAATCCACTAGGGTTACGTACCGACGACATTACAGTAGTGTCTCAATCAATATCAAAGTTAGATATCCTCCCTCAAGTCGCATTGCCTGTGTCGTGGTGCGGCTAGCATAACTATTGAGTCGCCACATCGCCATTGATGAATACAAAGGATTCCGTTTCGACGTACGGACACGGTACAGGATTATAGTTGGTTTAGATACTACACTTTTGAATGGATAACTATAAACGTTTGCCTACTAACTAATACGTACTACTAACATAAAAAACTTATTAAACAGTACTTTTTCTTCTTCTATTTTTAATTTTCGCCAAGATGTTTGCCTGTACTACATGTAATACAGCATTACACTATAATAAAAGTAATAAATCTGTCTATTGTTTGTCTACCTATTGGCTAATAAGCAAACAAGTTTTACCAACTTAAGTTAACACCACACTCTCTAAATTCGGATTGGTGATCATTAGCCCAGGCTATGTTCGAAATATCCGAAATACAATTTTTAATTTTTATCATTAGACTATTTTGTTGATCGCCTAACAATCGCTGATCAACGTTACCAAGGAATTTCGTTTAATTGAGTTAGAACTGTGACCACGCAACAGTTTAAGAAGCTACATGCCTTATGTCCTGGTTATTTAGTAAGTCCCTCTTCGTAAAATTATAAAGATTAAAGCCTAAATATGAATTAAAATATCTTGCTGATTAACCTAGTTAGCGGGATTACATGGCCATAAAACGTATGCTGGACTCGCGCCAGCGAATAAAACAAAAGCTCAGAAGCGCACCGAATCTTACCATTACCCGACTAACCCACTACGCTGAGGAGCTTTGTTCCAGATCAGTGTTTTTCAAAGTATGGTCATGGCTTACATCAAAGCGTAGATTCAATTGCTTTAGAAAAAAGTAGAGAATCTGGCTAAAAAGTATAGGCGTATGACTAACTCATGACAAGATACCGAAAATTTCCATCTGATAAAAATATACATCAAAGAGCTTTTGGTATCCTTTATCAAAAGAGTGCAATATTCTACTTATAGATAAATGTAATCCGTATAATAATATTGCTTTTTTATTTTTATTTATAGTTCTAAAATAAGTATGGGTGCTATCGATAAAAATACCTATTAAAGTCAATACTGAAGGAATGAGTGTATTGACAGTTCACAAATTTCATACTATGTAAACGCTTTTATGCAATTTTTGATATTGATTGATTAGAGGTTCCCTATTCCAGGTTTCTAGTTTCCATATCATAAGTATTTAAGCTAAATGTGTCAACAAATATTTTTAACTTGTGTATCTTTTTAACTAGCCTGAGTTAAGTATTCCCTTTATATAAAACAATAACTTTGCTCGCGAACGACATGATGATTGATATGTATGTATGACTAGTTCTAATTTACCGCTTACGACTTACGACCGCTTATAAATCTCGGCATACCGACGTAGTCTATAAAGTGGGCATTGTATTACAGTTGACAGATATCTTTCTGTGCAACTACTTATACTAACTTTTAAAAAATTGCAGAGGTATATAACAGATATGTTATTTTGTAATACCGATCGTATTTTAATATATTGAGTGGGGCAGGGAGAGTTTGGGAACTTACTGCCATATTCTGAAAGTTACTTACGACGACGGTTAACATCAGAAGCAGACGGATTAATTTTACATCTAAAATTTGTGGGTACAGTATATTTTTTTATAAACAAGCTAAAGGATTTATGTTCTTTGATACCTAAGCTACACTCTGAGCGCAAAAAAAATCTTAGTCTGTGGCTATTTATTTTTTTGATAATTTATATATTTTTTTATTGTAATCCAGCCTATACAATGGTTCAAAACAAATGTTTTTTTTGACATTTCGTCTCTTATCTGAGGTATGAATATCTAAAAGTCAGATAACATGGTTGGAGTCCAAAATGGAGCGGGTGCGCGCGAGAATAAGCCTTTTTGGTCAAAAAATTTTAAGATGTCCATTTTTCCACCTCTTTACGTATACGTACTTAAAAGAAAAAGTTTCCTTTAGTAGCAAAAGCGGTCACCACAATATCAGATCACAAAAAAGTACCTCTACATGTACGTTCGTCGTCCAGTTAGTATTATCAGCTAATTTTACCACTGAGGCGCCCGAGGCCACTGGCAGCGGCAAGCGACGGGAATACTAAGCGGCCACCTTGCCTCGACAAACCGCACAATATTGCACTTAAGTACACACCTTTTCGTAATGTGCCTTCTTTATCACTTGCTAACTTTCATGTGCCTGAGACGTTAAGTACGAATACAGTATTTGATTAGCATACGTATCCAGTGTTGATACAGGGTTTTGGTTTTGATTTCTTTTCACAATGTCATATGAAACTTACGAAAAATTTTAGGTTTTTATTGTTAGAAGTTAAATACAATTGTATAATTCCATATGTATAATACATTAATATAATATATATATATATATATATATTATATATATTATATATATATATATATATATATATATATATATATATATATTATAAGTCATACCTACTACGTACGGTCATAGGACATTTTGACAACTATCAAAATAATACCCCGTGGTTTGTCTCGCATAAATAACCTTTTAAATTAGTTGCAATAACTAATCCTGCCCCCATATATACACTAAAAGTCGATAACGGATTAAAATTCGGAAACCTAATTTTGTTTCTTTATTACCTAAACGTGTAAAATATGATTTCATATCATAATCATATTTTTGTGATGCTCCATATGAAGCCAAGAATAAATAATGTCAATGCGTTATTTATATGTATAAGTCAGAACGTACGGTCATAGGATATTTTGACAACTATCAAAATAATACGCCGTGGTTTGTCTCGCATAAATAACCTTTTAAATTAGTTGCAATAACTAATCCTGCCCCCATATATACACTAAAAGTCGATAACGGATTAAAAGTCGGAAACCTAATTTAGTTTCTTTCTTACCTAAACGTGTAATATATGATTTCATATCATAATCATATTTTCGTGATGCTCCATATGAAGCCAAGAATAAATAATGTCAATGCGTTATTTATATGTATAAAGCCCGCGTGACTTTTTGAACAACTATTAACATTTTGTATTTTTATGCAATTTTATGTAATTTATTTAAATTTTAAAGGCTTTTTGGGAAGGAAATATGCAACTAATATTATTAGGCAAGATGCCCAAGAAAAAAAATATATATTTAGTCCGTTAGTTCGATTTTATAAATATGATAAAAATATATTTTGCTTCAGCAAGTAAATAATAATTATGGGAAGAATTGATGATAATACACAAAGATTCCGTAGAGGGGTTGTGGAAGTGGTTTTGACGTAGGTAAGTTATTATTTTTAGTTAAAACTACTCGAAGTCGAATTTTAACGAACCTAACTTAATTACTTTTGTGTTCATGGTAAAAAAAAGTGAGTAATATTTAACTGATGCGCCTACATATGTTAGTAATTACTTTAAATGTTTATTTGGTGGCTGATAAGGATTTAGGTAGTAATATAGAAAATAATATTGTATTTTTATATATAACTAGTCCATGTTGCTGAGTTTATTTCGATATATTTATTTAGGATAACTAAATATATCCCTTCTAGTTACGGATAGTAATAAATTAAACGATGCGTAAGCTAAAAACGACTGACGAACGACTGATAACAGCTGTATGATACGGTATTATTTTACGACTCGTAGTCAGTTGAAGAAAAACGAATAGTAATTTTTGACACATTGCGAATCGTAAAATATTGGAACCGGGCATTAATGATGTAAGGAATTAAAACCGACAATATATTAACACAATTGCATTGCAGGTGGGTGTGCGGACAAACGCAATATCTCGGGTCGGCAACTCGAGGAAAAATCACTTTGTATTCCTCGCACGCTGTGGTCTGTGCGTCCCGGCCCCGGCTCGCCGGGTTTTACGTTACCAGATATTGCACTAATACTTACTGAACCCACACGGCAATGACTGGTATTTAACCTGATGTCATGATAGATAAATATTGTATAAGATAATACTAATTTGACATAGAAGGGGCAGCGTGGCGCTGTGCATTGCAGGGAGGCATGTAGTGGCGTTGGAAAGCCTAGAGTGCCATTGGAAAGCCTGGAGTGGCGTAACACTGGGAGTCGATATTTAAAAAAGCTTTTTGCAATTAGATAGGTACTACAAATATAATACATTTTTTACACTTCACGCGAACATAATTGCGGGCACAGCTCTGCACTGTTATATTAGAAAAAGGTGTGCGAGCGAGCAAAAACAAAATGATGTTGATTGCTTGCTTTTCATTCTCATACTTTACCACATATTAAACTAAGACTCTTTCAACCACGTAAAACACGCATCTCTACATTTATTTAAGTGCTATGCCTCCATTTTTACGAAAACGCCGTGCCAACATTGTCAACAATATTTTTGCACCCGTATGACATTCATAAATAAAACAGTCAATGTAAGTCAATGTAGTTTTAGCTATCGGATTGAAGTGTCATTAACCTATTTTCGATTTTTTAACATATATGTTCCATACTATATACTACGGTTAATAGATTCGGTCAAATATATACTTTTTAAAAATAATATAAAACGCGTAAGTACTGTCGAGCAGACGTGATAGTTAAGTTTATTTTTCAATTTTTAATATGAAACAATGATGTCATGATATTTCAGCCCATGCAAAAAAAATACCTGAGCGAGCAAACACAATATGGTTGGTCGCGCCTCCACCAGCAAGCTCTTGGTATTATTCCTCGCGCGTCGCAGTCTGCGCGGCGCGGGCTCTTATTTTACCAAAAATTGCACTAACACATACTAAACACGTAAAACACACGTCCCCCTCCTATCTGTGTACTATGGTCACAATTTTATCATATCACAGTGGAAAAAAAATCTATTGGTACAAAAGTATTTTGTCATCTTTGAAATTAATCACTTGTTAGCTAATGATGCATTTATCGACAGTGTAAGGGGTTTGGATAATTGATGACACGCGCGAGCATTGCATGGTAAGATAGTTTTTACACCTTAGGCCGTATTATTGAAGTTCTAATAGGGATACATTTTTGGCGACATAATAAAGCCGTTTTCACCCGGGGATAGTAAGTATAGTTTCTCAACAGTGAAATACATTTGTAAACAGTTCCATAGTTTCGGCGCCTTTTCAAGGCAAACAAACAAACCAATAATCAATTTATTTTAATATTATTTTAAAAATGTAATATACGTGTCTGTTTAGCTACAAACATCAGTTCACAATTTAACAGTCAAGGTTTGATACATCTAGGAGCACGGCCGTGACCCCGCTAAGTCGAGCATTATATGAAGATTATATAATATAGATTACATATACAATGCATTGTTACAGTGCACTAATTGTTTAACAGTTTAGGTAAAACCTAAACATATCGATTGTACTCACACCTGAAATACAATAACATTGAACTGGAAAATAAACTTTTTTTATATAAAAGCACAGTATATTGGCTCCTTCCAGCTTGATAGTAAGCAAGAGACGAGCTCACATCGCAACTTCATTAGTCTAGACTATCTTAAAAGATGTAATTTACCAATTGTTTATTAATTAAAATAATATAAGTACCACAGCAAAGCATTGACTGCAGGGGTCGGTATTATCGCAGAACACTCATTCATTTTTCCGGCGCGGCGGAGCGGCGCGCTCAACCATGCGTGATTTTGTTTTTGCGTTTGCTCAGTGTCTGTGCGCTTTACTGCGGTTATTTCGATGTTTCCAAAACCATTTGTACAGAAATAAAACAGTTGTCCGCAATTTATAAAGTGGCATGACCTGACCAATTTATTCAATTTTACGAGCACGTTCAAAGTTTCCTCCTTATTGAGGGTTTTTTACGAGTGTACTTCATTCACGATGTATGAATTTGAGCGTATAATATCGCACCCCTTGATGAAAACTCTAGGATCTTAAAAAGTATACGTTTCGATTTAGTCTCGTTTTCGTATTTCTTTCATAAATACCTATACTTGGATTAACTCACGAATTAGGTAATTCAACAAGCTTGAAAAAAAGGAAAAAAGAAGAAATCTGCGCTATATATATTATAAACATATGCGTTTTTCATTTAAGAAAAAAATATTTTGAAAAGCTGATTTCATTTTAAGTGCGATATATTTTGATTGAGTGGAGACCACTCCATGGCAAATAATACAGTACAGGTAAACCAACAACTTGGTGAAATGTCGATTTTTGTACGCAAAGAGACCAACAGCGCTTGAAAACAAAGAACTAAAGACCAGCCCAGTGGCGTGCTTTGGAGAGGCCTATATGTAACAATGGACCAAAATATGCTGATGTTATGCCTGATGTGAACGATATGTGTTTTTTTTTAATTATTTAAATCAAAGGTAACCGATATTTAAGTCATAATATTTGAGACATGTTATATGCCTTAGTCTTATAGGGTATACAGGGAGATCAATGTTGAAATGTGACATCAATTTTCACAAAATACATTTTCCACAGAAAAAACATTTTTCCTAAAGAAAACGTCCATATTGTTCCAACAGCTATATATTGTTAATATTTTATTGTAAATTATGTTCCATGTGGATCTCTTTTGGCACAGCCACATTTTTTCAAATCTCCTCACCAACAATGATGACAAGATGCAACATAAAGTTGGTATATTACTATGTAAAAGGTTATTTATCTACGGTTGTACATGATATGCGTATTACTGATTTTATCATGAAATCACTCTTAAATAAATTTGTATTACCTGCTACTTTTTTCTTTTACCATATAACGCAGCATCCGACACCAACTGTTTCGATCGTACCTCTATCTCCAAGCACATGACTTGTAGACACGAGTATGTAACAAAAGATAAAAAGATTGCACGATTCAATAGATTCAATAGAACAGATCCCTAAGTCCCAAATTAAATCATGAAACATCTTTGCACCTGGTGGGAGCTTGGGGCGCGCGTTCTGACTGACGATTTGTTTTCATTATTTCCTCTTTGATTTTTGCCAGAAGCAGCTTTGTTTGAGATTTTTCGCATTTCTATCGACACTTAAGTAACATACATGAAAAGATAAACTAATAACACCTGTAGACCTGTTTTCATATTATTTCCTATCAGATATTATTAGCACTACAAACATCAAAGTTTGCGGTATGTAGGAAACGTGTTCAGGCCCATTATGCAACATAAAATTTAGCTACAAAAATAGATTAAAAACATATATATATATATACTCCTTTCCTACACAGAACCACAAGAGCCGGCCAACGATGTCATCGCTTCACCGTGGAAAATATTCCATCACGAACCAAAAAGTTCGGTAACTCTTATCTTGGCCGGACCATAAAGAAGTGGAACTCGTTGCCGGCTCATGTGTTTCCTCCTTCCTTTGACATGGATTCCTTCAAAAGGAACGTGAAGAAACATCTTGCGGGCCAGTATGGCGATGCTAACGGATAGGATATTTTGATATCAAATCCGTTGTCATCGCGATGTGGGTTCCTCTCTTGCTTACCATCAGGCTGGGAGGAGCCAATATACTGAGCTACTATAAAAAAAAAAAATAATTATCCAACATCACATACATTGACCGGTTCCCAAAGAAAGTAGATTCAACTCTTGCGGTATGGTACCTAGAAAATTGGGTGGTGCAAGAATTTATACTTAGGAGCATTTTAAACAATCACAAAAAAAAACAAAATCTAATCTCATGACATGTTATTTATTCTGGATCACCCAACCTGAAGCTCCCTTAATGTTTAGTTAATTAAACTTTTCTCATTATCTCTCTTAAAAAAAATTGATAAATAAACTCTGTGCCAAAAATATAATGCAAAATACTTTCGAGACATCTCGTAATACGAAATCGGCCCTTAGAAGCTGAGGCAGAAAAGACGAACCCGTTTGAAACTGAGCAATGTTTCTTGGTCCAGTACTGATTTCATTAATAAGTAGGTATAATAATGTTATAAAAGTTGCTGATAGTAAAAATAATCGAACGGTCTACATAATTGTGCTAACATTCATGATCATAACAATAGTTTCATTCGTCGCATGAGAACAAACCCATTCGGTAAAAGTAGTTAAAATGCTTTTTATAATAAAAGTCTGTAAATTTTCAAACCAGTAAACAATAACAAAACAATTAGCATATTTTAAGGCAATTTCAAAGATCCAACAAAATGGTACCACAAAACGTCGCAAAAGTAAACAAGGAAACCATTATGTTTCAGGCGCCATTCCTGTATATCTGATTTGGCTAAATCGCACTGCAAGTCCCGCGTAGTTGAGTGTTAAGGATTTAGAAGGCGTTTTGTCGGAGGGACTACTATCTACCCGTCCATCGTTCGGGAAAAAGCTGCGGCTTTAGTGGGACAAATTCTTTTCGATTCGGTCACGTAACGGCCAAATGGGCCTCTTAGCAGATTTGGTAAGCGTATGTTTAGGTTTCCCTTGCTGTTTATTGAAAGGGATTGGAAGATCTACGTGTCTGCAAGCCTTTGATGCGTATTAAAGCTCATTGGGCTAGACGTGGGAGAATCGAAATGTAGTATTCTGTTTTCATTGATAATGTTTGAATATCGATTGTAACTATAAGTTTTATGTAGTGTTGGTTAACCACCACATACAAAAAGAAATTACTTTACCTAAAACGCATCTGTGTGTGGGAAAAACTATACTACAGTTTGTCTGTCAAATCATTTTCTGTAAAATTTTAACGTAATAAATTAAAAGTTTATTTCTAAAACCGTATCTCAGTTTTAAACTTATCTTCATATGAATGAAAAAGTAAAAATGCACACCAAATATGAAAAGTACTGAAATTTTATTTTAAGTCTTACCTAATAACTAAAATTTTACATTGTGTTCCCATACGACAAATAATTCTGGCATAAAATTATTTTCATCAATGAGACGAGTCTTTCATCTATTATTAGATCAGCCAACTGCATTTTGTCTATAGGAATAAATATATATTTTTTGCATTTATTACTCAGTTATATTGTAACATCGAACAAACTCTACCTAAGCTCTTCTATGTTATCATCTAACTTTTCTAGGTTGTTACTCAAAAATACCAACTTATTTATTATTCTTACGGCAACATCGCCCGAGCAAGATTACAAGCTGTTTGTCATTTAGCGAGTAATTGCTACGAGGCTGCTACGAGCTTCGGCTACGCGCTACATTCGCCGCCGTCTGTCCCGTCTACGGCGGAGACAAAAGCACGTTATCAGACTTTGTTTACATAACAGTGCTCCACTAAGAATGCTCCATGGACAAATACTAAGGGGGCAATATGTACGACTCTGCACTGTCATTAATAGAAATAGAATCTAGTTTATAAATCGCATTATCATAACTAATAATAGCTATATAATACTATATTGTGGTTAATTATTTGGAGAACATAAATTGATTCGTTTTTGAAAATTATCTTCTGATGTTATTAATAATAACACAAGTAGATAATTCTCAATTAACAAGAAAAGTCTAATATGTCAGAATGTAGTGTCTTATGATTGGTAAACAAAGCCTAAATTAATAAATTCTCGTTAGGACAAACTGTAAAAACAAACCTGTAGGATTCTCGTCCTCAAGCGTATTTCTTTCACATACCGGTAATAGAATCATATTTTGTTTGTATATCTGACAATTCTAAGCATTACACGATCAAAATGTTAATACGTACACAAATAATGCATATAAAGCAAATTCTGTTCATGTTGGTAAGCCGTATGAAACATCCATAATATACATTTACGAGAACAAGACTGTTTATCATTTGGCGTGTAATTGCAACGTAGCTGTCGCGTCGGCACGTGTCGGCTACGACAGCAAACTACGCTACATTGTAATATAGACCAAACTGTCTATAGGCGCCGGTACAAAGCGTTAAGGGTCAGGCACAGTTTTTACACAGCACAGTTTGTTAGTGAGTTCAGCTTGTATTCGAGCAGTAATTGGAAAACGAATAAATATGAAGCATTGCATTGTAAGGTCATCAAACAGTCGGGAGAAATGTAATTAAACACTTGGACTCTTATGACGTTACTATAGGGTTATCTTAGCATGCGTTTGTACATTTATTAGACCACGTGACTGTACATTTGGCTAAAGATTTACTTTGTAGTAATAAAAGTGAAATTTATTGTTCATGAATTTTTTTTATGTATTTCGGGCTCATAAGATAAAATTGAGTAACTTAATTGCCTGCACTAAAAGGTAAATGGTATACATGCTTTGCCCATTTACTATCTATGAGCAATAAGATAAGGTTTTCAACGATTAGATAATGAATCATTGTTAGTAACATGTTTGCGTCCTTCCAATCCACACTGTCTATTGATCATATCTTCTTATAGAATATCAAACATGGCATGTTTTAGACTAATGTCCTGAAATAGTAGAAAATTAAAATCTATTTTTAATGCAACATGCTAAATTAGGTACATAAAATATCAAATCAATAAATAATTCTCATCTTACTAAGCTAAGAGTGAGTGGTTGCTGTGCAAAATTTTTTAGGTTGAATAATTCGGAACCGCAATATGTGAGCGAAATACAAAATTCCATTTCAATCCTAACACTAGAGTTTTGTGGTCAAACATTTCCGAATCGACAACAGGGCGAAAACAAAATGGCATTGTTGAGCCAGCAACACGAGCGGAACACAGGACTCGCAGGCACATCGACCCGGCACATGCCCGCCAGTGTCGCCATGTGCCACCCGGTGCACGCGGTATCGGCAAACATTCGTTATGGAGTCACCTCTAGTTACGCGAAATTGCCGTGCCACTAAATAAACTAAGGAGAAATATACTGCGCACCAAGCAGACATTTTTCAGAACTTGCTTCTGAGACAAGGCACTTTTCAAAATGCTTTAAAGACCACCATTGCGAGTTAGTTGTAAAATGGTACCATTAGACCATTTAGTCTCTTCAGTTTTTTGCATGAGACCACTCTTTTGGTAAGTGAACAACATTTGACCGAGTAGTAAAAAATGTTTTCAAAAGAGAGTGTCAGATAGAAATTGTTATCTAGTTTGATTTTAACTAGTCATCTGATATGAAAAGAAGTGCAGCTGGGTTTTTGTTTGCTTTTCATAGATTCTTAGTAGCGCAGTTAAACCAAAACGTGAATGGTCCTGGGTTCTCGGTCAACTCTCGAGAAGGTTCCCGCAGAACACTTTTTGAGACCGGTGGCACTAGGTAGTGAAAGTCATCGCCTTGGCAGCTATAGTTATACTATATTCCCATGGCGTCAACGATTGGTTACTATCCCTGTTCTGAAAAAGTGGGGAGGTCGCACACAAGCTACTGTCTTCCCCAAGGCAGTGCCAACACAAAGTCATACAATATTTTAATGTTATATAAGAAGGCCTAAAATGTTTATTTAAATATAATTATAATGATACTATTCCTTACAGAATTTTAAAATTTTAAAGTAGAATCTTATGAACGTAAAATCATTAGTATTTTTGAAGTCAAAATTTCGACCGCACGCGAAACTTTCTGCGGGCGTACAAACATAGATAATTAAGGAACATGAAACCATTCTGAATATTTTATGAATGAGAAATTCATATGTATGAGGACGTGGCTACTAGAGATTCTTAGTAGCGCAGTTAAACCAAAACGTGAATGGTCCTGGGTTCTCGGTCAACTCTCGAGAAGGTTCCCGCAGAACACTTTTTGAGACCGGTGGCACTAGGTAGTGAAAGTCATCGCCTTGGCAGCTATAGTTATACTATATTCCCATGGCGTCATCGATTGGTTACTATCCCTGTTCTGAAAAAGTGGGGAGGTCGCACACAAGCTACTGTCTTCCCCAAGGCAGTGCCAACACAAAGTCATACAATATTTTAATGTTATATAAGAAGGCCTAAAATGTTTATTTAAATATAATTATAATGATACTATTCCTTACAGAATTTTAAAATTTTAAAGTAGAATCTTATGAACGTAAAATCATTAGTATTTTTGAAGTCAAAATTTCGACCGCACGCGAAACTTTCTGCGGGCGTACAAACATAGATAATTAAGGAACATGAAACCATTCTGAATATTTTATGAATGAGAAATTCATATGTATGAGGACGTGGCTACTAGAGAGAAATTACGCGAATTTGCATACCTAATGAGCGGATTTATAAATGTAATTTAAATGAATATTTATTACGCGGTGTCAAAAGTTACGGTTGATAAGTTTCACTGTGATATGAATATATTTAGGTTGTGTGCAAGTATCGGATTAAAAAGGACATCATGCTGCCAAGAACCATGAATAATCCTGGTGTCTCGTATCTCGAAGTAAGTCGCTAAGCATAGGTTATCTGTTGACTTCCATGTGACGTTAGTTTAATGAATTTCCTTTCATCTACCATCCAAAATCTAATACCATTCGGACTGAGCCAGATGGCTTGTCCGCCTAATAGGTGCGTTGAAAACCGCAACAAGGAAAGTAAACTGTCGTCGTTTTCGACGTTATGATACATTAATTTCATTAGTAAGTAAAAAAAAACAAAGTGAAAATAATGTTTAAGGATTCAAGCATGGTTAATGCCCGGTTCCATTATTTTACGATTCGTAATGTGCCAAAAATGAGTACCCGTTCAACTCCAACCTACTACGAGTCGTTAATACTGTTTTATAATTTACTTTCCATACCCACTGTCATCAGTCGTTTTAAGCTTACGCCTCGTATAATGTATTACTATCCGTAACTAGAACGGATCGTTTTAATATTGGAACCAGACTTGAATCGATTAATTGGGTTTTTTAAGTGTGTAAATTAGGAGCGCCAAAAAACATAAAAAAGATCATAGAAGAAGGTAGATAAGCCCAATGTAATTGTTCAAAAATCAGTACACGTTCAAACTGGTACGTACAAAGAATGTCCTCATTTCTAGCAAGTCCCGTCATACGGCGCGTTCCAATCCCGATTCAGTCGTGTCATTTCATGTAACGTTCATCAGCGGGGCAACAAAACCGTGTCGGCAGGTCCTGCCACATTGCGCGTGTAATTGCCGCGAAAGCGACGAGCGCGCCATTAATCTCGCTAACACTCGATAAAACGCAAGTCACGAAATAATGTAATACTTGCACGGAGGTACTTACATGCGAGCTGCGCATTGAGCATTCCGCTAAACATTGATGACTCGCGCGACGGAGACTGTGTTGATGAATGGTATGTCAGTTTATACCTAATGGTATCGACACACTTTTGTCGTACAAAAAAATAACGTTGACTATTAAGTCAACTGAAAATCTCTTTGAGCACATATATGTCATGACTTTTATAGCTGATCATTAAAGATTTATCACATCATCATATCTAATTTACAAAACATACGTATTTAAAGACAATTTTTATACTAACCTTTTTAGAGTCCAAATAGAAAAATAATTTTGATAAAGTTATAGAGTAGATAAGGGCACGAAATAATAGCCTAACTTATAATTCTAATACCTAATAAGTATAATTCTAACCGAAAAAATGCAATTACCTGTTTTTGTGAAACTTTTTCAAAGTTTCCAAAATAATGAAACACAAAAACACGTCGCTGCGGTAAGTTGCCTGTCATTCGCGGCCAACCTTTTCCCGGAGTTGTCCAAAAGTTTTCACGAGTCGTTTTGAATGCAACCGCGGGAATAATTAATTGCGAGCGGACTTCTTTGGAGTTACGATGATAACGTGTTTGACAATTATTGAAAGAAACGGGCAGCGTCCGGGAGCGGTAGCCGGGCGGCCGGGAGCCTCATGGAGCATTCGGCGCAAATTGAATTTGCGCGAACGCCGGCGACGAGCCAGTTTGCGCTGCTAACTAGCTGAGACGTGAATGCCACCCTTGTGTTCATATTATATCTATCTAACGATTCGTGTCTTCGTTCCCTCTAACATATTCAGCGCACAAAGAAGTGTCGAAATTTGCGACAGTGTTGCTAAAGTTAAAGCTTAATAAGATGTGTTTCAAGCTTAAGAGGAATTCGTTAATTTATAGCCATTGCACTTTTTCTGGTAGCAATGTTTCCTTATTTCTTCCGAGATAAGAAGCATGCATTCCACGTTGAATATTTGCTCGGATGTTTTAATATTTTTCATTAATAAATTTAAAGTTTATAAAATTAACCCTTTTGTCGGGAATCTATTGTAAAAAACCAGACAATTGCAAATCGGACTCGCATACCATGGGTTCCGTAACGTATCTGCCTTCCCTTCTATATTTTATTTTCTCTGAAAAAGCAAACAGCTATTAAAAAGTTTATTTTTTTTATAATTGTAAAAACCATACTAATTAACTAATTGTAAAAAAATTACAATCATATTTTTTTCTTTATTTCCTATGGTAAAACGTTGCAATGTTTTTTGCAATATTGTTTTTTTTGACAATTTTAAGGAATCGGAAACTTTAATATTAAGCATTCATTTACACCTCTAACGTTCCTGAAAAAAGTATCTTAACGGACAGACAGACGGACAACTAACACCTTTAAAGGCAACCCTTAAAATGAATTGAAATAAAACATTTTACCTGTAAACTAGAATATTTATTTACAATGTTGTTTAATTCATCTTTAGGTAAAAAAATATTTTTACCAACAAGATTTATTCTAAAAATATGAGGCAAAAATACGAGTTGATTCAATAACAGCTACGCTCAAAACTCGGTACGGACGTGACGAATTGAAAGGGATGGTTTGTTACCCAACACTACTCGTAAACCGCATAGCGCGTGAGCACTCGACAAAAATGAAAACGAGACGAGAGGGCATGTGGCCTCGCCTGCCCTATAATAAGCTATTGTTTTAAATCAAGACTAGCCATGGACGGTACCGAGCCAGAAAGAGTCTAATAGTGAGCGAGAGAAAGCACATTTGTCTTGTCCCGGGCCGTTAGCGTATATTACACGCGCTGAGACATTGCCCTCTGCCATTCGTTTTTCATCGTTACCGACAAATTAGCAACTTTCGGGATATGTTTGTGTACTGGCCAGCGAGATAACTTATTAATTAAGTTCCAGATAAAATGTGTACCATTTGAATATTTATGCGTTTCCATTTCTAGATGTATGTAATCTAAACAAATACAATGGTATGTCAAATAGAGGGAGACGTGCATATAACCATTTCGGAAAGAAAATCTTTTAACACCAACCCTATGCCTTTGAGATGAAAAGAAAACTAGCATGTCCAGAAGTGGGTCTGATTAGGTTTATCCTGGCACTAGTTAAATCTCAGGAATCGGCACTATAATAATAAAGTTTAGAACTTTAACTTTAATTATCTCCAAAGTAGTCTTATCGAATTTATTGACAAACTGCGCAACAACGAACAAGATGCGCATGTCGTACAGCTTATTAAAAGTTTGTTTTTCAAATAAAGGGAACACGTCTAGTGGGGAACTTTGTGACAACAGCCCGCTTCAAGAGGTCTCTACTATAATGAGTGGGGGTGAAGAGGGTTGAGTAAGCCTCTCTAAAACATGCACTTAATTCGCCAGAAAACAATTTTCACATTAAGTTTTTTTTTACTAACTTTATTTTCATAACGTCCTTTAACTAAACAAACGAGCAATATCACCAAAGCACCTTCAGCAAAAATCGAATTAACTGTACACTAATACATTTATTTGCATTAGTATTAAAACACTAATAAAACTCTTCCAATGCAGTTCGCAACTTTATTATTATTAAACGTGTCGGCCGTTGTTTGATACTTCACTTTCAACACGGGAATAAAAAATCTCAATCTGCTATTTTTGTACTTAACTTTCATAACAAAAAACATTGAACATAAATACGTTCCAAAAAACTGACTTTTTACCAACAGCGTACCTATGTAGTTACAAAAGCGTAGACAATGTACCCGGCGCCACGGAGTCTCCTTACTTTTGTCCCCTCTAAATCTTTTAGCAACACCGTGTCATAATGCAAGCAAGACACAAACATGTCTACGTGCGCCAAGCTGGTTAAGTGGTTTGGAAGAAAAACATCACAAAAACTTTTTTTATTGTCGTAGGCCATTTAAGCGGTATTTCCTTATAGGTAACTAGTTCTTTCCGCCGTAACAGTAAACGGGTGCGCTCAAAAACATTTCAGTCAATGAGCTGTTCAACTTTACCTTCAGTCTGTTGCCGAAATTACGAAACAACTTTAATTGTGGAGGCAAAAGATCGTCCGGTATCGCCCTCAAAAGTTCGTTAGACATCCCTCTGTTCGCAAGCGTCTTTTTTGTTACCGGGAGTTCGTAATAACCTTTATAAATCTCTCGAGTAAAACTTCATAAACTTTGCAAGTGTATTGCGGCTCAAGACAACCGTTACTCTTCAAATATTCAGAAAAGTCTATTTTTGCTTTAACCTTTGCCAAATACATCGGTAAAATAAACACGCGGTTTGCTACCAAATAGATGCATGCTCTCGATCTCACCCCTTCCTTATTTTTTACATTCGCGCGAGTCGAACAAATCTAGATAAGGATGCAGTGATTTTGCCCGATACGGCAGAGCGGCATAAACTTTACGGTTGTCAAGTACTCGTAAAAGGATCAGGAGACAATAAATACAGTCTTCCGCAATCCCTTTTTATGCAACCGTTTCAAAATTTCGAATTCTGAGCATGATGCCGGTTGTAAGAAGGATGCTTTCTTTTCGCATATTCGAAAGTACCTATATTCTCATCTATGAGGTTAATTTTAATCATAAAATTTTTTAATTTTAGTATTTTTGATAAAATACGTAGTTCTTTCCTCGAACCTCAGAAATACGTAGTTCTTTGAAATCATTCTCGCAC
Source organism: Glyphodes pyloalis (assembly GCA_037074685.1). Lineage (NCBI taxonomy): Eukaryota > Metazoa > Arthropoda > Insecta > Lepidoptera > Crambidae > Glyphodes > Glyphodes pyloalis. The sequence continues at coordinate 8,674,564 of JAYKKO010000004.1, forward strand.
TCTCCGTAGCGATAATGTGGCTTTTAAAGTAACAACAAGTCGAGTAAGAAACTCGAGAGAATAATAAACAAAAGAGTAGCGCACCTAATTCAATATTTGCAAAAAGACTTGCAGTTAGCTGAACTGTCGTGCCAAGCTGAATTCCATTCATACGAGTAGAGGGGGAACGAACGGGGTGAGCACAAAGCCGGCAAGACGTGTGCTCTCCTTGAACCCCGCCGAGCGAATACCCTGCCTGCCCCCTGAGCCGCCGACCCTGGCTGGCCCCACGACACTGCGAATATTTTTTGTGGGGACATCATAATAATAGCTCTGTATTACTTCAGGAGAAATTCCAAGAAGTTTATAACTCGAGATGAGTTTCGTGTTCCTTGTCATAAATAATAAAGCGGTCGTCGACTACAACGTTGTGCAGATTTTAAGTGAAGTAAAAATTCAAGAAATAATTTTTCACTTTTGGGGTCCGGAGTCAAAAGGAAAATGTTGGAAGTTTCATAAATTAATGAAGATTGCAAGGAGATTGCGCTGTGATTTTAGAAATCTTACTAATCTCGAAGAAAATATGAATGTCAGTCTAAATATTTAGTTAGTTTTTCATGTTTATAACCGAAGTTACTTTGAATAATGAAAATATATAAACTTCAATATTCTTTAGACATCAAGCATTAATGTTAATTATAGGTACTTACAATTTCTTAATTGTTAATTATGACCGAGCTCTTTTAAGCCATATTTGTGCTAATCAGACAACCCTATTAAATTACAAATATTGATTTAACAACATAGTGTAAAAGTCAGTAGCTTTTGTTCATACAAACGCATAATACGAATATGACTTATCATCGTAAGCTTACGCGAAACCGCTTTATTTTCACAAAGCAATGATAAATTACTAAGCGAGTTACGCCCAAAGCTTATTTGTTTTCAAAAAAGGGGCGAAACAGAGGGCAAGAGTGCGCACTAACTCACCTATCAATCTAACATCATAAATTTCGTTTAACGTTCAAACTCCTAAGACGACGAAGGCACTATTCTCTCCCGTGCTGTCTACAGATTCTACTTAAGTTAATGGATAAGTTGCGAAGGCACGCAGTTTACTTTGTGTTTTCAGGTAGACGGACTTGATCGAGAAGTTTTCTTTGTTAATTTGAACTAGTAAGGAGCTTCACAAAGCTGTCAGTATAGTATTAGAAACATTGTTTAGCTTGTCAAGTTAATGATAGGTATTATAATATTAATCTTGCAGATGATGAATTGCAATTGTTTTTTATTTTTAAATGTGCTAAAAATACATTTGTTTGTTTTATATGATCTTAATAAATTAGGTAATTAAAAATATACTATAAAGTTAACAATCATAACACACCATTCCAATCATTGAAATGATTTTGCGTTTTACCTACCTGTGTAAACACACGAAGACACAAAATAAAATTCTGCATTCCTATATTTTCATTATAACGACGTACATACAAAGTTTTACGCGAGTCCCCAGTAAACTCGAGTAAGTATTCAACGACATAACAAATTACGAGTGAATTACAAGTTATTTCCAAAAAAGTAACTTGTACAAACTTCTTCGCCTAAAGAATTATGTAGATTAGCATAACAAAGTAAGCTGAAACTGTGTTCCCGGAATGCGTCGCCTTTTGCAACTTAGGAATCTCGCACCTACTTTTATTTGCGAGTTTTAAAAAGTTAACGACTGCAGGGAAATGTGTACGAGATGCTGATTCAATTTTATACGATGGAATAAAGTGGAATAAATCATTTTCGTACCACTAGTATTAGCCGTCAACAAGATTCCACATGTTTATCTTTGTTATAACATATAAAATAATTTGAAAAAGAGAAAACTCAATACGTGATCTTCAAAGCAGAAATTACCGCAAATCAGGTGCAACATTTCGTTTGGACTTCGAATCTAGAAGATTGAAGAGCACCGTACAAAGGTTACGTAATCTGAGGTAGTTTATAAAAGAGTCACGGAGACCCTGAGCATCTGATTTCAGTCACAATAAGTATCGAGTGCACTCGCCGAGGACGGCGGCGGGCATGGGCTCCAAATGAAATAAATTCCATTATCGTAATTGGTAGTGCAGGCGAGTACCGAGGCGAGTCCGCTGCCTGACGGAGGTCGGAGTGCGCTGCCAACCGGCCAGATGCAAGTATGAAAATGAAACATCTGAAAACGTAAACATTACAGAAATAACGGCTCATACTGGGCTAAGTGCCGTTGGTTTTTATGTCCTGGATATATTGTCTAGTACCATTTGATCCTACTAATATTTTCAATCATTAAAATAGAAGTATTAGTAAGTGGTTAGCGTGCCGGACTTAGGCGTCGCGCCATCTCTGTGGTCCCGGGTTTGATCCCCGGTCGGGTCAATATCGGAAACGAACTTTTCTATATTGTCTCGGGTCTGGGCGTTGTGTTACAATCGTTGTTTCTGATTTCTGTAACACAAGTGCTTAAGCTACTTACCACAGAATCAGAGCAATGTATGTGATGTTGTCCAATATTTATTTATTTTTTATTATTATTTATATGATCGGCACGCGGCAAAACGGCTTGAACTAAATTTGTTAATGTTTATTTTGGTGCTGCCAATTTTATCGTAAGATTATTATGAATATAGATGTCAAGCGGAGGATGCGACAATTAACCATAGAATTGTGTGTTCTGTTTTATTACTATTCTTCCATATCACAACAGTAAAGTGTTTGGCTATTTTTGCCCAATACAGAACTTTACATTAAATGTAATGTAGGTACATATTAAAATTATTATTTCCATATTCGCTGACTCTTCTAGGATATGTTTTTTTATGAATTAAACTTCAACATAACTAAACTAATGAGAATCCATGGCTAAAAAGTTGAATATTTTAATCGTCAGTTTTCTTACACGACAAAGACAATGGGCGGTGGTTCCACGCAAGATATTTAAAGCGCAAGTAATATTGAACGAGTTATAGCGGATCGGGCAAGTTACCGTATTAAAACTTAAAAAGTAGCCCTTACAAGGCGTACGTGCTCATTGTCTCGAGTTGTGCTCACCTCTAAGGAAGTTCCCCTCGCAACTAATATTAGTCAATTAGGTATTCAGGGCGCGCGCGGAGGCGCACCCGCTCGCTGCGTCGGCGACTGCGGTCCCCGCGCCGCTGCAATAACCAGCCCCGGCCGATATTGCCACACAAAATGTCCGTTGATCGTCGGAAGCTAATTAATTTTTCTCCTACCTAAATGTGGGCAGACTTTTCGTAGGTTTTGCTAGTGCGGTGACTTGAAAAGTATGAATGGTAGACACGTTATAGGAATCAATTGGTATATCAAAGGTTAATACATAAATTATGACAAAATTGTATGAAGAAAGGTTTGTGTCTTATTTAGAAACCAGACAATTTATGTTTTTTGGGTAATCATTTATCAAATGAATCTACTATAGTTTTGTCACACATACCTGTTTAATAATAATAATAGAGTTTTGCTAAGTCAATTTTAGCGGTTTGAAAGATTTAAGTAAATGTTGAGTTGTAAAGATTTTTTTTACCGAGCTCAATTAGGTGTCTTCCAAATACTGCGAATGGTATACAACTAAGTATAATTAAGATCTCATTAGATACAGACTATAACTAATAAGAAGACTAAAAAAGTTGGTTATAACCATCTACAAAAACAATATGTGAACTAAAGGATTGACGACCTCCGTAGCCGAGAGGCGAGCGGGCCTGACTTTGGCGTCGCGCCATCTCTGAGGTCCCGGGTTCGATCCCCGGTCGGGTCAATATGGAAAACGATCTTTACTATATTGTCTCGGGTCTGGGTGTTGTGGTATCGTGGTTGTTTCTGATTTCTGTAACATAAGTGCTTAAGCTACTAACCACGGAATCAGAGCTATATTTATTTATAATTTAATTATTTAAAATTAGTACTTTATTCGAAGTATACAGTAAGTTGTTGGAACTAGCATTTGTAGATCAGGTGGTTAATTTTATTTCCGATGAGATATTTACATTACTTTTTTGCTACGTTCTAATTAAAATATTGATGATACTTAATGGTTCCTACCAATATAACTCATTATTATTATTAATTATCTGACAAGTAGAGAATATTAGTATTAAATCCACCCTTTCGTACTTTTTTGTGCAAACTTTTTAAATAAATAAATATCATCATATCAAACACTAAAACCGAAGCAGCTTAAATCCCGTTGATTACGACTAAATGTAGGGAGAATAAACCCACCGTTTTTTGTGATCATATCTTAAGAGCTCTTTTTAGAACACTCTTGGGTGTTACGACTTTTATCGTTAGGAAATCTCTACTCCCTGCATAATTCATCGCTATGAAGTTGAAACCGAAGTCGTAAAAGAAATCGCTCTATGATTTCATGTCTTCGACGGAGAAACTTTCAACTCGTCTTTCTTTTGAATCAATGGTCGTTATGGTTGCCTTGTCATATACTTTTGACTATGGACTAAGGATTATAATAATGATAGGTGTTAACTCTTTGTCTTGCGTTGTTTGTAAATTTTGTGATGTCAATAAATGTTTTTTCTTTCTTTCTTTCTTAAACCCATAAAACCTTTCTTTGATAGCATTGTTCATCTGTAGAAAAACTAAACTCCTTTTCTAAAATCTAAGAACAACAACTTTTTACACTAGAAATAGACCCAAGCTTGCAGTTTTGAAATTTGAGACTGTATTGGATAAGTAGGTAATTCTTTTGTGAGTTCAAGTCCTAAATTATGTAACGTTTGCCTGACAACATTACTTTGTTATGCATAGTCTAATGTCGAAACATGTTTCATAAAAATTTATCTTAACTTAAATGACATACCTATAAGTATGGATCTTACTAGATCCATACATTCATCAATTCTAATGAAAATCTAAGTATATAAAATAGTAATATGAAACACTATAATTTAAATTAAAACAACTAAGTGTCGAAATTCTTGCCTGCTCTTCTCGACATCAACATTCCGAACAAGGCGGTATAATACAATTTTTTTTATTGTATTTTGTACTAGCACAATTCGTAACTGCTTTACAGCTTACATGTGTAAAGATACTTTATATTTTATGCTAATGATTGTGACTTTTTCAGTAAATCCGATATGAAAAAGTCGATTGCCATAAGTAGGCAAATACCGTAATACTCTTTTAAATTGAATTTATGGGGCAAATCAGTCAAATAAGTTATTATTTTTAAAGATTTAATGACGAGACTAACAATATTTAAAAGTAAAAAATACTAATCTACTCTCTCCTGGCGTGTACCCGATTTTGGACGTTCGCCTTTAACTATGTTTCCTATTGGATGAACCTGGTTTTGTACATTAGAGCGATTGTCGTATGACCTCCGCAACCCGAAATAGGGCACCAGACCTATTTTGAGCATAGCCAGGACCAAAGATATACCGTGCCTTCCAAATGCTCTAAATCATAATGATTTTAGGACAATTAGGTGGTTCTAGCCTGCACTGCCCTAACTAAACTGGGAAATGCTCACAAAGTGTTCCTGGCGGGGTTCGAACCCTCGATTTCCGGGCTCTAAGCCTAACGCTCTTACCATTAACCACGGATGCAGATAAAGGTAGAAGTAATTTAAAATAACACTTTACGTAAGACTGCCGTGCGTAAAGTGTTATCTAATACGTTTAACATTTAAGAATGTAAGTAGTTACTGAGTTTTAGTAGCAAACTTCCAACATGTTTACCAGACTGATACTCCTTACATATTGTACTCGTCTGACTCCGCAAACGTCGGAAGCTTCTTTGCAAGAAATGTTTTAAAGTAAATTCCAAAAATTTCCCCTCAACATTGCGATTCAAAGAAACAAACTTATATTAAAGTAATTTAAATGGCGTCTTTGTTATTCTTTGGCCAAAGTTCGAAGTTACGCATTTTGTATTTTCGCGTGAACGAAGTGGAAAACATAATTTTTAATTTGTGGCTAAAAGGTATTTATAGTACTTTATCCGTAAACAATGGATCTATATGATTGCACATAGAAAAATTTACTTTATAATGAAATATTTTAATTCAAAAGTAATTTGTTACTTGAAACTACATAGTTTACGATTCCTTTATCTTTAATTTATAAAGATATCTTTTAAATCTAATATTTTAGACCACGACATATGTAAATAAATATGTCTTATTACTTATGCAATGTTTGAAACTAATTCTATAAAATAATATATTAATTAATCTAAAGCATATCGCTTCTAAGAACTAATATCTAAAAATAACCAATGTATATTTTTCATTCAAATATTCAAGATCCAATCAGAAAATACACGTATTTAAAACTCCACCTAAAATTAAGTGCTTCTAAAGTGATTCTCCTCGTTTTAAATTACATTGTTGTGTCATAAATTCGCCTTCAGAGAAGGTTAATTTGAAATTATAATTTGATTAGCTTTGTCTTGACTAAACAGAAGACAGGCTTAGCTAATAATTTATTATTTACTACAATGCTCAAACTCAAAGCAAAATTCCACAGACTTGGACCACATTTTTGTCAAATTATAATTTGATTATCTCGGGTTCAAAATTATGGTAACGAAAAAAGCATCCGTCCATTGAAGCAAGCTGCTACCAATATTAAATTCTTAAATCTTGGCTGCAAGGTATTATTAAATTGTTTTTCAGTGTAAAAGGTAGTCCTTAAAAATATACGGACAATTCTTGGTTGTTTCTTGAGTAAGCATGTAATTAAATTCTAGCAATAAGAAACAATATTCCAACTGAATTACTTTGAGTTAAATTACAAAGCTCTTCTCAACTTTTATTAAATAACCACCTACAAAAAAATTAATTTCATCATGAATAGAATAACTTGTGTGAAGATGTGCCAAAACAAAATGAAAGTGACCCCATATTTTGTAATGACTAATAACTCGATCATTCATTCAGCAAATCCGATTTCTTTGTGATTTAACGTCAGGATGCCATTATAATATAAATAAAGCCAATCTCCCCACAAAATGGACCGCGTGCCGCCTAATCCTGTAATAAATCATCATTTAGAGCGAATAATCATCATAAACCTTACGTCGGGCTCGCGGTGAGTGAGCGACGAACGGATCGCTGCCATGCATCATGTGCCGATTACATGTATCAAATAAACATTACGCGCCGGACTTGCCTTCTCATAACGGCAGGGACCGCGTGCGGTTTCGCCAATAACGATATCGCCGTTTTTCGGCAACAAAATTGATTTACGATTAGATACGTCTACGCCTTATTACAAACTTATTACGTTCACTAGAATTGCTCTGTATCGACTACAAAGGACTTGTTTTGACAGACTAATATTGAAACCTAGCACAAACGTCAGATTGCTAGAAATTGTGTATTTGTTCGCGAATTGTATAACTGAACTAGATAGTCTTCCTACACAATTATTATTTGATCAGTCTTTTATTCTTAAAGCCATCTAAGATATATTTTTTTAATGTACACTAAAACTTATTAAAAAAATCGGTTCTAAATATATACCGAAAATATTCGTCTTTATCTGAAACCTAGATATAATAGTTTCAGTAGGTATTTCATATAAATTTTATTCTGTATTTTTTATACTAACCACAACAGCGAATTCGCGAATTAAAAAATTGCAAATAAGCTATCCGTAGTACGCCTGTTTGTGGGTTTGTTCTCTCTCAGTTACTTTTATGGCTACTTTACATTATCACGGCGATACAATACAAAAGCCCCTTCCCACGATCACACGCGTTGGTTACGGTCGTGATCGGAGGAGGAATCAGGGGTGCTTAGAACCCCTGCGGTCCTAACTCTATGAGTCGTGAGTTTAATAATAAAACAGAGGAGATTTTACTAAAATGTTCTGTAATATTTTTTGTCAAGCATCTTAACCATTGATAGTTTTGGATTTTAAGATATGTAAATATCAAAATGGGGCTTGTCACAAAAGTGTTTCTTCGCATAACATGACTCTACTTTTCTAATTTTTTTATAACACCCCACTGCTCATCTCACCTCACAACATCTCTTTCTGCGTCTCGTTAGGTGTGCATTGTGTTACCCACATATCTTCCTTCATTCTGAATCCATGACCTGCCCATTCCCATTTCAAAATAGCATTTTTCTAATACCTAAATATTTCTTCTTTTTAGTACACTGTTGAAAAGTTTAGGTCAGAGGGGATTGCCTTATTTTACCCCATTTTAGAGCTCCGTAGCGGTAAACGGAACTTACGGATTTGTCATGTCTGTCTGTCTGTCTATCCATCCGTACGTCACAGGCACTTTTTTCGAAACTATAAGACGTATACTGTTGAAGCTTGGTATGTAGATATATTATGTAAACCGCACTAAAATTTTTCACAAAAATAGAAAAAACATTTTTTGGGCTCCTCATACTTAAAACTGAACTTCAAATTGTTTTTGTCTTCAAACCAATACGTGTGATATATCTGTGGATAGGTATTCAAAAATAATTGAGGTTTCAAAATATATTTTTTTCTAAATTAAATAGTTTTCGCAAGAGACACTTCTACGGTGGTAAAATAAGATAACGATAAAACTAAAAAAATATATAATGTACATTTACCCTGAGAACTTTCACCGAAAATTGGTTTGACAGGCTCTGTCAAAAAAACTACTCGAGAGTAGTTTTTTAATACGTCATAAACCAACTTCCATATAAACTTTTATTATGTTTTACTTGCTGGTACGGTAGAGATACCCTTCATGGGCGAGTCCGACTCGCAGTATTTTGGAGCATGGACCCGGCATGCTTTGATATTTGTTGTCCGTGGTAATTGCATGATACAGGTTTTAGAAAAAAAAATTAAACTGAAAATAGAAATACAAATCCAATAAAACTACCGTTGCTGCCGTTTTAAAACCGGTCAAAAAAAATCTTTCTTGCTATTTCTTGACGGTAACTTCGTTTCTTCTCTGTCCATGCTTGCTTGTTATCTTGCCAAATATTTTTCTATCCGGGAGACCGCGTCCTAAGGCGCTAACTCAAGTTTCTGCTAAGATTTGGCCGAGATAGTGAACAGAGAAAAGTAATTTACGGAGCCAGTATGATATGAATTTTAAATTGGCGTGGGGTGCAGCCCGGATGCCCGGGGCAGCGCTCGGTTAGAGTCGCCAACATGCGTGGGATTAACAGGATTGTTTGGAGGTATCTAAATGACTTAATTTATGAAATCAATATCAAACAAATTTTTGGTGGGTTGAACGATTACTATTTTTTCGCTGGTAGTTATTAAGTATACCATCGGGATAATACATCCATTATCCCTTCCAGTGTAGCACACCATTTCTTATTTTTCGGTTATGTTGCGGACGTTAGGAAATACTCATTGACGACCTCCGTAGCCGAGAGGCGAGCGTGCCGGACTTTGGCGTCGCGCCATCTCTGAGGTTTCGGGTTCGATCCCCGGTCGGGTCAATATGGGAAACGAACTTTTCTATATTGTCTCGGGTCTGGGTGTTGTGGTACCTTCGTTGTTTCTGATTTCTGTAACACAAGTGCTTTAGCTACTTACCACAGAATTAGAGCAATGTATGTGATGTGATATGCAGATCGTCCCGCGCCGTGACGATGACGCTGATTAAATGTAAACAAAACACGTTCTGCACTGTTTTAACTTACACAAACCATAATATAATTTAAAAAAATAATCTTTGAATATTCATTTACAAATAACAAACCACTGTTTGTGATGGTCATTGCACTAGGTTCGCAGACCAATATCTGTGTTACAATAACCAGAAGTGAGTGAGGTTACAAATACTGCGCTTAGCTTTACAGCATCACTGAGAGTATCAATTAAAAATAATTTAACTGTAAAAAAATGGAAAAGGAAAACAAACATATAAAAAATTTAATAATAAATAAAAACAGATAGCAAAAATAACCTTAATAAAAATAATATTTGAGTGGGTTTGCGAGAGCGCGCGTACTTGTAAGTGTGCGTTGATTGAGGAAAAGGTGTGTGATTGTAGTAGAAACATCAGTAATAAATGGGAAGAAATTGTTCTATTCCAAAAAAGTATGTACCTTACAATTACATACTTATTTACGTACGTATAAACCAGTTTTTAATTATTTGCTTAGTTTAGCATGATAGGTGTTCGGTGCGACAGTGTTTATTTAATCTATTGTAGAATAATAAAACTCCAATATTGGTCTAATGTTGGTACGCCAAGGCGTACAAAACCTACCTAAGCCGGGGCTGAGCACTAATAATTTGCCAAAAAGTATTTGTTTTTTGATTGATGGCCTAGTGAAGTAAGAAACAGGTTCAAATTTAGGAGTCCATGTTTCGACTTACCTATGTCTTAATTTTTACCATTTGTTTGCACATTTTAGATAAAGAAGAGATTTCGCTTTGTTCACTTTGCTAATCCGGTTATGATTGGTTAGGAAATTGGGAATTCAAATTGCAAAACATATTTTAGTTTTGATAGTCACCCCCCTGAATCCATAAAAAGTCTCGGAACTGGCAACCCTAACGCCAGACAAACGACATCACGCTCACTATTAAAAATTCGACAGGGGAGCATGTCCGCCGGTTATCGAGTCACATGCATCTCCGCGCCTTCGAAACGCTACAATCGTTTCCGTTATCCATAAACCTTCGGTGTACCTCTCTATTCAGCTCTAGAGATGAGGGCAGACTGAACATATCTTCTACTAGTTAAATAAATTCGATTTTAACTTGAAACTTTTAAAGATTGAAAAAATGAGTTTAATGCAATTTCTTTTGGCGCTTCCAGATTTAAATTAAGGGCGATGTGCAGACTGCCAAAAACGAAAGTATTATGATTCCAACATGACCATGACCAAGTCTGCTTACAGAAAATAGGTATACAATTTTTTTTTATAATAGCATTATTATTTTAATTTTAAAATATAAGCATTTATTTTGATTTCCAGAAATACATTTTCATTTAGGACTGGTGGTAGAAATATGTGTAATCGCATCGTGAATCTTGTATTATTTCAAGTAAGTACTTCCTTCATATTGCGATAACATCATTGACCTGTCGTAGCGCTACTGAACTAAATGAACTAATCAACAAATAACCTGGAAGTTTTCCGATTTATAGAATCTAGTTTAATTTTTGAATAATTTATTTAAAGTGAAAAAGTAAGAATTAATCGGTCAGATAGTTAATAGAAGAAGCCGATCGGTAGAAGAAGTTGTAGTGCACTTCTATGTCACTTAAACATTCAGACACTTAAGCCATTAATAATTTGGTAAACACCATGTGAACCCACTGGGATTTTACTCCATACCTTTATAAGATCATAGAGTGCTAGAAAAACGTAAAAATATTCATATCTAAAAAATATCCAAGTAAATTTGTTGGGTAACGTTTCTTTGTACCTAAACAACTCAGTGTGTGGCGAGCGTCCCAGCGCTATCCGCATATTTATCATTCTTTCTATAAAACATACTCCCCTAAATTCACCATAAAAACGAACTCTGAAAAAGCAAAAACCCCGTATCAAATTGAAAATCTTAACCAAACCAGTCTTTCAATGTCGAATAAAGCAAACATCAGGTGAGCCTATTATCGATCGGAAAACATGTAATTTAAAAATTTATTCTTACAAGAACCGGTAGCGTGGGGCGCGGGCCCCTAATACTGGCAAATTAAAAGGCGCGCCGGCCCCTGAGGGCTCCCATTTTGAGACGCAAAGATTTGCGGAGGGGCCGCGGACCATTCTCTATGGTTGGGCCACAATCGATCATTAATTACGTTTAGTCACATTTACGCGCCACATGTTAATATTTGAAAACCCCTTGGTGATGAGTGACTAACAAGGAAAACTTTTCATTTGTTTAGTCCTAGGATATAATCAGATAAGTAAACTAAAAATCACAAGATACATTTTTTCAATATATAGTAAAAATATTTTTTTCTGAATGGATCATTTAAAAGACAACTTGAGATGTATTTTTAGTTTTACTATTAGAGTTAATTTACTATCGTTAAAAAACTGAAAATTTTATTTCAGTTTCTAACTAACAATCTTATAAAATAATCAACCTTATAGCATACGAGGATCTAAACATTAGTTGAAAAAAAATATAATCACAAACTGGTATCGAAATCGAAATAATTAGTAAATATCAACTACCCAATCAGCCACAAAACCATAAATCAGTGACCGGCGTTTAGACCATTATTATTCGTATAATGCGACCATGCGACTGTACTTCCAGTCATATAAAGCAACAGCAGGGTAGATACGTAGCTACTCGTAGAATCGGAATTGTAGATATAGGCAGAGAGCGTGTGCAGATAAGCATCTGCTGAGTGGTCCCCTTCTGTTTTCCGATCGCACACTCGCATTCGCTATTAATTTCTGTGCCCTGTCACAAAGCTAATACACAGGATTGGACATAATGTGATTATATTTGCAAGTAAAATCCGGATAGGACTGTCGCAATCGTGTCGTCACGTTGGAGGCATAAATCCTGCGAGTGCGTTCAATGATTTGTGCCTACATATGTGATCCTATTGCATACATTACTCGTAACAGCAATAAGGCACCCTAGCGGTTTAGGTAGTAAAACCGAGGGTATTGTTTCTGCGGAAAATATATTACGGAATATGGATCCCGTTGTCTGGCTTGATATAGTTTCATCTAATTAGAATTTTCTCGAATTTGTCGGATTAGGTCAACTATTTGTTTTATACCTAACAAATGCAATTTAATAAATAGGATATTATTGAAGGCATGAAGTGGTTTCGTCGTACTCACACTAAGGTACATTATAACCTAACTTAAGGCGAGTCAGAAAACAAAGTTGAACTTTCGCCGCACCATGCCCCACCAATGGGAACACGTCCCATAAAATGTAAAGTGAGGGGAGACGTTAATAAAAATTCCGCGCTGAAACAACAAATTAAACGAAGCCGAGCCACTCGAAAAGCCATAAGTACTCATCTCAATTGCCACCGATAAGAAATCCAAGCCTTGGCAATGTATTCGCGGCACGTTTCGGCTCACGGTTTTTTCTCGCTACGCCACTGTGGCGTTTAAAACGAATTGACTCTTAAATTCTTCAGAATGAAATGTTGTAGGAGTTTTATTAAATCGAGTGTAACCATTCCTGACATTACGCAAATGGCGGGTCCTCCCCTACATCTGTCGCAGAGATGCACCCCTTAATAAGTGTTAACGCTCGCCGGCTGCGATGAACACTCCGCGCGGCTCAAGCCAAATCTCTACAAATTCTTGATACAAATTAATGTTGCGATTCGCGAGCGTCTGTTATAATTAGGGTTGCCAACATTTCATCAGCGAAATATAGTATATTCCAAAATAAGGTGTAAAAAAATATAGTATATTTAAAAAAATATAGTATTTTATGGGAAAAACAAAAAAGAGACAAATATATATTTGTTAATTATTTATTTTTATAAAAACTATTTGGTTATTATTTGGTTGTTAGTTTTTTCGGTGTTGAAAATATAGTATTTTAACGTACTATATATTTTTTCAACAGTATATAGTACGCAGACCCGAAATATAGTACAATACTATATATTATAGTACGGTTGGCAACCCTAGTTATAATGCCGCTCGGGACGGCGCCGCACACTGCCGCCCGCAACCGAGTACCAACCATTGGCTAGGTGACGAATTTGTATTTTACTTCAGTATTCTAGGAGCTTCCACTACAAGCAACATTGGTTGAAATTAAAAGATTAGTATGGTAACATAATATTATCGAGATATCGCTTTTTTCGTTGGCCTTGTCCAAAGCGCTCATTTATAGTGTATGACTAGAAATCAGATCACAATACACTATATTTTGTATCAATATTTTTTTTTACTACAATATTTCCATAACAAAAATTAATAAAAGTTAAAATTTTATGTTTAATTTTTTTTTTTGTATCTTTGCAATATTTTTTAATAATTTAGTTTAAATTTTGAAGCTAATTATCGAAATTGGTCCCATATACCTGTGAGCTTTATTCGTCGATTTCACGCCCTATTCGTTTAAGAGTAGACAGAGACTATTCTTATACTTAGTTACAATAAACTTTGTTTATCTACACACGTTACTTATAATTATAATTAGTCAAATACGTAAAATCACAATTCAAGGACAAATTAGCTGGGACAGAAGGGGTGGAGAATTGAGTTTAATAAAAATTTGCTTCGAGTTAAAATAGGTGTATAAATTTTACAATAAAAATCTTTATAAGACTCCTCGTCTGATGTTGTAAGTTAGTGATTTATAACGTTACATTTATAAAAGAACGCAAAAATCCATCGTTTATTTATCTTTTTATGGTCATCAAATATTTTGGTGGCAGTCATGGATCTAAATACATTTAGATCCATGACTGCCACCAAAATATTTTACAGCTTACCTAATTGAAACCCATAAACCACATTTTGGTATTATAGATGGATTCGTCACAAAAAAATATCATTAAACATTTAAAAAAATATTTTAAAAGAATCATGTGTCCCATATTACTACCAAAAAAGGTCCATCAACTAAATATACCTTCACCTCGTTGTTTTAATGTTGTTTACAATTTGCATTTATGATAATTTATATACCACTATTACACGTGATATATTGACATTGAATCTGACGCATTAACAAAATTAACGCTCGCAATAACTCACACACAGGAGTAACATCATACAAATTGCAATTCATTTCTATTTTTCAGACCATTAACTCTGGACAATAACACGGCGGCGGAACGGTCGCGAGTAAAATAAACGTCGAGCGAAATAGTTCCGAACTGGTATCATTGCTGCAAATGTAAATGAACAATTAAAGCTCTCGCCGTGGCCAGGGACAATGATGATAATTATTTTAGTTTGCTGTCGGCGCGGTCGTCAGCCGGCTCCGCGCCCGCCCGCCTCTGGAATGCTCCTCGGACCCCTATTTTCGCCATTAAACAGCGACACTTCTGCTGTTCCTAAATTATTATCAGCCACCGTTTTCATCGCTCGGTCCCGTAACAAAGGAACTTCAAATGTACGAACTGATTCAACTTCGATTCGAGTTGAGTGCGCCTCCACGCTATTGTTAGCAGGAGTCGTGACTCATATTAGGCCCGAGGTGAAATTTTGATTAATTCGTTACACTGTTCCCGGTTATCGTTTAGTTCCGCACGGGAAACTTCACAGTTCACTGAAAAGCAGTCCGAGCTGTGAAATAATTGCATTGGTATGAATATAATTTTGAACAGGACTGCATTGCGTCAATGGTTCTGTCAATACTTTAGGTACCGATCCTAAAGCTGTTATTATAATACATAAATTAACTAATATTTTTAACCAACATATTCATAACTAGTAATGCATTAACTATAATTTATGAGTAGTTAACTATATAATTTTTTTTTGATATTCGTGATTTATTTGGACCCCGCTTTTAGTACGAATACCATAATTGTTCCCTAGCCCCATAACATCAGTATAAACAAAGTGCGCAGTAGGGAAAAAATATTATAAGTATAAAAATAAAGTTGTCAATTCTGTTAACCTACACTAAACTTAATTTTAGAGCTGTCATGTTAAGCTTTCCATCTCACATATCGTCACAAAACTGAAGAACTGTTTTATAAAGATGAAACTTTATTTAGATTCTGTCGTCAAAAATAATAGATCAGCTATTATTTTTGTTTGTGAATAATAGAAAACGCAATAGAACAGGACAAACTTTTACATTAATCTGTGTGTTTAGAGTCGGTTCCAACGTCAGGGTAATTTTCAAACAATTCTGGAATTTTTGTAAGTTCCTGTCTGATTCCCGGTCGGGTCAATGTGAAGAACGAACTTTTCTATATTGTCCTGGATATGGATGTTATGGTACCGTCGTTGTTTCTGACTTCTGTGACACAAGTGATTTATTAATAACTAGCTGTGCCGGCGACTTCGTTCGCGTGGACTACATGAGTTTGAATGTATTTTTTCTTTAATAAAAGTAGCCTAAATTATTCCCTGAACGTCAGCTACCTGCCAATAAAAGTTCATCAAAATCGGTCCAGCCATTTTAGAAAGCCGAGATAAACAGACAGACATACAGACAATATATATAAAAATGCGCACAAACATTAGTTACAATATTAAAATCTTTTTGTAGTCTCCCCAGACTTGAATCTGTCTATAACAAACATCTAGCAAAAAACGGCTCAAAATAACGATTTTTGTATGAGAGCCCCCCTTGAATATTTATTTTATTTAAATTTTATTATTTATTTTTGAAAAATATACATTTAAATATACTGTGAATATTTCAAGCGTCCAGCAACAGTTTCAATTAACATCGAGCAAAAAATGGGAACAAAAACACGTTTGTTATACAACAAACGTGCTTTTTTTCCCTCCCATACGGGAGCCCCACTAAAATAATGATTTTATTTTGTTTTTAGTATTGATCATTATAGCGATAATAGAAATACACAATCCGTAAAAATTTCAACTCTCTAGCTATCACGGTTCTTGAGATACAGCCTGGTGACTGACATACAGACAGACGGACGGACAGACACAGGCACGGATGGACATACAGCGAAGTCTTAGTTATAGGGTCCCGTTTTTACCCTTTGGGTAAGGATACCTAAGAATGGAGTAATTTATCCCGTTTTCCCAACATTTCCCTTCACTGCTCTGCTCCGTGATTGTAGCGTGATGAAAAGTATACAATAACCTGCCCAGGAGTATGGAACAATTGTACCAAATTTCGTTAAAATCCGTCGAGTAGTTTTTGTTTCTATAAAGAACAAACAGACAGACAGACGGACAGACAGACAGACAGACATACATTTTTCTGATTGCATTAGTATCGATAACAAACTACCCCCTGATAGTTATTTTGGAAATAAATTTAATGTACAGAATTGACCTCTCTACAGATTTATTATAAGTATAGAAGATAACATATCGACAAAAAAAAACTCAAATTATGAATCTAATGGTTGTCTGGAGGAGATTGCTTTATAGCGTGAAGGCTGCCTTTAATATTACATGTAAAATGAATTTCTGTAATTCCTGTGTTACATGTAACTATGTACTATTTACATTTAATTGCATTACATTACTTTTTCGATAGATATAGGTTCCGAACCGGAAGTAGAATCACTTTGCATTGTATTCAATGACGATTCAAAAGTGTTACATGTAACCTACTTGAATAAAGAAATATTTGAGTTTGAGTTTGATACAAAGATAGGTACAGAACAAAATACATAACGAATCCAATAACAAAGAGAAACAAACAATGCTAGACATATCTAATGGATTACGACAAAATGTCAATGCAGGTCTGAGTAAAGACGTGTTATTGAAAGCGAGCCGGAGCAAGCCCGACGTGACATTGCGCGGCAAATGACTCGCTAATTAAATTTCATTGATTCAAAGCTCATTTGTGAAGTGCGTCGGCTGCCTACATATCAGTGGCCGCTAGAGTTGCAGGGAAATGGAAATGGCTCGCATTCGCCACTACGGGAATGCTTTCAACTCGCGTAATTCAGTTAAACGAGTAATTTATGACTGGCCAAATTACTGGCATCACTGTGTCCGGCTATCAGATACGAGCCTTAACAACAATGCAATCCATACAACATACCAATTTGATAAATGTAAATTATGCGTAATTCGAAGCGTGCTGTCGACGGCGAATGTGGACGTGACGCAATGGGAATAGTAAGGGCGAATAATAATTAGGGTTGTCTTCACTAATACCTTACACATGTGACGAACATTATATGAAAGCTGCAGCTGGCTATCGGATTTAGCAAAAGCTTATTTTGAGCAACGTTTCAGAAGTATTTTTTATCATTAAGTATTCACCAAAAATCTCTACATATTCTTATAGTTTCTTTATATTTACTCGGCCGACCGATTGAGCCCGGGTGCACAGCGTAATATTAGATGGCTGTAATTTTACATGACTCGTCTGTAAAAAATGCTCTATACAATCATACCAATGAACTGGTTCCACTCTTAAGTTTTCCTTTTATACTATGAATATCTTTTTTTTATAGTAGCGCTGTATATTGGCTTCTCCCAGCCTGATGGTAAGCAATAGAGGAACCCAATCGCGATGACAACGGATTTGATATCGAAATATCCTATCCGTTAGCATCGCCATACTGGCCCGCAAGATGTTTTTGCTACTTTGTAGCATTGTATAAAATAGGTATATTTATTTTTCGTGTACTTATTCCATGACATTTGGATACGATAGTTCATTTTTTTTATTAAGTGGTGTATTGTTGATTTAAGGATCCCATACGAACATTTTAATTTAGGTTTATAGTAGCATCGAATGTATTTTATAATTTTCAAAAAGTTATTTTGTATTGATAGCTTTATATACCCATATACATATTGCGTCATTACTAATATATAAAAAGTAATCGTAGTTAAAATGATGTTCATAATGATTTCTTGTAAAATGGTCATTTAAATAAAACAATGCACCACGTCGCTTCATAAACGTTTTTTAACGTTAGTCCTAAATAAATGCGCCAGACAACCACATCCATCACCCGGTCTAAAACTAAGGTTTCCCCTTGTACTACGAGTATAAGCACCAAACGATGGATACTAACTGGGGACGTCATCTGAGCACGCCTAGACCCAAGTCAATTTTAGAAAAGTTAGATTTCCAAATTGACCTGACCGGGAATCCAACCTGGGACCTTGAGCGCTTTAGCTAAGATAGGCGACCTTAGCCACTGCCAATTTTACAATTGTCTTTTGAGAGTATCTTATTCATACGAGTAAATGCAAATATGCATGCTTAATATATATATTGATAACAATACACGCACGACTAGGCAAAACATATGAAAAAATTCATTTCATTAGCGGTCCAGAGCCAAATGGTAAAACGGCATGCTATTACTAAGACTCTGCGGCCTGTCTGCCTGTCCCTCTGTCCTTAGACTGTATCTGTTTTTTATGTTAAATAGAAACTAGGCCTCTTTTGCAAAGTTTCATGTCTATATATCTAACAATATCACGTGATAATCGGTATAATTTTACAATACAATATGGGTATTCGATGTCTATGGCTTTGCGAGGTTTCCTACAAACTTTTTTAAGAGAGGAAGGGCATAGAGATTTATCGCTCGAACTGGAGCAGCTCGACTGGTGAAATACCTCCACCTTACAGAAGACCGCAGCCAAACAACAATCACTTCTGTGTTGTTGTGTTTCTGCGTGTGAGTTAGGTTTCCAGAGCTCCTGGGGGGTGCTACATTAGTAGCAGGGGTCAAGCCTTCAAGGTAAGGGCGACAAGTCCAGTAACATATTTATTATGCTGTACTTGTCACCCTTAAGCTAGGACCTCATTACCACTTAACATCAGGTGGGATGAGGTCAATCTTGAAGTGTTATATAAAAAAAAACTCAAATTCTCAATCTCAACTCTTCACATTTGTTCAAGTGGCTTAAAATTGATGCACGGTAGAATGCGATCCACTTTATACACATCTTTAAAAAATAATTAAAACTCATACTCAAACTTCGTCAATCAAATAGCCATATACCAATAACATGCAAAAGGTGAAGTGTGTTTTAAATCAATTTTTAATAATTTTTTAAGCCATATGCTTTTTTGTTATCCGTTTTTCATTTTCATTTTAATTAAACAAGTAAAGAAAATTATACAAAAAACTAAGTTAAGTTTATTAGAGATGTTATTAAAATCCTAATATGTTGGAGGAAAAGAGTTGGACTTTTTTTATTCCTTAATGAGATTTTATGCATAACACAAGTTGCTATAGCAAGAACCAGATTCAGAACCAAATTCGTGTTTTACCAATAAATACACGACTCTTAGTTTGGAGTTTAAATTCACGATGTCTTAATAAAAGGCAAATATACACTAATTAATAAAATTGGAGTGTCTGTTTGTAATTAAATAAAAAACCTTTTTTAGTAAATGCATTTGGACGGCACGGCTCATACGCGGTTACTCATAGCGTTTAAGAGAGGTAGGGCATAGCGATTTATCGCTCGAACTGGAGCAGCCCGACTGGTGAAATACCTCCACCTTACAGAAGACCGCAGCCAAATAACAATCACTCCGGTGTTGTTGTGTTCCTGCGTGTAAGTAAGGTTTCCAGAGCTCCTGGGGGGGTGCTACATTAGTAGCAGGGGTCAAACCTTCAAGGTAAGAGCGACAAGTCCAGCAACAGCTTTATTCTGCTGTACTTGTTGCCCTTAAGCTAGGACCTCATTACCACTTAACATCAGGTGGGATGAGGTCAATCTTGAAGTATAATATAAAAAAAATAAAAAAAATATACCAAAATATATATTTTTTTAATTTTTGTCCGTCTGTTTTTACCTAGCTGGAACCTGAAACGGATGGACCGATGTCAACGGGGCTGGTAGATAACTATATTTCACTTAGTCTACTAATATAAATAATAAAAATAAACCTTTGGGCGGAGTCCTCTAGTTAGTAATACAATTTTTGTAATGAGTAATATTTACATTTAAAAACTTAATACAACATCATTTTTAGAAAAGTAGAGTCTTAACTACAGTTGGATTCTCATACATCCATTTTGGCAGTAAGACCTAGCTCTACTCCATTTGCTAATGAAAAAAAAAAATTATCTATAATTAAATTTTGTAATTTTATGTCACATGGTTTACTTTCTACTGATATAGGGGTTGCGTCGGACATATCTACAAACAATTTTAATATTGCAGAATATGTCGATATACCATGTGATTATTATTTAATGATATCGTTATTCCAAACTAAACTTCGCTTAGTTTGGACTGCATTATTTATGCGCATCACAATATTAATAACCTGAATGTATTTAATATTGATTTAGCCATTGTTTAATTTAAAATTAATGTTAAATAAATCCTCATTAGAAAAAAGTTACTGCAAACTTTATGAATACTTAAATTATAAAAATGTATGAGCATGGTTGTCAGCTTGCTCGCCCACTGAGTCTAGTCCCATTCATATTTTGTGTCTCTGATCGTTACTAAGAATAGGTAGGTAAGGTAATAGGTAAGTACTGAGTTTTTTGCCGGATTCTGCTCCAAACCGATATAAATGATATCTGAAGAATAAAAGTGCAAAGATTTAATACGAAATTTGCTAATTGGATCAGTCACTAAAATTACAGTCTGTCTAAAACTAGCTTTTACTGGTATGTTTCATACTCCCACTATGACAAAAAATAACGTACATGTGACTCATTTTATAACTTCATTAGGGCTTAAGAGTTATTATAGACCTTTGTAATAAGGTGTTTGTTATTAAAACATCAAGTTTTGAAGCAAGTATATTTATTTAACCCACACTGTTTAGTTCTTTCAAGCAAATTATTTAAAAGTACTGTAATGTTATAACACTATAAAACTAATAATTGAAAGAAAGAATGAAATAAAGAAACATTTATTCATTAAATTGATGAACCATATACACGAACAATCATTAAAAATCCAGCATTTAATTAAAATCGCATCCATAAGAGATTATTATACACAAAGCGATCAAATTTATGACATGCCTATTTGCTTCGAAATTGAAAACCTGGAAAACACCATATTGTTAATAGGAGAGATTATTTAGTAAACTAAATTGAAATACGAGGATTATCTTGAAAGTTTTGTGTAATCATGTCGGCTTTATTTAATAGATTTAAAAAACACGAAAACTTTTTATACAATACTTATTGAAGAGATAATAATCAAAAATTTTTGGAACATACCGTCTGTTCACGAGGCGTCAACAGACAATTGGATTGCAAAATACACCATAATAATGTTGTAACAACACAAAAACATGAATGAATGAAACTGAATCACTTTTATTATTACACCTCATATGTTTTTCTAACATTGTTTTTTTATTAAAAGCTTGTACAGTGTTCAGTTATTTTATGACAAGTATGTTTAAAAAATAATGATTGAGATAAGGCGTAGATAACTCTAACTCTAAATACATACTTACCGCATAATTTTTATAGCCCCTTGTGTCTGTGATTAATATTTATAAGTACTTACGTTACCTTATAAGATTTAAAAAACTTTCAACCTTAGAGAAATTGATTTCTCGAAAAATTAATTCATAAAGATGTGTGAAAACATTTTCACAAACATCATATTTCTACAAACAACTATTTATTTATCGAAATATTACTAAAACTATATAAATTATTTCTCTACATTTCTTTTCTCAACAATAAATGGTACAATTTAGGTAACATCAAAATTAAAAAATAGACTCTTAAGTTGATCACAGTTAGGCACAGAGCATCCACTGACAGAATAGTAAAATTTCAAAAACGTATCATTGGTTAAAAATTTTATAAATAGAAACCCTAATTAACTATTAAGAACAAAATAACTCAGCTGTTAGACTAGTTTTCTTCTGAATCACTATCATAATACAATGCCATCGATTTTTGCCAAAACTCGTCAAATAAGATTTGAGTATATCCTTACGCAGAATAAATACGTAAGTAAGTAGGTGTTGTTCTATTTCGTCAACGCCCACCCGCCACTCATAATAAAATAAATAACGAAGAGAAATAACGGCCTGAAGTTCAAATCTTCAGTGAGATATTTTTTCATTAAATAACACATCTTGAATGGATATAGACATACATCAACTTAATTTGTTGCGGTCATGATAAGTCAATATTACCAATGACATAATAAGAGTAATTTAATAATTTACAAAAATACCAATCCAAAGTTACGACTTAGAATATAGTATTAGTGTAATAGTAGATAACCAATTCTAAGCTTAAGATTTGTTTAATTCGTTCTGTGTACAAGGTATTAATAAAGACAAATAACAGCCAGCAATAATAACGTCGACACATATTTTTTCCAATGTAGTGTTTGTAAATCTGTTGAATATTATCTGCCGGTCTAACTATATTATTTACAACTTCGTTAATTATGGCCTAGCATAAATCTCATGTTTTATTCATAAATCTTTTCACTGCATACTGTTGAAATTTGCTACCAGCCCTATTAAATTTGGGTTTGTAAATAAATCGAAAAGCTTACCTTAAAATTGTTATTTGAGGATAAAACCAAATAAATGTACATAATTAATACATACACGCTATCTGCCAAGAACTTAATAAAAGTTTTTACCATAGTATCAAAATTAAAATGACTAACCTAATTTCTAGCTTCCTGCCCTATGAAGAAGTTTAATTCTTACAAAAAGTTTAAAAAGTTAAGTACGTGAATTTAATTAAATTTACCTGAATTGGTGAGTGTATTGTCCCCGAGGCCGGTGGAGGTGTCGACGTCGGCATGCGCGTCGGCGGCGACGGCGGCCATCAGCGCGCATGCCCACGCGCACGCCGCCACGACCAGCGCGCCCGCGCTCTGCCCGCCTCCACGCCGCGTCAGCTCCCGCTTAGCCATATCACATCACCAACTCTCGTCTCTATTTTCAAACCACTTACAAAATTATTAAAAAGTTTCGTCTAAGTTTCAATCGGCTACATCTAAGTACTTTAGAAAAGTTAGGTCGCCTTCCAATAGAAAGTGAATGTTATTTGAACGTTCGGTATCGTCGGTAGTGCGCGTCGCGGCGCGTCTCTCGGCGTGCCGGGCGGTGCGTGGCAGCGTGGCTGTGGCGACACTGCCCGCTGCACATCGCGCGTCCGGCTCCTTCGGAGTCGCAGCATCTCACGGTCGCGCGCGAGGAGGGCCGCTGCGCGCGCAACGCCCGCGCCGGCCAATCGCGCCGCGGGGGAGGGCCCACGCGTAAGATGCACGGAAGTATATGCGAAGGCCTATGTACAAATGATAGCGGACAGGTGGTTTCGCGGCCGTAATTAGGCCTCTGATAACTTATTGCTACATAAATATGTTTAAACGTTGGACGATTAAGATAGCGGCTGGATCCGCAGACCCTGCCTCGACGACCTATTACTAACCAATTACCCGTCTGCGCCTACCGACGTTACTGCCACTGTTTTAATTTATTCAGATAAGACTTCGTACAACTTTCTCTGGGTCAGTGTCGTTGAAGTCAGGGGCGAGAAACTTTTAGGGCGTGTATTGAGACATTTTTACAAACAACTGAAGAACCCCATTACCTCATTTTGATTTGTTTATTTAAATCTGATATTTGATAGCACTTGTAACACAAAAGATGAACTTTTACTTCATCAATGTGAGATTAAAATATTTCGATTTACAAGGAAGAAATCGAAAATTTAGAAAGATTCTGCACACACTTTGCTATTTTCAATATTCATGGCTTAAATGTAGTCATAGAAGTCCGCATAGACAAATTATAAAAATTGTGAGCAGATCGATTTCTGCCTAATTGCATGATTATATAAATTTTCAGAGAGTGCGTGAACAGCAATTTGTAAATTTTCGTAGCACAACACCTACAATATACGAGTAAATGTGCTACGGCGTAGCACACTTATTGATTTTCGTAGTAAGCTGTAGTATTACAAAGCATGTGGTAAAAGTGCAATAATTATCTGGTTATTTAATAGTAGTACCGATCTAAGGCTATGCCGCTCATGACATAAGGGTGACCTACTTAACGGTCAAGGACGTAAAACGCTGGCTCCGGAGGTCGAACCGTATCTACCTACATAAAAAGGTTAAAAGGAAAAGTTGGGGGCATGGATGCTGTCCTGTGTTCTTAATATTTTCTTTTATCCAAAATGAAACAAAGCAATAACATAATTTTGCTGATAAAAATATCAGTCATAATCAAAAAACTAACACATTTTAGGGTTGTAGTCTTAGTAAACAACGATGAAAATTTACTTTAACCTAATTATAGATAAGTACAAACTTGTATTACAATTTAAAATATATTGTTAACTTGATAGGATACAATATCTGATGCAGATGGCTTACATCATACCCAGACTTGTAACTTTGAAAATTTACATCCTGATTTTACTTGAACTTTACTTTTTAAAGACCAACCTTGTTTTAGTACCACTATCGTTTCATTTTTTTTTACAAAACTATGTTTTTACCTCACAAACGAAATTATTTAAATATGTCCTGAAATCATGTTTATTTGTAACATTCATCTTTAGGCTTCTTTCAGTAGTTTCCTAAACGGTTAACTATATGTGACCTTGTAATAAGATTAACATACTCGTATTGGTCACATTATCGAAAAGTGGCAATTATTCAAATATCAAACTAACTCGCGTAACGTATTTATGTTAACTCTGACATTTCAAAATCAACAATGTGTCCTCCAAAATACTCGTACCTCCTTCGTAATGACTTTTCGTTTGAAGTTAAAGGAAAACCACTGGGACAATCTGAATCCAAATCAATTTAAAAGAACGCTTCGGCTGTTATCTCAAGGTAACCAAAATTAATTTTAAGCAAGCTGTTATGCATAAGTATATCATTGTCTTCTTTACAAATTTATTTTCCCTGTGTGTTTTTTTACTGTACTCAGTTCTCAAATATTGTTCATGTTAAAATGCAACTCGTAATACACGGTCGTTTGCTTTCCTTGGATTCCGTGAAAGTCAATTATCTAGATGTAGTTTTTAAGGCACAAACGGGACCAAAATAAAAAGAACAAGTGAGAATTCGATGCGCGTATGAATGCTGATCAACCAATATGTAACAAATTAGAGAACAGTAGAGTCACTTTGCATTGTATTCAATGACAATTCAAAAGTATACTTAAATAAAGAAATATTTGATTGATATCACATTTACACACCAAATTTCATTACAAATGGTAAAATCAAATAAAAAAACGGAACGACCATATTTTTAACATTTCAAAATCCATCTAAATAAAAATCCGTTCTTAAATCATAAATATATTTTACACACATAATTAATTACTCCCACATTAGCAATAGATAAAAAAACCTTCGCAGCATTCCCTTTTTGCAAATTTACCGGTTTGTTGTTTTAGTTAAATGTGAACGCATCTTTTATAACAACACCCTTTGTCTGCGCTTGGCCGGGTACTTCAAACCCAAAACATGGCGAAACGAGTAACTTGGGACTAAGGGTTTTGAGGTGAAAATCAATGTAATAAGGGATCAATAAATAAATGAAATATTAATAAATAGCTATGCATCCTTTTATTTTACCTAGCTTAATGTCTATACTCACGGACATCTAAGGATATAAGCTAATAACACCTCAAATAAAGTTAGCATTTATACAAAACAATCATCATCGCTATATATTGCTATATTTGACTTACTTGCGTGCATGTGTTACACCTTAAAACATTTTTTTAATCCTGCATTTAGCAAACCCTTTGGCATTAATTGACTCATTTTAAAAAATAACGTAGAAATAATAATATATTTATTATTTTTGGACATCTTAGTCGGACATTACAATAATCATATGATACACATCACGCATTTTTAACCGTGTGAAGACCAAATTATGAAGATCTCCCTCAGGGCTCTATACCTTCGCCATGGCCTACGAATAAGGCTAGATACTAAATGTTTTTGAGTAAATAATAAATTTCAAGATATTGAGCTTCGTGTACTATTGTACACGAATTATAATTGAAAATTGAATCTTTATATTACCTGTAACCCCTTTTAAGGTATTTACACAGAAAGGGCCAACTAATCCTAAGTTGAAAAAGTAGAATTGTTGATTCGATTTGATAAATTAATTATCATATAAAACAACGTAGGCAACTACTAAGTAGGTATGTGTAAAAAAACTGAATATATCACTACACGCCCATAAAATAAAATCATTATTGGTTAATGGAAGAAAAACAACCGGGCAGAGATTCCAATAACTACTTATAATTATAGGTAAGGTCATTATTTTGGTTATTGCCAACTTGTCCTATCATATGATATTACCCATAATTAACATTCATAAAAGTAAGACGTGCGGGCTGGACTTTGGGGTCGCGCCATCTCTGAGATCTTCTATTCTAAAAAAGTTTTTTAGCTACTTACCACAGAATCAGAGCACTGTACGTGATGGTGTCGTATCATAGCCTTTAATTAATCATAACCTTGACAACATATTATTCATATTCTGCCAACATCTTGGGATCAATACCACAAGACCCAATTTTAGAAAACATTTCCTTGTTTTTAATTCGTTTCATTTTATTTTATTTTTTCATAAGAAGATTTAAAAAGTGCAATTTACAATTCCACCTTAAGTACGTTACATACGTAAATACATTTTTTTTATTATTTAGACCGAACTCAAAAGTTAGTGTGAATGGAACTCTCCTGGCGCTCTTTTATTCATGCCTCAGGGCTTAATATTGGGCCCTCTACTCTTTTATTTTCTAAATCAATGAACTGTCCTTTTTTACAAGACTTATGCGAGATGCTAGGTATTATTTAATGATATTTCTTGTCTTATTTTCAAAAATAATAGACAGAGTGACAATGTAGATGAAATTAATGCTTCTCTTAAATCAAATAGGTACCTTATTGGTTTATATCCACTTACTACTAAATGCCAAGAAAACAAAATGTGTAAAGTTTTCAACGCCTAACGTAAAACAGGTTAGTACAATAATCACAATGAATTATGAACGTAAACATATCGCACTTATTAACTCTAGAATATTTGTTGGCATAACTTTATATTCAAAATTACAGTTGGCACCCCATATATCTAACCTCTCTGCAAGACTGAATTCGACTGCTTAAATGGCCAGAAAAATAAGGTATCTGACAGAGGGGCACTTAGAAGAAGGAAGCTAAAAAATCTATGGATGGGCACACTGTAAAATTGTTTTCATTTAGATGTTGCAACACAGTCATGTCATGTTATGGTCTACTATTATAGTGGCCGGCTGCCTATAATCAAACTATCTTTGTTATATGTACAAAAGAGGGCCATCCAACCCATTTACAAGCTATGACCACGTAACTCACTGAAAGAATTATTTAAGAAAATCAACATCCTAACAGACGCTCACTACATTCTCGACTGTTTAATGTATGTGTAAGTACAAAAACTTGGATACCGTTCCTAAAAAAACAGACATTCATAGCATTATTACTAGAAAACGAGCTTGGTGGCAATGCGTTGATTTCATAAAATTGGTAATTAATTTATTGTTTTTAGTTTTACAATGATCCATAATTGCCTCAAGTTACTATAAATAAGTCTTTTCATTTTCACATTTATTATATTATATTTTGTTAAGTATTCTAAAGTACCTACTGAATATTTTATATAGACATTTGGGCCAAACAATATTTATATTTTAAGAACATTGTATTTCATTATTAGATCTACATTCGTTTATTATTCCTTTAATCTATATTAATATTATAAAGCTAAAGAGTTTGTTTGTTTGTTTGAACGCGCTGTAAGGAACGTATGTTCTTTACTAAAAGTGGAAGTACTTCCGCCGAGCTAGGTGTTATCTGCTCGGGGACCAAGGCCCAACTACCAATCTTGGTTTGTCGTATATATACTTAGTGGCGACGAAAACTCTGATATCGCGACGTAGGATATCGATGTCACGCATTACGTATGGAGCGTTGTTTACTACGCCAACTCTGCTGACGCTGTATTTGTGTCGACTTGTAGGTCATGTCGTAGGTCGGCACAGTACTCCCCCCTTTGGAGTCCAAGCACGTGCCCGATGCGTGTAGTTGCAGGGAGGCAGCTGCTGCTACGCCGGTGTGGACCAATGACTCGGTCGTAGGGCTGCGATGGCCTGCTTCATTACACGGGCCCGGAACCAGGTGGCTTTGTCAGCTGAGGTGGTCCGGTGCTCTTGTCGTGGCTAAGCTGGCTGTTGAGGGTATGGAGACATGGCCTGATGCGAAGGCTCCGTTCTTCAAAGGCTGCTGATGTTCAGCTCAGTCGGGGTCACCAATGTAAAGAACGTATGTTCTTTACTAAAAGTGGAAGTACTGGATATCGATGTTACGCATTACGTATGGAGCGTTGTTTACTACGCCAATTCTGCTGACGCTGTATTTGTGTCGACTTGTAGGTCATGTCGTAGGTCGGCACAGCGCTAATCTCAGGAACGACTGGTTCGAATTGAAAAATGATTTTTGTGTTGAATAGACCATTTATCGAGGAAGGCTATATAATAAATTATAAATGCGAAAGTAATTCTGTCTGTCTGTCTGTCCGGCTTTCACGCCGAAACTACTGAACCGATTTGAATGAAATTAGATACACATATATTATAGAGCCTGAGAAAGGACATAGGCTACTTTTTAATGCCAAAAAAGGGTTGTTAGGGGTTGAAAAGGGAGGTGAAAGTTTATATGGAAACCGAAATCCACGCGGTCGTAGTCGCGGGCGGCTGCTAGTTGCTTATAATTTTCATTACCCTTGGGTAATAAAGCTTTACAATTTTACAAACTATCCTATGTTTTGGTGCAAAATCCCTACTAATATTATAAATGCCAAAGTAACTCTGTCTGTTTGTTACGCCTTCCCGCTTAAACCTCTCAACCGATTTTGATCAAATGTGGTATTTATGTATACGTCGAAATTTGGGGAATTCGATCAGGATTTTTGGGGATTTGGATGAATTGGCTTTGGCAACCCTGGACAGTACTGACATTACGATGTCAACTGACGTTTAAATGTTGACGTCTTCCGATGACCAACTCGGTGATGTGATTAGGAATTAGGAATAAATATTTTTCTGTTAAACTACTTCATGAGATTATGTGGCAATAAAATAGATTACAGTAATTAATTAAAATGGATCAACCTAGTAGATCTCGAAGAAATGATTTAGAAGAAGACAGTTTTCGTAGTGACGAGCCGGGCTTCGATAGAGCTCGTATGCGAAGACAATCTGGTGGTTTTGTTGACTTCGGAAATGAATCACAATATGGAACAGGTGGGCATCAAGCTTCGGGAGCAAATGAAATATTTGCTGATATACAGGTAAGACATATCGCAAATAAGTCTTATTGGACCAGATATCTAATTATTAAATCATGTAAACGTAATGATACAGAACTTAATGACTTCCCATTCCTTAGAAGAGATCTCTGTGAGAATGTTTCAAAGCAATCAAACTTATATCAAAGTTAACGAATGTGAGAAACAAATATTGTCTGTTCAATAATGATTCTCCCATCAAGCTTTTAGTAAGTTATCAATTCAGGATAATTATTGCACTATAAAGTAATATAAAACAATACTTTTCAGGGTGACGTACCATGGTGGAAGTCTAACTTCTTCATATCCCAACCAGTGTTGTTCGGCACATGGGATGGAGTATTCACATCATGCCTTATAAATATTTTTGGAGTAATTGTATTCTTAAGATCTGGTTGGCTGGTGGCACAAGCTGGTGTTATAAATGCAGTTTTAATTGTAATATTTACAGGTACTTTTTATTGTCTTTACTTTTAGATTGGAAATACAGTTTATAGAGTATTTAATAATTTATTATTTTACAGTCTTTGTTGCCCTGATCTCAGTCCTGTCAGCGGTAGGCATATGTGAACGATGCAGAATAGAAAGTGGTGGAGTTTATTTCTTATTGGCGCACACTTTGGGTTCAAGAATGGGTGGATCACTTGGTATTGTGTATTGTTTTGGTCAGGTAAGTAATACATCCAAATTGTGTTTAAACTTGGTTATATTATTTAGACTTGTATAACTCTTTAGATAAAATGCCTCCTAACAACTTGCTGGTATTTTTAAATCCTACAGATATTATAAACACAAATGCTTATAAAAATCCTGGATGTAGGTTTGGTACTCTTACAAGCTAAAACTTCTGATTGGATTTTGATAAATTTGATATAAAAGGGAGATACACAATATGCCTTTAACAGTAATATCAATAGAAGCATGTCTTTGCCACCTTTTGTTCCATAAGTCACCTAGAGACAGAGTAGTTAAAAAACATTTTTAAAATAGCTTCAGTAGGTAGTTTAGGAGCCTATTGAATGCAAACCATTGAATCTTTCCTCTTTATACTATCAGTGTAGGTTAAGTTCATGTAAGTGTGTTTGTAAAGGTGCATGTTCACTGAAAACAAAATTTCAATCTGTTTACATTTTATTGCTATGATTAATTTATAGTTTTCTTTCAGGCTGTGGGTTGTGCACTTAATGTTGTTGGTTTTGGGGAATCAATGGCAAATCTAGTCAACTTAAATACTCCTTGGGCAGCAAAAGGCTTTGCCATTGCTGCAGTACTGCTGCTGGGCACTATCAATGTTGCAGGTGTTAAATGGGTTATAAAATTGCAGTTTGCACTTCTCTTGGTCATACTGTTGGCAGCTCTTGATTTTTTTATCGGATCTTTTACAACCACTCCAAGTAAGTATGCACAACATTCATAATTAGTTACCAAGTTTAGTTATATTATAGCATAGACAAAATATATAAAAGTATCCATATGCTTAACTTATTTAGTAGATCAAAGTGGACTAAAGAAATTATTTTTCTTGTTTTAGCTGAGCAATTCCAGGGTTGGTTTAATAGCACAATAGCAGAAAATACATGGGCGAATTATGAGAAAGGCTATTCATGGTTCATATGTTTTGGTGTATTCTTCCCAACTATTACTGGTATACTGGCAGGCATCAATATGAGTGGAGACTTGAAAAATCCATCTGTTAACATACCTAGCGGCTCATTGGCAGCTATCAGTACTGGGTAAATGTCTTTCATCCTACCTGTGAAGTAAAAATTGATATTTTTAACTGCAGAAATAATCAATGTTTCAATTGTTCACTTAAATTTTGAATAAGATTTTGGAAATTAAATTAATTGTGGACTTTTGTTGAACATCTTGTAACACACTTTTGTCCAATGATTTGTCCTCATTTTTAAATAAATTAATAATATCTTCAATTTGTTATGTTACAGGACCTTCCTTTACTTAATGTTTATAGTTACATTAGCAGCAACTGTAACCCGAGATACTCTGCTTAGTACATTCTCAATAACTGCTGACATATCAGCAGTAAGGGTCCTACTACTGGCTGGATTGTATGTCAGTTCCATGAGCTCATGTTTAGGGGCAATGTATGGAACTCCAAGGGTATTGCAAAGCATTGCTAATGAAAAAGTTATTCCTGGATTAGATATTCTTGGCCATGGAGTAAGTTATCATATTAAAGTACTTAATGCTTTTCTTCATATGTTTAGTCAACAGCCTTCATTTATTTACTTTTAAGTCTAAATCATTTTTTCTTTTATTGTTGAACCATAATAATCACCAGTTTAATCAGTAGTTAAAATTCCTGAATGTATGAAGTTAAACAGTTTCATAAACTTCATTGTACACACATTTTATTAATATTAATTTTCTCTTGGATTTACTTTGCAGAGGGGCCCAAACAAAGTACCGTTATATTCCATGGTAGTAGTAGCGATTATAACAATCACTTTCATTGTAATCGGAGGCATTAACCAGCTCGCACCCATCGTCACAATGCCTTTCCTTATCACATATGCTAGCATTGATTATTCTTATTTTGCTCTTGCCCAGACATTTGATTTGCAACATAAGCGTGAAATGAGGTAATTTTTTATTTATTTTTTACCATATTTACACATAAAATGTTTATCATCATTAGATCAGGTTAATAGGAAGATATATTTGGTTCTCCTTTCACCAATTTTTGTATTTATTACTTTTACTTTTGGAACAACCTACTTGTAAACTGATTTACAAGAAAAACATTAATAGAGTTTATTGAAATAACCTTATAAAACTAAATATAGGACATCACATCACATAGGTGCACAGCACTGATTCTATAATTGGTGGCTAAAGCACTTGTGTTGCAGAAATTAGAAATGACGACGGTGGCACAACACCTGAGACAATATAATAAATAAAAATTTGTTTTCCAAATTGATCCGGTTGGATATCAAACCCGGAACATCCTCTCAGTTCCGTAAGACGTTTATTTATAATTAACACATAACATGCCAGAACATTGTCATCTTCAGATTCCAAGGCCATTCTCAACGAGACACGCAAGTTTATGGAGCTACAGGAAGTGACCTTGATCTGTTATTCCCAGAGAGAATAAGACATAAAAATGTTGGGGTAAGTAACTAATAATAAAAACTGATAGTGAGTGAGCTGATTTCTAATTATGGAAATTTTATTGATCCGAAATATATCTGCAGGACTTCACTCCTTCGCCCACCGATCCTGCCATTATGAATGGAAGGGCGTCGAACGGCGACGTCAGACGACCGAGCGTCAGTGTCCATTCAAAAAACAAGAATTGGTATTCACACCTTTGTAATAGGTGGCTTTCTTTAATGGGGGTAAGATATTTTGTGAGCGATTTTTTATGTTACATCGATGACTATTGTATTGTATATTTTAGCTGCGATATAAAATAGAGACCTTTTCTACAGATAGATTTGAACTAAATTAGAATGAAACGGAAAAAGTCCTATATCACATGTTTTATAGGTGTCTACGTTTTTTCGTAGATTTCGTTGTAGTCTAGTAGCTCAATTGTTATTCGGTTTCCACCAATATTTTCAAGAAACAAGTTAAAACATATTTCCCTTCTAGGACATACAGGCAGACTAAATCTTTATCGTCCACTGCTCTTTCAGAGACTCACCAATCCAGAAAAACCAATCAGAGAAAAACCAATTTTCTTCTGATTTTCTTAACTGTATATCAATGACTATTAAGATTTTTATTATAGGTAGACCCTGTAATGATTGATTTTTTGTTTAATAGTGAGCTTTTATTTCCAGGTGGCTATAAAGCTCCTGCTGATGTTCCTCGTCAACTGGATGTATGCGCTCGGGTGTTTGTTCATCTTGTGGCTGCTATGGCTTTACATTGGAGCTGCTAACCCCGCGGTCAAGCCCGGCCGCGCTTCTGAGTTCCGTTTCTTCCGCTGGCTCCGGATATCATTTTTACAAGCTATTGGGTATGTACAGCAGATACAGGAGCCCTATTATCATAATCCAAACAATCGAATAACATTCAGTGTCAGGACTTAAATCATTGAAATCTACTGTTATCTGACATTTAAATTAATCGACTGTTAAGTCATGTCGCATGAAGCTATAAATGTAGATGATATGCTTAATATTGTTATCATGGCCTCTTCCGTTGGTGATATCAAAATATGTTTGCTAAAATTGGCTTCTTGGATTTTGAAAAACATCAGGAATTATTATAGTAAAATAACGACTAATGGCTGAATTAAATGTTTTTTTTTTTCAATATTAGTCCATACTGTATTGGATTATTATTTTTTCCTTTGATATTAATTCAAGTTACACTTATTGAGCGAAGTGACCGATAAAAAAACAATTACGCATGCGCAGGAACGCTGATACAACCAATGCCCCCTAGAGGCGAGCTGAACTAAAGTGACAGGCGTGATATTTCAAAAAAATTATTTAAAGTTCTGCTAGTCATCGATAGATGGCAAATCTAAAAAGTACCACCGCTGTGCCGGTCGGAGTGTGGGAGTTAGGTTATTTTCTTTACAGAATTTCTTTATTTGGTCTCTACGCTTAAGACCCGCGATAGAAGCATATGTAATAGCTTAAAATTCTGATCCTGTTTTAAGTCATGATTCTTGTACGTGGTAACCAATCTCGGTATACGAATAATTACTTATGGATATCGATAAATATATTTTTTGTTTTACTTTCAGGAAACGCCCTCTAGAATATGAGCAATTGGTTGTAACTCCAGTGCATTCCGACATCTCGGTAGAACAAGAGAGGCTAAACGAAGACAACGAAGATTTTGCGTCGAGGAGACGGTACCACCAGTCCACCATGCAGAGTCACCTCGTCAGCGTCGATAGTTAATTGTATTACTTTTAATATTTTTAGGGCGTCATTATAATGCTTAAGATAAAGACTGATCGCCCAAGATAACCGTAATGACACTAACAGAAATTGATATTACAATACTGGAAGTTGGAACTCGCGTTTTTAACACAGGAATATAATTAACAATGAACTAGTTTTATTAACAAAATGTATTACAAAGGTTGTGTATTCTTGGCTAGTAGTTACATAGATCCGTATGTAACATAAGGATGTAGCTGAAAAGTATTCAGATATATATTTATGTTTGCATCAGGTCTGCGCAGACAGTTTGACCACTTGTCACGCGCTACATACGATGCCGGATGTAAACTTATGTCACCTGACTGACTAGCTGGTCCCGTCTACGCGAACGCTTAAAGTAAAGTAATGTGTGTGTAGTTCTTGGGGTTTCGCCACATCACAACAAACCCTAAAATAAGGGTTTTACCAATAACAGATCGACGTAAATCAATTTGACATAAAATTAAATCTTTTTGCATTTTTGCTTTGCGAAGGAACAAGTATTTAGCAAATGTTATTACATTCCATAAAATAGGTCATTTGAAGCCAGAGCTTATGCCTCACGTATTATTCCTTTTTTGACACAATTTTATGATACAGATAGACCAGCTGATATGCGTGCTTATGACCAATATATCCTTATGACATAAAAAATATGATAAATTTCTAATGTATTTTTAACGTCCGAATAATTGTTCATTCCTTTTTTCAATTTAGATAATGTGTGGAACACAATGGGCCTACGAAAAATGTTATTATATTTATTAATTTCAAAGAAAATCACCCGGTTTAGATATCGCTTAGGTATAACTCAACTAGACCTTAAAATATTTCATTATATGAAATAATCACTAGCGTTAGGTCAAAAGTACATGTAAACACTTGCAGCTCGATATTAGTTCGTATGCACGCGAGATAAGAGCGGTACAAGTCCAAAGTTTGAAGTGCTTTTGACTGTACTATATAATGTGCTTACTATTTTGAATTTTTAAACCAAAGTTTCGCAAATATAATTTATTATTCATCTCTTATTTTGTGATTTAAATTTTTATATAATGGGTATAATTAGAAGATGGTGTTTTGCCAATAGCCATCTTTATTCAATTCTTCGGTATGCGGCCAGGAATTAGGTTTTATTCAATTTCCTAGTACATAGCTCTTCCTCGTGTTGTTTTTTCTAGTCCATTACACTTTGTTTCTTGACACATCCCCAGTGCACAGGGCTTCATACCAACCTTTTGGTCATACAAATAAAATGCATGTGTTAAATTTAAATTCACAAAATGTTGCCATGCCATTTAAAACAGTTTTTATGCAGGTATTTTTAAATCGGTTTTTTTCGCTATATGACTAAACATTGGAGTCAGATTTAACTACTTACTACGTGATTGGACCTCACTACTACGCCTATCACTGTCTAGCATATTTACAATGCGCATTACCTAGTCCCCATTGGAATTATAATAAGGTCGTATTCTATGTAAGTACCTAATGCACTCCAAGCCTTTCGAAGGCAGCGAATTGCCGGCAAGAGAATATCTACTTTTTCTCAACGGTTGTAGTTTTGACGTAAATCTTCTTCAACGTGGTCTTATTTCAGAACCGCCAAGCTTAGGTAACCGGCCTAACCTGATAGGGTAGCCTTAAATCATTTTAGATTTTAAAACCAAAAGGAAAAGGGGCCTTCTGAATCCATAGTAATGGATGGCCGTGATGCTGTGGAAGTCATTGGGATTCCGCGAAATAAATGATTTGTGGCGTACAAAATTTGGGCACTACCCTATTAGTATGAAAAAAAATCTAATAAAATTCAAGTGAGAAATACCTACTTGATCATTAATCTTTGAATTCTTAATTTATTGAGTTGTGGACAAATTGTAAATTGAAAATACTTA
Organism: Glyphodes pyloalis; assembly: GCA_037074685.1. Taxonomy (NCBI): domain Eukaryota; kingdom Metazoa; phylum Arthropoda; class Insecta; order Lepidoptera; family Crambidae; genus Glyphodes; species Glyphodes pyloalis. The sequence goes on from JAYKKO010000004.1 coordinate 8,711,259, forward strand.
AGAACCTACCTACCTATTTACGTAACAATAATTATAGTTTAGATATTTTGCTTATTTAAAATATTAAATGAATTTATGTATAAATTAATTTAAGTAATATTTTTTTACAATCAATTAAATCTTTTTTAATGTAATATGTGTTTTTTTTAATTAATTGTGTATGAATACCTACTAAATGTTATGAAACTTAATTTTCGTTTCCCTGCAAATACTTAATTTGTCGTTGGAAATTAACGTCTCGACATCAGCTAAGGGAGGCCTACTTTAGGATGCGCGATGGCAGTTTAGCATTCTTTAAAGCCCTGTCATCGCATCTTTAGAAAGCGGCGGTTTCTCTTTTCTGGTTGTTGGCGAACGTTGGGTCCTCGGTCTTAATGTCGTCGGCTATAAGTAGGTCTGGCTGACCAGGAAGCTCGACCTTCGATGTACTCAGGAAGTTTCCTCGCGCACAAAGGCTGCCCTAGCTACCGTCTGGTTCTGGTAACTGTCTGAAGAAGGAAGCTTCGGTAACCAAAGACCAAACCGAAACCAAAAAAAAACCTTGTGTGGGGCACAAGGTTTTTTTTGTTTCGTGGTTGGATTGCTTGAATACCTTAAGTACGATCAGAAGCCATAAATCATTTCATGGCTTGTAATCAGACAAGTGGCCTTGCTTGGTGCAAGCAAATTGACAATTTATTTCAAATGTACGTATTTGAGCCGTAACTAGCCTAAATCATTAAAAATATACCGACCTAAAGTTTCACTCACGCGGAAGAAGTTGCACAAGAAGAAAAAGAAGCTAGCAGGCTTATAAACAAAGAAAACAAAATTGGTGAAGCCTTGTGAAAAGCTTAGGTAGGTATACTTTACGGACTAGAAGTTGAAAAATCTATGTACTTACCTACTTAATGAGAACAGAATCTATTTATATAAAAGAAACTCGTGTTAGGTACACTATTTATAACTCAAGAACGGCTGAACAAATTTGGCTGGAAATTGGCGAGGAGGTAGTTTAGAACCAGGAGAATGACAGGACACTTTTTTTATTATTTCTTAACTTTTTTTTTGAAGTCTGCTCATTTCTTGCCTCTAAGGCGGAACAAAGTTCGCCGGGTCACCTAGTATTAAATAAGAGTAGAGACTAGGAGAGACTAGGTATTCTTATTTACTGCCGCTTAGATACCATTGAACAGTTATGAAGCGTGAATTTAATAGATTACTGTAACCTACAGAGAAGATAAGAAGAAGAGAAGCATGGTAAAGCGATTTATCGCTCGAACTGAAGCAGCCCAACTGGTGAAATACCTCCACCTTACAGAAGACCGCAGCCAAATAACAATCACTCCGGTGTTGTTGTGTTTCTGCATGTCAGTACGGTTTCCAGAGCTCCTCGAGGGTGCTACATTAGTAGCAGCAGGGGTCAAGCCATCAAGGTAAGGGCGACAAGTCTAGTAAGTAAGTTTTACTATGCTATACTTTTCGCCCTTAAGCTAGGAACTCATTACCACTTAACATCAGGCGGGATGAGGTCAATCTTGAAGTGCGCTAAAAAAAAGTTATCTATTTTTGCTCTGTTCCCCACCCCCTTAGGCCGCTGACTGTAGGATTTTAATTTTTTTCTAGACAATCACATCAATCACCTGCAGGCCTAGCATACGCAACGCGACTACATTTTATCGCGCTCTTAACAAACGTCAAAATCGATTGAAGTCAGTTGCTGATTGGCTGAAAATACGAGTGCGGTGTGCTATTAACCAATCAAGAGTATCGAAACTTTTGTCGTCTCATGCTATAAATTTGACGTAGGTATAGCGTATGCTAGGTCTGATAATCGATTGAAGTCAGTGCGCCAGCTGCTGATTGGCTGAAAATACGTGAGCGGATGTCACATAATAGCCAATCGACAGGTTCGAAACTTTTGTCGTCTCATGTGAGAAAATTGACGTATTTCGTATGCTAGGCCTAATAGTGACTATACATTCCTGAGACAAGTAAACTCACCTATCGCTCTTATAGGTTGTTTTTCGCTAACTGTTTATATCGTCTTAATATACCTACCAATGCTTATTTTGAAAAACGAGCTATCTCGTCACCCAGTACCGGAGAGGCAGTATTCATTTTCTTATCTCGTCCAAGACTCGTGAACGACATATCCGGAGGCAAAGGTTTAAAATAGTGCTATGCTATCAGCCAATCAACAGTATCGAATCTTTTGTCATCTCATTCAATTTGACGTTAAGCGCATATTACCGAGGAGGTCTTAGATATTATAATAACACTATCTCAGATAATTTAACATGATTTTTGGGGAATTTGAAACATTCCGATTGGCAGCCCCGCGAGTCCCTTTATGACAGTTCAGCGTATTTTTTTTGTCTGTGGTGTTAGCTTTGTGTCAAATTCAGTTCGATGTCAAATTAACTTCTTACTGTGATTTCTTTCTTGTACATTTACAGCATTACTGATTAGGTACCACTACCAGTTTTTGATTGTATGGTAAAAGAAAACCATGGCTGAAGATTTAAGAAACTATAAATTACAATTACAACAGGTAAAGTTACTTTTTAGCATTTTCAAATGTCATAGTCAACAAGACATCTTTAATTCACACATGCATTTTGGTGCTGTGTACGGCTAACAAAAATGTTAATTATTTCAGGTGGAAGCAGCTTTGCTAACTGATCCTCAAAATGAAGAATTGCTGAAGCTAAAGGCTGATTTAGAAGAAGTAATAGAGTTGACACAAGATCTAATAAAAACCCAAGATGGTGATTCCAAAGCGACTAACATTCATAGTTCTAGTAATGATGATGATGTTACAGCATCCCTGCTAGCAGCGGAGGACGGCGAAGCTGGAGAGTCCTCTTCGTCGAGGTGGCGCGTCGGTGAAAAGTGTCTCGCAAGATGGAAGGCTGATGGCATGTAAGTAGCTAACTGACTGTACATTTTATATCGTCCAACTGGACCTGTCATATATCAGCAGTCTATTAATGTTCTTCATAGACTCATAATGATGTGATATGAAACAATATTATTTTTTGTATTGGTGCAAATCAAATCTAGGATTTTAAAAGTAACAATTGTTACCTAACCATTTTTAAAAAGCAGAGGTTGTAATTGAATAATGTATGTTCTTTGAAATATTGACATTAAAACGGGTCTGGCCTTGGATGTTTAGTGGATGATCTCATGTATGGTCGACATCCAAAGTTGTTGATGTAAGTTTAGCAATGTCACAAGTGCATTTGCATATATTATGTTAAAAACTTTTTTCTCAAATGACTATAGAATGTTTTCTGCTCTCCAAAACTTGAATCTTGTGATTTTAGACATTATGCTTCAACTGTATGGAATTAGTAAGATGTTCCTCTGTTGTTAAGGCAAGGTGATGAGTTAACATAAATTTAAAAAAAAAAGATAACAAATTTAATCTAAAATTATTTCGCATTTGGGTCGTTCTTCTTTTTTACCGACAATGGACATGACTGATAAATCAATATTTAATATGTACATATCATATTAGTAATCATTGGTAATACTGCCTAAATTGTTGTGTGAGGAATCATTTTTCAGATGGTCTATCTTATGATGTCAAATTAATTTATAAGCAAACAATATCGATCAAAATGTACAACTCCGTCACGGTCTTCAAAAATAGTACCACTTACACCTCCGTCACGCGATGTAACTTTTTTCTTAAGTTAAATAATTAAGAGAAGTACCTACGACATGATAACATAATTCCTAATCTATCATACATTAGGAATATTTCAATAGTTTGAAGTACTCATATATTTGTTTTTATAATTATACATTCGTGTTAATGGGGACAACTTATTGTCGGTAAAAAAGAAGAACGACCCATTTGCGATTCGCAGCTAGAATTGAATCCATAATGATCACTTGTAATGTGATTTTTACTATGACAGAAGGTTAATACTAGTGTATCAATTTACTAAGCTGTAAAATGATATTTTAGGTGATTTATGAAAAAATTATCAATTTTTTATATTGTATAATATTTTAATGAAAGTTATGATTTCACATTTGAAGATACATCAATCCAATCAAAGTGAATAGCTACAGCAAACTTGTGCTAAGGACATCAGAATAAGCAAGAGTACTCCATATATGAGTAGATTAGAATCAAAACCCACTATCTCTATATGGACTCCATACACATAGAGATATGGGTTTTGATTCATATGTACATTCACACATTATCTACACACAAAATAACTAACAAAATTTATCATGAATGATTGTTTATGGTAGGTATTAGGGAACTGTAGAGCCACAAACCTAGGTTCAATAGAATGGTGCGCTAACCACAATAAAAATTAAGTGATTTCTTTTTAAGGATATTGAGTGAATCAATTAAGATTTAACTAGATGCTGTATTTTAATAGCCATGTTTTTTTCAATATTCTTTTTATTAATATATGTTGTGTAATGATAAACATAAGACATTAGATAGCTTGCATGTAAAATTTTTGGTGGCTTCCATTAAATTTAATTCAATCTACTACTATTAGTACCTAACCTATTGTTACAATTAATAGAATCTTTTGAACTGTTTGGACATTAAATGTTTTGAAATTTCCTAAAACAATATTTGGCACATCAGATTTTTTTGTAGCCTATAAATGTGTAGTTATTTTTAATTGGTCTTCTTAGTTTGCATTGGTTTTCGAAAACAAATAGGTCATTGTTTATACTACATTGGTGGCTCTGCATCAAATCGCATGGTGCAGCCTGATGGTAAGCATCAACTGAACCCTATGTAAGTTGGCAGTACTGGACAAATTTGACACTTCAGACATAATTTAATAGCAGGAACCAGTTATTACAAATATTGTATTTATTCTATTTTGTTAAAGACTAGCTTATTCAATTAGTTTGCGAACAATAGCAAATATTTCAACCTTGATAATGCTAAAGAACTTATAATTGGTAACATCAGTTCAAAATCTAGATCAAATATGAATAATTAAAATGGTTTAAGTAAAGTTTTATTAATTAAAACGTGAGCAACTATTTTGATCTTGACTAAGTTTAAATCCTAAAAAATTAAAAAAAAATCTGTTTCTAATATTTAAAGTTCACTAGTACAGCGTTTAGTACTATAAAAATAATAAAATCGATTAACTTTAAATCCATTTTCAGGTTTTATGAAGCAACAGTAGAGGAGATTGATGATGAAAATATGAAAGTTAAGTTTGATGGGTACACAACATTGGAAGCAGTTTCCATTGACGATGTCAAATCTGTAAACTCAAGCTTGAAAAGGCCTTTGAGTGGTGACGAAAGCAAGTGAGTATTGACAGAAATAGAAATATATCTTGTTAAATTTAATTTAAGAAATTCTGTTTCAATTTAAACAATTTTGCATTGTATATCTATGTAATTTAAGTTCGTATTTGGAATTAGGTAATACTTATATTTGTATAAGTAGTTAATGATTCCACATTTCTTATTACAGACATGGTAAAGGTTACAATAGGGAATATTTAAAAAAAAAGAAACAGAAAAAGCAACAGAGATTCAAACAAATCGAAGAAGAAAGAGAAAGCGAGAAGAACAAATGGCTATCGTTTCATACCAAAGCTTCGAAAAAACCTGGTGTTCGGAACAAAAGCATATTTGCTTCACCTGACAATTTAACCGGGCGTGTTGGTATTGGCACGTGTGGTATTTCAGGCAGACCTATGACTGAATACACTCCTGGTGAAAAGTGGAAAAAGGGTGGATAATATAATGCCCTATTACTATTACTAGTACTGTTTAGATTAAATTTATGACTATTGGTTTAGATTTTGTTTTGATTAACTATTGTAAAACATGTATGTACCTACCGTAAAATAAGATGATGATTGAAAAATCAACTAAACACTATTAATTACGGGGCGATTCTAAATCTATGTAAAGTAGACATTTGAAAAGATGATTGATATGTGTGATAATTATGATTCTTGATGATGATTCACAGATGTGAAGCATGGTGGGGTCTGGTACCAGCTGGACTCTGTGCGTTTTTAATTTAAAACTGTATTTTTGTTTTCATAAAAGCCACAATTTACCATTCATAAAACAGATACAAATCAAGTTTTTCAAAGTAAGATGTGTTAAGTACCATCAGCATGATTTGGTATGTACCTTGGAACCCCTTCATTTTAAACCTCCGCGTAAATTATATCTACTAATTACAAAGTTGTTATATCCACACATACGCTTGTATTGTTTCTTAAAATGATCTGATTTTGTCTCTTTATTTACCAAATTAAATAAACTACTGTACTTTTCAACAAGTTTCAATAAATGTTTATCTTTATGACTACAATCTCCATAAATACTTATGTCTGCATTATTGAATGCAATGTATAAATTACTGTAATTGTTGTGTTATTAAAAAACATTTTAAGTTACCCTCCTTTCTTCGAGACAAGTCAAAGCTCAAACATTAACTGTCAGTTGCACCAACTTAAATTTGGCTCTTACAGATTGTTAGAAGGAAGTCAGTTTTATAGAAACGGATTTCGGACATTCGTTTAATAATTCTCACCTTCAAATGAGGTTACAATCTAAGAGCTAAATACATAGATAGCTAAGTACTGTAAAAAGTTGTCCTAGTAATTAACTTTAATTATAGTAGAACTGAGGTTTAAAAGTACCCATTCTAATTAAAGGCTTAGCAATAAATATTTAAAAAAATCTTAAGCGTATTATTAATTGTCCTGATTCGATAAATAACCCACAGCGCAAAAATAATGGATTCAACTGAGTGATTAAAAAATAAGAATGCCAGGGTTAATCGACTAATGCGGGGGTTCACAAACTGCGCCGCGACGCTCTGGTGTGAAGGGAAGACGGGCGCCGCAAGCCGTACCCTCTATGGGCCCCTTTTTTTTTCTTTTTTTTTGAGCAGGGGGAAATGCATTGACGCACCGTACCGTCACCTGAGGGAGGTGACGGCGTGTGTGGGACTCCCTGCCCCTAAACGGGCAAGAATACCCACTAAAACCCCCCGGTGGACCTCATCGCCTTTATGGTGATGCCATGGGAACAGAAGACCTACCACAGCATCACCGGATGGGCCCCTCCCCCTCCCAAAATATATAATATTATGATCCATTTTTGTAAAATGGCATAGATTGGGATCTATCACAACTGCTAAGGCTTCATTAGTGATTGTTTTTAGGTCCCCAATGCAAATGCATGCATGCATGGGGCTCCGCGCTAAAATGTTAAACAAAAATGTGACATGATAAACGAGGACAATTTTTTTGACGCTAAGCTAAGAACACCGGCTACAGGTCGCATGGTTTTGGTGTCATCAGATCACTTCGAAGAGTATCTACGTAATTATGTAATTTATAAATATGAATCCTCTACCAGGCTAACTGCATTAACACACAGTAGATATATCTACTATGTGTTTATGGCATATGGCACACCGCGTACGAAACGTTTTGCGTGAACCTACATCATACTTGGGTAGGTACTACAAAACTGTAGAACTCTTTGCCCGAGTCCGTTTTTTATCATAGGTAGGTAAGTATCTTAGAAGATTTCACAGAACTGTGAAAGCTGGTTGCATCGTAAACTACTTACCTAGGTAATTATCACTTACCATAATGAATACAAAATAAATTAGTATGTCCAGTCAAACTACCTACTTTGTAATGTGCACGGCTCTATCATAGATATAATAATACTGTACAGTAGGTATTCATTTAAACTACATAAATATGACATTCTGTGATCGGAGGCTAAAAACGAAAAATTACTATTGAAAAGTTTCAGTAGTAGGTACGGGCATCCGAAACACTGCTACAAAAGGGTCGGTATGTATCTGAACTAATATCGAACTGCAAGTGCTTGCCGTCCTAATGTGCTTTTGACCTTCCTTTGGTAGGTACATGTAGTATTTCCGCTTATCGCCACTTGGTGCGCCCATGTCCCTTGGGACCTCTGTTCGCCCGGCACCACGCCACCTAGAGTCAATCGCGCCTGTTTTTCACGTATCCAGTATTTGGTAACGAACATAATAGATGGCGCCATTCCGATATTTCAATTTTCATTTTCCATGGAAATAGTGTTTCCACTATCACATCCAAACCTCCGGTAGCAGTTACAAATAAATGTGAAATAAAATTTCTTATTTACTCTTTCACGTTGCATCTTACGGGTCTAGCGTGCATACGAATACTGCCTACTACGTTTCAATAGTAACGAATGACATTTACAAATTAGAAGCATCTCTTTCATATAACCGCATGCAAACGTTGATTATTTATGCCAATCAGTCCCAGAAATATATCAGTATTCCAGTTTCATTCAGTATTAAGTATTATAAGAAGCTACTTGCCTACAGGTCTAACGATTTTTTAAGACGGGTGGCGTCAGAACGTCTTGTGCTCTTGTTTCATTTTCTTAAGGGTTTTTCCGTTTCATCCGAATGTTTAAAATGTAAACTTACCTGTTTATACTTATTTAATTTTTAACTGTAGGTAGCCAATTGGACACCAAAGTTTTATTTTATAATTTTAAATTGATGTACCTTTAAGCCGGTGTCTCACAATTACGCAGGCAACTCACGATTCGCAAATTGAACCCGGTAGAGTGGGTAATGTTGTAAAATGTGATGTGGATAGCGAGTATATTCTGCGCCAATCTGCTTCAAGGAGGAATCTATCCAGCATTGTTACTTTGAAAGGAACAGCCAGAAATTAAGACCTACCTTTCCAACTAACTACCTGTGATAAATTAGTTTTTAATGCACAAAATATTTACAGAAATTAGAAGCACAGACAAATATAGGTACCTACCTTTATTTGTCTGTGTATATATTTATATATACCACAGACAAATATAGGTTGAGATATGTTTTTGGTTTGGTTACCTAACAGAATATCTACAAGACACTACAGCTTAAGGACTAGGTACCTAGTTCAGGCGGCCTTATAAAATATTTATAATAACTAGTTGAAGAGACATGGATATGAGAATGCAACAATGCAAGTGAAAACCAAATATTTCACATACCTTCACTTCAGAGGGACAGCTAGTAATAAATAAAATAAACTATTAAATAATTAATTTTAAAAGTTTTATAAAGCAAGTGGTTTTAATAGAAGCATTCGCTGCCAGTCATTCATAAAATGTAGGTCCGAGTACCTACTACCTAGTAAATAACTACTATCTACTACTAGATCAATCATCTGATTTTAATAAAATAATTTACATAATATGAAATCATAAATTAGGTATAACATTTAAAGTAAAGAAAATAATTAATAAAAAAACTAATCGCTTATCGATCGAAGGCCGAACGTTCGTTTGACAAATTGTGTAGCGACAGCGTTCCGTAACGAATGGCCGTATCTCTGCGACAGGGATTAATTGACCTGATGATGTGCGTCAAGAGAACGCATTAAATGTCTTCAGAATAAAACGTTTAACGTTTTTGGACGAAAACATGACCTTTCGTCCGTAAAGATACCTCTACCTTAGCATCAACCAAAACGGAATTTTTTTTTTTATGTAGTAAGAAAATAGTATGGAAATTATGTCGGCGTCGCAGAACTGAGAAGCGGAACTAATGGCACTACATAAAACTACTTGATTATCGTTTTTGTTCGTGCTTAGGGTACGTTTTCAGCATTACAGACAAGAATTTTCTTATTTTAGAGCCTTAAAACTCTTTAGTATAAATAGAAGAAAAGTTACTAATTAAATATAGGTGTGGTTAAATGGTTTGGTCTATTTATGTGCTCTTATGTGGCTAAAGGAATTTTCCGTAGCATCTAGCTACGACTTTGCTACGAAATGTCTAGATATGAGATCGGTAGCTCGACTAAATTACTTAATGTAAACCTAATGTAGATGAGAGTGGTACCTACTATATGTATATTTTAATGACATCTCATGTTACACCTACTTAGGTACTTGACATTGGCACACTCACTACTTGAAGCTTGATTCAAAACCAACACAGTCTACTATTGAAGATTCTTCCCTCATTTAAATGAATCCACAGGTCACCTTGGAGGAAATGCTAATTGGTTTAACAATTAATTTAAGTTCAAATTGAAGACCGCAACCAAATAACAATCACTTCCGTGTTGTTGTGTTCCAGTGTGACTTTCGTGTGTGACCAAGGTTTCCAGAGCTCTTGTGGGGTGCTACAGTAGTAGCAGTGGTCAAGCCTTCAAGGTACGGCGACAAGTCCAATAACAGATTTATTATCTTGTACTTGTCGCCCTTTAGCTAGTACTTCATTACCACTTAACATCAAGCGGGATGAGGTCAATCTTGAAGTGTAATATAAAAAAAACAATATAGGTAACGATTACTGTATATTATCTCTATATAACTATTATAAATATCTCGTGGAGTCTTAGAAATTAGGTAGGTACCTAATGTTTTCTACGCATTTTCCAATGATTATTCGCTCCTATTAGACGCAACGTGATGTTACACTAATAAAGTCTAAAGCCTTCCTCGATAGCAAAGACAAAAAAAATTCAATTCGAACCAGTAGTTCCTGAGATAAGCACGTTCAAAGAAACTCTTTAGCTTTATAATATTAGTAGGTACATATACTTATATATTTTTTCTGTTAGGGTTATCATTTTTGAACCTTGGTATTAAAAGTAAGTGTAACTACTATAACTAAATTTTTAACCTCTATAATTACAGTTTTTCTGCTATAGTGGGCTAACCCGAATGAAACAAAAAGCGGATTAAACTTAACCACGCTGTAATGGGGAAAAAGTATTTTTTGCATTTATATTATGTTTTTTTATAGTGACTAAAGGAACTTAAACCTATTATTTGGTATAAATAACTTTTCCCGCAACATTCTTGAGAAAAAATAAAAAAAGGTTCAATGTTTCAGGTTTTCATACAAATTGAAACTTATTTTTAGACTACTTTTTAGATTAAAATACGTTTATTTACATTATTATTATAGAATTTATTTACAAACTTAGAATGTTACGTTTAACATTCTATACAATAAATTACCTATAGGGGGGTAAAATAAAATGATGAACGAAGAAATGAGGATGAATGAAAGATTTTATAAAATCACAATATTTGTTTATTTACCTACTGCAATAATACAATTATTTACAATGTATTAAAAAATCTTTCCACGCGGATTAACGATTTACGTGGAAGCTAATTGATTATACCGACCATCGGGACAGGTCGAGCGAAAATAGTAGCTAGATGCCTACTTAATGAATTTCACAAAGTAATCAACCATATTTTAGTGACATCAAGTAGTAAGGTCAGAAAAGTAATCGAACTTTCGCATGTTTAACATTATTAGAATTTCAAGTCTCAAGCGGCAAAACAAATCAGTGCATCGCCGTTTCATCAAGTTTTTAAACAAATAAAACAAAAGTAGGAGACATTGCCATGGCTCAAACTAATCCGGCAGTATTTCCCCAGCGACCCTCCGTCCGGGCTTAGGACCAGCGCGTTCGCGTGCATTGACAATGATTACTTCTCAAATAAGTAACGGCCCTTCTACTCCGGGTATCTCCTTCCAAATTGGGCCTGTATATGTTGGTCTATATACTGTTCATAGCCTGGAAGAATGTTTATTCGATCAGGCGCATTTCGTCTCATTATATGAATTCTCAGTTCTTCAGAATTAAATAGTTTCCTGATGAATACCTAAAAATTGAAAATTTATTACTGAGATATCCTGTTTTTCAATTTTGCGTACAAGCATTATTTAAAAAAATATAAGGTAAAAATTCGTCAATTTCATAAAATTACCTACCAACTTTTCTGAGCGATTTAAAAGAAATAATCGGCTTTTTATTTTTGCTTTCTGCAGGCCTAGCATGCGCAATACGTCAATTTTCTCGCATTTGACGACTAAAGTAACATAATAACTATTTGGAAAATTAACCTATGTTCATTTTATATTTTATATATCCAATGCTAGCAACGAAAAATAATTCATCATCTAACATTGGAATCTGACGCAAAATCCAGCGTAAAATGAGTCACAAGTCTCTTATTTGGGTAGAGCGTTAGGACACACACGGAAGCATTGTGATACACTTTGAATTGTTCTTTGATACATACCTAATATTAAATGAAAATAAACAATCTAATAGAAGATAAATAAATAAATATTGGACAGTATCACATATGTACATTGCACTGATTTTGTGGTAAGTAGCTTAAGCACTTGTGTTACAGAAATCAGAAAAAACGACGGCACCAGAACACCCAGACTCGAGACAATATAGAAAAGTTCGTTTCCTATATTGACCCGACCGGGGTTCGAACCCAGGACATCAGAGATGGGGCAACGCCAAACTCTGACCCGCCTGCATCTCGGCTACGGATGACAAATATTTTCAAAACAATAAATCTAAAGTTATTTTAAAAATATTGGTCATAATATGCACGCATGATAAAGTAAATATTTATGTTATCTATCTACATGCTAGAATAACTTGCGATGAAAAATCAATACATAGTGGGCAGCTGATGACACACTAAATAAACTACTAAAAGCAACATATTTTGTGAAAATTGGAAGAAAATTAGTGATTTGATTACTCACAAACACACACTGACGGTGCCTCTGGCATGTCTCGCGAGGGAAGAGTGGCCCACGATTTTTTTGTTCACTCCCACTGCTGAAAGTAGGTCATCCTTTATATTATAGTGAAATGATAAATAAAATATAAAATGGTAACTAATTTAGTAAACAAATTTAATCAGCAATGCCTAGAACCCGCTGCAGAGATTATGGGTAAATATTACTTCAAGTGTTTCAATATACTTAAATTATTTACAGTTATTTGATTTATTTCCTGTTAGTAATTTCATTACCAAAAATATGGCAAAACATTAATAACCAACCGTTTAAATTAGGCTATATATTACGTTTTTCTGTTGGTACTTGTATCTTAGAACAAAATTTTTAAATAAATGAATTCATTGTCAAAAAAGCTTTAGATTTAAATAGTAGAGTACTTGATCGGATCATGTCTTTAAGTAGATAATTTTATAAAGGCTACAATTTTAATAAAAATTACTGTGTCATACGGCCAAAAGATTTGTCTCTATCTAATAATAGATTAGTATAAATAATGTGTATATCTATTTAAACTTGTATCAAACCACATCACAATCACAGACGAAAATATAGTAGCTTTACTTAACGTCAGCTGCACTAACTTAAGTTTAATGGTACCTACCGATTTGACGATCGTCACATTAAAAAAACGTATTGGATATGACAGTTTCGGGAGCTGATAGACCGTATATAAACAAAATCATAGTGGACTTTTTACTAAACCTACGGTAAAAACCTCAGCCTGATAAACACTTGCAGTTTAGTATTATAGTACTTATTTCCATCCCATAAGGGTGATACAAAGTTCAAAGTGTATAATAAGTCGTGCTTAGGTGTTTATGCGTAAAAAATATTTTATTTTCATCACTTTGTTCTCCACATCTCCATTAAAAAAACAATTTATCCCCGTAGCGCCAACATAAACGATAACGACCTTTTTTTTTTTTTTTTTTTTTTAGGGGGGGAAATGCATTGGCGCACCGTACCGCTGCGTTGGGGAAGGCAGCGGCGTGTGTGGGACTCCTACCTACCTCCTACCCGTGAGACTACCCACTAAAACCCCCCCGCACCTCTCATCGCCTAATGACGGCGCCATGGGAATATAGATTATCTATAGCTGCCACAGCGCCGTCGGCGGAATAGCTGCCCCTATGGGGCGGCTCCATCTAGTCCCCCACGCTTGTTGGGGGAATGGCGGGAACGGCCAAAGGTGCTAAACCGTTCTCGTTCGCCTTCGAAAGACCGTGCAAGGCCAGCCGAGGTGTCCCCACACCCGTGGCCGGCCGGTCCCTGCTAAGCAACTGCGTCAATTCGACGCCTCCCGCGTAGTCTTCTCCGTCTTCGATGGGGTGGAGCGAGTGGATCCGCCTCTCGCTCTCTCTCCGCGGCCTCTTTCTGTGACATTACGCGCTCGCAGAAGGTGGTGGTTGCTGACCATGCCTCCTCACTTCCAAGCATGGCTTCGATCATGCTTGGGAGTGAGAAATCTCGCCCGACAGTAGTGGCTAATTCGACCCGCTCCATCTCCCAGGCTGGACACACACTGAGAGTGTGGTCCGCCGTATCATTCTCCGCACCGCAAGCGTGGCACAGTGGCAACTCCTCCCGTCCAATTTTGTGCAGGTATTGACCGAAGCATCCATGTCCGGTCATCACCTGCACCAATCGGAAAGAAAGAAAACCATGGCTTCGCCCCAGCCACCTATCCAAGGCTGGACCAATGGCATCCAGCACCCGCCGACCGTATTGCACTATTGTTAGATCTGACTCCCACCGCCGGACTAGGTCTTCCTGTGCCTCTCGGCGGACCGCTGCTATTTCTGTTGGAGAGGGACGTTCCCCGAGCTCTCTCCTCTCCTTCTGCCACTGGTACACACGAGCCTGCACCTCAGCTTCAAGGACCCAAGGTGGTGTACCTGCAAGGGCACACGCCGCGTCAAAACTCACTGTGCGGTACGTGTGGGCTACCCGTTGGGCGATGGTCCTCTGTGGCCGACGCAAGTAGGCTGCGTTTTTCCGGCGTTGCAGGGAGTTAACCCAGATGGGGGCGCCATACAAAGCCATACTTTTTAGAATGCCGGCATATAGTCGCCGGCATTTGGCCCTCGGGCCGCTCAGATTTGGGAGAAGGCGCCCAAGCGCGCCTGCCGCCCCTAGGAGACGCCGTGAAAGATCCACAAAATGAGGCCCAAAATTCCACTTGGCATCCAATAATAGCCCCAGGTACTTCATCTGAGCCCCCACTGTGATCGTTACTCCCCCGACTACAATATTAGCGTCAGGGGGTGGACGGCGTCGCCGAGGCCCATAGAAGTAAATAGCTTCGGTCTTGTTGAGCGCCACTCTGAGGCCTAAGCGGCCAATGCGCTCCGCCACTAAAGCCCCACCCGCGGTAGCTCGACGCGCGGCTTCGTCGTAGTCTCTCCCCCGGGCTGTGACCAAAGTATCATCTGCATAGCAGATGACGTTTATGCCCGTGAGGAGGACGCCCCGTAGAACCCAGTCGTATCCGATGTTCCACAAGAGGGGTCCCAACACAGACCCCTGTGGAACACCGGACTCAACATTCACACGACGGAGAACGCCATCCCTCCCAACAAACGCCACTTTCCTGCCCGTTAAATAGCAACGCAGAAGACGCCGGAGGTAGCGAGGCACCCGATGGTACCTAAGTGCCGCTAAAATTGTGGAGTGGGGGATAGAGTTGAATGCATTGGCTATATCAAATGATATAGCCAGTACTCCCTCACCTTCAGCCCAAGCCTCTTGCACTAGCCCCTGCAGCCTCGACAAAGCGTCCACGGTGGAGCGCCCCGCCCTAAAGCCAAACTGTGCGTCACTCAGGTTCGGTCCCTTCTCTCTGAGATGACAATTGATCCTTGTGGCGATGACCCGCTCGAAAAGTTTACCGACCTCATCCAGTAGGACGATGGGTCGGTAAGCGGAAGGACTATCTATCGGGCGCCCCTCTTTCCTCAGTAAAATCAACTGTCCCTCTTTCCAGATTTCCGGGAATCTACCGACCTCCATACACGCATTAAAGAGGTCCCGGAATTTTGGCTCCATTTGGGTTATCGCGATAGCTACCACCTTAGCGGGAACCCCGTCAGGACCTGGTGCTGTCTTCTTGCCACGAAGACGGAGTGCTGCCGTGCCAAGCTCTTCTTCTGAGATGCGAAAGAAATCCTGCTCTGGCTCCGTCGTGAAGGGTGGGTTCATGACCGGAGGGGTAAAGTGGGACCCAGACGGGAAAAGACCCTGTACCACACTATTCAGAAAGGCTGGATCCATAGTTTCAGCCAGAGGGGGACCAATAGGGCGCAGCTGGCTTCGCGCAGCCCGATACGGCCTCCCCCACGGATCGGCATTGAGGCTCTCCAACATCTCGGCCCTTGCTCTGTCCTTTGCGGCGCTTATTTCCGCCTTTAGAGAACTCTTGGCGTCCACGTAGGCCGCGTATAGGCGTTCCTCTACCTCTGGGTCCCTAAATCGACGACGCCGGCTCCGTTGATAGGATCTACGGGCAGCAATACATGTCGCTCGAAGTTCCGCAATCGTCTCTGACCACCAGTAGACGGCACGACGGGGAGGTGGACGGCGGGACCGAGGCATACATGTATTGCATACCTCGCTTAAAGAATCCCTTAGTCTGGCAGCCCTATCATTGATGTCCAGGTGGTCTGTGGGAGGCGCAAACCAGTCTTGGATGAATGCAGCCTCCCTCGCCGCTGCCCTGTCCAGGTGGGTTAGCGCCCATCTAGGAAATGGCGACTGGCCTGACCTAGGCGCTTCAACGGAGCTTGACGGGGTGACTTCCCACCGAATATATCGGTGGTCGGAGAGTGTCTCTCCCAATTCAACACGCCAATTACGCACACGTGCGGCGAGAGCAGGAGTGGCGAAGGAGAGGTCTACCACAGATCCTCCTTGCTGTCGCACGCAGGTATGGGTTGATCCCACATTAAGAAGGCACAGCCCAGTGGCAGCCGCCCATTCTTCTACGAGCCGCCCGCGTGCATTAGTCCTGTTCACCGGATTGCCCCAGGCTGCCGATTTGGCGTTAAAATCACCGGCCACGATCACCTGCCGCTCCTGCGACAGCCGGCCTACTGTGGCTCTCAGGACTCCAAGAAACATCTCGTAATCCCGAAGAGGACGGTTGGGAGAGAAGTAAATGCCCACTAAGGCTATCTTTCCCCAAGCGGTGGCCACATATCCTGAACCCCTTTCCAAAAGTGATAGAGGGGGGGTGTTCGAGGCCGAACGCCGCCCGATGGCAACTAAGCTATCCTGGTCTCCTATCCAATTATCGGGCACCCAGTATGGCTCAGCGACAATTGCCACATCTGCCATCCACTCGACCATAGCCTGGGACAGCAAATCATGGGCCGCCCGGCAATGGTTGACGTTTACCTGAATGATGTTGCGATGTCCGATTCCTGCCATCATTCAGACATTGTACCATCTGTTGCCTCCACCGGGACTGGAGCTGTAGCTTTAGCTGGTGGGGCCCGCTCTTGCATTTTGCCCCTCTTGGAAGGAGGACGGCAATTTCTTCCCCTCATTACGTGTCCCGCTGGATACCCACTATCCGCACAAACTGCGCAGTGCGGTTTAGCGCTACAAGTAGCCGCCTTATGATCGGGCTTTCCGCATCGAAAGCAGAGGTCTGCCCTCTTCACTTTAGAAGGGCAGAGCGCGTTGGTGTGGCCAATTCCCAGGCACCCAAAACAGCGTAAGGGCTGTTCTTCTAAGGCCCGCACTGCCGCGGAGCTGAATCCTACTGTAAGGCGGCCTTTTTCTAGTAAAACTTTGGCCGCCGTGATAGGGCATTGCAGAAAAATTATGCCTGCCCCCCCTCGCCCCGTTCGGATTTCTCCGGCCTTGACCAAATCCGCTGGACACCCGCCGACTGCTGCAACCCTCTCTACCACCTCGGATTTAGATACAGAGTCGTCCAAATCCAGGATCATCACTCCAACACGCTTCTGAGGCCGGGATACAGTCGCATCGCCCGAAATTACCTCTCTTATTTTAGACGCAAACTCGTCTGCGTTCCTCGAGCCCTCGGTACCAGCAAATTCAAATTTAGCGGCCCCAGTTGCCGTCTTACGGAAGCGAGGAACCTCCATTTGGGAAGTGTCCGTGTTTTCACGGGCCTTCTTTAGAACTGTCTCATATGATAGTCCTCTTTTTACCGCCTCAGGAGTCAGGGCAACTACTACCGCTGCTGTTTTAGGTGGGAGTAGCCTCTTCCTGGCTGATGCCGCCTTGACTTTATTAGGCTTTTCTGCAGCTGTCGGCGCAGCTTTCGGTGTAGCCGTTTCTGGGGCGCTTTTAAGCCCTAAGGTTGTAGATGGGCTTTGGGCCAGTGCCTTTTTCCTCCCTTTTCCCCTTCTTACCACTACATTCCACCCTTCGTTGGCAAGAGTTGTGGATGGGAGCAGAAGGTCCTCTTTTTCAGCGGGAGCTAGCCTCACAGGAGCTACGATTGCCGGTTCCTTCGCCTTTTTTCCTTTTTGTGGCAAAGGCGGATCAGGGGCCCGGAATATTTCCCCGATCTTTTCGTTTGCAGCAAGAGGCGGCCGCAAACGTTCCTCCGGTGGGAGCCTCCTCTCAATCCCCGCAAGGAGCGTTCGAGTGAAGACTCGTTCTTGAATCAGCAGCCTCTGCACAACGGCCTCGAACTCCGACGGGAGGAGTCCATCGTTCTGCGGGGATCCGGAAACCGCTCCTAGCGGTACCGGGTCTATCTCCTTAGGTGAGGCTGAGGCTTGGGATTGAAACTTGTTCCTATCTATATCCGCAACGGCCATTTTGAGCTCTGAAATTTCTTGTTGGTATTGGTCAAGCTCTACCTGCATGCGGGCAACCGTAGCATGCAGTTTTTCAGTCTCCTGTGATACTGAGCGCTTGGCCAACTCTTCGACGCCCACCTTGATATCTATAGCACGCTCTTTGAGACTCTTTTGGATCGTGCCCTTCAGATTCGAAGAATTGGCCGTCATCTCAATTATTTCCGCAATGCTGGCCTCTACTGCCTGACTAATTTCTGGGACGGTCAAGTCCACGTATCGGGATTCTACGGAGACGCCATAGCCGGATTTTACCTTGGCCATTCTGGTAAGCCTTTCCCTAATTACTGGCTTCCGCTTTGTAGCATTGACCCATTTTTGAGCCTCTGCTCGCTCGACGTGGTCACCCGTTGTTGCAGGGCGGCCGCGGCCACGTCGTGTTTTAGCGACCTTCTGACTCTGAGGGTCAGACTCCACAACTTCTTCCGATGGAAGAGTACGCTTAACGCCGGTCCTCCTTAGGTACTGCAACCGAAGTGACCTTCTAGGCGCCATGCTGTTGTCGGACGCGTTCATTAGAGTATCTGATTCGCAGTCCGAAGCATAAATTCCATCTCTCACGGATTTTGAGATGCTGCTTGCTGAGGAACAGCGGCTCATCACCATTGCCTCTTCATGCGATAAAACAAAATCCTTTTTCTTGCTTTTGTCATTGGCGCTCTCCTTAGAGGTGCCCGCCTCTGCCATTATGTTATCAATTTCCAATTCACGTGCAAAACGAGGTCCGTTAGGACAATCCGAGTCGATGTTAACGTCGACCGGCGAAGTGCCGGCCTCCGAGGCTTGAGTTGCCCCCCCCAGAGTACGGCGGGGCATGGATGCCACCCCCGAAGGAGCGACACCGAGGGATTCTCCTCCGGTGAAGCCGGAAGTACCCTCCTGGGGTAAAATACACTTTTTTCTCGAAGCCATTTTAGATTTATGCTCATTTGCGGGTGAGCTCCCCACCACCAGCCTCGCCCTCCACTGTTCTTCTGAACTGAGAAAAGCAGGGAGGACGGAAATTGACCGATATTAGCCGCTGAGCGGCGGAGTCCCGCGCAAGATACGCGGAAGGGCTCCGCCAGTCAGCGTTGCCCAGGGTGCACCACGGGGAGGTTTCTGGACTAGCACCCCAAACGATAACGACCTAACGACCGAGAGGTGTGCAATATTACAAAGGCACGCTTTATGTGATTAAAGGAAATGACATGGAAATGGAATCCACGGGATTCTTATAGAAAATATAGCTCGGTCCAAATTTCATTAATTAGATGCTCGTATTTAATTATAGAAAGCTGGCAGACATATTAATTCTTCTCCTTAGATTCTACTCGAATGCGAAGTATGTAACCTTTTCACTCTAGAATTAAAACAGGAATTAACATAAAATTGGGTCATCGAGTAATCTGGGACATGAAAGACAATATCTACAAAATTAAGTCACGTAAAATTAAACTAGTTTTTTTTAAATATACATATAAAAGTCCATCTCTCACGCAAACTTTTGATTAAATGTTATCTACGGGATACTGTATTGCTTTTGAAGACACAAGCAACTTTAATTTAAGAAACGAGATCTCTGTTTATACTAGTGATACTGTCACTGACACGAGCAAGTACTTACTACAGCATAAGTCCTTTTAAAGTAAGTAATTTAATAGGTTTTTATAAGTGTTATTCGCTTGAACCCTCATCGCTATTCTGTTTTAAAACCCAGAATTACGATGAAGAGCACGAAAACATTATATTAAATATACCAGGTTTTAATGGTTACACGGCGCACAAGCTACACTTATCTACTGGTTTATTAATGTTTTAGCCTTCGCTGATATAGTAATACGTATTTGAATAATTTAATTGCGGAAAATAGTAATACTGATGAATTGAATAATATTACCTACATTAAAAAATGGAACCATTAATATGTTGTGACAGTAAGGTGGACCGTGTGCTTATTTGTAAGTATTCAGCGTCATATAAAAATATCTGAATGCAGATACCTTCACCTAAATATATTTAAATATGTTTTAGAGACTATCTTCTTCCACTTGTCTTACCACAAGGATACCATTACTTCCACTTTCAGCAAATTTCTTATGCAGAAAGTCCTCCATTTGATCCTGAAATAGTTCATCAGATCTTAGACTTAAATCAGTTTATTTAATCTAATTTCATTCTCTCTACGTGCCTAAAGAAGCTCTAAAATTTATTAGGAACTATTAATACATACATTATTATGTATTAATAGTTCCTAATAACTAATAGTAGTAGATGTAGACTTTTTCATTCGCTCTAGGGCCTACCGCAATTTTTGCCTGTACAAACATTTACGAGCTCAGGCTCTGCTGCTGAAACCATACAGCCCGGGCCAAAATAACTAAATTTTTGTGCACTATTCAACGTCCATATTTAAATAGCATCAGTTCCGAAAAATCTTAGTGTACAAAACCTCCAGCGGCACATCGCTGTTTAGGCAAAAATAAATATAAGACTTTACGTAAAAATGTATTTCCTCCTCCTCCCTCATACAAGCAAACTACCTGATTTAATATGTATACGTCGCAATATTAGTCTTGATTACTATTTAGTCTCAAATACCATAATTATAATCTTAATCACGAAGCGAACATCTGGCCCATTCAACAATTATTTTTAACTGCGATCCATTTTCTTGCCACACCTTCTATCCTCGCCCTACGTATTCCTTTTAATCTTTCAACGTTGCCTTTATTTGCTTACACAGAAACTACGAACTCTATACAGCAACAGCTGAATATATATAGTTGTTTCAAAACAGCTATTTAACGTATCCAAACACATAGTTTCGTTTTCGCTCAATAAAGTTCAGTTATGTTGCCCGATATTCGCTGTAGCACACACATTTCACCGAATCGTTTCCCTCTTTTTGTGTTGGTTGAAGTCTGTGTGTATTTTTTATTTAGTTTATTATCCTCCAATCCCCCAGGCAACAGCACTGCTCGCGAACCGCAATTAATTTCTCTCCCACCTCGATGCAGCCTTACGCTACGGGTTTATGAGTACAGACCAAAGTAGCTACTGTACAATGTACAATGTTACTTATTAAGGGCCAACGAGGTGCGAGTTCAGATCGAGCAGTGGTTGCTCCGCATTAACCTATAAATTATTAAAGCTTAGAAAACTTGGATTCGCGCCTTATTGGAGGTAATACACGCTGATGCGTCTACAAAGATACACTTTTATTGTGCACGCATTAGATACGTTTACGTTACGTAATGGTTTTAACAACATGCTTTGTAATTTAGAAAAGAGTAGGCAATTGTCGAGTCCCTTGCATAGATTTAATACATAACTGGTGATTTGTAAATGATTTTGTGCGTAAACGAATAAAAGTATTCATTATATTATAAAATACATAGATACTTTTAATACCGACTGACACCTGTCACCATGTCATATTATTACTATACTACAAAGTACCTAATCGATTTTATTATTTTTATAGTACTAAACGCCGTACTAGCGAACTTTAAATATTAGAAACAGAAATTTTTTATCTCCCCTTGCGGTGCGGGAATTGAACCCACGACCTTCACGTATCGCGCGTGCTGCTCTTACCAACTGAGCTAACCGCAAGTTATCGTAGGCGATGAAATTTTTCTGCTGTATCAACCGTTAGCCTCCGGTAAGTGCCCTCTGCCGAATATGTTTAGAACTACATACTTATCGGCCCGTGGTACATTCGTTGCAGAAATGTTTGAAAACCACAGAATCGAAGACACCTGGCATCTTAATCGATTTTATTATTTTTATAGTACTAAACACCGTACTAGCGAACTTTAAATATTAGAAACAGAAAATTTTTATCTCCCCTTGCGGTGCGGGAATTGAACCTACGACCTTCACGTATCGCGCGTGCTGCTCTTACCAACTGAGCTAACCGCAAGTTATCGTAGGCAATGAAATTTTTCTGCTGTATTAACCGTTGTCAGTTGGTAAGAGTAGCACGCGCGATACGTGAAGGTCGTGGGTTCAATTCCCGCACCGGAAGGGGAGATAAAAAAATTCTGTTTCTAATATACAAAGTACCTAGTTGCTATCAAATTTTAAGGTTTAACAAAAAAAATAATACATGCAAGACCTTTCTTGGTAACTATCTTACTTATCCATGTTATAAGCTGAACACTGTTTTTTTTTTCAAATGTCACTTAGATATTTCAGATTCAATAATATGCTATTATGTGGTCATCGCGTCGCGTTGTTAGAAGTTCAGTTTACCAAAACTTCCCCGGTTGTTCTTATAAGGCTCTTTCATAATTACCGACACACATATTAAGAAATAATACTTAACTCAATTTTACACATATTAAGAAACGGGGGAAAAATGTGTTAAACATCAAAGTTTCCAATTTTTTTTTTGTTCAACTACTTCAATGTAGAACAATTAAAATAATAACACATCCATGTTTGGAAATCATATTTTTATTGTAATGAAATAAAAAAACTTTACTTCGTTGCCATTGAAAACTAATTATAGTATATTATTTTTGCTGAAAACATAACCTGGTTCTATAAAAGCAATGTAAAAAATATTTTTTAAGCAATCCTCTAACACTGTTCGCGTTATTCCTCCTAAGTCAAGTAAGAAATTTTTTATCAAAAAGTATCCACGCAGGCGTAGAGTGTGAAAAAGTTTATCTTGCTGTCAAGTAGCTCAAGATTCTGTGGCAATAGTGTACTGTCATACCATACTTTAAAAAGTTGATATTGTCCACAAACACCGTATGTACACTACTTACCTAGCGTGCATATCCTGCATAGCTGGAGTACAATGACTTTGTTCAAGAAATAAATAAGAACCTAGCCATGATAATAGGACATCGTTAACTTGCAAGAATTGATGACTAAGAAAAAAGGTAAAAAAGAAAGTTCCTTCAGGTAAATGCATTCCTACAATTGGTAAAGTCCGGTAAAATAATTTTCAGTTCAATTGAAATTGACTTAATTAAAGTCCCAGAATATGGAATAGAAAATGTTCAACATTTTTTTATTCTATGATTAAAAATTTTAAAGTAACTTCCCTGAATTTTCACTGGATCCCATCGAATATTTACCTGACAAATAGCTGAGTTAACCTCAGTAATTTTCAACAAGTATTTTTAGCTTCCAGTAGTTATAGTAGATCTATAGGTATTTGATATTCTATATTATACAATAGAAATACAAAAAATAACTCGGGCCTTAGTAACCACCTTGAAGGTATCCATCGGTTAGGAGAAACCGTAATCTGAAATGTATTCAGGCATATTGATACAAATTTTAATTAATATCAAATTATAATTATTTAAATCTTGTTAATTTAGAGAACATTTTACATGTTTAGGTGCATATTATCCACCGAACAAAACAAGTAAATACTCTACAATTTACCATTTGTACTTATTTAAATGAGTGAAAACGTAATATAGTAATATTTCGGACAAACTTTATCTTAGGCTGGTCCTCCTACTGATTAAAGGACGCTCATAAGCTTACAGTACCGTTTTTTATGGATGTTGTTGATATTCCGTCCATTCGCATCAAACGCTAAGAATTCCTTTGTAATGCGAATGGCTAAGAAGGGAACTCGGAGCTCGCCAAAGTTTTCTACTGGTAAATAATCTGAGACTATAATACCAACTACATAATATTATACCTACTTCATAAGACCCACACAAATCATACAAATTATGCCAACGTACTTTATTAAGTACACTAGTATGTTATAACAAATATATATGTTTATAAGTTTAATCGCTGTTTAACAATTAGCTTACTCGTAGTAGACTTACTTATGCGATAAATCTATACTAATATTAAGTATTCAGCTGAAGTTTGTGTTTGTTTGTTTGAACGCGCTAATCTCAAACTCTTTTAGTTCGAATTGATAACATCTTTTTGTGTTCGATAGTTCATTTATCAAGGAAGGTTTTAGGCTATATTACATTACGCTGCGGCCAATAGGAGCGAGGAATCCGGGGAAATATTGAAAAAAATGGGCAAAGTACGTGTGTGAAGCCGCGGCGTGCCGCTAGTTAATATATGAAACAGTTTCGGTCCGTCGTGCAACGTGACTATGAATGTGTTTGTTTTATTTTGTATGTTTTTTGAAGGCTATTTTAAAAATAGACTTTGGACTACAAAGAGTTACATCACACGAGAACGAGGTAGTTCTATATAAACACTTCCCTCCCCTAGGGGCGAAAAATACCTAAGCGCCATGAATTCTCTGACAAACACGTTTGTCTACGACTTTCCTGGTGTAAAAAAGTTTCAAAACTGTACGTTTTTTTATTGAAATCTACCTAGGATCATACCGTAAGAATCCTTGTGGTAGTTTGCAGTGTTCATAAAATTAGTGAGTCCGGAAATAAGTAGATTGTAAAAACTATTTACCCCTACTACTAGACTTACTACCAGACGTGTATATTATTTTCCTTTTTTTTTCTTTCTTCATAACACAACCTATCTACATAAAGTTTCTGACATTTATTGACTAATACAAAGACGATTTCGAATTATTCAACGCGATTTTTCGCGAATAATCGAGTTATCAACTCCACCGTGAGGTTTTCACATGAAAGTACAAAGTGCAGTCTAAGCTTTGTAATTAGTAATTACCCTGTTCCATATGCATTCTAGTTGTATAGGTATTGCCGTTCCATTCAAATTATATGTGATTAAAGACCTCGTTATGCTTTATTATTAAGCACTCTAACTAACTTTTAAGTTGAGGTAAACGTTGCTGGTGTTGGAATTATTCAATTGTTTAAAAAAATTCTTAATTACTCTGCTATCTCAACACTGTTTATTAAACTAAATAAAAAAAAAATATAAAAAAAACTACCAAAATTACAATACGAAAGTAGACCTTAAAACGTTTATTGAATTTACGCATCAAGCTTACATAAGAGGCGTCAAAGTATTCAGTAGGTACCTACCTATCAACCCTTGTGACTTAACAATTCACTTTCATGGCGGTTTGTTTATTCTAACTACGTTATATAATTGATTCGTATTATGCTATATCCTCATTCATCAATTCGACCGTAACATACAGAACTGACGCGGGCTAACAAGTTACGAACTAACGATTGAACCGCGGTCCCCCGACACGACGCCGACTTATATTGGTGTCAAGCGCACACCTGCCTCCATTTTATATCAAAGTATTGCGGCTATTACATAAAAGGTTTGGATAACAATTACTCACAACCTTTATGTAGACTTTCATGAAAACCTGTAGTCTTTACGGTCAGGATCAGATTAAAACAGGAACATGAAGAATTTTCACCATACTTTGACCTGCCTTACATAAAGAAAGAATGTTTGATTGTAAGATCTTTTCAACTTAATTCACAGCTAAACTACTAATTACATTCTAATGGAATTCAGTATAATTTAAAAACCACATCGTAAAACTTAACATCAACGCCGAAGCCGCTACCGAAAAAAAGACGTTGTCTATCTATTCAGATACGGTCGTAATATTGTGGATACCAGATATAATAGAAAATCAACTGTATCTGACTTTTAAAAGGACTTTCGGCTTA
This sequence comes from Glyphodes pyloalis, assembly GCA_037074685.1. NCBI lineage: Eukaryota > Metazoa > Arthropoda > Insecta > Lepidoptera > Crambidae > Glyphodes > Glyphodes pyloalis. The sequence goes on from JAYKKO010000004.1 coordinate 8,737,262, forward strand.
ACGAGGTTAAAGGTACTCTCATACCATAGTAAAATTCGAAATTAAATAGATATTATAACTTTCAGCCTCGTAATCAGTCCAGTCATAATTCGTTTTTAGTTAGTTATCGGTAGACTTAAGTAAGCATTTGTGGAAACAACGTAAAAAAAACATTGCCAAATAGCAAGCCCACCTGCACTGCGTTATTCATTGAAGTACCTAACTGAATAAAGTAATCTTTAGATGCAATGCAAGTACGACAATGGCCGGCGGCGGGAAGTGGACGGAACGCCAACGCTGCATACAAGGTATCTACCTACATAAGTGCCTATAGCCACAGGATACTATAGGTGTACGTATGTGCACGTAGCGAGGCTTTACCGCATGCGTCGGCAAGGGAGCTTATCGAGACTTTTTTACATAATTTGTGGCTCACCCAGGAGCAACCCATGCGGCTATGGCGGCAAACTGACCGCAGCTTTTATAAAAGATGAATTGAAGATTTTTCTTTCCTGCACACTGCATTGTGATAAAGGAAGACCCTTTAGATCAAAATGAACATAAAATTCTCTAAAATTGTGTATCTGCCTACTATCTATTTACGTGATTCGGTTTCAATAAAAGAGATTACCAGGAAATATATTTTAAAAAAGCACTCCATAATCCAAATAAATGCAATATTCGTGTATAAATACACTTACACTACAGTTTTTTAAAAACATTATACACTTAGGTAGGCGCTAGAATTCTGTAATACCTAGTTATTTCTGTAAGCACGTAATTGACGTAGTATAGAGCCAGTTAATCAAATTTTAATAAGATCAAAAATTAAACAGACTACCTACAAACTTAGCCTAATTTAAAGTTACCGAAGTTGTGCAGCTGTGTCATTTTGTATAAGTAAATATCTACTTGCAATATTGCCCAAGGTAACAGGTGGCGAGTGCTGGGGGTGTTCGCCGCATGCTATTATTAAAATACAGATACAATACGATTAGATTCCTTTTTGTTGTCCAAACAAGAGATTGGATTGGACAACGAAATAACCGTTGTGAAGATTAGATCAGTAAACAGAAAAAAAACTAAAACTATTATTTGAATTAAATATAATAAGATAAGCAATCACTGGTATTAAGACTTGCGACAAGTCTTTAATCTCGATTTTCCGAAACTAACATAAAAACATCATATTTCCAAAACTTTAAAACATTAGACGATATTTGGTTAGAAACCTTTTATACTTTAAAACTTGAAGGGTTCATCATCACAAATTCGTCTTATAAGAGTCAGAATAAAATTAATTCATTTCATTTCACTCTTAAAGAAATAATTTTCACTGCAGAGAAATAACTAAACTGACCCAGCAACGGCCTCACTTTTCCAACAGCGAAGCGGCCGCTACGTCTGAGCATTCATAAATTGCAGAATAGCTTCCCTTCACGTTGTTCTGCATAGTAGCACTGTCTGAAGATAGATGTACAAGCCCTACCTACGTCACTACGTACATACAGCTCTAGGAGCGACGGCGCAAACAATAGGATTGGTGGACTACTCCCTGGGGAATTCCCTTTCCGCATTATCACATTTTTGTATACCTACGTACATGGTACGTAGGTACAAAAATGTGTACGTTATTTTTTTCTCACGGAAACACACTCCCTATAAGTAACGTTTGCACTGAATGCTACGGGTATTACACACACATGGTAGAGAACTATTATAATAACGCTTCAAATGCTGGTGACTCATTGAAAGGTCAAGAAACAATTGATTTTCTTTTGTGTCTGAAATTCCGAGCTGTGAAGAGTTAAGTCAATTTTATTGCTAAATATGCTATGCCTTCCAGACAACCTCCAGATAATGAAAATAGTGGATGTGAGTAAGACAGTAATGGCGTGCAAATGGCTTATTAGTGGAAAAAAAAGTTCAAGTTTATTAGTCTCGTTAAAACTAATATAAAGCATACAATAACATAAAACACCTAATATAAACCTCAAATGAAGATACCAATATAACAACATAATTCGATAAACAAGTCTAAATCCGTACTAATACATACTGTGCTATGTTTACATTTCTGGATACAACACAGATAAACAAAGCCTAATCTTTCCCTTTCTTCTGCGTTACCCGTAATAAGTGCACGCTTCGTAAATAAATTATCAATTTATACCCTACTTACTTTTTATGAAATTTGGTTCGCACTTTAATTCAGAATTTAGCTGTAGACTGATGTTAAATAAAAAATGCCTTTGAAATTGCAATTTTGAAAAGGGTAGGGCAGCTCCTATTTTATACAGTGGCATACTAAAACTGTCAAGAGGCCCAAGGCGGGAAAATTAAACAATAAGGACTCTTCAGCCCCGTTTTTATTCAAGGGGGCATTCGGAACCTTTGGTAAAATGGGGCCTCCAACCAAACGCGATTCGGGGTCCCTTAGTGGAAACCAGCAATGTCCCGCCGCCACCCTTTCCGCCCGCGATCCGCCACTGATGTTTTGTTAACGGAAAATAAGCTTTGGTGCTTTAAGGGAAATCACACAACACACATTATTTTCCTAGCTTCATCGTAATGTACTACTTTTTTGCGACAAAATCTAATATTAGATACCGTCAAAGTTTTGGTAACAGCAAAAAAAATACATGGAGAATGAAAAGCTTATGAAAAATCGGTGGCTTAGTCCGGCGCCTCCAGCACCCTTTCCAAATTACCTATTCAAATTATCGCTGACTTTTTCGATTAGGGGGTAAAATCAACTGCAGGTACGATGACCTGGATAGTCGGAGGTGGGCAACAATTAGAATTAGAGGCGCGGGGCGGGCGGGCGCGGCGCTGGAGGGCGGCGGAGGCGGAGGCGGCGGCGGCGGCGGCGGACGAGGCGCGAGGGGGAGGCGGCGGCGCGTCAGTCGGCGCTCGTCCCGCGCTCGTCGCAGCCGCGTCGCGCCGCCGTCGCCGGCCCATGCGTGCCGAGTATTATGCCGGCGCTCCGGGGCCGCTCTCCACGTGCCGCGCGCCCGCCGCCGCGCACGCCACCTTCGATCCTACCTCGTTCACCATAAAGCACGCGATCGCGCGTCTCCACTCCACCGGAATGTAAATATTTATGGATGTCAGTTTTCAGTTGTTTAGATTGGCTGTGAATTTTAAGGTATGTATGTCATTAATATCGGCGATTAATAATTGCACGAGTTAAACCTGTATCGTGTAATAGGTGTCGTGGTCAATGGGCGTATTGAATGAAATTTATAAATTAAAAAATATATAAGCATGCCACTTCGACATCGCATTGTGCTTTATGCCTTTGTACATAATTGCTACAGTGACTTCGGTTAATGGCGTACGAAGTACCCTTCTATATTTGGATCGATAGTTTACCATTAAACGTAGGTACCTAGTAGCGTTTGTTCGAACAGATTTTTCGCATTACATTACGTGATTAAAATATGACGACGGGTAGCGGCAGTGCGCCGCCGCCACCGCTGACATGCCAATTTAGCATTAATTATAAGTAGCTAACCCAATCCCAAGTTACCCTCGAAAATAAGCAAAATACTATAGTAAACAAAACTTGAATTATTCCATGAATTAATAAAAAAATAGTGATCAAACTACTTCAAATGATTAACAAATGATTTCATTTACGATCTGACCTTCCGCGCTTGACCCCTGCGGAATCCTAAAGTTCTTTTCTAATGGAAAAGTCAATAATTTAGCACTAAAGGTTTTCGCAAGACAACGTGTCCATTGTACTGCGTGCGTTTACAAACACCACGTTTTCGTGTGCATACATACGAGTACACTCACCTACGCACATTGTCATAATACGAGTAAGGTTTAGTAGTAGTGTCTTTGTTTTTATCGCACCCAAACAAACACCTACAGCGTCGATGATTAACTAATGGTGATTACTGTCACGGTCCCGCCTGTAGTAAACCTATGTTTGAAATTCTCTTACTAACTCTACATTTTTACAATTTTTTCAACTCCACATATTCATTGGCATAAAATGTTCAGGTGAGAATGAAATCGGCAAGGCGTGTGCGGGTACATGAAGATGCCATACGTCATAGGTAATACATTTATTATATTTTAATATTGGTTTGTAGCTCTACGTAGACAAAATTCCTAATTTCCTTAGTTTTCTTGGTTTGAGTGAAACTAATATTTTCCAATTATAGTTCTTATAACCGATAGATTTGTTTTTGCTAATGTAGATAGTTTGCAAAATTAAACTAGACCTTTTTTTTTAATAGACGCGTTCATAGCTGAATTAACTAATTAAGTAACTACTTTTTATAATTTCCTCTCTTGAACACTAAAAATGCCCTACGTATTAATTTGTTTACTACTGACTAACTTGCTCACAGGCCTTGATCTTTGGAAATACTTACTTTGATCCCTTCATCATTGAGTGAATTAAAGACTTTCTATGATTGTTGTCCTACTTCACCATAACTACAATATATACGAGTACATATCACGCAAATGCACGATAACGTAAGCACCTCGTCCGTAGCTTTCAGATAAATATTCTCTTTTACTCTAACACACTGACCTAAACCATACCTTTCTTTCGAATTTTATAATCGATCCTGTAAATAGACCCACTATTGCAAATTCCACTATTTCAAGCGGACGGTAGACGGCTAATGAGCTAATGATTTCTTGCTATGATGCTACCCCAATATGTGAACCTACATGTGTTGCACAATATTACCCGTATTCACAAAGCGTTTCGTATAAAAACGGTTGGCGTACATCATGAAAGCCAATTAAGGTCCTTAATGTGACCTCTAATTTAAAAATATTATGTCATCCTTAGGTATCAACTATAATAGTTTTAATATGATACAAGTACAGTCTAAAACCTGGAAAGTTACAAATTATGTTAATGTGTTCGATAAATATTAACACCAGTGAAACCACTCGATAAAAATAACATTAATGAAAGTGTTTAATGTTTCCACATCGTTTCAAGTAGGAAACCGTAACTTATTTGCAATCTTTATCTTTTTTTTAGTTTATTTTAGAAAAAAACTTTGAGTTCGTCACTGACCCTTACTAGGAAGTTGTTTCAAAACTGACTGATGATAAAGAGCCTCTCAACTATTCGCCAAGTTACTTAATCACTCGTACAACTTTATAACTCAAAGCAGACTTTATAACTTTGGCAATATTATATCTTATATGATTACAGAAAATAGTAGCTACAGAGATACCAACTGGCCAAAGTATTGTTGAAGATGCGTAATGCCGAACTAGAATTAATATGGAAAAATATTTCACGACTTCCCTCCTGCTGTTACTTGTTGCGTCAGACCAGATACGAAGATCAGATTACCCAAAGAAAACACATGTTGACAGGTGATTTGTCTCTACAGTCCAACGAAAGAGAACGATTAGGGACAAAAGAATGCCTGAATACCAGTAAATATTGATATGATTGATTGCAGTCATTAAAGTACTTATTTTAAATGCGCCTGAACCATCAGATAACATGAAAAAGGAGTATCCTACTTATATCGATTTTTGGTTCCTTAATAATAGCAAGCAATACAATTTGGCTAGTTCAGGCGGAAAAAACAGTGAAATTTTAAAATTATATGTATTTACATACATAGCAGTACCCATAAGTAATTTTCAACAACCCGCATGTTAGAAACGTGTTTTCAATTACAAAAATAAACTTGTTTCTAGAAAGAAGTTGTTATTCAGAATTTATATTTCGGTTATTCTTATTTCTTAACGATTTTCAAACACATTTGAAATGATTTCTATCAATAGAGAAACACAATACAATTTTGAAACAATAAAACGTTTTGTAAACATGATGTAAAGTAGTCATGTTTTAATTTGTTAGGGGTAAAGAAACTAATATTTGTCATGTAGGACCCAGATTTGTCTGTTGTAAGTACCAAGACACGAGTGGTAGGTATACATGAGTGTTCTGTGTTGCTTATACCACCTACAAGTTTTGAAACCTGAGATTTTAACTAATAAGTTGAGGTCATTTTTATTTTCAATACATTTTTTCGTAGGTACTGTGATTCTCCCTTATTCCTAATAGTAGGTTTTCACGTAACAAAATATAGTCTTATTTAACGACTATAAGAATAGTTAGTAACAGAAGATAACACCACTTTTATGTGTATAATGTACAAAATGTCTAATTTTCCCCTCCCCCTTCTTTCTTTTCTTCATTAGTTCATAAAATGCCTGTTAATTCATATGATTTTGACTGTCCCGTTTATGTTCAGAAAGAAATACACATTATCAATGTCAAAGTTTCTGTATAAGATAATCGAAGGTCATAAGAAATATCAACTTCTGCAAAGGTCTTTTAGTTGAAAAACTATTTCCTACTAATAAAAGACTAGTGAAATTTGTAAGACCCTACAAAACTCTTGCCCAAATATGCGACCGGGCCATATGATAAGAGAAAAGAAAATCAGTATATTTCCTTATAAATTATACGATTCACTGGCTCGCTGCCAACTCATGGGGACCAGAGCCGAAGTTAAGGACTCCTCGGCGGGCCACACCTACTTAAGAGCATTCAATTACTCACTGTTCGTATGGATGGCAAAATAGCCCAAAAAATACTGTAATTTAGAAACGCAAAGTATGGTACTTTGACGGGAACCGGTGCTTACCAACTCAAAAGCAACATTACCTATATACCTAGGTATAGCTTAAAATATGATAATGGTTGGTATTTAAGCTTTTAAGTGTATGAACCAAGTTTCTTGAAAACTTAAAGAATTCTAACTTTATGCTTTCATAAACCTTACCTTAGCTTCGTATTTCTTAAAATGGCTTTTTTTCTCTATAATTACATTGCTATATGGGAGAATTATTAGAAATGCACGAGGTCCTCATCCTTATGTCATATCCATATTTATAATTAGATAGATATACTTAATTGCACAAAATATTTACAGAAATTGGTTTACAGACACGTTATAGTACAACTATTATGTCGTAAATGATATAAAATACCAATTTAATAAGATGTTTGTGAGAGGTAGGGCATAGCAATTTATCGCTCGAACTGGAGCAGCCCAACTGGTGAAATACCTCCACCTTACAGAAGACCGCAGCCGAATAACAATCACTTCTGTGTTGTTGTGTTCCTGCGTGTGAGTAAGGTTTCCATAGCTCCTGGGAGGGGGCTACATTAGTAGCAGGGGTCAAGCCTTCAAGGTAAGGGCGACAAGTCCAGTAACAGATTTATTATGCTTTACTTGTCGCCCTTAAGCTAGGACCTCATTACCACTTAACAGCAGGTGGGATGAGGTCAATTTTGAAGTGCAATATAAAAAAAAAGATGTCGTTTGGTGTATTTAACAACCGTTTTCACTCTGAAAATCAGTGCCACAAAAATAGGAACAAAATAGTACGTAATTGAATACACAGTGACAGTTTTATATCGCGATTTCACTACTTCACACGCTGCTCCGTTTTTCATACTATTTTCCCTCTTCATATCATTCAATAACTCAATTAACGCTTTTGTTCTTGCTAAGAGTATGGGTATTTTGGTGCGTTTGGTCCACTCTCGTCCCCTCAACTCCCAATAAATAATGTATCCACTAGACCCCAACCATACTTCGTTCTCGACCCTTGGGGTCGAAAGTGGGTTTTATTTTAAAGCCAAGTTTTAGTTTACTCTCGATCCCCAAAATTATCGATTATATGCATTTAATTCAATTCGATTTTGTGAGATGGTATGGTAACTAATGCTTTTTTATTATACAATAAAGAAAACACATTATACAAATTATTGAAAAGCTAGACTTAAGTTTTTTTTTATATAGCACTTCAAGATTGACCTCATCCTACCTGATGTTAAGTGGTAATGAGGTCCTTTTTTTTTTTTTTTTGACGGGGAGAAATGCATTGACGCACCGTACCGCCACCCTGAGGGGGGTGACGGAGTGTGTGGGACTCCCTGCCCTGAAAAGGGCAGGACTACCCTAACTAAAACTCCCCGGTGGACCTCATCGCCTTAGTGGCGGCGTTGTGGGAGATTAGCTTAGCCTTTCCATCCACAGCACCGCCGGCGGAATGGCCGCTTTCGCAGCCCCGACACTTCCCCCCTGGGTGGTAGGGGGAGTAAGCGGGGGTGGTCAATCCGTAAGCGGGGGTGGTAATGAGGTCCTAGCTTAAGGGCGACAAGTACAGCATAATAAATCTGTTACTGGACTTGTCGCCCTTACCTTGAAGGCTTGATCCGAGCTCTGGAAACCTTACTCACACGCAGGAACACAACAACACAGAAGTGATTGTTATTTGGCTGCGGTCTTCTGTAAGGTGGAGGTATTTCAGCAGTCGGGCTACTCCAGTTCGAGCGATAAATCGCTATACCCCTACCTCTCTTAAAATCTTTAATTTAATCTCTCCTCTCTCTTTTGTATGCTGATCCGGCTAAGACTCGAACCCGTGTGTTTATTAAAATAATAAAAATGACATAAAATAATGCCATAAATGTTTCTTAGCTTTTTGTGTAGATATATTTAGATTTTAAAATAAAAGTTGTTGAATGTGACGACCAATATTCAACCTAGAAGAAACCAACACGAATGGAGAAACAAAAAAAAATGTTTTAATATTAAAATAACAAATGAAATAAAGTTAATGTTGACGCTTTAGTATTTCGGCATTGTCCATAATTGTTCTCATTACTATTACTCTGTGATACCGTAAATCAATGCAATTGTGCGTCATATTTCCTGTTGCCTCAATGCTGTTGCATCAGCGTGTGTTTTAAGAGCATTATCATTATCCGAATCTTGAACTTACATTTTAGAATTTAGAGTATGCGAAGGTAGAGTCTGAATCAGTCAGAAACTTGTAACTTAACTCATCAGACTTTGTCTATTGAGATTATTATTGTTACTTATTTTTAGATATACAATAATGAGATTTCTAAAAAGTAAAGCCAATACTAATCTATCTATGTCAGTTTTTCTTAAAGTTTCTTTTATGTGCGGGCTACTATTTTACGATTCGTGCATTCGAATGTGTCAAAAATGACTATCCGTTTTTCTCCAACTGGCTTCGAGTCGTTAATACGGTTCCATAATTTACTTTCCATATCAGCTGTCATCAGTCGTGTGTCGGTCGTTTTTAGCTCACGCCTCGCATCATTTATTACAATCCGTAGTTACGGTTCTAGTTAGAACGGATCGTTTTTCAAATATTGGAACCAGGCATTAATGTGCTAAGAAATCTGTTCAATTGCCAAAACTTCAACTGCCTAAGGTGTGAATAAAAAAACCCATTCTCGATCTATCAAGGTTCATGCACCGCAAGTAGGCATAAAAGTGCAATAAAGTATAAATAAAACAAGCAATCCCCAAATCAGGAAATAGTTATTCTTTCTCAATATTTTAAACAACTTATCTGATGATAATATTAATGATTCATATAATAATAAATTTAGTTACTGACCTAGAATACTTTAAACAATTAAAAAAAACATCTATTATGTACCACCTTCTGCACATTGGCTCGCTTGTCCTGTATTAGCCTTGTATTTTGCAGCTTATCTAAGTCAAACTATAAACTGAAGTATTTCATACCACATTGATTGCACGCAGTAATAAAAGTTACCTGATATACAATAATGAGCCATTTTCTTGAGAGTGTCTTTATGACGACCTACGTAAACCAAGCTATCTAGTGCGTTATTAACAATTATATACAATCGCACTTCTATCACTTCTTGCATTGTTAACAATTATGATTCAATTCAAATGGTCAAAAAGTATAATCATAATAATAGAGCTCAGATCATCGGGAACACGAAAATTAAACAGAACAGTTCTCCTCAAAAACGTTCAATCAAAATAATAACATTCGTACTTGATCTATTTTTTCATATGGATACCTTGTTAGTATTAAACATCGGCTCATTTATGCTTCTGTTTAATGTATGATGTTTTGACACAGCATCTTGAATGAGCTTTGTGCGCGGCTATCCATTTTAAAACATTGGCCCTTCAGTACTAACGTCTACGAGTATTATAGGCATTGCAAAGTCTATTGAATGATTTATTTACTCATAGCAAGATAATTCTTATAACTTTCTAATACTTCAATTATAATTCGTTAATATATTATAAACAATCAACTCGTTATAAAATAAACCAGTAAGTGTACCTACTACACATATAAAAATGAACATGAATAAAAAATAAATATATTGAAATTTAAGTATTCAAGTATTTTAATGAATGCTCAGCTGCTCAAAATGACGATCCTTTACTTGAACTTTAGTTACTAAAGCTTTTAACATACCTAAATACGAGTATGAAATATTATCAACTCAATTCGTGTATCATAACCGCAGTAGGTACATACATTTGTTAGTTATAGCCAACCCACTTTTTCTTCCTTAGTGGAATAATTAAAAAAATAATAATCTTTATCCTTAGCACATAGAAAACCGATAATCAAATCGAAAGTATTACGCATTGGCGATATAGAAATTTTAGTGGCGGCGTACCACTAAGTAGCAGAACCACTTAAATTGCTATACAAACAGTCACAACGAACGTTATTCGATTATCGTTTTCGAACGTGCTAAACCTATTGCTTCAAGTTTTTTTTTCGATAGTAATACTTATTTCTGGTTTTACCTACTTGTTGATATTGCTTACTATACTATTATATGCTACGAGATACGATTTTGTCCGTATTCCATCGGGATCGACTTTATATTAAATCGAAAACACAATTATATTAAATAGCTTTCCACTATTGATTTGATTAAAAATAGATAAGTGTATTTGAAGTATTACCTACTTCAACTTTTGACCAAACACAATGCTTAATGCATTCAATACATTATATTCCACGTCAGAAAACTGAACGTTTAAACTTTTGATTTCAATTGAGAATGGCTAAAAATGAGATAAAATTTCAAGGAAAACATTGTCTCTTCTCAACAAACTCAGTTAATCTCAAGTCTAAGGATATATACTCGTACGAGTAATTTGACTAAAGATAAGGGTACGACTGTCAGTATGCACAGAATGTGCATGTCAGATTAAAAAAATATTAGCATCTATAAGTTAAGTCTCCTTTTTAAGATTAATTTGTCAGAGCAGTTTGATTTAAACAACTTAAATTATTATTTGTCGTGTATGCATAATAATGTTTAAAGCATAACCGTTTTAGTGATGTAAAGTGGAAGCTTTTTTGGCTTTCATAAAAATATAATACCTACTATACACCGTCGTTTCTAAGATAGGATAAAATTATACTTGCTGCACAAATATCACGAACAAAGATAAGAAGTATTCGTACTAAATGTAAAACTTAACTTCATAATGTAAGATGATCAAAGGTAACTTTTAATTTCCTATTAAAGAGAGTTTATTTATGAACAGTTTCACAGTACCCACTAGATTTAAATTTTAACAATATGTCGATTTCACATATTCATCACAATTTTGGCAGAGTGCAAATATTTCATTCAAAACCCTGAGCGAGAGGTAAATTATACCACTAAAGCACGTTAACCACGACGCTAATTTTCTCGCCAAAGAAAATTAACTCGCGATGGTACATCATATTATATTCATTGTGAGGGAATTATTCAAGGAGAAACTTTGACACGGACTTTGATGTTGAGTTACTAACACCGTTTATGACTTGTTCACGACGTTATTGACTAAGGATTCGCCAAATCCAAGCGGGGGCGTAAGTGCCTAAAGCTGATTAATTCTAGCTCAGGTAATTGCGTAGCTTACAAGCACAATCTTAGTTTAATTAACATTTAATAAAGTAAATCTAAATTTACTGATACTTCGCAGTAGTCTACGTACCTACTTATACGTTAAAATTAATCATACCATTTAGTTTATACTTATATCAATTCAATAAATTTAAGCGAGTAAGATAAAAAAACAACAAACTGTAAGGTTGGTATATAAAAACTTTAATAAGTGCCTCATTTTTCAACCGTCGATTCAAGTGGACGTACAAGATTATTTCTAGGTTCCTAATCAAATGATCAATTTCCTTAAAACTGTTTTCTCAAATCATCAAAATGTGTTTTAAAGATAAATAATTTTACAGGTTTTTATTAATTTGGAGACAGAAACACTGACTGAGACACAAGTCGCCCAAGTGGCTCACCTATTAAATTTATGGTCAACCTATTATTTAGGTTAGGTTAGTATTCTTTGATGCTCGACTAAAAAAACCTTTTTTAAATAAATGTTTTAAAAACGAACCCGTAAATGTAGTTGAGAAGAGACATACATTAGATTTTATAGTCAATCCTGTCATCAGGGTAATTTATAGATATTCAGTAGGAAGTTCCGGCGTGGCACCAGAGTGCGTGCACGCGAGGCGGCTGAGCCTGTTTACATTTGGACCCAAAGCGGAAGAAGTAACGGGCAATAACTACAAAAGAAATGGAAAAGAGCTTGCAAACAAATAAGATCTTTTATTGTTATATTGACATGTTTAATACTCGTTCTTGGAGAAAACTACGCATTCTGAAGGTTAGGGTATTGTGTTGGCTCTCTCCTTACCTACTTGTCTTAACCAGAAACGCAAATAAATAGATATTCGATAATACACAAAACATTTGCATAGACTGGCATACAAATAAATTATGCTACAGATTTGGCCTGAAAATTAACGACACACCGTGCGAATGTCTACTTGCTGAATCAGTTTCTACGAGGTGCAAGCAACTTTTTTATAAAATGAGTAACAACCACTTGACCCTAAAGTACAAAAA